>CM069857.1:216324036-217524036 GCA_036172795.1 Pelodytes ibericus | reverse complement strand
TTATAGCACAAATCATTTTAACAGGTCTGCTCATATATTTATATATATATTACTGTAACCATTCACGTAGGATGTTTTTATTTCCATAAGATTCTCCTCAAAGCTTTTCTAGTGACATTCCAAAACGTGTAGCTTTTGTTTGGTTGCATTATGACGCTCCATAACCTTTTAATGGCAGTGACCTTGTTAGTGTTGTCATACCTAGTGAAAAAAAGATTTGCAATATGTGAAAACATTATTGTTCAATGGTATTGTATTGCTTTTGGCCCAGTTGATATTAAATGTCATATTTACCTAAATTTCTGGTGTATTTATACGCTTCAATTAAGAAACTTTGAAAGACCATATTGTGTACTTTTAAGTTTCGAAGTATTGACCTACGTTTTTTTGTAGATTTAGAAATTAACCAGTACCCCTTCTCTGAATTCTAAAGATATTTTCTGTATTGGGACACAGAATAAAATGATGAATTACTGATGCAATTACCGATGGCCAAGGATCAGTTTAGGTTGACTGCTGATTAAATGTCTCCTCGTGCTTTGAATTCAGTCCTGCGTGTGTTTACTCTGCATGTGTAATATTCTTAAAGGGTTGGTTGTAAGGTACTGTGCACTTATATTCATTTTTTTTTTTATTGTGTACTTGGCAGGTGGAGAAAGTGAAACAGAGTCTGAACTAATCTATCGAATGCAGGATCTAGGCAAAAACGATATGTCCTATCGCAGGATTTCAACGCTGGAGCCTAAGGCAGCTGGGAATTTTAATCAGTTTTTACCAAACAAAGCTAAAGCGCCCACCTATATGCCTGCACCTCTTAGGAAAAAGCGAGTAGATAAGAATGAAGATAACCGAAAGAGTTGGGGGAGCCCTGTGTTCACGGAGGATGATGGCACGTTCTCCAGGTACTGTGGTTGTGTACGAATAAGGAAGGTTTTTCTAAACGTAAGAGGGCCAGAGTTGGTTGAGGTTCCATAATTGTTGTACAAAGCTCAAAATGATCACAACTATATTTCTCCAAAACTATGAATATTTAGAAATCTACACAACATACCTGCTGTGTGGACGTTAATGCTTATTTGTTGTGATCCATGTTTTTGTTTTTGGATCTGCAGCAGGAAGAAGGATGGGTACAACGGTAGAACTTGATGAACTTCATTATTATTATTTTTTTTTCATCCTAAATTACTATTTTCCTATGTAAATATTTATTTCCATGTTCCGTGTAAGAAAATATAGAAAAAAGTTAAATGTAAATAAATCCTTTTCCAATCAGTTCGGACACTGAAGATGATGGGATGTTACCAGACTTGGTACTGGACGATTTAGCAAAACGAAAGTTTCATGTAAACAGCATGACTTCCGTTCCCGCTGCCTCCGATCATCTTTTCATTTCTCCTGGTGCCGCCAACTCTTTAAAAAATGTTGATAACACATACTCGCAGAAAGGACCTAGCAGGTTTGAAAAAAATGCTTGGGTGTGTCTAACTGGATTGAAAATTGTTTGAATTCTGAACATAACGTCTGCAATGTACATATCCTAACCGGCAAATGAAAGAAGAGCTACTAGCATGTGATTTATATTTCACCCTAATTATTTAGTGCATATATAATATCCATGCTTTCTATAAACATATGCTTTGCTGAAAAAAAATAAATTAACCATGTTGACTAGTGATCTTGTCAAAATATAAGTCTTCAAAAATGGTTTTGTGTGGGATTTCTTTAAAAGCATGTTGGGCATGCTTGAAATTAATAAAGAAATACTGGTAATTTCTTGACTCTTTTGTACATTTAGTCAAGAACAGGAAGCAAATGAAAGGGTACAAAGCAGTACACTATCCATGGATATGCTTGAATATACTGCCTTTACATCAGATGAAGATGATGATCGTGTTAGAGACTTTCCAAATCTTGTGAAGGATGACCTCTATGTTAGAAGGGTCAACCTACCTGGTCAGCCAATAAAGACTTCTTTCCTTCCTATATTTTCTACACAAGACACGGGTTCACAGCAAAAAGTAATACGAACAGGTGTTCGTGTGAAACCATGGTACAACGAGTTTCAAGGATTCAGGTTGGTCCTTAATCCT
Source organism: Pelodytes ibericus (assembly GCA_036172795.1). NCBI lineage: Eukaryota > Metazoa > Chordata > Amphibia > Anura > Pelodytidae > Pelodytes > Pelodytes ibericus. The sequence goes on along the minus strand of CM069857.1, from coordinate 217,521,946 downwards.
TCACGATCAAGTCAAATAGGAGAATCTTTTTACCATTAAACACATTGTTCATAACTGAACATTTATGCTTAAATATACAAATTTGTTTAATAAATAAACTGATTTTGCATAAATCAAAATTAGTTTTTTTTTTTTTTTAAAAGCCCATTAATGACGGGGTACTGAAACATTCCAGATGGTCCCTTAGTCTGCGTTAAATGACATTCACACCTCTGTCTTCTAGACAACTGGTCCCGGCCACATCCGAGAATGCATTACCAGCGCATTCATCATTATCTATGCAAAGAGAAATGCTGCACAAATCACTAAGACAGGAAAGTGAGACACATGTTCAGCTTTACAGATCCTAGAAAATTATAATGTATATCAATGTAATAATGGGCTTTACTCCCTATTTTAATTATACATCTGAGTTTGTACATGTAGTTCAGCAAAACCTGATGAGGCATGTACTAAAATGTTTTATATAGTCATTCACATTTGTAAAAATTACTGTATTGGCGTAGTCTCTTAATGTGTAAAATCTGGACAAGAAGGGGATAGCTTTAATAATACACATATACAGTTCACATAATACAGCAATTTTTTTTTTGCCAGTTCGCGTTTCATTTTTTTTTACTCCTATTTTTTGTTTGTGTAGTAAGCGCTCTACTGATGACTGTTTATCAACATCTGGACTTGTATCGGCCATTAAAAAAAAAAAAGATGTGGATTTGAATAGTGAACAAATGTCAAGCTCTGGCACACACTACGCTGATAAAAAGGAGAACGCTGAAGGAGTAGACGCCACTGAAAAGCCAAGGTTGATAAAGTAGCATGACTTGCATGGCTGAGCGTGTCCATGTTCATATTAATACTCCTAGATAGTTGTTAGTTTTCCTAATTTCATTCTCATGCACTTGTAAGATGGAATGGAAAGTCATTTTGTAACTTTTATTGTGCATAATTCTTTTTTGATAAAAATTTATTACAGCCATTTTTAAAATAAGTGGTTGGGCGTGAGAAATCGTGCATGTTAATCTTGCTCTCACATTTGTAGACTTTTCATAATAGTATTTGTTTTTTTCCCCTGATCTTTATTTTAGTCAGTTTATTTTGCTCCAGGAATTGCAAAAACTCTCTTTAGATGTGTTGTCTTCTGACAATAAAATCAAAGCAGACCCCACATCTGGTCCTAGGCTTGTAAGTGCTCATCCACACCCATCACATGCACAAGATAATCAGGCAGAAGACCAACCAATAGCGTTACCAGACCTTGAAAACGATGATTGGTTTGCAAGGAAGACAGGAACATTCCATCTCAACCAGGTTGTCAATCTTGGAACACCATTAGCTCAGGTGTGGGAGGTTGAAAAAGATATAGTTCTTCAGTCAAAAGAAGATGAATCTGAGCTTCCGGATTTGTTGAAGGATGACATGATTGTCCGGAGAATTCAGACTGAACCAATGGAGATCCATATATCAGGAGCACCAGACAATTATAACCCGGTACCTTTTCCAGAGCCATGGACTCTACCAGATGAAATACAGTCCAAATTTCTTTGTGTGGTTAAGAAAACACCAGACTGCAAGAAAACCGAGAACTTTGGCAGGGTCGTTAAGCCTTCTGAAAAATCGAAGAATGATGACATGTTAATTAGAAAAGTTAACTTGCTACAAGCATCTTGCACTAAGAAGCCAACAGATTTTACCCCTGGCCCTTGTAATGAAGAAGACTTAAAAAAGTGGGATTCAATTAGGGAGGCCAGTAAAGTAAAGCACAAGAAAAGGCTAATGGTTGAAAGGTCAGATTGTGTTTCATAAACGTTGCTTGATGTGATTATGTTGTATTCTGTCAGGTGGATCTTGCTGATGTGATATGCATGCTTACATGTACAAGGCTTAGAGATTTTTAAAGTTTGCAATTTGCTAAATTTGAGGCAGTGAACTGATTACCTTAAATTACAAAATTTAAATGGAGCTGAAGTCTGTATAAATATTTTTCTATTTTTAAAATGGAGTATTGGGCTTTGTAGGACTATTACCGAGTGCTGGTGAGGTGAAATGGTTAATTTCTTATATAATAAAATAAATATCACCGTTTATAGACCTTCCATTGATATTTTAGGGTTAATCTATACACTATAGAAGATTTGCATGGTTTGAATGTTTGGTTACTTCCCACCTTATTCTCTTTGATGCTGGCAATACAACTTTATTTTGGATAATTTAAATTCCTGCAGAACTGATTTGTCATTAAGTTTGTTTAGCCTTCTGCAGTTATTGTAGAAATATACAAATATGTTTGTTTCTGGTTTCTCAGACTGCGTGAAAAGCTTTCCATTAACAAAGGGTAAGTCTCCTTCCAGGTAATGCAAATGCCTCATTGCTATAGTGGCTTCCATCTTCCTCTTTGCCATCCAAATTTTGGAATCATGGGTTTCAGTTATCCCTGAGACATGCATGCAACTGTAGAGTACTGTGCATGACAATATTGCTAGTAACAATTCTAATAGATATTCTGGCTTAGCTTTGCGTGGCTGTTTGTTTTGGCTTTAACTTTGTAATGCTGCAGTGCAGACTAAACCAAATCGGAAATGAGATGACACTGAGGACTCACTGTTCCTATGCATCTACATTTAACCCCTTAGGCATGCACTGGCTCTATTGTACAGGATTATATTTGGTGTTTTTTGTTTTATTTTAATAAAAGATGGAATTGCGTTTTCATGTTTGTTGCTGCCTATGTTGCATTCATAGGCCACAGTTCTTTACCTCCCAGCATGCCTGGGCTGCACATCTGGATGATGGGGGTATGGTTTGAATACGGGACTGTCAATGTTACTGTACATGAGCTTTGTAATAGAGTATGTGCAGAGTATGTTCTTCTCTGATGCCCCAGAGAGTTGAATAAGAGCAATAGGGAAAGGGGGCACACAACTACGGTTTAGATTAGGCCTTTATGCAAAAATAATAAACTTTATGATTTTGGTTGGCATAGTCATGAATTAACTAAACATTCCTGTAATGATGTAGACAAAGCATGGAGTGGTCTAAAGCAGTGTTTGTTATAGGCCAGTAATAGATCAGAAGTACAGACATGGCAGATTAAATCAGAGTTCAAGGGTGTTTAGTGCTGTGGAATTTGCTGGCACAATGGAAAAAAACAATGTTCAAAATTCTGTGGTAATTCAGTTTTAGAATAAGAGGAACAGATAAAATACTGACTTTAAATGCTGATGCTACAAAATACATACATATACGATGTGCGTAATTTAGTTGAACTTACTTAAGGGTCTGTTAACTAAACTATAACTTAGTTTCCAAAGATTCAATTTGAACTGTCTAAATATTATTGATTTCAAAATGAAGATAATTGTGCTTTATGCATAATGTTTATATGAATGATATTTTTTTGTTAAAGTGGTCTAGCTCAGTTAGTGGTTGGCGATATATTTTCTATTGTCAAAAGAACTTAATGTTGACATAAAATAAACATATTGCAGAAATGAGAGCAAAACTGATTGGCCGTGTGGACTTTCCAATTAACACATAATGGCTGACTATCAGCACAGTTTAAAATGGATTCAGTATTTCAATGAATTTCTCGGATCACATTATCTTATGCTGTTAAATATTTCAAGTCCACCTCTGTTGTATGGTGACTTCAGGTGCACTGCACACTGTATTATTTCCCCTTGTGTGCATAAGAAATGCAGTGATTGGGGCTATTGAAGCTCGTGCCCAGTACTGGCCAATATGAGGCCAACTAGCTCTTGGTTAACGACAACACCCATAATACTTAGAGTGCAACATGGCTAGTTTGCATCATGGAATTGCAACAGCTGGAGGTCTCAGCCTGGGTCTTGTGACATACTCGATGTAAATATGGTCATTGCTGTATTTCAGGTATTCGAAAAGCTTTGTCATGTTATTTTACATGAATATATTTGTAGAACATAGAAAAAAATGTTTGGCATATTGACTTGCATTAGTAAAAAGGTTTCACTGAATGTGTTACCAAGGTTGATTAATACCCTTAAAATATGCTTAAATTGATTAGTGGAATGAGTGGATATTTCACAAGATATTTGTATTGATTTTGGTCCTGCTGAACCAAAACTTTAATTTGTATTGGTTTTGGCAGCAGGATTATACGTTGCAGTTGTCTTTGCAAAGTGTCTCATTGACATCAATCAGTGCAATCTGCTTGTATTGTGTTAATCTCTGCTTGGAGCTTCAGAAATCCTTTATTTTACTAGATTGTAAGCTTGCGGACATGGCTCTCTACCTCGTATATCAGTCTGTCTCTGTTTGTCTAATGTAGTTCCTCTAAGCTTTGTCCCTAGTGCCACATAAATTGTTGGTGCTATAAATGTTAATGTAATTCCAGAAGAATTTTTTTTTTTTTTTTGGTGCTCCCTCCATGCAGGCTCTTTGTGTTCAGGGCTGGGGGTGGGGATATGGCGAGTCATATTTCCATGCTCCCCTCTGATTGGCCCTGTAATGATTGACCGCAGCAGGTCTCTGCCTGAAGAGGCAGACACCTACTGCTTTGCATTGGCAGTGTAACTCCCTGTTACTTGGGGGATGCACGGCAATAGTGATGGTGCCGATCAGATGAGTTTTTTTTTTTTTTTGTTTTTACTTCCTGTTGGCGTGAGGAGCTGCCGGTAGGCAAGTCACTCTTCTGGCACCCCCTCGGTGTTGCAACACCCCAAAGGTCAGCCCTGGTTGCCACCCAACCAGTACAAAATGGCTTTCTGCCAATGTTAAGTCTATAGCAAGCCCCGTATTTTTTTTTTTTTGGAAAAGGAGGCAAACCCATCTGCAGCCATTTCTTTTTTATCGAATAACATATGTATTATGTTATACTCAAGTTTTGATTTGAGGCATTGGAGGTAGGATTATAAAAAAAAATGTTGTTATTGAAAATAAATGATTGCTCTCTTTTTAATTATAGGATTAACATATTAAACAGTTAAAGGATACATCAATCCCCTTTTCCCTCTATGTAGCAGGACGGTTTTATAAACCTAGATTTAGTAAAGTTAGTAAAGCCGCATTTAATACATACCGTATTTAGTTCAAAATGTTGCCCAGACTGCACTTGAAAGCAAAGTGTGCATGAGTGGCTTCGAGAAGTTACCACTTTCAGATGTTTCACATTCCATTTCCAGGCTTAAATCATTTTGTTTGTCCCAGAAAAAACATTTTTCTCTGAAGGGTTTCTGGTGACATCTCAAGAGCACCCACTGTGCATGCATGCCTCTCTACACTGCTAAAGAGTGCTGATCATCACAAATGGGATATTTATTTGACATTATGTACCAATTAATTTAAAAAAGTCGGTCAACAAGTTTGAATAGATTTTCTGGAAGTTGGGTTTGATTCATACTCTGGGCTTATATAGTTTGTATTGTCAATAGGTTGTATAATTAGGACACACTGCCTGTCTGTTGTATTTCTAGTTGTACTTTGTGCACATTAAATAGGAATGCAGTTAACTCCGGTTGCTAGCGGCACCTGTTTGAAAAAAAAAATGCAATTTGTTATATGTATACTGTATTTAGTGTTTGGCTATAACATAACTACTCTGCCCTAAGGTATATCAGCTAGCTTATTGGTGTGCCTAAATCTCAGGTTTCTTGTAATAACTCATATGCTTGCTTTTTGGCCACATGGAAGGCAGGGCAAGCTTTCAATATGCTAAACAAATTTGATTAGTAGTTTTGATTTTTTTTTTTTCAAATTCTTCTATTGTAGGAGCAAATCGCTGGAAAGCTTTGGTGCAGAGGAACTTCAGGACCTCAAACAAATCCGCATAGAGGACCTGCATAAGATAAAAAGTCAGATCCAGGAACAAGATCAAAAGTGGCAAGATGTAAGTGGGGAAACTGCTGATTTTGTGTGCGCCCATATGTTTTAAAGCATTGCTTATTATCGTATAGCCCAAGTCTCGGCAATATGAGCTTCTCTCAGCATTGTAGGAGTTGTATTACAACTTTTCAGGGGGCACCTGGCACCCAAACCTACTGGCAATGATGGCTACCCCAAAATCATGATGGCTCTACTTTTTATTTTTTATTTTTTTTATTCAGTGTGCTTCATTTTATCGTTCAATAGATCTACAGAATGCTTTTTCTTTCTAGGATTTGGCAAAATGGAAAAATCGCCGTAAAAGTTACACATCAGATCTTCAGAAAAAAAAGGATGAAAGAGAAGAACTGGAAAAAATTGCAAGCGAGATGCCTGAAAGGACATACAAGACCTTTCGAAAAATGCGTCAGGAGAAGTAAGAGATCATATTGTTTACTTAAGAGATCATATTGTTTGCTTTTATTTAAAGATACAAAATGTGGATGTGAATGTAAAACTATAGTCCCATTTTCAAGAACTATAAAACAAAAACTCAAGGATTAGTGAAATAAACGCAATGTTGTCCATAATGGGAATTTAGTTTTTGTGTGTGCATAACACCTACATGTTAATATAGTTGGAAATTAAGACATTTAGATGAACTTTTGTTTCCCTGTGATGATGAATAATTATTGCTTATTGCTAGAGATGTTAATATTAGTTACATCATGCGTTAATAACTTTCATGTTTTAATTTAAGGGAGAACAGAGAACTTGAGAATGTGTACAATGACCAAGAGCAGAGGAAAATGCATTCCTCAACTGATGATGTCTTTAGTGAAGTGACTTCTTCAAAACCAGCTATGAAAAAAAGTTATACTATTGATGTGCCATATACAGTAAGCACAAGTAATACCACATATGTCACACACAGTTCTCAGAAGCAGGAATATGACAACGAAAGCGAACCCAAATCACTCCTTAAATCCACTAACCTCTCTGAAGCAGATCCTACCTACAGTCTTAAGAGTGACAATGCTTTCCAGGATTTCCAGCAGTCTAAAAATGTAGAGACAACGGTTCCTTCCAAGACGTTGCTTGAAAACAGTTACCCAGTTGAGGTAGATAACCCTTATTCAAGTAAGATCAGCACAACATATTCAGTAAAGGGTTATTCGTCACCTCCTGAATCAAGCAGTCTCTCCAGTCAACAGAAATCAATTACTTCCCTCAATGAACAGTCAAAGAGGGCTTCATTTTCTGCCTCTGTACCAAGAGGTTACCAGAAAACGGAGATGAAAAGGATGTCCTCTGTGATCACACCAAGACCTTTTGGTAGCCAGTCAACAGGAATTACAACACTCACTAAATCCTACACAGTAAGTTGGTTTTTTATATATATTTTTGAATCGCCTCATTTTGTACAACACATGAAAGGACCACTCCAAGTTAAAAGAAGAAATTAGGTAATGAATTTGAATGTGAGACTGCAAAAACTGCATTTACTTTTTTTTTCTTTGATTGATCAGTACTTTTTGCATTGTCTCTCGTGGAGATCCTCTTCTCTAGTTAAATCGTGGCATCTCTTTTGTTTCTTTGGAGTTGATCAGAGGGCTCTAATATATAAAGGCATAGATAGTCACTGAACATGTGCGTTCTGAGGGCACCACGTATGTGTATCATGCCACCATCACTCATTCATAATCATGAGGGAAGCACTGTGCATGAGTGAATTGCAGGTCATTCACTGAGCTAATGGAATAACTGCTATATGAAAATAATCATTATGACAAAATTCAGTTCTATAACCTATAGCTTAAATATACTTCTTTTTATTAGATGTTTTATGTATTCCGGGTATTAATTGGCTTTATGGTGTTTGAATTGCTTGGATTTTGTTTTTGTAAATGGATAGGCCCACCCACTGCTTGAATCTGGCATTTTGCATACATTTTAAAAAACAGAATTTCCTCTTAATCATTGGCTGCAAATATTGGAGGCACACATCTTAATGACTTAATGAGCGGTATATTTCACAGCAAAAATCTACCAAAAAACCTTTACCTATGTATGTCATGGCTAGCCATAAAGGCCAATACAATACTTAAGATGAGTAATATTTTTATTTCAGCTGGATGATACCCGGAAATATAATGGCGATCTTAACGCTTCAAAGATTGGTTCAACCTACAGTAGCTATTTCAAAGATGAAAGGCCCAGCAGCTCTGTCCAAAGTGAAGAGGATGAGTTAGACACTGGAAGGGAAAACCTTAGAAGAAGCCCTTCTCCAAGACCTACTGCTTTAGCAAGCCAACAAGAAAAGCAGAGTATTTCTGAATCTGTTACAGTCATATCTTCTGCTATATCAAAAGGCCTACAACAGGCCAACAGCTCTATCTTGGTAAGTTTGAATGACATGCGCGTGCCCCTATCTGACCTTCAGTAATTATGTAATATGACGTTTTTTAAAATCACATATATAAAGCGGTCTTTCAAAACTATTTTAGTATTGGTATGTTTGCAAAGACCCAGTATGGTGCACTGAACACACAGACAGGCCCGATTTTATATACTGTAAAATACCATAATGTGATCCAGAGTCCTACAAAAGTATGGTTCTCTCCACTGCCATCTATCGGCATGTACATGTTGCAGCTCCTTTCTGTTACTGTACTAAATGAATGGGTTCCCAAAGGCAAATCTTGTTTGCTTTGCTCACATGATTTGAAAGGGATGTTGTGAACTTTTTTTTTAAGATATTCCAGTTATGGCATGGGCATGCAACAAAGCCAGTAACTATCAGACATTGTCCGTTTAGCCGTTTCAAAATGGTGTAATATATGCCTTATTGAAAAACACACAAGTGATGCTAATATTTAGAAAATCTATGTTTTATAATAAAGATTGTCCTTCATTTGGATTCAATTCATTGCCTTGGACATCCTTATGTCTAGAAGTATATTAATCGGTTATTTAGCCTCACTCTTGCGGTGTTACATGACTGTACTGCTGTATATTAATAGGGAGATTTAATAGAAACCTTTGATGCGGTTATGTAATATGATTGAAGCATTTTTCAAAGGGAATGAAATAAAGGTACATGAATACACCTGGGTGTGTCTCCAAATAGCAACGATGAGAGTGAAAGAAAGGGCATTTTTTTTTATATACAGGATCCCTCGCTGTCTAGTCTAACCACATGCTGCGACAAGCAGAGTAAATCATATTCCTTTAGTACATTAGCATGTGTTTATACTTACACTAACCACACATTCAGCTTGCGGATCACTGTTGGATTGTTATGATTCTTACAAATACCTGCTTATATCAGTGTTGTAAAGGAGCCCCCTAAATGTAAGGGGGCAGCAGCAGGATAAAAAAAATTAAAAAGGTGGCTGGTTTCGGTGGCCCTCGGTAGAGCATGCTGGGAAGCTCCATCCAATTTTAGTTATACCAGTGACCTACAAATCACTTCTCAACCAGTGGCTTTAACCGCATGTTTCCTGCAATTGTCTTGCGCAGTTCTTCTAATTTGTGTTCATGCTGTTGCAAAAGCAGTTAACAAGTGTGAATTGCCCTTCACTGCTGCTCATTCTACTAAATAACCAGGTTTGTTGCTATTATTCAAGTACAATGCACAGAGGAATGACTGGAATTATATGACACGTACAGTTGGCTAAATATATCCATGAATGTAGCTTGTCAATAGATAATTAAAGCATATATTGTGTGCAGCCACTCTTTCTTGCTGGATAGGCTTTCCTCTCTGTGGAGGTCAGTGATACCCAATACCCAAGTGTTTGTGTGTTTTTTTTTTTCCCTCCAGGATCAGTACAGCGACATGAGAATCATCATCAACCAGAAGCCTGGGAGCAGTCATGACTTTGGGTTTAAGACAAATTGGAACAGTTCTGGTATTTTTGTGACCTCTGTTGATGCAGGTAAGCTTAAAAAAACAAAACAAAGTTGTAACTTTTACTTTAAGCTTTTCAGAGTGTCAGAAAGACATTGATATTTATGTAACAAACAATTTTCACAGCACTTTGTACAGAGTGTTTACATGTTAAATAACAGACTGTGAAACATGAGATGTAGAGAGCCCTTCTTGCAAGTTTACAATCTAAAGGATCGTTTTTTACATCTAATAATATACATTTTTACCATCTGTATGCTCAAATTGGTTCAGTATTTATTTAATGTGTACAGTATTTATTGTAATACTCATCTAATTTTAAGGCACATAAAATGATTTTTTTAAAAACTTTAATCTATGTATAGCATTACTCATTTCTCCAACAAAAAAGGCACTCAGTTTTGTTCCAGGTGTTGCTTGTTGCCTTCCCATGTATTGTTTTGTTGCTTGAGAGGTTTATGGATTTGTCGTTCAGTATATTATTAGTTGGGTTTAAGCATGCCCACCTTCATAACGATGCCTACTTGCTGTATTTCAGGGAGCCCAGCAGAATTCTCTCAGCTGCATGCAGACGATGAAATTCTATCTCTCAACGGCTCAAAGGTTTCATCCATGGACTACAGTGAATGGAGGGAAGCCATGGAGAGTGCACTAGAAACTGGAAACCTAACCGTAGATGTCAGGCGATATGGCAAGAATGGTGAGTTTTACAAAATATTGTAATTTCACATTGTGCCAGCAAGAGAAAACAAAGCGACCTGCTATTTCTTCAAAATTCCCTTAGCCGCAATCGCTCTGAAAGAAACTCTAGCACCAATTTTACTCAAATATTGAAAGAAGGCAAACTGTTACCTCTGGCTTTTGGCAAAGCCCTTCAATTACACGAATAGCCAGGATTAGGATTCTAATTATCATAATATATCTGCATTTTCTTAGTATATAAACATTCTCACTCACACGCACCCCTCTACTGATGTTCAAAACTTAACTTGTAGCTTCTGTGCATTGAATATTTGACGAAGTAGATGTAGCCCCACTAGTATTCTGGGGACTACCACCAATAATTTATTCCTGGTGTCTGCTAATATATAGCCTTTTAGTTTTTTTGAGTTTCCTGTAGCTCCTTTTTTTTCTATACATACTTCATAGAGGAACATTTAACTGTATAAAAATAGCTTGTACCACAGATTACACAAAGGACCCCTGCGGTGATGTATATATGTACTTGCATATATATATATATGATATAGATCTGTTAAGAGGATCAAATGTAGCTCTACATACTGACAGATTATGTCATTACATATAGATCTATATATTGTGCAAAATACACTAACCAAACTAACCATGCTAGAAGAAAGTTGTATTCAAATCTTTTTTCTTTTACTACTTTTGTTCTTTGTTTCGACTTAACGTGGCATATTTATTAACTGTATGCATAGAAAGAATTGCTGGCTTTATTTTCTTTTTTAAACATGATTGTAATCTAATGGTCTGAATATCTATGACTTTTCAGTAGCTTTATAGAAGTAGAATTGTAGTCATTAACATACTAACAACTATATTGGTGCATACCTGGGAAGGTGGTCTTTTTGCAGAAATCTAGCACTGTGCTTACGTCCGCTTGCTTCCTCACCTCTTACGTTTGTTTTCCAATGTTTGTGTTATAATTTTGTTTTCACTTCTGACACTTTCGATGTTTTGTGTTGCTGCATTCGTTACTTACCAATCAGACTGGTGCAGAGACCCACCTTCCCTGTCATACAAAAGCCATAAAACCCTCAATCTGACAAGTATGGATCCCAAACTTTTAGGTTCGCCTGAAAGTAAATGGATTAATGCAAGTTCTGGACTTAGTTCTACCAGATCTACAAATACACCACCAAGAAGCGATACCACTGACTCTGGAAATGTAAGTTAACTGTTGTTATTTAACTACTTTAAAAAAAAAACAAAAAACAACTCCCAAAACGAATTCATGTTTTTTTCTATAGTATTACTATGGTATTTGCCTAATATAACAAAGGACAGCATACCCATCCCACTTCCATTCAAAGAGTAAAGTTTTACATGTATAGATATTGTATTTTTTGCTCCATAAGACGCACCTAGTTTTTAGAGGAGGAAAACAAGAAAACCACATATAGAACATATCTTTACTAAATTCTTATCTCCCCAAAAGTAGTGGTAATGAGCAAAGCTAGAGGCAAAACTAATACGGCACACCATTCTGCACCATGAGAAATGCAGTGTGCATCAACCAAACATTAGTAATCCCTGTCAGTAATAAGACTTTAGTGGTGACTAACCTTTAGCATCTCAGCTGCTTTGGACTAAAATATTTTCCATAATGCACAAAATGCCACTCAATATGCCAGGATTTTGCCACTCAGTATGCCAGGATTTCCTTTTTTTATGCTCCCCCCCCCCCCCCCCCTTTTCCCCAGTACTTACCTCCTTGTTGCTCTCCGGTCTTCTCCTCCGTGCAGTCTTCCCTCCTGCTCGGAAGAGGGAAAGTCCGGTCAGAGCCGCGCGACTTCAATAAAGTTAAAAAAGAAAAAAAAAATGCGACCGGAGTTTCCCTCTGTGCAGGAGGGATGTCCTCCACGATGTTCGCTCCATAAGAAGCACAGACATTTCCCCTTACTTTTGAGGACGAAAAAAATTGCTTCTTATGGAGCGAAAAATATGGCAATTCTTTCTGGTACAATTTTGTGCCTTGCTTACACTTGGATTAGCTTGAAGAACATGCTGATCACATCTTCATCAATTCCTTGAGCTGACCATCAAAAGAAAAGTTATCGGCATTCATACCAGAGATAAGCAAAGGGTCCTTACAAAGACATCATTGTCCGTAGCAAGCTATTTGAAGGTGTATATACAATATAATTAAATTACCTATCACAAAGTCCAGTAAATGTCTGCTGTGAACAATATCCATTTGCACAGACTGTTTGTACAAACTCTCTGTAACTACCATCTGTCACTTAGGGAGCAATGTGAGACTGTCACTGGCCAGATTCCCTGTCTCATAGACTTTTTGTGTTGTCCCATTAATTTTCATGTCTGCATTAAAAGTGCACCATTTATTTTGCCTCACTCACATTGCCATGGGAAGATTACACAGTAATCACACACAAAAATCACTTGCAGTACTGCAATGATAAAGACTTGGAATTCTGTGGGACTTTTATTTTAAAATTTATTGTAAATGTACTTTGGGGGAAAACTTTTTTATGGGATTTGTTGCATTTTTTTTTCTTCTTTTTTTCTTTTTACTATACACAATAAGGCTTTTATGATTGTCATTACAAATACCATTCTGTTTAGGAAATCGGTCTATAACAACTCACAAGTTGAAATTTGTTCTGTGTTTTTTTTAGCTCAAGGAGACAAGGCATTTGAATGGGATACAAGATGAGCCTAGTTCAAAGCAAAAAGGTAATTTTTAAAGAATGCTACTTGTGTGTTTTTATTCATTGCATTATTTCCTTTTTGCTCATTCTTATGGAATGTATGACTGTGCTTATACAAATATTGCAAATAATATTGCTGGAATATACAAAAGTTCATATTACTGCAAGGGGATGGATCATAGGAAGAGAAAATCTTCTTGAAGGATTTACTGTGCTATGAAACAAGTCTAACTGTGTAAACCTTTAATTTTCAGTTATTTAGACTTCTGGATAGTAAATAGACCAGCAACCTACTTGTCAATGTGGACTGGTGAAAGGAGGTGTCATTTAAAGGATCGATCACCTTAAAATATGTGTCTCAAACAAAAAATGTACATTTATAGTATGAAAATGCTATATGCATTTACATTCAACAGCTAGAAATACTATTTGGTTAATGCCATTTATTGCTTTGTTATATTAAACTGTCAAAGCCATACTTCCCCTGTGCCTTCACTGCCCTTAAAGCTTTGAAACAGATATTCTGTGTCCATGTCCCTTGTTTAAATATCTCATGAGTGCAAAGAACAAACATCTGATACCCGGTGAGGAACTGGCAGACGGATCTTGTTTCACAGAGGCATTTAGTATTCAGACTGAGAGAGGAGCAGGATACAACAAAAATAGTATCCCCGCGATTAACCAGGGATGATGCCTTCACCAATGTTTTTTGTGATTGTGCATGCAGTTTTACAAATATGTTTGTCTGTACTGAATGGAAATAATGTGTTTAGCTACCATGTCATGAATCGCTGGACTATGTGGAGAAATGGTGCAAGTCTGTTTATGTGGTTGTTGTTTGTATTTCTCAATTAGACTCTGAGCCTATTTCTTTGAAAAACTATAAAAGAAGGTCACAATTTTTTGAGCAAGGTAAACACTGTCAACCTCTCTAAGCTCTGCTACTGCTGGTCTTTCAGCTGGCTCATTCAAGACTAACAATGGTGTTGGGTTCCTTGCCACTGCTGGCGGTCTGGTGAAAGCAACATAACCCATTTTTTTCTTTCCTCAGGAACGTCTGCTTTTTCTTACAGTTCATTGGTCTACTTATGTGGTAAATTGGTCTTTGTGTTGTGTTGCTCTTAGTGACATATCTGAATAACCTACACCTTTTTCAAAGAAAAAGCTTATGGCAGCCGATCATCATGCATTCCAGTATAAGTGCTGTGAAAATGTGTGAAGTAAAATACTTCTATTTAAAGGAAGCTTATAACTAAAAGTCAAGTTGGCTTTCCAAACGTTTTATATTTGAAGGAACCTTTTGGAATATTCCCAAACACAAGGGACTGTATTTGACTAAATTTATTTTAAATTGCCTGTGCTCGTTTTAAATAGACTGGAATGAAGAATAACAATTTTTTTTTTTACATTTTTTAATGTCTATAGCCTAAACATTAAAAATGTTTATAATTAATACATAACTAAGACATCTGGTAATGGAACGGATTATTCTGCTCTCAAAAGTTTCACGCCCCTGTAAAATAAATTCCAACTCTGAAAGCAGTGGATATTTATTTGCTTACATGGTTAATGTTACGGTCTAGTTGTAGCAAGCAACCTCTTGATGTGTGCCTGCTAATTAGAAATCTGACGGTTTCTACTGTGATTTGCAGTACATTTCTGATCACATTCTGAGACTATCTGCAAAGGAAAAGGGCTTCACTCAATTTACCAAAAGAGCGGGAAAACTGCCCCCATGCAACCTCTAAAGGAATAATGGATTTGAAGAAGTTTGTTGTAAACTATAAGTTTTCAAATTGCAGGCTGTTTGTATATGTTTGTTAATCTGTGCAGTTACATTAACAGAGTGGTGCACTTATGCTGCATCAAAATATATATATTCAATCTATCAGTAGTCGGATGCCACATCAAAACAGTATAACTGGAAGGATGATCAAACCCTTAATTCAGTATTATGGACTAGTAATTAGTATACCCAAGCAACTACATTCGTTTTGGTTCCCAGTAGTGTTATGCAAGCTGTTGTCTGAGGCAGAGATGCTGAGCTTGGAGAATCCTAAAGAACCCCTTGTATGTGGCAATAGCATTTTGTTAATTGGAAGTGCTCAGGATTATTTGCAGGCTGCTGTTACATTAAAATCAAATTCCACATACTTGTAGCTTAGCTTAAAACTGGACAAACTGCAAATAAACCTCCATGGTTCTTTTTGTACTCCTTAAAATTGAAGTCCATTATTTTGGTATATTTCTGGATGACCACATTAACAAAATGTAGAACTTTTTGAAGAGTAACTTTAAATACATGTTGGCCTGCTGCCTTTTCTGTAGTGCTTGTTACATTTTGTTAGGGGGAATGTTCCATCTAAAATAGTGTTATGCTTGTGAGTCTTAGACCATACATGAAGGTTCTGCATTATACACACAACATGAATCAAAGTTGACTTGAAAACAGAAGTATAAAGTTCTCACCATACATTGCCATCTTTATACTTTAAATAGTTTTTTTTTTTAAATGTTTAGACCTTTGTAAGCAGGAGATGAGCGTTTGTACCATGTAAGCCATAGAAACACAGGAGACAAGTAGAATAACGTTGATACATTTACTGGCTAACTGAACAGATTTAGAGTGCAAGCTTTTAAGACCTCTTAAGTCTCTTCAGACATGTTATACAAATGTTTTCACCTAAGAGGTCTTGAAACTCTATACCTGCTCATTTAGCAAATAAAGGTATCAGCTGGACTCCACTTGTCTCATAAACTTTGCAAATAAGGATTCATTTAAATACATTTTAAAATTAAAAAATACATTTATCACAAAAATAAATGACAGTTGACATAGCATCTAAGACTATACCTATTTAATGCTAATGCCGGTTGCATAGCTTTTTCCATTTCATATATGTTGTATGTCCCACTGTTTCTAACAAGCATGTTTTTTGTTATCTCTTTTCATGTTGTATCACTTTTCTGTTGCATGTGATTCCACAGCATTTATGTTTTCGTGTGTGATGTATTTTATTTGTTTCACCTTAATACATATTGATATATGGGGCAGGTACTTTCTGGTACACCTGCTGCTGTGAACTACAAACCCCATCATGCCCTTTTTTTTTTTTTTTGCATGTAACATGAGATTTGTAGTTGTGAGGTGGTAGTGTATAAAGGTTATCACCTGTGTGCTCATTCATCTGAAAGTAAATAATCTTTCACTGTGATTTATATTGTGTTCAAAAAATGTGGGTATTTGTGATCCACCTTAGCATACTGTTTTTATAAGTAAACCAAGAAACACTGGATATAATGTAATAATATTACAAGATTTAATTTTCTTCTTTTGCATATTATTTGCTTCCCCTCTCCTTTGATTGTAGACTTTGATAGCAGAGTAAGCAAGACTATATTATCTATCTATTGGTTTGCTAATTGAATCTCTAAGGGTATAGATTTTATATATATATATATATATATATATATATATTTTTTTTTATTCCAAAGTGATTTTTAGGAAATACAGAATCTTTTGATTTCTGATTCATTTGTCCATATTCTCTCCACAAACAGGAAGTTCAGACTCTACGGGTCCTGATGTAAGTAGACATCCATTTTGTTTTTGCAGCAACACATCCAATGTTCCTTATGATAAAGATAGTATTGGGTGTAAGAAAAGAATATTTTGAATTTAGCAAAATACAGCTCAACATTATTCAAGTTAACTAACCATAAAACACATCTATGGATATAGTGAGCTTGCTCAACAAACTCTTAGCCTTATTTTAAAATGAAACAGCCAAATATAACAGAACACCTTCAGGTAATCAGTATGTATGAGGGCCGCACTACAAAGCACTCTTCTTCACTGGGTACATAATCCTGTAATATAGCAACAGTCTATTGGGGTCTATGCCAATCCTGAGGCAATTGTCAGTAGTGCAGGATTCAGGTAGTAGAAAGCTGTACTACTCTAGTTACACTACCATACATTGCCAGTTTACTGATTTAGTAGTGTGGTATGTGATATAAGCTTTAATATCAAAAATGATTACTCTTTGAATCTAATAGAAGTGTCATTTACAACAATTTTGAAGAGTAAGCCTTTTGCTACCTAATATTTGAATCTTATTTTTAAAATAGAAATCAGTCATACTCAGAGCACTGAATTAAATTAATGGTGTATTTGTTGTTAGACTTGGTTTCTTCAACCGGTTATAAAGCAGTTAGTTAATTGTGCCTTGAATAAATATTTACCAGCTGATTGCATGTCCCTATCCAACTATATGCCATAACTTCAGTGTGTTATTTTGTTTAATCACATCAGATGCCAGTGCCGACGATCAGTGCTTCGACAAGATGGTCTTGGGATCCAGAAGAGGAAAGGAAACGCCAGGAGAAATGGCTCCATGAACAGGAGCAAAAGCTTCAGGTAACAATGTTCCACACGCAGGCCAAAATTGCACAGTTTGAATAATTCTCCATCTCCACATTGTAAAACATGCTGTTTTAGTCATAATTTTGAGCTTGGCTATCAATTGACTGTTTTGTGACACATCTGAAATTTGTTTTGGAACATGGTGATATATGTTGGTTGATGAAATTTTAGTTTTTACACCGTGCAATACATTTCTGTCTGTAATGAGAATTGTGCACTTGTACGAAATAGGCCATTTAGAATTCTGCTACTGAAAACAGTTGCTCCACAGAGGGAGTTAGTGTAAGATTAAGATGTAGAGAGACCATGTTTGTTGCATTTTCAAGCATTTATAGTTGTTCATCAGAATTGTGGTGGTAGAGGGCAACTTTGCTCCCTAAAGTTAAGATTGAGAAGCTTTTCACCTAATACATTTTACCAGTTGCAACATTGTATCCCTGTGCGGAGTTACCGCCTGCATAATGCTGAGGAATAGCTGAATTCTTTCATTTTGATGCTGATCTCAAACCATTGTTTTGACTTATTCTGTGTAGGAAAAATACAGAGTTGAACAAGAAAGGCTTCGAGAGGAATTCGAACAGGCTCAGCAAGAAGCAGAAAAGGGGAGATCTTATCAAGCTGAAGAGGTTTGCAGAGTTTTCTTTGCCCTTCATTGTTCACAATTGTTTAAGCCCTCCATAATGTTTTTTAGTTGAAAAAAAGAAAAATCAACTTCTGAGGAACAGTAACAGAATAGCTTCAGTAGTTTGAAGTGAGACAGTATCCATATGGACTTACACATTTTGTTTTATTTTAACAGGAACAAACCATTCTAAAATCAAACACCATTACTTCACATGCTCCAATGTCTTCCTACTGGAGAACTGGTGGGTCTGAAGTGTCTGATGATATGCTGAGCAGTGAAGAGGAAGAGATGGAACAGGGGAGGCTCAATTACCTGGCAGCTCAACACCAGGCGGAGGAAGAGAGCAGGCGGCGCCAGGCGGAGGAAGAGAGCAGGCGGCGCCAGGCGGAGGAAGAGAGCAGGCGGCGCCAGGCGGAGGAAGAGAGCAGGCGGCGCCAGGCGGAGGAAGAGAGCAGGCGACGCCAGGCGGAGGAAGAGAGCAGGCGACGCCAACAGGAAGAACTTGAGAGGAAACACCAGCAGGAAGAACTTGAGAGGAAACACCAGCAGGAAGAACTTGAGAGGAAACGCCAGCAGGAAGAACTTGAGAGGAAACGCCAGCAGGAAGAACTTGAGAGGAAACGCCAGCAGGAAGAGAGGAAGCAAAAAGAGGAGGAACAACTACGTATTCAAAGAGCTGAGGAAAAGGAACGTCAGAGAAAAGAAGAAGAATGGAGACTGGATGAAAGTGATAGAGCCGAAAGATCCTATATGAGGTTTGCATGTGCTAGGGACAAATTTTTTTTTCTTAGTTGCACTGTATAAGCATTATAATGGTCATATACACTAGTGGCATAGGTGTGAATGACAGCCATTTTATAACAGTCTTTAGCTTGGCTATAACATTTTGGGATTTATGTTGCACATTTGATAGACTCTTACAAATCCCAAGTATTCACCAAACTATCCTTCCTCCCAAAATATAACCCACTGAGGGTGCTGGGGGGCATTTGTGCCAATGCTAATGTGCAAGATGTTATCACATTTTGTTTACTCGCTATAAATACACATTTACTTTCAAAACTTGAATTATTGATAATCCTGTAACACAAACCCTTATTTGTTTGAATTCTTGTCAGCAATTCAACTGACATGCACTCACTTGTTTATGAGGACGTAATTATTGTTGTATTACTTTTTTTTGTGATTGTAGAACTAATAATTCAAGATTTTCCAAGAACTTTGATGAGCCGGATTACAACAGGTTAGTTTGTTGGGTGCAAATAACAGATACTGCTTTAATCTGCTAATAGTACCCTTGTTAACACAAGTTTCAATTGTTTAGCGATAACGCTACTTGTGAATTGTTGTGGAACTAGAGATTTGCATGAAAAGATTCTTATTGCCTATGGGAAAGCTTGCAAAGCAATCAGCTAGACAAAAGGATCTCATGCTTTGTACTCTACAATTTGATAATCTGAATCATTAAAGGACAAAAGACAGAAGAAAATGTATGTTTAACTGAAATATTGCATTTTAAAATATGCTTTAGTGAAAGAATACAAATAATGTTCCGTACCCTTTGCTTGAATAGCACTGCGGGAGGAGGGGTTTGCATGGTGCTTAAAATCATGGGTTAGACGTTCTTTCATCAGACCCAAGATGGCAGCCCTGTGATAGATCTACCCATTTATCACTTGGAATGGGAATATATTTGCTTGAATCTCAAGATCTGTGAGCGCTCCTTATTCAATGGTTATATAAGCATAAACCGTGCTTCAAAGATCAAAAAAGAAATGGCAGAAGAGATTTCTTTTAGATGCATACTCATCCACAGCCATTAGCTTCTAGTTTGACTGCTTCTTAAAAAGCAGGCCAAACCACGGAAAATAGTAATTTTGTTATATAATCCGTACACTCCTTTCTCTATAGTTGCAAGAATGTTTGTTTTATTTAGCAAGTAAAACACTTTCAAATATTTTTTTAACACATTGAATGCGTTATAACATTATTTAATACAGACGGAACGTGTATGTTTCTTCAGTTTTTATTGTGAGACAAACTTTTACTCTTCATTATTTTTTTTTTAAACTTGTGAAATTCCTCACTAACTGGAATGTGTACTTGTAGGAGTAAAGTGAGAGATGTTTCTAATTCCATGGATTTTCCTCCACAAGGAAATGGTAAGTCATTGTACATAGACTTCTCTTTTCTGAAACTATGATAGCATTTGCAGTAAAACTTCCTGAAGCATCCAAGCATTGTTTAGGAAAAATATTTTTGTAAAAAAGAAAAGCCCTCCTTTTTCTTTTCTTTTCTGCTAACTACAGCTATATAACATTTGGTAGATATTTGGGTTATGTTATAATGATGTTTTTTTGCACTATTATTGTTTTTTAAATACTTTTTTTTTATTATAAAGATATCAAAAAGACATACAATACATAAGTGCATACACTTCAATGAACACAGTATCTATCAAAGCTTAACCCTTCATTGTACAGTCCTGGACATGTTAAAAGTGTTCATATCAAAACACTAAAACATCACCACTACATACATTACATTACATTTTGGAGACGGTTTCAACGATTCATTACTATTGTTAAATGCTCTAGGGGGTGGATAGGGGGGGGGGCAGATGAAGACCAGGAGGGGCTTAGGCAGATTTATAAGAGAAATTTTCCCCTACTCCCAACTGCTTACCACTTTCCCCAGATTCCGTAATATCTACTTGCGCAATTTCTGTTCATAAAGTACCCTTTTTCCATTCGTTTTTGTAAGTCTATTTGGTTCTTTATCTGGGTCCACTGGATCTTCCCAGGTTTTTTCCAGTTTCTTGTTAGGACGAGCTTTCTAGCTAAATACTTTTATTATACAAATTTCACAAATTCATCATCATAAAATATACTTATCAGATCAATACATATAATTATTACTACAGAGAATATATATATATATATATATATATATATATGTGTGAAAATAAGATAATCAATAACATACACTGGTTCTAAATCTAACCCCTTAACAACATAACGTACCTGGTACATCATATGTCTTAATGACAGTCTGATTCAATCAGTGCCTCCAATGGTCAGACGGTGTCTCCTGATGTCTCCATGTGGACACATCTGGCAACACTGAAACCTCCCCCCATGGTACAGAAGAGATCGCTCTCCAGATACGCAATAGAGGAAAGGCAGCTGACTTGCAAATATGGGTGGCCACAACTTCGGACGCTGTCAATCACCACTTTAGTTGCTCTGTTGTAGTTGTGCGACTGCCTCTAATTGCATTTGTCAACATTACACATAAAAGAAAGATACACTGTTAGTTAGGGCCAAGATTTAAGGTTAGGTTTAAGTTGGTCATGTCATCTAGAGGTCATTGTAGGGGGGAAATATTCTACTCTAGGATATTGCCCTATAACTTGCAAAAAAACACATGTAAACACTGGGTATTTCTTAACTCAGGACAAATATTAGAAACTGTTTAGCAGAGGTCTTTTTTTCCCATCATATTTTATTGTTTTATAGCAAATTATACAATGAAAATGGTATCTTAAGAAAGACTTCTTATTGAGTTAAAAACAGTATATGTGTGGTAACATCAAATGAGCAAGAGGAAAATACAGCTAAACGCAACCATATAAGTGTAAAAACAGCCATTGACACTAAGGGGTTTATTCTGGTTTTGCTGTGTGTTAAAGATATGCACAATACCACACCTTATTTGCCATCCTAAAAGTGGGCAACCTATGTAATCACAGTTCAGTTTATTATGTCTTAATATTGACATTAGTGTTTATAAAGTATACTCACTGAAAACCATTCTAAACTTCTTTTGAAGTTTAAAGGATTCACCAAAATATTAGTTTGTCCAAGACTATATTTCTTATGTCTTTATTTTTTTTGCATATCCAGATATCCTTATCAATACTTACCAACATTAATATTCCTTTTATTTATTTTTAATTCCTTATTGAGAAGTCTTTTATTTCTTTACTTTGGATATGTCTCTCCCAAAGTTGGACTCCTATATATTCTTCATTGGACCTTGTTGCCAAAAGTCATCAAGGAATTAATATTTTAATTTAACTTGTTTTGTCCTGTTCAATTTTGTGTTGTTTCTTGTTTATTTGTTAGTTCTATTCATTTATCTTGTTCTCATGAAATAGTTAGAGAGCAATCAAGCTCCTGTGTTAAAATTATTCCTTAGGGTTTTTATGCCGAAGAAACTCTTATTACACACACACACACACACACACACACACACACACACACACACACACACACACGATAATAATGGACTATAACAGTTATTCCCTATATATTTCTCTTTCCTAATTGTAGTAGTGATATTACATATTACATTTTCATTAAATGAACCTCAGCAGCAAAGCTGTTTGCCATTTTATTTGCTGTTCAGTTGGCTCAAGCTTCTTCCGACCAGATGGTGATGTAGCACTGCAAGTTGATGCTTTGTGTAGAACTCTTAAGTGCAACATGGGCATGCGATGCTGTGTGCTATGTATCACATGGCATCCACTGTGTGTGCACACTTAGAATGTTATGCATGCATAGCACCAATAATTATCTCCCTGCATTGCTGCATCTTCGTTTGGCTGGATCAGGCTTGTTCAGATCGAACAGAGAATAAAATATACATTTTCATGCATTACAAAAAGTCAATTTTATTTTTGAATGAATGTGTATATTTATTTTATGTGTAAAATAACTACCACTACAGTTGTCAGTTAAAGAAAATATTAAAATCTTAATGCAGATAATAAATTGGCTATGTTTTGTATAGACGATATCACTGATTAAATATGAGAGAATTAAAGTGAATCTGTGTCCTCTTTAGGCAGCATTGTCTGTGGAGATGCTCCCATACAGGTCTGTTTTAGCCTCACAGACAAGAATATATATTTTTTTCTTTATTTTTATTCAAGTTTTCATTTATATTTAAAAAATTTTTTTTTATATATTTTGAAACTTTCAGGCAATATTATTACATTGCCAACTGAACCCCTTACAACTCTGAACATTGTTGTGTAGAGGTCAAATTATTTAAGAAACCTTTATGGGCCTGAATTCTTATGGTTTTCTTTATTAAGTTGCACTCTAGTCTGCTTCAACATAAACGCTGTACTCCATAAATGTGAAGACTAGTTTTATTTTTTTTAAATGGAAAATGTATCAACATTTTCACAAGTATTCGGTACAAACAGAAAATATAGTATAAATAGTATCATACTATCATTATTGGGCAGACTAGATAGGCTAAATGGTTCTTTACACACACATTCTATGTTTCTATACAGTATTTATAAGTCCATCAAACCGTTGTAAAACGTAAATTTATGTGTGTGTGTGTATGTATGTATATATATATATATATATATATATATATATATGCACATAATCAGTGGCATACACTATTCCACATTTTTAATACTGGTTGCAAAAGTGGGCAAACATTCTGTGTAATTACAGTCCAGTTTAATATGTTTCAATATTAGTGTATATAAATTATGCTTATTGGCAAATCTTCTCAAGGTTAAATGATTCACCCAAAATATTAAATATAGGTAAATATGAACAACCGCCATATGGTTTTGCTAATTGGGTGACTGAAGATGCACAAACCAGAAAACAAAGTATGAAGACGCAGCCGACTCGTTCAACCACTGACATACAAGTTGAGAGACGACACATCCTTAGTCAGATGAGACATGCTGACCCATACAGAGGTGGGAGCAAAGCTTTGCTGCTACGCTTCCACAAAGCATGAATTATAGCTTTAGTAAATATATAGTAGATCCATGCCACCAATGCACAACTTTCCAATTACATCCTCCAATCATTCGTTTTACCTGTCCGATTAAATTCACTTGATTCTGCCATTTTTAATCCTAATTTCGCTTATTTTTGTTCACAATATATCACTTGATTAAAAAATACATAACTATGTGCGTTGTAGGAGAGCAAGATCCTAACCCATCTTGGAATTTGAGAGAGTCGGAGCAGAGCTCCTACAAGAAGCAAGGGGATGCTAATGCTGAGGTGGAGAGGCAGAGGATCATTCAGGAAATGAGAAAGAAAGCACCTCTTCATACTGACAACAGTTGGATCAGACAACGCAGTTCTAGTGTTACGAAAGATACATCATCTCTTCCAAATTTTATGAGGAGGTAAGGTAGTATTTATTACATCACACAGAAAAAAGCTTGGGGTGGGATAAAGTACGTTTAACATAAACTACAAATTAGATTCAGTTCTTACTAGTAATTCTTAATATGTTTTTTTTTTTTAAATGCTAATTTGTAAATGATGTAAAATTTCTGAGATATGATGCATTAGATCACTGATGTCTTTCAGTTTCTTATAGGTTATGGTTGGATCTGTTATTGTTTAGTCTTATGCTCAGGATAGTAAAGAGAGTTTTATAGCATACAATGTTGAAGGCACATGAAGTCCAAACATAGGTTACTAGTAGTATCTTTTCGGTGCACTTGGGTGTTTGCCAACTCAAATCGATTAGGGTATTTTTTTTTTTTTAAATCTAGTGTTTGGTATGTTAAGCTATCTACTTGGAATATCTGTTTTTTTTTTTTCTCTACAATATAGTGAACCTTGAAATTACGCCTAATTCATGACTGTGATGAATGCTTATAATTTGATAGTTAAAATACCATTCATTGAAGAGATGGTATACTTAATGATCGATGGAATTGTTACCACCTCTTTTTTAAAAAGATCCTGTAGTGATTATTTTTATCTTTCCCCCAGAGGGGAATCCTTGGATAATCTGGACTCTACCTCAGGTTCTCGAAGACCAACTTCGTGGGCAAACCAGTCTGCTTCATACAACTCCCTGTCATCTAGTCAAGATTTCAGTCGTCCTTCTCAAGTTGTTTCCACCTCTAATCGCACCTACCTGCGCAACCCGTCCTCCAGCTTACCACAATCTTCAGCTGGCTCTGCAAGGAGTGCATCTCTCTCCCAATCCTCTACCTTGCCTCGCACCCAGACTTCATCCCAAATATCTAGTCAAACTCGCAACAAGTAAGTAAACGTAATCTGTCCCACGTAGTTATTAAAGCAGTTTATTACCAGCATTCAAATAAATGGCAAACCTAGCCCTTCACATCATGCCTTAGATACCCACATTCAATCCAAAATAAAATGAGTATTGAGCGATTAGAAAGCTGGGAGTACAAAGGCATCTCAAGTTGGACCACCGTGGATGTCCGTAAACAGAGTAACTTTTAGATTGTCAACTATTAGGTTAGGCATTAGTAGAATACAGATTTAAATAAAATTCATGCTGTCGTGATGTAACGGTCATTAGCATGAAATAGTCATGAAGGTAAACTGGCATGGTGCCTTTAATATTCAATATGCTGAATTAATATGCAGCAGCGACTCTTACAATCTTAGACAAAGCAGAACCACAGTACTGTGCATTTTATCATGGGTGACGTGCCTCACTCCAAATGTGTTTTATCCACAAATAAAAAGTACCGTATTTTCTCGAATATAAGACAAGGTATTTTTCAGAGCAAATGCTCTGAAAAACACCCCTCATCTTATATTCGAGGTTGTCTTATAATCTGACCTCAAATCGAGACTATAAGACTGGGATCCAGGTCCCCCACAGAGCATTGGCACATAAAAGGAAATAAAAACAAGAAATGCCTTTAATATCATAATTTTTATTAAATATTAAAAAACAATTTACATGTGAATATATACAAGTTAAACTTTTTTCCTATAGGGTAGTCTTATATTCAGTTTTTTTCCTAAAGGAATATCCAAAGTTTGGGGGGTCGTCTTATAATCAGGGTCATCTTATATTCGAGCAAATACGGTAATCCAGTAAATGTTTTGTTATTTAGTCTGATAATGCTCTTTTTGGAGATTTTTTTTATTTATTTTTTTACATTTTTCTATTTCTTATAAATGAAAATGTGTTCCGTGAGCACATCAATCAGAAAAACAATCCTTTGTTCACCACTCCCTTAGAAGATCCTTCGGAATTGGTCATCACATCCTAATGCTATTTTTCCATAAAGGAGGCATGGTTTGGTTATCTGTTTGATCACTATTCATTCCACACCATTTTGTACACATGAAAGAAGGGCTCAGTCATCCTCTCATTCTGCATCTAGGTCAGTGAGCGGGAAGAAATTGTGCTCATACTGTAGTACCAGTTTGGGCAAAGGAGCCGCCATGATCATCGAATCTCTTGGTCTTTGTTTTCATTTACATTGTTTTAAGGTGAGAGTCTGAGGTTCTCTGAATGCGGCCTCAGAGTACATCATTATTTGCCATGGTTGTGGGTAATTCAACTAACCCTTTTATGTGTCAGACATTCTTCCATGAAACAGGCCTTTGAGGACCATTCATTCACTTTATGCTATGTCACTAAATATCCTTATATCACAGTTATATTTTGTTTTTCTCTCTCACTTAAATTCCCAGAGCAGTTGGGTTCCTGGAGTTAGTTATTATTTTTGATAACTCAGGAGAGTTTGTGCTATTCCAGGTTGGTAACAAAATAGTGCCATATTAATCACTACCACCCACCTCATAGACATTCCAAGAAGGGTTAATTACATACCTTCTAAGGACTTTCTTGGCAAAACATTTTAATCAACCTGTGACATAAGTTTAAAAATAACACAACGGACCAATGGAAAGGTTTTTTTTTTTTTGTTAATGGCAAGTTCACAGTCTATAGGTAGTATAAAAACTAACCCTACTTTAAACCATACCTTGATATTCAAGTCAACATTGATTGTCCAGCAGTTGATTAACTTCAATTTCTATAATTCTAGTTATAGAAATTGTAGGGACTGATATTTCCCAGCACCAGTTGCCAGATCCAATCTCCTGAAAAACACCATTCTTGTAGTAATCAATATGGCCCGTACTTATAAGATTGAAGCCCTTTTCACAGACCAATTTTGAAACATCATGTATTGTAGATGGCAAAGTGCCCTTTAGAATCTTGTTCATGTGAATTTGCCAAGTTGCAGAGGAAAACATTATCTTTGCTCTTTGATTTCCCTGTAATGTGTACACACATTTTCAAATTGCTGGACGAGGATAGAAAGCTCAGTGTGACCTCAGACCCAAGTCAGTGCTAAACTGTGAGTTTACCAATAGGGATATTGAAAAGGACATTTTGCAATTTTAACCACTTACCAATCTGTATATTAATTAAGGGCTGCTGACTGGTATAAATGTTATCATACCATCTGTGAAGCAACACAGTGTGAAGCGTACACTTTGGAGTCAGTCTAATTCACTGTGCCCAAATGATGCCCAAAGGCATTCCCTTCTCAGAAGATAAATGTAATTTCCACACACTTTCCTTTGTAATACAGCAAAAACTAGAATGGCTGTTACTGTGGGTATTTCATGGAATATGTCTGCCCCATTCACGGTTATCTGGTGGCAAATCATTCCTTTAGGGGGCTTACGCGTGATTTACTACTGAACTTAATCACTTCTGCTTATTTTGCATAAATAGTGAACGCTGCTTAATGCAACTGTATGCTTGCTTTTGCACTAATGATATTTCTTCACTGCTTGCATTAGTGGTCTGGGACCCTGCTGGATAGATCTTGTAAATATCCATTATATCCTGGGAAACCAGTCCTTCTCTAAGTGAATAATTAAAAAAAAAAAAATGAATTCCCAACAGTGTATTG
The DNA here is from genome assembly GCA_036172795.1 of Pelodytes ibericus. Lineage (NCBI taxonomy): Eukaryota > Metazoa > Chordata > Amphibia > Anura > Pelodytidae > Pelodytes > Pelodytes ibericus. The sequence goes on along the minus strand of CM069857.1, from coordinate 217,494,022 downwards.
CTTGCGAAAGCGAACTTGGCGGTTCAGAATCTGGAGCTGAAGTCCGAATCCGTAACAATGACCTGTACTGCAACAGCTGCTACATCAGATTCAAATGTAAGTGTATGTAAAGATGAATGTGTGGGAGCAGGCTCAGCTAGTGTATTATTTTCCTACGTGTGAAATGCCATATTGGCACACTTAATTTGTCGTTTGGTGTCACTTAGAAATGTCCTTTTTTCCCCATGAAAGCATACATAAAATGAGTTGCTAAATCCAAAGAAAATACAGTCCAAGATGTTGCCAAGGCCAGTTTTATTGATTAATTCATTAACTTCTTCCCGACCAGTGATGGTGGTACAGTCATGGTAAAATGTGCCTTAAGGACTGATGACAAACCTGACCCGTCATGGCAGATCTAATCATGGTATGCACGCTGGCATACTGTGATTGGCTGTTAGTGACCTCAGTGCCGAGGCCCCCTCTGATACATTTGGTCATTGCAATATCTAATCACAGCGACCAGATGTGTTTAGCTATCAAAGCAAGTTCTTGCTCTTACAGCTATAGTCTCTCTCCCTGCTCCACGGTTGCGGTGAAGCAGGGAGACTAATTGAGCAGCTTGCCCATGTCACCCAAGCACACCTCAGCCATCCAGCCCCCCCCTTTTTTTTTGTTCAAGGGTTAAATAAAAATAAGAATTTAAAAATGATTACAACAGTATAGCAAAGATCTGTGCTCCTACTGTAGACTACTTTCCTATGGTGTATGATGCTGAGGTCGCTTTTGACTTTGTCTGAGAATGATAGTAAATATACTCTGGAAGCAATACATCAGTTACACATTTCACAGCTCCAAATTTAGCCCTGTACTGTCCACATATCCGTAGCAAACCTATATTTGTGTAAATTCATTCCTAAAGTACAAACTGTATGGGACACGCACACGCACACCCACACGCACACGCACACACACACAAACAATTACTATGGCAAAATTTGGCACAGGTTGGTGATAAAATTACGGCATGAAGTGTCAACCCCTCCAAGTTACATACCCTTGGTTGTCTACTTTTGAAAAATATATGCATGTTACAATGTAATCATTGCTAATAATAATATATAAATCATATGCCACTGTGTTTGTTTTTGTTTTTTTTTTTTATATGATTGGATTAATTGCATACAAAGGGAAAAATAAAATTAGGTTTTTATTTCCTGGCTCCATTTCCCATTATGCAACATTGTCCAAAATTTTCCAGCCAGTCTCAGTTTACAACTGTGCCCAAAGCCTGCACGATGATGTCATAAAATACTCCTGTGCACTCTTACTGGCTCCTGTGTATCATAGTGGGCAAGACTAGGTGGCTGGGTACAAGTTGTTTTTACCTTCCTTCCAACACAAAGAGAGGAGATTGACCTGATCAAACAGGATCATAACTTTGCCCCATTGTGATGTAATAGTTGCATTACCCTCCCATTCAATGCAAGTCTATGATCAGAATTCTGACTTATATACCGAAACCTGTGTCCCTAGCCCTAAAGTGAGACATTTGTGCTGTAGTGTTACTAGGGGTTGGTACCCAAAAACACTATTTCACAAAATGGCAGCCCCCAGTCACACTTGTTTATTTACATATTTTATTGAAATACAGTCGCATAACAAAAACAAGACAAATCTGAAATCAACAATACAAAATAAAAAAATAAAAACTTTTCATGTTTTTGGTGGTAGTGTCCCTTTAAAAAATAACAAATTTTGATATATGTTTTCTTAGAAAAGTGTCGTTCATTTTGACTTATTAATAGGATCTATTTTGGAATTTACCTCCAGTCTCAATGGTTCTAGTATTTCATCAGATCCTGGTCACTGGTGCCAGTTACATTTATATTTGTTCATTTGTACGTTAAGCTTAATTGATGTAGATTTTATGCAGCTTGCATAGTTTGGCAACAGGTTATTGTGATTTTTTTTGTCTCTTTTTAAAGCTTTAATATCTCCTGACCAAATCTAGTATCTCCCACAATCTGTGCGAGGAACTAGGTTAGCTTAGATGACGCAAGTTTTGCAAAGCTGTAGTTTTTCCGTCTAGTTTGTAATATACTTTTTTTTAAATAAGGCATTCATAGCCATATATTTTTAATCTTTACATGAACTTTATAATGATACATTTTGTGGCTCGCCTCATTAGTGCGATATTATAGAATCTTATTGCTTGTCACAAGTAATTCAATGTAGCAAAGTGTTTATTATAGACAACATGCTATGATGCTGATAAAGGTTTAATGAGCTGATCTTTTGGCATTGTAAGAAGATACAACTTAAACTACATTTGGATGCTGCATGCAAACATTCTGTTGCTCAGTAAAAAAAAAAGCAGAGCTCATGACCTTGTTTAAAACAAAAACATGATTACTGTTATTTGTGAGAATGAAACTGCATACAAAAATCTCAAAGCTTTATAATGTACATGAGTCATGATTGTAACCAGCGGACGCAGTCTTGGGTTCACACCCCAAACACACAATTAGAGGATCTGAGTGCAAAACAAAGAGCTGCTGTGTTGCTCTGTATTGGGATGTACAGATTTCCAAGCTTTGAATATATATGATAAACTATGGATGTCGGGTTACTAGAACCTATGTGTAAATGTGCCTCAGGTATTGCCCAATGGTGGGGGTTCTACTGGGCTGTTTCAGTACCAATCAGAATTATATATATATATATATATATATAACAAGATTAGGCCTGGATACCTGACCAACGTGGAACTCTCCTCTCTCGCTCCTGCAGGGTTAATTTATGGTTATGTTGATGGTTGAATTGCATGTAAATGTATTAACACTCATTTGACTCTTTTCTACCTCATAGCTGGACAGCCAACAGCCATGTGAAGATCTCGTCAGCACAGAGGCACTTCTACAAATCGCAGAGGAGGATGGATCTGACCAGGATGTGGACGTCTAGTGGCAGACAGGATGCGTGTGATCTACAGCTATTTGTGAACTACCATATAGGACATAGCGATTGCTCTATTTCCGTCAATGGCTTTTCTTTGTGTTGTATTTATAAGAAAGTTAATCATTTTTTTTTTTTCAGTGTTCTGAATGTCTGAATTCAGTATGTAAAAAGCTTTTACTAGTAATTTGGAAATTGTTTTCATGTCCATCTTTCAGCTGTTGTGAGTTTTCAGTGGTGTCTGAAGGGGGTGTTTTTGTTTAATACGAAAGTTAAATATTTAAGAATCGCTACCAGGTTAATAATACATGCATATACTGTCGCTGCCTTGTTCCTTTATATGTAGCAATCGACAGAACAAAATGACATTAAATTGAAATGCACTCAAGACTTTGTATTTTATTTGCATTATCTGCATGAGCATATTAAGAGGTGTTTACTTGCTTTGTGGTGAGGGAAAAGAATGCATCCAATTCTGACTCACTTTATGGGTATAAAAATCTCTTTGCAGAAATCTAGCCGCAGAATGTCTGTCCCCACTTAAGGTTTTTTGAAAAATTGTTGAAAATGTTTATTTTCTAAAAAGATTTCTGTACCTAAGAAATAAAAATATTTTCTGATTTACTTTTGTAAATAAAATGATGTCGCTGCATTTGAATCAGACTTTTCATTACCCCCCCTTTTTAAGTACAGTATTTGTTGTCTGTTTAATTCATTAATTCATGGTATGGGTAACTAGAAAATGGCAGCAGGAAAAGTTGTCATTGAGGTGGATGGTCACTCTGCCATTTAAACTTAGTAAAGTTTAACTATAAAAAAACAAAACAAATTACAATTTGAAATCTCTATATTCCTATGTTGCTTAATTTACTTACCGTACATATATGAGGTTTGCAGCTTCTACGAGAAAACATCCAAAATGATAACTATGCTTTTGTGCATTTATATATTGCAAAGGAGCCTGTACAGTGCACGTATCTGCAGGTTTTTCCCAGCAGCTATCCAATTAGCTAGGTTTGGCATGTTGGCCAGTGTTTACTGGACGTAAATAACTTTTTTACATGCTCCCATTTTGATTAATTGGTTCATCCTGAACACAGCATTCTAAGAGTGGATCCAATAAGAACTATTATATATGCTGCAAGCAGCATGTAAACAAATTTCTACACAAACCATACAAATATATATATATATATATATATATATATATATATAATGTATTTTTTTTTTCCCCCAATTTATAAATCTTTATTCATTATATCAGAGACATACAACATAAAACATCACTACACATACAGTTCAAGAGATCTCTTAAAATCGAAGTAGTCCGTTCTTCATATTATAAAGTGATCACAGTAACTGCAGTTTATATAGAAGATCGGATGATAACACAATTATAGGCAAGTTAGGGGGGGTAGATAAATGTATCACTCAACGTGCAGGGGTCTCACCTCCCCGTTCTTGATACTTGATTCCCAAGTTAGCCAAACCCCATCATATAGCTCACTGTTCGTTCCGTAAAAAACCCTTTCTGCTCCAGCTTGGAATTCTATCTGAGCAGCAGTTTCTGCCCAGGTAGGGATTGGTTTTTTCCAGGCTCTCGCCATACATAATTTAGCCGCTAAAAAAATATTTATCAGTAAGTATTTTTGGTGTATTTTTATCTCAGGGAACCCAATGTTGAACAGAAAGGACTGGGCAGTCAGAGGTATATCTCTACCTACAATTACTTGTGTGATATCCGCCATTCTGTTCTTAATTGGGGCTAAGAGTGTACAGTGCCACCAAACATGTGTCTGCGACCCTATCTCTAAGTGGCAGCACCAATATATATTGTTGCAGTTTATATTATATTTTGCAAGGCGCACAGGAACAATGTACCACCGATATAGCAATTTACAGTATTGTTCTTGCATTTTAATACAATGGATTGCTTTTCTTGTAATCCGCCAAGCAGAGCACCAGTCTTGGTTAGTATATGTGATTTCTAATGCTCTTTCCCAGAGGTTTATTGGCTTAACTTTCTCAAAGATTAGATGTACTGATAATATTCTTTTAGTTTTGGAAAATAATTTCTTAGATGTTGTAGAGATTAAAAAGTCATCCCATCAATCAGGCTCAGATGGAGGATTTAATACAAGAAAGTGTATAATTCTGATATAGTGAATAGTTCCAATTCGGGAAGGTTATATACTCTCTGGAGATCAGGGAATGAAATTATAGTGTCTCCCATACATAGGTCTCCCAATGTTTTAATCCCATTGTTAGTCCATGTGGTCAAGTTTATGTTAGTTATATACCACAGGATAACCTCAATTGTGGAAGCCTTGGATAGGGAGATCCGGAGATGAAACCTTCTTCTCATCGCGTGTAGAGATGAAATGAGGTTACCAATCATCAAGCCTAGTGTTTTCAATCTGCTGTATTGTTTAGGGGTCACCCAAAGAAGCAGAAAAGGCTCTATTTGATTGCTTCTATACTTCTCGATGTTCAGCCAAGGTGGATTCATTGGTTTATTAGTATTCCAAGATATTATATGGGCCAGTTGTGCGATGTCATAAAGTTGATATGGGTCCGGGTATCCAAGGCCACCCCTGTCTACTTCTCTCATTAAGATTTGGATCTTCCATCCGCCCATACATACGAGGCAAATAGGAGTTCAAAGTCCCTAAGGTGCACTCGTGGCACGTTTAATGGTATAGCCCTGAGGAGATACAAGAATTTTGGAACTACATAGGAAATGCCATCCATGATAACTCCAAGCCTTTCCAGCATGAGAACATTAATCTTAGCTGGGTTTTTTTAGTATAGTATATTTTAGGTCCACTATCTGATCTATCCTTGGGCAAATGGTGATACCTAAATATTCAATATATTCAGAGAAACCTTTTTTATATCCTATTGTAAAGTGTACACTGTGTATTTCCTGTATAACCTGTAACAGTATCTCAATTTAATAACAATATACCTTTTTATATACACTTGTCTCTGTGCTTCATTTGTCACACATTCCCTAAAAGAATAACCCTGTAGGAGGGTGGAATAATTTCTTACAAGTGGCGAGCCAGGTAGGAGGTGTGACGAGTGAGTATATTTATAAGTGTATAAATTGTGTATTGAATTGGAATATTGTCCTGATATTTTGAATATATAGCCAAGTGAATTGATTTGCTAATAATGGAGAGTTTCTTGAGAGCATTTACCAAGGTCACAAACCATGACAGTGTTATTAAATGTATGGAGGGAGCCTCCGATCCATGGTGCAAAGCTCAGGAGTATGTGACCAGGGCAGTTCTTGATAAGAAATTGTCTAAATCAAAAGTGAAAAAGGTTTTGAATGTTGCTGCTCGTTGGATAGCAGAGCAGTACAAATCAGTGAAGGGGCAAAATGAAATCTTGGAGGCAAAAATTATTAGTTTAAAGGATGAAGTAGAGATGTTCAAAATTGCTGCAGAGAGTGCTAATGCTTTGTGTGTAAGCAACCAGCAGACTTTACAGGAAAACAAGGAACTGCACAGTACAAATGAGCAGCTCAAAGGCTGAAGGATGCAAATGGAGAGCTTACAACCATTGCAACTTCCAGCAAGGAGGAAGCAGACCATTCAAATTGCATGACTGAAATTACCAAGTTAAAGGGACAGTTACAGAAAAGAAATGACTTTGTGGCTGCGGTCAAAGTTGCACAAAATGTTGTTGTAAATGAAATAGATGGTCAAAGCTTAAATGAAGAGCAAACTTGTGCTAATCATAGAGTTATCAGAAATCACTGGAAAATTTGTGAAAATCCTGTGTCTGTATTAAGCCCCTCACTTCAGAGACAGTACTATCAGAGTAGACCCCCACACAAATTTCAAGAATCCACAGGCAGGAGGGAAGCCCTCAAATGTTTTGCATGTGCTAAGGTAGGACATTTTGCTAGAAATTGCTACTCTCCCTTTGTTAAAACACATCATGTTCATGAAAGATCCATGGGTTATAGCTGAAGGCAGAGAGATAAGTATGCTTTTAATTACACTAGGTGGGGATCTCATGGAAGAGATAATAGTGTTAAGAAAGCCTACACCAAGCCTTGGGTTCCACACCATGTGTTTAAGAAAAAACAGCTACAGGCAGAAAATTATTCTCTATAAAGAGAGACTGGATTATTTTAAGGAACAAGTTAGTAAATTACAGGAGGTGATTTACAAAGAAACTGATCAAAAAGGTAGAACAGATTAATTCTATGATACTAACTTTTACTCTTCAAGTTTGCTTTTCAGAAATATGTGAAGATTATACCAACTGAGGAGGAAGAGGAAATAGACCTGTGAGAAGACCTGCCATTTAATAGTTATTCTCTTTGAGGAAATTTTAAGTTCCAGTTCATAGAGGACCATAATATGCATTTTTTTCCCCCATATTATGGAAAAGCCTCCTAATTCATTACACACAGTCAGGTGCAAAATTCCAAATTATTTTTGCTTTATTAGATTATCACGCCTGCACTGCCAGCTATGCTTTTTTTTGGGATTTTTGATGCTGGATTAATCATTAAAAATTAATAGATTAGCTGATTTGTTGCCAATGTGAGGCTTATATTTTTGTCACACCGGAGAGATGTGAGTGTAACCTGTTGTTGGTTTACAACACTAAATATTTTTTTATTATTTTGGTTACCACAAAATGTAGCCTCAAGCTGATTTTTTTTTAAATTGTTATCTTTGAATGGCAACAGACCATTGTCAGTTTTTTTATAGATTGCATGCTGCCAAACTGTGCATACATTGCAATGTCTGAATGTAATTGTAGCATTCAATTTACTTTTTTCTTTTCTCTATCCATCTTCATTTTATTATGAGTTGTCTGTTCTTTTGTAATTAATACTCTCAAGGTGGGGTGAATTATAGAGTGACAATGCATAATTTGCCATTTTCTATTTATATTATTTAACTATCCGCAGGGGGGGTTAAATGGTTAAGAGAGTATGAGATGGTTTTATTAAAAGAGTTTATTCTGTTATGAGGATGTATTGCTTAGTACACATTAAGGTGAATAAGTGCATTTTGCTCACATTTGTTTTTACACTGTTTTACATGATGACTTGTGAAGCCAGATGGTAATGCTGAGACAATAATGATAACCAAACCACTAGTGATTTGGCCAATGCACACTTTCTGTGCTGAGTATATTTTAATTTCTGGAAGCCAGGGGCCTATTGACAAATTATCAAACACCTTCAAAGGGCTCAAACACTAACCCACTCCAGCTATCCATCTTTCAAGAAATGTGCACAAACACCTTCACTCAGATCCCCACTACAAACAATCAATAAACTGGGTTTCTCTGTTGTGTGGTCTCTTCAATACACTGTGTAAGAACAGCAAATGAACTCCTATTGGTGTGAGAATACACCAGATGACACAGTGGGCAAGGATCAGGGCCCTAATACCTTGAATTATGCGAGGTCAGGTTTAACGTAACGCTGTGGTGGAAGCAGTGAGCAGTGTTGGTGGCACAGGTAACTGAGGGTGATGGGAGTGGAGTCGAATGGTTGAGGTGATGCCAAGCCTATGAGGGTAATGGAAGGTTGAGAATATGGCTGAAGGAGTTCAAATTATTGATGAAATATGATAACTGTGAGTGCCTCCATGATTCGGTTAAATTACGCCTCACAGTCCCCTAAATTTTAAATATTTGTGGTTGTCATATCACTTGTGTCTCAGTAATACACATACTATTTCAGAGCTCACATAATAAAGGTACTATATTTATTTAAGAGGGCTAATTTTCTATTGGAGTCATTCGCCCTCTAGGTGGGGACTGTAAGAAATATAGGGTGCCTTTATAAACAATGTTGTTTTATATCTAATACATAGATATCTGCTTTTGGTGGGGTGGGCGTGTAATCTGGTTTCACAATGGAAGGTCATTTGCACATCAGAAGAGGTTGTAAACAAGGTTACAGAAATGACTTGTTTAGATTGTAAAAAAACAAGCCTTTTCAGTTCTTTCCAGTCTTTATTTACTAACCGATCAGTGAGAAGGGGGCTGCCTTTATTACTTTGACTATATGTCTCCAAACTAGGTTGAACTGGTTCTTTAATCTCTATGGCAGGTATCTTGGAGGGATTTTGGGATACTTAGTTGAGTGAACCACTTTTGCTAGTTAGTCTTGCTGTTCCCGTGTGAGGAGGGAGTTCTAGTTAGTCTTGTCTGTTCCTGTGTGAGGAGGGAGGGCTAGTCTTGTTTATGAACCAGTTATATGTAATGTGTACACTGTGTATTTCCTGTATAACCTATAACAGTATCTCAGTTTAATAACAATATACCTTTTTATATACACTTGTCTCTGTGCTTCATTTGTCACACATTCCCTAAAAGAATAACCCCTGTAGGAGGGTGGAATAATTTCTTACACTATGATTTCAAGTATGTCTAATTGTACCCTATCTAGCTATAGAAGTATTTTATAATTTGAATAATGACCAAAAAGCTCCTTCATCAGAGCTGGGATGGAATCCAATGGGACAGACAGGGACAAACAGACATAATCTGCAAATAGAGTAATGGCATGGGTCTGAGGGCTGATCTTTATGCCTTTTATTTGTGGATTCTTCCTAACTGAAGCAGTGAAGGGTTCAATAGCTAATGCATACAGCAACGGAGCTAGGGGGCAACCCTGGCGTGTGCCATTAAAGATTGGAAAAAGATCAGATGTTAAAGAAGGGCCTTTAATCTTAGCAGAGGGGGACATGTATAATGCCTTAGAAAATTGGAGAAAGGGTCCAGAGAGTCCAAACGCCCGCATAGTCTCAAAAAGAAACCACCCGTTAACTCTGTCAAATGCCTTCTCGGCATCCAAGGCCAGAAGGACAGCGGGGGTCTCTTGTAGATGGATTTCTTCTAAGATGTTAATTACTCTGTGGGTGTTGGTCTACGTGGATCCTCCTGGCATAAATCCCGCTTGGTCCTGATGTATTAAGTCTAAAATAACCAATTTCAATCTTTGAGCCAGGATTTTAGAATATATTTTTATGTCAAGATTAATTAAAGAAATTGGTCTATAATTCGTGACCTGGGTTGGGTCCTTCTCTGGTTTTGCTATAGGTGAAATATTAGCCATGAAATGAGAAAACAACTGTGCACTCCACTCACCGGGTAGATGTAAAATGAGATCCTTTAATAGTGAAAAAAGTGTTCCAGAACAGACAAAAAAGGATAAATCCACGGACGATAGAGTCCACAGGAAGGCAGCATAACGCGTTTCGCGTGAAAAACACGCTTAATCATAGGGGGACCTGCACAGTTGTTTTCTCATTTCATGTCTGATTTTAGCACCTGATCAGTGCTGTGGAGCACCCCCAGCCTCGAGCATATCTGTCATAAGTGTTTGGAGCCGGTATAGCTGCTTATACTTCTGAAATATTAGCCACCATCATTTCTGCAGGGAAACTTACATCTGCCTCAATTTTATTGTACACACGTTGGAGGATCGGGGATATTACTGGACTCAAGGTTTTATAAAATATGGCTGAAAAGCCATCTGGTCGGGGGGCCTTACCCTTCTTTAGATCGCTAATCGCAGTAGCAATTTACATATTTGAGAAAGGTTGATTAAGTATATTCAATTTTTCAGGAGATACCTGGGGGAGATCGAGACCATCCAGACAGGGCCGGCGCTACCTTAAGGCAGCACAGGCGGCTGCCTTAGGGCGCCCCAAGGGGGGCGGGAAAATCGCCCGCGCCCCCAGGCCCCTTTACTTACCTTCTTGTTGCTGTCCCCCGGTGCATGTCCGTGGCTGTGAGGGAAGCGTTGTTCGCTCCCCTCCAGCTGCGCGGATCAATAAAGTTTGTTTAAAAAAAAAGTTTGAACAAACTTTATTGATATGCGTGGCTGGAGGGGAGCGCACAACGCTTCCCTCACAGACACGGACTTGCACCGGGAGACAGCAGCAAGGAGGTAAGTACTGGGGTCTAGGGAAGGGGGAGGAGGGTGGCATAACGAGCGTACTGATGGGCAATATCCTGACATATTGGGAATATCCTGGCATATTAAGTGGCAATACCCTGGCATAATTATTGACAATACCCTGGCATATTAATTGGCATTATCCTGGCATATTAATTGGCATTATCCTGGCATATTAAGTGGCAATACCCTGGCATAATTATTGGCAATATCCTGGCATATTAAGTGGCAATACCCTGGCATTTTAATTGGCAATATCCTGGCATATTGGGAATATCCTGGCATCTAGTGGCAATACCCTGGCATAATTATTGGCAATACCCTGGCATATTAAGTGGCATTATCCTGGCATATTAAGTGGCAATACCCTGGCAAAATTATTGATATAGTGGCAATACCCTGGCATAATTATTGGCAATACCTTGGCATATTAAGTGGCATTATCCTGGCATATTAAGTGGCAATACCCTGGCATAATTATTGGCAATATCCTGGCATATTAATTGGCAATATCCTGGCATTTTAATTGGCAATATCCTGGCATATTGGGAATATCCTGGCATATTAAGTGGCAATACCCTGCATTTTAATTGGCAATATCCTGGCTTATTGGGAATATCCTGGCATATTAAGTGGCAATACCCTGGCATATTAATTGGCAATATCCTGGCATATTAATTGGCAATACCCTGGCACATTAAGTGGCAATATCCTAGCATAATTATTGGCAATACCTTGGCATATTAAGTGGCAATACCTTGGCATATTAAGTGGCAATACCCTGGCATATTAATTGCCAATATCCTGCCATATTAATTGACAATACCCTGGCATATTAATTGCCAATATCCTGGCATATTAATTGACAATACCCTGGCATATTAAGTGGCAATACCCTGGCATATTAAGTGGTTATAGAGTGGCAAAATCCTGACATATTGAGTGGCAAAATCCTAGCATAATGAGGGGCAAAATCCTGGCATATTGAGTGGCAAAATCCTGGCATATTGAGGGGCAAAATCCTGACATATTGAGGGGCAAAATATTGGCATATTAAATGGCATATTGAGTGGCTAAATACTGGCATATTGAGTGGAAAAATAGTGTGTCTCAGGTTATGTGTGTCACTGTGTGTGTGTCAGTGTGTCACTTTCTGTGTAAGGGTGTGTGTGTGTGTGTTAGTGTGTCACTGTGTCTGTGTAAGGGTGTGTGTGTAAGTGTGTCACTGTGTCTGTGTAAGGGTGTGTGTGTGTAAGTGGTAAATGTGTCTCTGTGTGTGACTGCAAGGATGTCTTTGTGTTTGAGGGTTTAAATGTGTGTTAGGGTGTCAATGTGTGACAAATTTAGAGCATGCGAGTTGAATATTTAGATGTATTTATTTTCCACACTATACATTATACTTTTATATATATAAAATATATGGAGGGTTGGTAGTATGGGAGTCGTGACGGGTCAGAGGAGGGGGGCATCAAAATGCACCTTCGCCTGTGTAGACCAAAATCCTTGCACCGGACCTGCATCCAGAAACTCCATTATCTCTTGTGATGTAGCCTGTGATTCCTCCAGATTATATAAGGTTTTATAATATTCTCTGAAGGCTGAAATGATGTGGCCGGGGTAATGCATGTTTCCCCCTGAAAATTTATTTCTTTAATCATTGATGCTTGGTTTATAAACTTAAGTTTCCTGGTTAAGTCCTTTCCCACTCTGCTGTTACTGTAATACCATCGTTGTTTTAATCGGAGTATTGTTGCATCTGTCTTTTCCCTAAGTTTTATCCTAATGGAGTTCCTTATGGCGTCGGATTCAATTTATGTTCTCTCTCTAGTTGGGCAAGTGAGATATAAAGGTCAGGTAGACCTTTTCCGGTCAATTTCTTTTTCCAAGACCCACGCTTTATAAGGTAGCCTCTCAAATAGCTCTTCATCGCAAACCACAAAATGAACTCGGATACCTCCTTGTTATCATTGTTCTCTAAATACATTTTTGCGTGTTTAACCAATTCCACCTTATTCGCCTCGGAATATAACAGGGACTCATTTAATCTCCAGTCTCCTTGTATCTTGTATATAGGGGCGTCTTTTAAGTTCATATACACAGGGGCATGGTCTGACCAAGAGATGTTGCCCATCCTTGAGCTGGTACACCTCTCAAGGGGGGGCCCCATCATCAAAAAATAGTCTATACGTGTGCCGCTGAGTAAAAAGAAAAATCTTGCTCATCAGGATGCATGGTTCTCTACACATCGTAAAAGCCATTCCTATGGAGAGTATCTGAAAAGCGGTCCGCCCTCATACAAATATTAATGTATGAAATCAGAAGCAGGAGGAATTACAGGAAGATATCCTCAGGATAATAGGAATACTGTAGCAATTCAGAAAGTGTGATTAAGAAGTGGAAAATATTTTGGGCCATTTTATAGGCCTTTATTCGTCCAATTCTTTTTTTTTTCTTAGACTTGACTGTTCATAGGACCTTGTCACCTTAACAGTGTTTTTCGTTTTCATCTTTTTTCTTCAGATTTTGTGTAGTATACTATTTATGGCACCACCTAGTGGCACTATTTTGTAAATAAATTCGTACACTTGGTGAATAATTTGCCCATAGTAATAAATGGTAATATTACAAAAGAGGGAAAAAAAGTGTTAAAATGTATCTTTGCTTTCTAAGTTCATCCCACACAGTGTGTATTGCATGTTATGCTCTTCATATGTACATCAATGTATACTAAAACGTGCATAGAAATACAGTGAAACCAGCGCTAAAGGTCACAACCTTTGCAGCACTTAGGCAGTGTGTCCCTAAACCACACACATATACAATAAACAGAAAAGAAAAACAGAAAAGTGCGCTTAAGATATACTGAAGTAGATATTTTGAACACCTTTTAGGTGAAAAAACAGTGTAGTTATATACTGAATCAGGAAAGACTTATTTGCACCGCTTGAGGAAATGCACTCACAGACCCAGTAATTGTAGCGTTTCAAACTGAAATCTGTAGAGAGTTGTGGATATTGTGAAGTTCTCCATTTTCTTAGCATATAGCTCAGGTATAGAAGAGATGACAATAATTGACAAATCCTGTTAGTATCAGAAATACAAAAGCATTTAGTAAAATAAAATATCTGCTTACATCTGGGTACTCAAAGTTGCACGACAACATGGGCGCCACACAGTCAGTGAGAAGAGTATCCGCCGTTAGCAGCAATACATTTAAAATCAAATCAAAACAGCAGAGAACACCAATAAGTGTTTTTGCACACACACAAACAAAATCACAAATAAACTTGTTCTTAACCCTTTAAGGACCAGGGATTTTCCTGGGCCAAGGACCAGAGCGTTTTTCAATTTTTAATACGCGGTTTTTAAAAACATAAATTTCCTCTCTCTTATTTTGACATTAGATGTTTAAGCGTAGTTATCCCTGCTTTGGACCAGGAGAGGAGAGATATGTTTGGTGAAAATAATTCTAGGGCCCGTAACGGTGTGGCCTGGGTGAGGTATTCCAGTTCTGGTATCTTTTTGGCATAACTGTTCCATGTTTTCAATGATAATACAGAGCTTGGCAGTGAGACATTACTAGACTTTACGTTAGCTTTTTTTGTCCATAGAATCTCACACAGCCTATGCGGGTGTACTTGACTGTCTTCGATGTCTACCCATGCCATAGTGCCTTTAGGGACGTGGAGTGAAATGTTTTGTGCCATGCGGGCTGCTTGGTAATAATAAGAAATTGAGGGTACTCCCAGGCCTCCTTGTTTGTTGGGCATAGTTATCCATTTAAAAGATATTCTTGGAGGTTTGTTTTGATTTATAAATTTGTGAATTCCCGACTGGATTTCCATCAGAACAGAGGTCGGAATTGAAATTGGAAGCGTACGAAAAAGATATAATAATTTCGGTAAGATAGACATTTTTATGGCCGCTGAGCGTCCTACCCAGGAGAGGAACAACGAATTCCAGTGGGACAGATCTTGTTTGATCCGTTTCCAGAGTTTGATTATGTTCTGATTCATCAGTCTGTCAGGGTTTTTTGTCAAAGTAATGCCTAAATAAGTGATATCTTCTTTTCTCCACTCAAATGGGTATCTTTGTTTAAGTGAAGACAACACTAACTTCGGAATGTTTATTGGTAAAGCTTGCGTTTTCGTCTCGTTCACTTTATGGTACGAAATTTGGCCATATTCTCTAAGTAATTTTTGGAGGTGCGGCAGTGAAGTTTCTGGCTCTGACATCGAAATAATTATGTCGTCCGCAAATAAACTGAGTTTGGTGTCTGCCTCTTGTGAGTATTTAAAACCTTTAATATCAGGGTTTCTTCTGATAGCTTCCGCTAAAGGTTCAAGAGATAAAACATATAAAATTGGGGAGAGGGGACATCCTTGTCTCGAGCCATTTGTAATCAGAAATGGGTCAGACAAGAAACCTGCATAATTTACTTTGGCTGAGGGGATCGAATATAGGGCTAGGGCTGCTTTTATAAATTCTGTAGGGAAATTAAATTTGATTAGAACAGCTTCTAGGAATTTCCAATTGAGACGGTCAAATGCCTTTTCGGCGTCTATAGCTAATAGGAGAGTGGGGTTTTTGGACCTATTTGCCAAGTTGATTATATTACACATTTTTCTGGTGTTGTCTGAGGCTTGTCGGCCCGATACGAATCCCACTTGATCGTAATTGAGTAATTTAGGTAGGAAGGATTTGAGCCTATTTGCCAAAATTTTCGCATAAATCTTAATATCTGTGTTTAATAGGGATATAGGGCGGAAGTTTTGGCAAAGGGTGGGTGGTTTGCCCGGTTTTGGTAATGTAGCTATATGGGCGGATAGCATTGAGTGTGGGAATTGGCCAGAGGTGCTACACGAGTTAAAGACTTTTGTTAGATGAGGGACTAAAATGTTTTTATAGGATTTATAGTACAGGTTGGAGTAACCATCAGGTCCCGGGGCCTTGTTGCGTGGAAGATCTGATATGCTTTTACCGATTTCTGCCTCGGTGAATGGAGCTTGTAGGTGGGATTTTTGTTCAGAGTTTAAGGAAGGGAGAGACAGCTTGTGCAGAAAAGTATCAATTTGCTCTTGTTGTGGTTGGCTTGTGGTTGGGCAGTCTTTCAAGTTATACAGGGATGCATAATATTTGGCAAAGGTATTAGGAATATCTGCTGGGTTCATCACTTTATTGCCCATATTGTCAAAGATGAATGGTATCGCTTTCTTCATCTCCTGCTTCTTTAGTCGTCTCGCTAACATTGCCCCAGCTTTGTTGCTGTTATTGTAAAATTTTTGTTTGAGTCTATTGAGCATATAATTAGTTTTCTGTAGTTGGAGTGTGTTCATTTCTTGTTTCAGTATCTGTATACGATTGCTTCTAATGGCATCCGGGCCTTGTTTATTTAGGGTCTCTAGTGATTTTAGTTCATCGTCTATTTTGGTCATTTTCTTAATTCTTTGTTTATTTTCATGGGATGCAATCGAGATAAAGTTGCCTCTTATGACCGCCTTATGGGCTTCCCACAATGTCACCGGGGAGATATCTGGTGTGTCATTTGTAGTAAAGTAGTCTGTAATCTATAATTGCCTATTTGCTGTTGGATATTGTCTTGGGCTAAGAGAAAGTCATTTATACGCCAAGAGCCTTTTCCTTTAAAGGGGAATTTTTCTTCTATTTAGATAAATAATGGAGCATGGTCAGACCAGCGGATATGTCCTATTTTGCAGTTCAAAACCCGTTGTAGGGTGATTTTATCCACCATGTAATAGTCTATCCTGGTATAGACCTTGTGGACCTGGGAGTAGAATGAATAATCTTTTTGTGTGGGGTGGAGAGTTCTCCAGGCGTCGTGTAACTTAAATTCAGACATTGTATTCTGAAGATTTAGACCTTGTTTTTTAAGGTTAACTCCCTGTTTGTTAGAGTGACGGGATGTAGAGTCCATATCTGGATTCAATATGGTGTTCAGATCCCCGCATATAATTGTAGCAGCTTTTGGTGTGGCTTGTGGAAGGTTCAGTACCTTGCGTAAAAATTGCCAGGAGTTTGAGTTAGGTGCATATATGTTGATCAATGTGTAGGGAAGGTTGTTGATGGTGAGGTTCAGTATAAGATACCTTCCATTTGGGTCTTTTTTTATTGTTTGAATGTCCAGCGCCAAGGATTCATGGAACCAGATAGACACTCCAGCTTTTTTGGATTTACCCGTTGCGTGGATTGCTGTAGGGAATTTCTTAGCCTTGACGAAGGGTATCTTATTTCTAGCAAAGTGTGTTTCCTGGACACACACAATATGGGACATTGACTTGGCCACTTCTTCAAATAAAAGTCTACGTTTGTGTGGGGTATTGAGGCCCTTTGCATTAACGGACATGCATTTAATACTCATTACGAAGCCAATTGAGACTTTTTATAAATTGGTGGCTAGTGCAGGAAGGTGTAGGGGATTTATGCTGTATAGAAATTTGGTACTTTTTGGCCTGATGATGCTTGATTTGTAAAGTTTTGGTCTGGGATGTTATAGTTTCTTGCTTGATGTGTGTTGACCGTGCTAGGGCTAGGGGGAGGTTCAGGAAAATTAGGGTGCTCAGGGCAGCAAAGAAGAAAATCGAGAAATAAAATACATGAATAAGTAGAGAGAAATAACAAATTAACAAAACAAATACCGCAGAGCGGTCAGTAGTTAGTAGTGCAATTAAAACTCGCTCGTTAACGTACAACTTGATGCTTTGCACTATTCCCATACCCAGATGAGTTGGGGTGGGTGTAATCAATTTAAACATTACGTAATGACAAACGGGTGACAAATTAGGAGCCATCACGAACCAGGTGTGCTTGGTCACAATATTCCCATCTTATGATCTTGATCGTACATTTTGCATGTTAACAGAGGTTTCTATTATGCTACGGTATATCTTATGCATTGAAAAATATATTTTAACTGAGACATTATGTTAATACTCTATAAACAAATTACCGTCCAACTTTATAAAAAAAATTTTTTAAACCTTGAGATGTGTAGGTTAGGTTATTACACAGTCTCCCCTATCTAGGAACATATTTATAACTTCAAGAATCTTAGTTTTCAATTTCTGTAGTCAGAGAGGTTAAAACCTGCCCTCTTCTGCTATCTAGACGAAATTAACATTTGCATATTTGTGGGGCATTATATCAAAGAAAGCCAGCTTCAAAATTAAATCATATGCATACATTTTCAAAACGTTCGTGTTTATAAGTCTGGTTGACTTCACGTTAATTGTATTATACTTATCAACCCGGACTATTGGATTTAGATGCTCGTCTTGGGACTTCAGACCATTCTCTTGTCATGTACTGTCTTTTTTGTTGTCGTTCAGGAAGGGGTCCGGTGTAAGGAATATTCCATTCTTTAAGTTGAGCGATGCCCTCTTCTGGGTTGGAGATTGTGTAGAAGGCTCCATTCTTCGTGAGTAGTAATTTCACGGGGAAGCCCCACTTATACTTTATCTCCGCTGCTCTCAGGGCTGAAGTGACGTGCTGAAATGACTTTCTTTGGATCAGGGTAGATGGTGACAGATCCGCGAATATTTGTATGTTTGTGAATGGGGTGGGCAGTTGTTCTTTGGTTCTGCTGAAGCGCATGATGTCCTCTTTAACATGGAAGTAATGCATCCTGAGGATCGTGTCTCTGGGGACAGCAGCTGGTAGATTCTTGGGCTTAGGCAATCTGTGAATTCGGTCGATAAGGAGGTCTGCACACGGTGTGTCAGGCAGCATAGTTTGAAACAGTGCTTGCGCCCATTCTTTCAGGTTTGTTGGGTGTACTTCTTCTGGGATCCCCCTCAGTCTGATGTTGTTGCGGCGGGATCTGTCTTCCAGGTCGCCCAGTTTCTTTTGCATTTGAGACATTTCCACTTGTAACGTTGATGTCTGGATAGCCAGTTCATTATGGTGATCGACCATTTTGTCCGTTTTGTGTTCTAGTTTTGATGTTCTTTCTCCTACCTCTGTCAGTTCTTTCTTGAATTCGGAAGTGAAAGCTTGAATGTCTTGCTTTATTTGATCTCGTAGCGTTTTCAGCATGTTCTTTATTTCTTCCACAGGTAGAGACGCTGAGTTTGAAGTAGTCGAGGCTGCATCTTCAATTTCTTACAGATCTTCATCTTCTGGTGTCTCTCGGCCGCCATCTTGGATCGGTAAGTTTGTGTGTTTGGGCGTTTTTTTTTTGTCTTTTGGGGTCATATATTTGATCATTTTCTCCTGTGTTCTCGTGTTCCTCTGGTGTGCCATCAGAGTATGGGTTTAGAGAAGCACTTTATGATGTTCTAGTCTCGTTCGCTGGCGATTTTCCCTGGTTCAGGCGGGAGCTCCTTCACTGCACAACCGTCTTCATCCGAAGCAAGGACACGCCCCCTTCCTCTCTCTTATTTAACGTACCCATACAAGTTATATGTTGTTTTTTAGAGGACAGTTAGAGCTTTCTTTTGATACCCTATACACAAAAATGATTTACATTTTAGTATTAAAAAATACATATAAAAGAGGAAATTTTTGAGGAAAAAAAAGTTTTTCCCCATTATTTTCCCAATAATAAGCTACATAACTAGTGCAACACTAACCCACTTATCCCCCCTAATTTACTAACTAATAAAAAAGAAAAATATTGGTTCCCAAACCCCCCATAACAAAAAAGACAGAAAAAAACTCTGAAGAGTGCGATGTCAGATCAGTAAAAATCATGCAACAGGCATGCAGGGGTTACATTTTTATTAAATAAATATATTAAAATTACCTTTATTTAATTAAAAAAAACTTTATAAATTGTAAAAATAAAAAAATCTGTTTAAAAAAAACTAAATGAGGGCCATAAAGTGGAAGGAAACTGATCACAGTTAAAAACTGTGATCAGCAATGAAAGGGTTAATTTTTTTTTTTTTTTTTAACCTCTGTGTATGTAATTAATTTATTTTTACTTACAGGTCACTCTCTGTGCTTCACTATAAGAATGTGAAGCACAGGGAGTGAATTAGAGGCAAAGTCAGTGTGTGAACACACTGACTTTGCCATCTAATTTGCATGTTATCGCGGTGATCACTCAATCACCGCGATCACATGGCCGGAAACTGACCGATCGGGTCCAGGAGCTTTGCCTCGGGTGCGAGGCTTAGTCCTGGACCCGTTGCAGACTGGCTGGCGGTGCCCACGGAGCGCACCGCCGGCTAGACTGCATGACGAGTTAACTCGTCATAAGGTCGCTAATGGTGCGGCTCTTATGACGAGTTAACTCGTCATAAGGTCGCGAAGGGGTTAAGGGGTTAAACATCTAATCATTTACCAAACCTATTAGAGCACATTATTTCGGACATTTTTAAAAGTAAGCATGAATCAGTTATATTTCTTTTTGTATTTCTCGAATACTTTATTTTAAAATGTATGTTTTGCAGAATGTTCCCCCCAGGTCCTGAATCCTCACAGGTTCTTGTTTCTTTTCTCTGGATGATCCACTTCAATAGCCAAGGAGGGTCTCTAAAGGATTAATAGGGAGACCCAATAAATATGTGTGTGCTTTTTAAAGTGTACTATCAAAACCATTCATTCAAAAATATTGTTCGTCTAAAAAGTTTTAAATGACACTAAAAATCTAATTTTATCAATGAACTTCTATTAAATGTTAGACGTTCATAAACATGTAGAGTCCATTGTAACATTCTTATCTGACTGATGTATTAAGCATTAGCTAAGCAGACAATATAAGTAATGACCGAATATGTTTAAGACATGTTCATATGCTTTTAATGGATCTGTCTGGTCAAGCAATGTAATGCTTTCTGGATTAACCAGTAACTTTACAACAGGTTGAGAAAACCTTATCCAGAAATCCGTTATCCAGAATGATCAATTAACCAAACACTTTTTCGGATTTTGCCACAAGTGGCAAATTCCACACACACCTGTTAGAATGCAAGCGCACAACAGTTTATTCAGTGTCCAGTCCCCTTAAGCTGTGATATAGCCTTTCCATGCATGCTCTGATTCCCCCAAGCCCACAAAGAATAATAAAATCAGGGCTGTCTTTACAACATTGTGGGCCCCTGGGCAAAACAAGCCAATGGGTCCCCTAACTCTGCCCCTAGTCCTGCTTCTTACTCCACCCCCAACCCCACCCCAACAGAAAAATGATGCCCAGCAACAATGAATCACCACAGCAAGTCCAGCTCTAATCACAGTGTGACACACTAATCTTTTTCTAGAATGATATGCCTAGTGACTTGATTGTGATAATCTTTTAATTCTGGAATAGATAGTACAGCAGTATGTGCAATTACAATTTTAAAAGGGTGGGTGTCAAACACTATAGCACTAGTATATTTACTAATCATTGCCAAACACTTATCACAGTGATCATTTTTTAGAATAATGGGACTAGTGACTTGTTTTTGCACTAAATAGTACAGCATTCTGTGCAATTAAAAGATTATCATTAACCCTTTCGTGACGCATGGTGCTTGACGCCCTAGACGACAAAAACCAAGACCAAAACATCACAATTTGTTCCTGGACACTGATTACAAGGCTTAACCCTGGACATACTATGCCGTCCTAGAGTCTTTTAGGCACTAAAAATCAGAACGGCATTGTACGTCCTAGCGTCGGGAAGGGGTATTTCTGATTACTTCAACACTTTTTTTCTTTTGGCTGGCTGAGCATCATGAGATAGGAGTCCACAGCTAACCTCTGCTTTTTATGTGTTGTTAGAAACATAGAATGTGTCAGCAGATAAGAGCCATTTGACTCAATTTTCTAAATACTGTTATTAGTCCCTGGTCCTATCTTATATCTAGGATAGCCTTATGCCTATCCCATAAATGATTAAATAATTATGACACACATGGGAGTCCAATAAATATGCCATACACGGCAGCACCATGAGGTGACAGTGGACAGCATTCATCTATTGCACAATTATAAAACAATGAAAATATAAAAATATATATTTACACACACACACACAAATAACAAGCCTATCTATACACAAAGACATCTCTCTTGCTCTCTCTATATAGATATATATGTATACAGCTAGTTGAATTTTGTACTTATATGAATAAAACATTTTTAATATTCAACTATTTTCAAATGTAATAAAAAGGTTATTGAAAAATTGCATTTCTTGCTTTTATTCCCTTCTTCTGCACCCACATTGCACCTAAAGGACTTAATACAGGGTTTGACAAATTTAACAGAGTTTTTAGGAGCTAGCTATTCGGGTCTAGGACACTTCTTCGCCGCATTTTCAGCGCGGCAGTTAGAACGCTGAACTGTCAGCAATGAAGTATAACGCGGCCGTTTCACCGCGGCTGCAGCTATGTAAGAGCTGACAGTTCAGCGCTGAACTGTCAGCTCTTACAAATCTAAAAGTAAAACGAAAATAACCCCCCCTAATAAATGATTCCCCCCCAATAGTAACACTAAACACTAAACCCCAATACTAACACTAAAATTAACCCCAATACTAAAATTAACCCCCTAAACCCTAATACTAACCCCGACCCCTAATACTAACCCCCGACCCCTAATACTAACCCCAACCCCTAATACTAACCCCCGACCCCTAATACTAAAGTTAACCCCCTAAACCCCAATACTAACCCTAATACTAACCCCTAATACTAAAGTTAACCACCTAAACCCCAATACTAACCCTAATACTAAAGTTAACCCCCTAAACCCCAATACTAACCCTAATACTAACGCCTAATACTAAACTTAACCCCCTAAACCCTAATACTAACCCTAATACTAACCCCGACCCCTAATACTAAAATTAACCCCCTAAATCCTAATACTAACCCTAATACTAACCCCTGACCCCTAATAGTAAAATTAACCCCTAACACTAAACCTAATTCTAACCCCCTAAACCCTAATTCTAAACCAACTAAAATCAGTAAAATACTTACCTTTAGCGTTGAAATGTCCCGCGATGAAATCTCCAGCGGCGATCTGTCTTGTGCTGTAGAGTCGGCGGTGAAGCGGCTGCGCGGAAGCAGCCGCGATGAAGTGTCCCATCCCCAGCTATTCTGCTTGTGATCTGCTTTTGATGAGATGGGAGGGAGTGTCTTTCCCCTCCTTCCTGCCTCCTAGCCAATCACTGAGTAGAGGGCATGTTTTTTTCGGTGCTACCTCCTCCATGAGTCCGTTTCAGGTGCCTGCCATGCCGACTATGTGGTCAGCTGTTCTGGAGCCGCGGGTGGGGTCCAGCTGCCAGCACTACCCCCATCCTCATTTGATTTCACTAGACTTCAACAGACTTCACTCTAATTTATTAAAATCAGGTGTTTTCGCCCCTTTTCAGAGGTTTTTTTTTTCTTTAAAAAGTGTTGCCAAACATACAGCCTTTATACAGACTTCTGGAGGAGATGCTCTCTGCTAGAGAAAGGGCTATCCAAAACGCATTGCACTTTATATATTTTCTCCATATAATTCCCGGTCGGGTTTTGCTGTGTATGTGTGTTATAAGGTATATATATATTTTATTGAATTTCTTTTAAATTATTTGTGTTTTTATGTACTCTGTTTTACTTAATTAGATACATTGACTTTTATGCACTTCCTATAGGGGAACTAAGACTTAGGTCTAGTCATTATTCCCACCCCTATGTGCTCTCTTGCTTAGATTCTTTACATTTTGTGATTATTGTATAAGATTTATTTGTATGTTTTGATATTTTTTGTGTCTGTGTATTATCTAAAGTTTTTATATATATTTTTTGAGCGCTGTCCACCTTTTCCCTTTTTTGCATGATCCTATTGATACTGACCAAAATACCAAACTACTGATGGAAGATATATCAATTATAGCTATTTTAAATAAATACCAGAGCAAAAAAAAAAATCTTTTAAATTCGATTAGCATGCTGTTTTCATCTGCTTTACTCTGGAGAAAATGAAAACCATAAAAAGTGCATGTATTTAAATAAATCTAGCTGTATAAGTGCAATATGACTACCTACCACTAGATGGTAGTGATACGTTTCAATACTGAATTATTTGGGGAAAAAAATATCCCTAATTTCTGATTACAGATTCAGCAGGGCTTTGTGTATTAGGCATACATTTAAAAGATAATCCAAGAAATATGACCCCTGTATATGGTTATGCATAAGAGGTGCAAAAGATATGCAACAAACTAGACTTTGTAATGATTTCAAATGAATGAAACAGAATACAGAAACCTTTAAAATTGAGAACTTTACTTCCACTTAGATACATAATTTACCGGAGATTTTTAGCAAGCTAATTTTTCAAGTTTCACTGTTGCTTCAGCCAACTTTATGACTTTAATGGACAACTGTCAGCAAAAATAAATTACGGTTAACTGAAAGATTGCATCAAGTGTAGGCATTTTAAATAGAAATTATTTAATGAAAGAATAAACATAAAGCAAATTACTGAGCCCTGTCTGTCTTTTTAGCTCCATCAGAAGCAGTGCCGGTCCCAGGGGGGGGGTGGCAACGGGGCAATTGCCCCCCCCCCCCCCCCCCCGAGAAAAACAAAAACAAAACCCAGATGCTTAAAAAAAAAAAAAAAAAAAAAAACGCTTGTATGCAGAGACAGAGGTGAGAAGGGATCTTCTCACCTCTCTGTCTGCCTGCCAGGCTGCACGGGGAGCCGAACAGGCAGCACAGAGAAACCTCCATGCTGCCTGTTCGGCTCCCCGTGCAGTCTGACACGGAAGTGCCGACAGGTCACGTGACCGGCGCGCTGACGTCATGCGTGCGCCGGGTCACATGACCTGTCAGCACAACCGCCGGGAATAAGCAGGGGCATATTAAATGGCAATTAACACTGGCATATTATTGGGCACATTTACTGGGGCATATTAAATGGCAAATAACACTGGCATATTACTGGGCAAATTAGCAGGGGCATATTAAATGGCAAATAACACTGGCATATTACTGGGCAAATTAGCAGGGGCATATTAAATGGCAAATAACACTGGCATATTACTGGGCACATTTACTGGGGCATATTAAATGGCAAATAACACTGGCATATTACTGGGCAAATTAGCAGGGGCATATTAAATGGCAAATAACACTGGCATATTACTGGGCAAATTAGCAGGGGCATAATAAATGGCAAATAACACTGGCATATTACTGGGAAAATTGGCTGGGGCATATTAAATGGCAATTAACACTGGCATATTACTGGGCAAATTAGCATGGGCATATTAATGGGACATAACACTGGCATATTATTGGGCACATTTACTGGGGCATATTAAATGGCAAATAACACTGGCATATTACTGGGCAAATTGGCAGGGGGATATTAAATGGCAAATAACACTGGCATACTACTGGGAAAATTGGCTGGGGCAAATGAAATGGCAAATAACACGAATATTATTGGGCAAATTGGCTGGGGAATATTAATGTCAAATAACATTGGCAATGTGTATGTAATGGGGTGATGGAGGCATGTAAATGGGGTGATGGGGCATGTCCTTGGTGTGCAACATGGGTTATGGGTCATGTCGTGGGTGTGCATCGTGGGTAGGGGTGCCCAAATTTTGTCTGCCTAGGGCAGCTCAAAACCAAGATACACCACTGGGGGAGAGAGAAGAGAACACTGATGGGGGAGAGAGAGGAGAGAACACGTATGGGGGAGAAGAGAGAACACTGACGGTGGGGGAGAGAGGAGAGAACACAGATGAGGGAGAGGAGGAAAAGAGACAGCTATTGGGAAGAGGAGAGACACATACATGTTTAGAGGGACAAAGAGACAGTCATAAGAGGTAGAGAATAGAGAGAGACATGGGAAGGGAGAGGAGCGTGACAGAAGGACATGAGAGAGAGGAAAAGACAGATGGACATGTGCCCCTCCCGAGATCAGACTCTGGATCCGCCCCTGATCAAAAGTCAGAAATCTCTGTCCCAAAACAGCTTGCTTTCCAGTGCCATCTGTGTCCCCAAACAGCTGGTCAGTTCCATATCTGCCTTCAACAGGTTGCTAGTCTATAATCTGTCGCCAGTTTGCCGGTGCCATATATGTCTCCAAACAGCAGTGTCAGTGTCATGCATGTCCTCAAACAGCTGGTCATCACCATCTATCTCCCCAGTTCGTCAGTGTCATCTCTGTACCCAAACAGCTTGCCAATGCCACCTCTTTCACCAAACAGCTTTTTGTTGCCAACAATGTCTCAAAAGAGCCTTCCTGTGCCATTTCTGTCTACTAGTCTCCCTGGTGTCAAATGGGGACAGAACTGTGATAGCATTATGTTTCTATCACATTGAAGGAGTTTAAGCATGCATGGGATAGACACACGGCTATTTTATATATAAGATAGGACCAGGGCCTTATGGTTCTTATCTGCAGACACATTCTATGTTTCTGTCGGAGGATGCGATGCACATAGACATCCTCTGACAATTCTGATGGGTTTTAGAGTCAGATCCCTAGTGTGACCTGACCTCCTGGAAGTGTTTGGCTGGAGTGACCACAGTATGGATTGGGATTGAGATTTATATGTATTTTTACATTATATATATATATATATATATATATATATATATACACACAATTACACATACTTTTATATATATATATATATATATATATATATATATATATATAAATACATTTTATATTAAAGAAATTATTAGGAAGTATTGGGAACCATGTAGAATTCAGATTTAATAATATATTTTTATTATAATATACATACAGTCGTTACAAGACATGACCATTTTCAGAGAAAGTATTAACTCCTCTATTAGCAGACATGATCAGTTTTAGAGAATGAACCCCTTTCTTACCAGACACAAGCAGTTTTAGAGATTTATCCCCTTTATCATCAGACATGAGCAGATTTATAGAATTAACCTTTTTATTACTGGACATGAGTAGTTTAAGAGAATTCACCCCTCTATTACCAGACATGAGCATTTGCAACTTAAACCCCCCTATTGCCAGACAGGAACCGTTTCAGATAATTAACTCCTCTATTACTATTCATTACACCGAAAATCACATATAGAGTAACTCAACCAGACAAAAGCAAACACAAAATCACATACAGTGGGTTTCTTAAATGCTGCAGCTCACACTGAGCTCTATGAAGGAGGGACTCAGTCAATTAGGAGAGGCTTCTGAACGCTGAGCCTATCAGAAGATATGAGACATCTCTAATCATTGGCTAAGACCGCCTTCACTCAGAGATCTAATTCTGGAGCAATGTATTGTTCTGTATTGCAGTGACCAGGTCAGAGGATGTCTGTACTCAGTGATCCCGGTATTTTCCAGTGCCATATAGTACCCAACTTCCCACCATGCCATAACGCTCTCCAGTTTTAACAGTGTATAATTATTGGCCTTAGCCCAAGGTAGGAACAGTGCTACCATGAGAAATGTACTTTTTAAAAAAATCTAATTTATGACGACCTTTCCTCTCCAGGTAGGCATGAGGAGTCTTGTGTTTCATAGCTGTCATCAATCCCTGGCACAGATTGCTGCCTAAACACAATTAATTGTACACAAGCAGCATTGTGTTTAAAACCGTGGCAACAGTCTCCATTCACTTGCAGACAAAGTATGTGCATGGCACGTCTTGCAGGTAGAGGAATGGTAGACACTATCAGTGTTTACTAACACCGATCAGCGGGTGTTGCTGAAATGTCTCAATGTCAAGACATCCAGCACTGCCCTTTTGTAAGCAAGAGCTTCAGAAGTGATCAGTGATAATTTCTGTCACTCTGTTGGTGTTGCTAGACTGCCTGAATAGGCTGAGTTAGATTTATGGTTAGCATGAGAGTTAGAGTTAGATTAGGGTTAATGCTAGGGTGAGGGTTAGATCTAGGGTTACCGTTGGAGAAAATGGTTACGGGATTGTTATTACTTGCAAAAAAAAAAAAAATCACAGAAAAACATGTAAACATCGTCTATTTCTTTTTCAATTTTTCATTATATATATATTTTTATAGTAAATTATATGATATGAATAAAATAATGGTATCTTAAGAAATAACCATCTTATGCCAATACAAACATTATGTAATATGTGTGGGTATATTAAATAAGAAAGAGGAAAATGATAGCTAAACACAAACACCACAGAAGTGCTGATACAGCCTGTGTAAAAAATAGTCAGTTACCAAGCAGTTAAACTATATATGTATATATGGGTTTGAAATTCATATATCCCCAGCCAACCAAAAAGCCCCAGTGATCCGACTTCCCCCAGAACTGCACTTTATACACAAACTCCACAATTTCCGCTAGTTTCGACGAACTGCAATGATAAAAAAATCTGTCTATTTACTGTCTTTTAGTTCTCTGTCAATGCACACATTTGGAGTTTCTCAGAAGAAAGAACTCACCAGGTTTGTCCCTATAAAATGTTTCGCTTAATGGGTGAGATGAAATGTCCATTTCACCTTAACTCACCTTTTAGTGACTAGCACCGTTTGTCTATCCTTGTTAATGCTGTTGGTCCAAAAGAAGGAGTTAAAACCCCCTAATTAGACTATTTTGAATTTTAACTCATGTGGAGGAAACCCCCCATAAGGCAATCAGATTGTGCATCACCATTGTCCTTCTCACCTACACAGCCAACTCTCTGACTTATTGGATAAGACTAAATTGATAGCACACGTAATATTGGCACAACTTTTGTTAGCAGATAAAACCCTCCATTCCAGAGAAGGGTTGGCAAGTATTGCAGGGGAGCAATTGCCCCCTGATTGCTCTATAAAATGACTTCAATGGCTGGGATGGCACACTTTTCACTTCTAATTACACCTGTGTGCATGTACAGTATTGTACTCTTGTGCACAATCATTAATTAATTATGGCTTAGTAGCAAGAAGATATAGTTTGCTTTTTATCTTCAAATTAGTTCCACAGACGTGGGTTGGCCACGCCCATACAAATATGCCCTGACCTTTCAGATGGGCCACACCCATTTTACCTCATAATGTAATATGTACTGTATATTATGCACCGACTAACACAATTCCCTCAGTAGTGTATGTGGAGGTGTCTGGAGCAGTGCTTTCTAGTGAGTTTCTAATCAATACATTTGTAAAAGATAATCATGATTGGAGAAGTGGCCAAAAGCCACAGCAGGCACAAGACACAAAGTCATTTGCGCTGAATGATCTGGATTTTTCCTCGTCCGCTTAGCTGCCATTGTAGATATAGGAGGAATGGAAGTAACACCGAATCCAGAAGCGGCACGATAATGCATCCTGGCTCATCGGAGGACATTATTCCAGATCATGGAGAATTTTATATTTAAGATCTTCCATGGGACAGTGATTCTGAAGAAGACACAGGTAATATCAGCTATAATACCGAAAATAGAGTAGAGATGCCTGGTGCTCCACCCGGGTCACCAGCATCTACTAGTATCTCTACTGCTTCTAAAGATCAGCCAAGCCAGAGAACATGATATAGCTTTTGGCATTTATTTATTTGTGGATGGAGTAGATTTTCAAGGCCACGAATTGAAAAAACTATCACGGAGGAGAATAGTGCTAACACCAGGGCAAATGCATTTTGGTGACTAATGAGGGCGTAAAGGACATTTATTAGGCAAAGACGTCCCAAGTAGAGCCATTAACGTAAATGTTATTTGTAGAACAATTACGTTTTTTTTTTTTAAATTCAAGCTTTAGGTTCTGATTTGAGAACCACTTTTATTATAAGCCTGGTGATGGGAAAATAGTTTTCTTAGCAAAAGCATGCTCCTCCGATACAGCGTGCCCAGAGGAGAGCGACGGAAGACAGAAAAAAAAAATCTCTTCCGTCGCTCTGAAACCGCTACTTGACTGCCCCTACAGGCAGTTAGACGGTATTACAGTTAAAAAAATAGGAAAGAAAGATAGGGCACAGCGCTAGAGAATAAAAAAAATAATAATAATAATATAGTATATATAGTGACCGTACTCCAGGAAAAAGGTAAGAAAACAAACACAGATCAATACTAACCACTGGAAGCAGGAAAGGCACAGGGTGGGGATAGGAATCCCAATCAGTATAGGGAGTAGCAAATTACTCAAACTGAAAATATAAATTGAAGCAGCTAGTCTTATAGTAGGATGCAATGGAAAAATCCACTGCAAAAAAGGAGAACACAGTATAAAAGTGAGACAGCGCTAATAGTAAATACAAACACAGTATGGCAAAATGAACTGCAAGGACAATAGGATATATAAAAAAATATACAAAATTTATTGCAACAGAATATATATATATATATAAATAAACATAAAAAGACACAATATGACAATCCAGAGTCACAAAATGGAAAAAACAATATGTGTTCATTGTTTTTAGTATATTAGTTGATCCCTTCCCCACTGGTGTTATTGCACTATCGCCCACCAGCTGATGAAGAAAATTTGAAACGCGTCCTGTGGGGTGTAGCTGTTTTTCTTAGTGCATATCCTAAACTGTTCAATAGACCTGGCCAGGCGAACAGACCCAGTGGGTAAGGGATTTTTGTCATTATTCGTTTTTATGTATTATACCATTTATGTACTATTTTTGTAGCCATAGAGGGCTTTTTTATTCTGTCTATTGTTACTTATTCCCAGTCTTTTTTCTATCCATGTGATCACTCATCCATTTTGTGACTCTGGATTGTCATATTGTGTCTTTTTATGTTTATTTATATATATATATATATTCTGTTGCAATAAATTTTGTATATTTTTTTATATATCCTATTGTCCTTGCAGTTCATTTTTGCCATACTGTGTTTGTATTTACTATTAGCGCTGTCTCACTTTTATACTGAGTTAAAAAAATAGAAAATTAAATAAATTAAATAAATAAATAAATGGAAAAAGCTAACCCTTGATCTACTGAACCTAGATCTAGGGTTAGTGTCATAATTAGGGTTAAACGGGGGTTTGGATGATTACAAGGGTTAGATTAAGGGGTGGGGGTCAATTTAGGGTTAGATTAAATTTAGAGTTGGGGTAAATTTAGGGTTCGGGTTAAAAAAATCACTGTTGAAGAAAATGGTTAGAAAACAAAAAAAACACTAATATTGTTTATTGCCCTATTACGTGAAATAAAACATAGAAAAACAAGGAAACATTGGTATTTATAAACTCAGGACAAATAGTAGAAATATATAGACGGGGTCTTTTTTACCATTTGTAATTGTGTAAAAAAAAAATCAGGTCAAAGTTGGAAAAAGTGTTTTTTATGGCATATTTTCATCATATTTTATATTTTTTTAATAGTAAATGATATCATAAGATGAAAATAATAGTATCAAATTAAAGCCCTATCCGTCCTTTAAAAAATGATATATAATTTGTATGGGTGGACTGAACACAAAGAAATAAATTCACAGTTCAGTTAACGTATGACAAAAATAATGGAATTCTGGTCTTCAAGGCACATCAAATGCAACATAGCACTCGGTCACTAAGGGGTTAAAGGTCCGAATGTATTGCCACCCCCCCCTGATATCTGCCTCACTCTTGTGCCCTGCCCAACTAAAATTCCCATCAGTGCTTTGATAAGGAGGGGGGGGGGGGGGGGGGCTGGCAGAGGAGGCCATGTCCCCCTACATAATCTGACTTAAAATGGGAAAGACAGAGAGGAGGGCAGGCAACCAATGTGTGTGCGCTGCCCAGTACAATCCTGGATGCCATGGTAAAATGAACCCTACCTACTCCCCTACCCCTTCCTGCCTTACCTTAGCCCAGGTAGGGGGACTAAGGGAGGATACATATAACCTAACAGCTACTGCCAATGAAAAACAACCAGTGATGTGATGTCAACCTATCTCTGGCATGACATCACCACCAGTGTTATATCACAAGAGCTTGTATAGTAATGTATACAAAGATGTTTGACATAATCACTAAAGCAAGCTTTTGCAAGCACATAGACAGATAGATGTAGAAAAAGAAAGAGGTGAATTTATAAAAGACTGTCTGGTGCATGATCTTCCAACAAATGCATTATTTGATGGAGATGCTGCAACCAAACCAGTGAAGTACAAACTCACACAAGAGCTCGAAAAAAAAACTCGCACCTGAAGAATTTCTATTACAAAATGTATCCTCATTAAAAAACTGCTGTTGTTGTGGCCTATATGTCACAATTGCGAACGGTCAAGATTTCATCCATGCAAAAGTTCGGAGAGGTCATTCAGACTGTTCTACAGTTATCAAAGTCAGTGTGCCCCTTGCAAGAACTGCACATTGTCTTTGACAGTTATCTTGAACTATCTATCAAAGAATGTGAAAGAATCAGACACATGTCTATAAGTGGAACAATTGACCTTGCCTGCATTAAAAATTCACCTATACCAGTGTTGCTGAAATGTCTCAATGTCCAGGCATCCAGCCACACCAAAATCTTCTGCCATAATATGGCGCTGCTTTGTTGTGAGCAAGAGCTTTGGAAGTGATCAGTGATCATTTCTGACACTCTGTTGGTGTTGCTACACTGCCTAAATAGGCTTAGTTAAATCTTTGGTTAGCGTGAGGGTTAGATTAGGGTTAATGCTAGGGTGAGGGTTAGATTTATGGTCATCGTTGGAGAAAATGGTTAGGGAAAAAATTGTTATTGACCTATTACTTGCAAAATAATAAAATGACTACATAGACTGGGACGGCACCCCTTTTTACTTCTTATTACAGCAGTGTAATCTGTGTGCATGTACAGTATTGTACTCTTGTGCACACACTTGGAATAACTTTTGATAAAATGTTCTCTTTGCACAGGCTGGTTTCAATCATTAATTATTTTCTGGCTTAGTAGCAAGATACAGTTTGCTTTTTATCTTCAAATTAGTTCCACAAATGGGGGTTGGCCACGCCCATACAAATATGCCCTGACCTTTCAGATGGGCCACACCCATTTTACCTCATAATGTAATATGTACTGTATATTATGCACCGACTAACACAATTCCCTCAGTAGTGTATGTGGAGGTGTCTGGAGCAGTGCTCTCTAGTGAGTTTCTAATCAATACATTTGTAAAAGATAATCATGATTGGAGAAGTGGCCAAAAGCCACAGCAGGCACAAGACACAAAGTCATTTGCGCTGAATGATCTGGATTTTTCCTCGTCCGCTTAGCTGCCATTGTAGATATAGGAGGAATGGAAGTAACACCGAATCCAGAAGCGGCACGATAATGCATCCTGGCTCATCGGAGGACATTATTCCAGATCATGGAGAATTTTATATTTAAGATCTTCCATGGGACAGTGATTCTGAAGAAGACACAGGTAATATCAGCTATAATACCGAAAATAGAGTAGAGATGCCTGGTGCTCCACCTGGGTCACCAGCATCTACTAGTATCTCTACTGCTTCTAAAGATCAGCCAAGCCAGAGAACATGATATAGCTTTTGGCATTTATTTATTTGTGGATGGAGTAGATTTTCAAGGCCATGAATTGAAAAAACTATCACGGAGGAGAATAGTGCTAACACCAGGGCAAATGCATTTTGGTGACTAATGAGGGCGTAAAGGACATTTATTAGGCAAAGACGTCCCAAGTAGAGCCATTAACGTAAATGTTATTTGTAGAACAATTACGTTTTTTTTTTTTAAATTCAAGCTTTAGGTTCTGATTTGAGAACCACTTTTATTATAAGCCTGGTGATGGGAAAATAGTTTTCTTAGCAATATCCAAACACAGTAAAACATGTACTTATCTCTGTTCAAACATAATATTCTGTTGGGTTACTGTCTCATACAAATTGCAAAATGTAGAGACTCGACCTGTCAAGACAATCCAATGGAAAATATCATTTATATCACATGGAAAACAAAATCCAATAATATTTAAAGGTCCGAATGTATTGCCACCCCCCCCTGATATCTGCCTCACTCTTGTGCCCTGCCCAACTAAAATTCCCATCAGTGCTTTGTTAAGGAGGGGGGGGGGGGGGGCTGGCAGAGGAGGCCATGTCCCCCTACATAATCTGACTTAAAATGGCAAAGACAGAGAGGAGGGCAGGCAACCAATGTGTGTGCGCTGCCCAGTACAATCCTGGATGCCATGGTAAAATGAACCCTACCTACTCCCCTACCCCTTCCTGCCTTACCTTAGCCCAGGTAGGGGGACTAAGGGAGGATACATATAACCTAACAGCTACTGCCAATTAACAACAACCAGGGATGTGATGTCAACCTATCTCTGGCATGACATCACCACCATTGTTATATCACAAGAGCTTGTATAGTAATGTATACAAAGATGTTTGACATAATCACTAAAGCAAGCTTTTGCAAGCACATAGACAGATAGATGTAGAAAAAGAAAGAGGTGAATTTATAAAAGATTACAGCAGTGTATTCTGTGTGCATGTACAGTATTGTACTCTTGTGCACACACTTGGAATAACTTTTGATAAAATGTTCTCTTTGCACTGGCTGGTTTCAATCATTAATTATTTTCTGGCTTAGTAGCAAGATACAGTTTGCTTTTTATCTTCAAATTAGTTCCACAAATGGGGGTGGGCCACACCCATACAAGCATGCCATGCCCTTTCAGGTGGGCCACACTCATTTTACCTCATAATGTAATATGTACTGTAAATTATGCACCGACTAACACAATTCCCTCAGTAGTGTATGTGGAGGTGTCTGGAGCAGTGCTTTCTAGTGAGTTTCTAAAAATACATTTGTAAAAGATAATCATGATTGGATAAGTGGCCAAAAGCCACAGGAGGCACAAGAGATGACGTTGTTTGAGTCGAATGATCCAGATTATTCCTTGTCCGCTTAGGTGCCATCGTAGATATAGGAAGAATGGACGTAACACCAAATCCAGAAGCTGCACGATAATGCATCTTGGGTCATCTGAGGACACTTTTCCAGATCATGGAGAATTTTATATTGAAGATCTTCCATGGGACAGTGATTGTGAAGAAGACACAGGTAATATCAACTATAATACCGAAAATAGAGTAGAGATGCCTGGTGCTCCACCCAGTAGTGTATCTTCCACAAGGCAAACAAGGCACTCCCCTAGGTCGGCACTTTGCCAGAGGGCGGCACTTTGCCAGAAGGTGGCACTTTGCCAGAAGGTGTTAAAGCACACTTCTGGTGCTTCATACATTTTCCCTCCCTCCCCCACCGTTCAGCAAGCTCCTTCCAATTAATCAGGGTAATGGGAGCATGTAATGGACGGGCTGGGGTATGTAATGAGGGTGACATGTATTAGGGGTGATGGGGCATTTAGTGTGTATGCAATGTGTGTGATGGGGTCATGTAATGGGGTTATTGGGGATTTAATGTGTGTGCAATGTGGGTGATGGGGCATGTTGTGGGTGTGCAATATGGGTGGGGGGGTGCCCACATTTTATCTTACTAGGGCAGCACAAAACCAAGATACACCACTGGCTCCACCTGGGTCACCAGCTTCTACTAGTATCTCTAATGCTTCTTAAGTTCAGCCAAGCCAGAGAACATGACATAGCTTTTGGCATCTATTTCTTTGTGGATGGAGTGGATTTTCAAGGGCAAGAAGTGAAAACAGTATCACGGAGGAGAATAGCGATAACACCATTGCAAATGCATATTGGTGACTAATGAGGCGTGTAAGGGCGTTTATTAGTCGAAGACGTCCCGAGTAGAGCCATTAATTAATATACCACTTTCATTGTAAGCCTGGTGATGGGAAAATAGTTTTCTTAGCAATATATCAACACAGTAAAAAAAAGTAATTATCTCCGTTCATACATAACTTGATCAATTCTGGTGATCAACATTGAACAAGATGAACTTGGAGATGTTAACTTGCAAAACCATTGCCGAGACTTCAGTTAACACTGAATCTCTATTTATTGCAAGTGGAAAGATTGTTAATGAGGAGTTGGTGCCTGCAGAGATATATTCAAAAGGTAAGGGCCAGAACTTAACAGCAAATTGGAGGAAGCCGACCTTTGTGTTGTGCCACATATGTTGAGTGGGCTGTTCGAAATGGTTCCAATTGAGTCATTGTACTGTCAAATGACACAGATGATATTATTGTTCGACTTAGACTTGTTGCAATGTTCATAAGTCAAGGATTGTCAGCGTTATGGAACAGACGAGAAAAGACTCTTAAATCCACTTCACATTCTGTACAAGAAACTTGAGAGATGCCCAGTGTTCTTATCAAGGCACATATTCTTACGTTTGATGATACTATGAGCAAAATTGGAACAAAGCTTGGAGCTTAAACTGCTGAACCTTTGAAGTTTCTAAAAGGATTTGCTGAGACAGAAGAAGAATGTGACTATAAAGAAGTAGAAAAATACCATGTGCGTTTGAGGAAAACGAGTTCTGGCTATCACACATTTGACGATCTTCAGTACAGGGAATTTAAGAATTCAGTCCCGGTAAATGACCTTCCACCAACATCATATTCTGTGCGTGGACACATTAAAAGAGCATGTTCGTGGACACATTAAAAGAGCATTCTGCTCGATCAGAAGATGTATAAATGTTTTGGATCATGCATATGTTGAGAAAGACTGTGTGACTTTGGTTGGGAAGATATTGATGGGGTGCTAAAACCTACAAAATGTCTAAAGACTCTACCCACAGAACCTACATGTACATGTACTTGCAAAACCTTTGCTACAGAAAGATGTTCCTGTCGATATGCTCTTCTCAAACATTTTGCAAATGTACCACAATCGATTGCCGAAACAAATAAAGTGAACTATGAAAATGTGTCTAAGACAGGAGTGATAAACATAATTTTTGTTTCATATTCAGATCATTAAAATTTGGTGTATATATAAAAGGATTAAAAACCATCATTTGTTTCATTAAGTGTTCTTGCATAGCAAGACCACTTAATATTATCTCCCATATATATTCTTATTAAGTGTTCTTGCATAGCAAGACCACTTAATATTATCTCACATATATATTCTTATTCTTATTATAGCCAAATTTACCACCCTAACTCCTCCCACAGTTTTTACACTACATAGACAGTAATAAACCAAAACGTGCGGATTGTTCCCGATTGGTGTGCTATTACTTTGGGGAACGTATCGCCGAATGGTTCACTAAATATCGTCGTTTTTGTGGCGAAATTGGTCCCATAGGAATGAATGGCGGAAGCTCAGAGTGGGAGCTTCCGCCAGCTCAGAGTGGGAGCTGACAAAAAGCTAGAGTGTGAGCTGAAAAATCAGGACATGATTTCTAAACTGCCACCACTCCCTCATTTTCAAGCCTACCTACACAAATCTTATATCAAAACGTTCAGCTATCCCTGCTGCCACTAAACATGTCCACGGCTAAGCCATAGTCCTGATAGTTTTCACAATATGACCATTTGTTTGCAATTCAAGCCATCCATTGACATTCATTGAAACTCCCCTCTAGCCACCTCAGATTTGAAGGGCAATATCTAAACTGCGACTGTGCCTTCATTTTTAATATTTCAGAGACATACTATGCATTAAAATGTAGGTCTGGGTCTTGTGATTCTCACAATATAAAGGTCTTCACTGTAGGATTTATAGTTTTTAAAATACCACCGTTTGAAGATGGCACCCACACTCCAACCTTTCCACAGTTACTCCAGCCACTCCAACCACAAAACAGTTACTCAAGCCACTCCACCCAGTTACTCCGCCCACTCCAGTTGTAGACTACTGGTGGAGGCAAGAACACTTCACACAATTTCCCCAGAAATTTTAGCTTTTCTAGTTTCTATATATTGTAGTCAATGGAGTAAATTCCATTCAAGGTCTTGTGACTAGTGGGGTACCTCAGGGATCTGTACTTGGACCCATTCTCTTTAATATTTTTAAAAGTGATATAGCAGAAGTTCTTGATGGTAAAGTTTGTCGTTTTGCTGATGATACGTTATTTGGATAAGCCAAATGGCAAATGATTTAGCTAAACTAGAACAATGGTCAGAGCTGTGGCAACTGACATTTAAAGTGGATAAGTGCAAGATTACGCACCTTGGGCCTAAAATTCCAAAAGCAGAATATAGAATATTTGGTACAGTCCTAACCTCAACATCTGAGGAAAGGGATTTAGGAGTAATAATTTCAGAGGACTTAAAGGTAGGTAGGCAATGCAATAGAGCAGCAGGAAATGCTAGCAGAATGCTTGGTTGCATAGGGAGAGGTATTAGCAGTAGGAAAAGGGAAGTGCTCATGCAATTGTACAGAGCACTGGTGACACCTAACTTGAAGTATTGTACGCAGTACTGGAAACCGTATCTCCAGAAGGATATTGATACTTTGGAGAAAGTTCAGAAAAGGCTACTAAACTGGTTCATGGGTTGAAGTATTAAACTTACCAGGAAAGGTTAAAGCATCTTAGCATGTATAGCTTGGAGGAAAGGCGTAACAGTAGGGATATGATAGAAATATTTAAATACATAAAGAGAATCAACACAGTAAAGGAGGAGAGTATATTTAAAAGAACAAAAACTACCACAACTAGAGGACATAATCTTAAATTAGAAAGGCACAGATTTAAAAGTAATATCAGGAAGTATTACTTTACTGAGAGGGTAGTGGATGTATGGAATAGCTTTCCAGCGGAAGTGGTAGACGTAAGTACAGTGAAGGAGTTTAAGCATGCGTATCCCACAAGGCTACCCTAGATATAAAATAGAAAACGGGGGACTAATAAAATTATTTAGAAAACTGGGCAGACTATATGGACCGAATGGTTCTTATCTGCTGACACATTCTATGTTTCTATATGTCTTTTCTTCCTCTATTATAGCCGCCATTTTGGAAAATGGAGGAAGGGTTGCTCTGAGGAATTATTTTCTGTCTCTATTAGACTACTTGACCCCCAAAATCTATGCTTTGACATCAAAGTTAAGTATATAGCTCACATGGTTCCAGAGGTATTGCATCATCTCTGTGAAACATCCTCTATTTTTAAAAATGTCATCTAGAAAAATTTGGCCCTGATCATAAATCTCTACCCAAGCTAAATTACTTCTCTAATGATCCAGAAACACATATGAAAAATCGAAATCTCTGGACAACAATTTTATACTGACGTATATTTTGGGGCCTGGATCAAAAGTAGCCCAGTTGTAAAAATTCTCCAAGTCGGCTATAGTTCAAACTTTTCCTTAGGTTTGAAATTCCCTTGTCAATTCCCTGCAATCACATCCCTAATGATTAAAGCCCTATGTGTATGTCTGCACGTGATGAAATACATTAGAAGCAATCACCTTTGAAACCAGCTGAATTTTCCTTCTGATTGCTTCACTATTAAATGTTTGGCCCACAATTGAGCTGTATAAATATCCCCTAATAACCCCAATTACATGGGGAACTGACTGGTTTGACCAGCTAATTTATGACAACCTTTCCTCTCCAGGTAGGCATGCGGAGTCTTCATAGCTGTCATCAATCCCTGGCACAGATTGTCTGCTACCTAAACACAATTAATTGTACACAAGCAGCATTGTGTTGAAAACTGTCTCCATTCACTTGCAGACAAAGGACGTCTTGCATGTAGATGAATGGTGGATACTAAGAGTGTTTATTAACACTGATCAGCGGGTGTTGCTGAAATGCCTTAATGTCAAGGCATCCAGCCACACCAAAAACCTCTGCCACAATATGGCGCTGCTATGTTGTGAGCAAGAGCTTTGGAAGTGATAATAATTTCTGACACTCTGTTGGTGTTGCTAGCATTGGTGTATCACTAGAGGACATAGTCTAAAATTAGAGGGGCAACAATTTAAAAGTTATATCAGGTAGTATTACTTTACGGAGAGGGTAGTGGATGTATGGAATAGCCTTCCAGCGGAAGTGGTAGAGTTAAACACACTCAAGGATTGTGACTAATAAAAATATTTAGAAAATTGGGCAGACTAGATGGACCAAATGGTTCTTATCTGCTGACACATTCTATGTTTTCATGTTCACTCCATTGCATGCCCTATCACCCCATTACATTCCCCCATCAAATGCCCCATCACCCCAGTTACATGCCCCCATCACCCTTATTACATGTCCTTATCACATACTCCATTGCCTCATTATATGCCCCCATCATCCGCCCCATCACCCTCATTACATGCCCCCATCTCCTCCATTACATGCCCCCATGCCTTCATTACATGCCACCATCAGCCCCATTACATGTCACCATCACCCCCATTACATACCCCCACCATGCCCATTACATATCGCCATCACCCCAATTAGCCCCTTAGTGACATGACTTTTTTGGCTTGTCCGACGCTTGGTGACATGGGCTGTTTTAACATTTCTGAGGTGTTTGTGTTTTGCTGTAATTTATTTCTGTCTCATTTAGTGTACCCACACAAACTATATATAGTTTTTATCGTCATAAGAAGGGCTTTCTTTTGATACCATTATTTTGATAATAGCATATCATTTGATGTAAAAAAAAAAAAAAAATATGGAAAAAAAATGAAAAAAATCGTATACTCATGTACAAGAGACAACAAAAAAACACTGCTAAATAGTTTCTAATATATGTCCTGAGTTCAGAAATAGCCCATGTTTTATGTTTTTGTGCTTTCATGTTTTTTTATTCATGTTACAGGGCCAGAACTATAAGTAGTGCAAAGCTATTTTAAAATCCTTTTTTTCAAAATTAGCGATAGTGACATTGTAACACTGATATCTGTACTAAATCCATGAATGACCCCCAACATGTACATATTTTTGAAAACTAGACCACTCAGGCCATTTAACTTTAGGTATTTTGACACATTTCATGTAGCCATTTTACCACCAATCTTTGCCAAAGTTTGCAGCAAAAACATGTTGTTTTACATTTTTCACATAGATTGCAATTTAGGTAAACATAACCTTAAAATGTGAAGGGGTATTTCCAAATAACACCTCAATATGTGTTCAGCAACATCTCCTGAGTTCAGGGATACCACCCATGCATAGGTTTGTTGGGTTGATTGGGGGCTAAAAGGCCACATTTAGAGGGGGATGCATTTCCAACTTGGAATTTTGACATGTAGTCAGCCTGCGCCCATGTTCCATTTGGGACACTTTTGAAGCCTGTCAAAGTATTTTACCTCATCAAACCATATATTTTGCAAAACTAGACATCCTAGGGTATTTAAAATTGTGGTATTTTAACACTTTCCAAGTACTAATTCTACCACCAACCTATGTCAAAGGGTTGGGATGTTTTTTTTCCCACCCATACATTGTAGTGGAGGCAGGAATTTTCAGATTCTGGTATTTGCCACTGCTAACCAACACCTCAATATGTGTTCAGCAACATCTCCTGAGTACAGGGATACCACCCATGCATAGGTATGTTGGTTTGTTTTGGGGCTAAAAGGCCACATTTAGGGGGTGCGCATTTCCAACCTGGAATTTTGACATGTAGTCAGCCTGCTCCCATGTTCCATTTGGAACATTTTTGAAGCCATCCAATGTATTTTACCCCACCAAACCATATATTTTTGGAAAATAGACATCCTAAGGTATTTCAAATGGTGGTATTTTAATACTGTATATGTACTAATTCTACCACCAGCCTTTGTAAAAGTCAACCTGCGTCCGTGTCCTATATGGGATATATCTTTGAAGCCAGCCAATGTAATTTACCCCCACCAAACCATATATTTTTTAAAGGTAGACACGCATCACTCCTTGTGGCAAGGGCTCAGCAGCCACCGATACATCACTAGATGATGTATCAGAAAGCTGACCAGGGTCAAAATCGAACTCTGAGTCCACGGCC
The DNA here is from genome assembly GCA_036172795.1 of Pelodytes ibericus. Lineage (NCBI taxonomy): Eukaryota > Metazoa > Chordata > Amphibia > Anura > Pelodytidae > Pelodytes > Pelodytes ibericus. Next base: position 217,452,447 of record CM069857.1, on the reverse strand, counting down.
TCAGAATCAGTGCCTAAGCAGTGATCTTGAGCAAAGAAGGGGTTAATAGCACTTAGAAGAGCCTATCTAGTACTGTAATACATTACAGTACAAAGAAATTAATCCATAAAACAGTGCAGACAGCAAAACATACTGTTGCTGTGCAAGATTACTGCTTACACAGTGATGAATGGCAGGGAAGGGGTTAATACACAGTTAAAGACTTTCATGAAACCTGACAATTTAATAAAATGCTATCTTATATCACTAATACTGATCTGTCTCTTTCAGTCACAAAAATGTAAGTGAGGAGAGGGAGGCAGATCAATATTTGTGAATATTGATCCGACCAATTTTGATCTGACAACATCGAATGGTGAGCTTGTTTGAGCAATCACCAAACCGCCTTTGCCACTAATTCGCTGTTACTGATCGCTATGCGCTCAGACAGCTTAAAAAAAAACCTCAGGGGGCGTGGCCTGACACTTCAGCAAGATGGTCGCAGGTTGTTGAGGCTCCTGAGATGCGGTGTATCCATCCGGGGATGCTGACCGTTAAATCCATCTAATACAACCCGAAAAAAGAGTATGGCTTCGTCGAAACAAGACAAACACGCAGACAAAGTTTCGGGATTTTTTAATCAGAAGCAAAAGCATAAATCCCAAGATGATCTGCTAGATGACAACATGGTGAGGAAGATTTCCCGCGCAAACGAGAACACGTCTGATACAGAAGGTCCCTCGATGTATTCGGGAGGTCCAGCCTCGATAAAAGAAATCAAAATCCTATTGAAAGATATGAAAAAAGAATTAATCCAAGATATTTCAGCTCTCACTGAAGACCTAAAAAAAGATTTACAAGAAATCGGAACGAGAACAGACCACCTTGAATCAAAGATGGCCGAACTAACTGGTTCACATAACGAATTGGTGGATGGACATAATGCATTAGAGCTGGAAATGGATGCCTTAAAAACCAAAATTGCTGATGCCGAAGATCGTTCTCGGAGAAACAACTTGAGAATCAGAGGCATACCAGAGGTGATTACCCAAAAAGATCTGGAAGAGTATCTGATCAACCTCTTTAAAAGTCTGGTGATCCCTACCCACGAAACAGAGGCAGCCATCGACAGAGCTCATCGTATTCCTAAACCTAGGAATATATCTGAAAATGTTCCGAGAGATGTGGTTGTAAGAATCCATTTTTATAAATATAAAGAAAAGATTATACAAGCAGCAAGAACAGCTCAGAAACTACCAGATCCCTTCATAAACATACAAATCTACTCTGATTTGTCTGCATACACTCTAATGAAAAGAAGAGCATTTGCCGCTCATACAGCGACACTGAGAGAAATCGGAATCCAATACAGCTGGGGATTCCCGGTGAAGCTAATCGTTCATAAAGACGGGGAAAAGAAGATCCTACACACGCCTGATCAAGCAGCCGACTTCATCAAAATATGGAATAAATCCCTCACTGATCGTGAACCCCAAACCAAGAGTTCACCATCCAAGATCAACAGAGAATGGAACCGGATTTCGAAGAAAAAGAAAACTTAAGATTGAAAGTTAACTTTCAACTTGGACAATGTTATGATCTGTGGACATTCAATTACTTCATATATGAATGGACCCATTAATATCCTGCAAGGGTAACGGAACATCATAACATGTAGTAATGTTGTTATGGGATCAAATACCCCATTATAATTGTATGTTATGTTGATATACTCTATATATATAAGCTAAAGATCCTACTAAATGTCTCTAAAGAATATAGTAGGGGACATTTTGAAGGATTATGGAAAGTAACACATCATTAATACATAGAATATAATGTAGATATGTTTATAATAACTCAATGCCTCCCCGGATGGGAATACTCATCCCCACCCCCCAGTACACTCTCACTATACTAGTGAGTAGGCTGGATCTTTCCCCCAGCCTTATCTCAACACTCTGTACCTAGAATGCAGAGCCTCGAGATTTTCTGGCAATTAATGCCATTTTTAGATCCCCGTTTGGGATCTACTGTTTTTTATTACCTGTTTTTTGGTATTAATGTTCTCTGGTACGTATGTTATTTTTATTTTATTTTACTATGCACACACACCATATTAGAATATATGTTTTTAACATTGCTCCTCGACATTAATGTTCAAAGATGTTATAACTTAAAAGCTGCCACTTTGACTAATGTATGTCTACAAAAAAAGTATCAAACAAAACAGAGATATACACCCTTAAATAATACATAATATGGGACTTAAAATTATTTCTTTAAATGTGAAGGGACTGAATTCCCCTCATAAAAGACGATTAGCCTTAGACCTAGCAGTTAAATCAAAGGCAGATGTGTGCCTCTTTCAAGAGACCCATTTTATAGCTCAAAAAAATATACCGCTCTACTCACAACATTTTCCTACTATGTTTCATTCATGTGCAAAAACCAAAACAGCAGGAGTATCTATCCTCATTAATAAAAATACGGCATTCTCCCTCATAAAAAAAAAAAAATAGATTCCCAAGGAAGATTTATAATTCTAAATTGTATTATTAATAATAAACCTTTTACGCTAGTAAATATCTATTCATCTAATGAACATCAGATCAAATTCCTGGATAAAATGTTCTCCTTAACTCAGACTAGGAAGACTGGCCCAGTGATAATTGGAGGAGACTTAAATTTGGCTATAGACGCATCAATGGATACAACTGTTAATACACACTCAAAAAGATCATCTCAAATAAACAAGAAAGGGAGAAAGCTAAACGAATTACTGGACCAGTATTCATGGTTTGACTCTTGGCGATTGCTTCATCCAGATGACAAGGAATATACATTTTATTCTAATCCACACGATACCTATTCTCGTATAGATTATTTTATTGTTGACAAATCGCTAATTAATAACTGTAATATTGATATAATAGACTGGTCAGATCATGCTCCAATAAGCATGGAATTAACAGAAAATTATCCTATGAATATGTCTAATCCATGGAGACTTAATGAATCTATTTTTAACGATTTGAACACTAAAAAATCTATAAGTAAAAGCATTATACAATATTTTGAAGATAATAATACCCCTGACATTAATATTAACACATTGTGGTTAGCTCATAAAGCCGTTTTAAGAGGTCATATAATAAAAATTTCTACCCAAAAAAAAAGACAGCACTTAAAACTCAAAACTGATCTTTTAATACAATTACAAAAAGCCTATTCAATTCATAAGTCTAATCAATCTGTTTTAACACTTACAACACTGAAAGAAATTAAGTCTAAATTAGCAACTTTAAGAGCACAGGAAACAGAATTCATGCTTAGGAGGTTGAAAGCCACTTTTTACTCACAAAGTAATAGATCAGGAAAAATGTTAGCTAAACGCCTTAGACATAAAACAGCTTTACAAAAAATAGCCTACATGACTACACCACAAGGCAGAATAATTAATCCTCAGGACATTGCTAATTATTTTGCGTCTTATTATGCACAGCTTTATAATCTTAAAAATGATGGTTCAACATTTCAACCCTCCAGGGAATGTATACAAAAATTCTTATCTTCTATTTCTATACCTAAAATAAATCAACAACAGGAAAATATATTAAATGCCCCTATAAATACAGAAGAAATCATCTCTGCTATTAAAACTCTCCCTTTAAAAAAAGCACCAGGTCCGGACGGCTTTTCCAATATTTATTATAAACTATATAGTAAAGAACTATCCCCATTTTTAAATACTCTTTTTAACTCATGTATGAAAGTAGGTAAACTTCCTCAAGAATTGCTGGAAGCACACATAACAACTATACCGAAACCAGGAAAACCTCCAGATATATGCCAAAACTATAGACCGATCTCGTTATTAAATTCAGACGCTAAATTGTATGCTAAAATTCTTGCAAATCGTATGTCAATAGTTTTACCTTCTTTAATTAATAAAGATCAAGTTGAATTTATAAAATCACGTCAAGGCTCAGATAATACAAGAACATTAATAAACTTAGCCCATTTCTTAGAGAAGACAAGAACACCTGGTATTTTCCTTTCACTAGATGCAGAAAAAGCATTCGATCGTCTAAATTGGGTGTGTATGAATGAAACATTACTAAGATTTGGAATTCCCCAGATATTTATATCAGCAATAATGGCGCTGTATAATTCCCCTTCTGCTAAAGTAACCACATCAGGGTTTTTGTCCAAATCATTCTTTCTAACTAATGGTACAAGACAAGGGTGCCCCTTATCCCCGTTGTTATATGTTCTATCTCTAGAACCCCTTGCAATTAAGATACGACAAAATTCTAACATTACCGGTATTAAAATGGCCAATTCTAACCAACAAAAAATTTGCCTTTTCGCAGACGATATTATCTTAACCCTATCAGATCCACAACAGTCCCTAAAAAATTTACATTATGAACTAGAAACATTTAGTCAAATATCATATCATAAAATTAATGTTCAGAAATCTCAAGCACTGCCTTTCTATATTCCTGAAACTCATTTAAAGCAATACAAAAAACAATTTAAATATGATTGGAAATCTAAATATATTGATTATTTGGGAATAAGAATTTATAATAATACAGAGGATACAGCTATTCTTAATATACAAAAACTTATAAAAACTGTAAGACAAGATTTATACTCTTGGAACACATATAACCTCTCCTGGTCAGGAAAAATTGCTGCAGTAAAGATGTCAATTATTCCTAAATTTTTATACATTTTTAGAACTATACCATTACACATTCCGACCTCAATACTAACCCAAGCACAGAATATAATATCCGAGTTTATTAATGGATTTAAAAAATCAAGGATTGCAAAAAATATCACCCAATTACCTATTTCTAAAGGAGGAATGGGAGTTCCAAATCTACAGTATTATTATTTGGCCTGCTCCTTAGCCCAATCAGTGGTCATGCATTCTCCACCAAATACTAAGACGTGGCTTGATATGGAAAATCAAGTATTGGCACCAGATACGTTACAAACCTTATTATGGTCCCCCTCTTCACTTAGACCAAAGAATAAGGATTATTATCCACCCAGTTTAAACTCCATAAAAATTTGGGACAAAGGGTTTAGTTCAAAAAAATGGTTTTCACATACCAGTATGGTTACCCCACTTTCTTGCTTACATCTATATATCCCAGACTTTAACTATATTAGATGGCAAAGAAGAGGTATTCACCAGCTTAAAGATTTATATATAGGAGAACAGTTAAAAGATTTTGAACTCTTGAAAACTGACTATCTGTTGAATAATACAGATTATTACTCATACATGCAGATAGTTCATTTTCTGAAACATGATCATTCTAAATCTATGCAGAGACCAAACCCCCAGTTATGGGAACTAGAACAACACTGCTTAAAGGCCCCAACGTCATATAAATCAATTTCCTTCTGTTATAATATTTTAAATATTTTTAAAATACGTTAAGACTACATATTCATATATGGAAAAATGGGAGAAAGACCTGGGACAGAATATCTCCCCACAAGAATGGAAAAATGCGTCCACTCTAATTTCCAAATTTTCTCACTGCACCTCTCATAGAGAACTATATAAAAAATTAACATACCGCTGGTACAGAGTACCCTACATTCTATCCAAAATACATCCCAGATATTCTAAACTATGTTGGAGAGGTTGCGGTCAAGTTGGGTCACTTTTACATGTGTGGTGGGATTGCCCACTACTGTTACCTCTGTGGTCATCCCTCTTTGGACACTTAAATAAATGTCTAACATTAAAAGTTGATGCAACACCAAAAATGGGGTTATTGGGAATAATACCCCTTACTATCCCTTATAATAAACGAATATTAATCCTTCACTTTTGTATAGCAACCCTAACATTAATAGCAAGAAAATGGAAATGTGTAACTCCTCCGACTATTAAAGAATCTCTTCAACTCATTCAATCAAATTATGAGAACGAACGTTTATTTAGTTTTTAAAATAATTCATGTAAGAAAATGTATAGAATCTGGGATTTTTGGTCCTCCTATGCACGAAATGTGCTGTAATACCCAGGTTGTAGTGATATTCGAGTTGTGTTATGTAACAAACAAATGTTATGATTATTCTCAGGTGTGAATTGCATATTGTACCCTTCCCTTTTTTCTTTCTGTACCCCTTTTTGCGTTTTTTCTAAACGACTGTTATTCAAAAAACACAAGAAAATAATAAAAATTTAATTATTAAAAAAAAAAAAAAAATACCTCAAATATTTTTACTTTACACGTAATCCCCTAGCGGGTATGTGTAAAAAAAATAAAAAAAAATATGAAGACAGATAAAAATTGCTTTGGCTACAATATCATTGCATAAGCAGTGATCGATGGCAAAGAAGGGGTTTATAACTCTTATAAGAGCCTTTGTGGTACTGTAATAAATTACAGTACAAAAGAAATTAACCCCTAAAAAATGCACAGCAAAAATAAATGCGCTGATGTGCACGATCACTGCTTACGCAAGATCAGTGGCAGGGAAGGGGTTAAACACAGTGACCAAGATCGTGCATTTTTTTGGAGTGTTACTGATTTCCTCGACTTGCGGAAAATTTGCTTCCTATGCTCGTTTTTAAATGCCCGCGTTTTAAAGGCACTGTACCTTTAAAACCGGCATTTCAATCGCTCTACGGGCATGTTTTTCAGTATTGTACGATGCTTCCATACGGAAGCATTGTTACAATACCGCTTGAGCCCTGAAAGCGGAAAAACTCCGCTTTCAGTGCTCATATTGACACAGGACGGACTAGGTCCGTCCTGTGTCACTAACGCCTTGGCCCATGACATGACCCCCAAGGGGGCGGAGAAGGCAAGGGGGCGGAGACTTTACCCTTGCACTTCTGACGGGGAACGAATGTGTATAAACAAGCTGGGAGGGGAAGTGAATGAGCCAAAGCATGAGAAACGGCACCGGGTGAGGGGAGGAAGGAAAAGAGTGTTGGGGGTTGGAAGGGAAGAGGGAGGGGAGGGGAAGGAGCTTAAGCTTGCTAAATGGCTGGGGAGGGGAGTGGAAATGTTTGAAGCACCAGAAGGGTGGTAGGGGGCAGTGTGCTGTGTGCCCTCTGGCAAATGCCACTCTAGGCAAATGTCAGGGTTCTACACTGACCTTCTGACTCATGCATTTAAAAGTCATCATTTATGTGCTTATATACCTCCTGCCTCCTTTGGAGGCCTCCCTACCTTACTTTGCTCATAACCTTTTGCAACACACCCAGGTTAATTAACTACAGCTGATAGCAAAGAGTGCTTTTGCATTGAAGTTGGATGCCTGACTTCTGAGAGCTACTGTTTCTGTTCCTGATCCTCTGCTTAAAGCTCATTTGAATTGTGACCCTTTCCTGGAACTGGGAAACTGAACCTGGGTGGTTCAACCAGCCCAGTGGATGTTTTTCAGCATCTCCTGAGACCCTCTGGCTAGCGCAAGATTACTTCAGCTAAGTTGCTGCTTTAAAGTTACTCCTGCTAAGGCGTGTTCCTCCTGCTTAGCTACCATGCTCAGTCCTCACTCTCTCTAGGGTGTTCCACCTGCTTAGCACCCCTGCTCAGTCCTCACCTTTTCTAGGGTTTTCCTCCTGTTTAGCTACTCTTCTCAGACCTCACCCTCTCTAGGGTGTTCCTCCTGTTTAGCTACCCTTATTCTTGGCCTCACCCTTACCTCAGGCCTCACCCTTACCTTAGGCCTCACCCCTTGTGTATCTCTTTTTACCCCTACCTCTGCTTTGTCTACAGTCCGTTCTATAGCTCTTTGTTAATACTGCAGTTCCTACTCAACCCCCATTTCCTGTTCTGCAGTTGGTTGCTAAAGTTCCCTTTTGTCTCTGCTTCAGTCCTTATTCCAATCCCTAGCTCTTTCTTTATCTGTTCTCAACCTGCTCAGCGAGTACCTTGTTTGCCTTGCGGAAGATACACTACTGGTTGCTAGACTGCCTGAATAGGCTAAGTTAAATCTTTGATTAGCATGATGGTTTGAGTTAGATTAGAGTTAATGCTAGGGTGAGGGTTAGATTTAGGGTTAGCGTTGGAGAAAATGGTTATGGAAGAAATTGTTATTGCCCTATTACTTGCAAAAAAAATCCCAGAAAAACATGTAAACATTGTCTATTTCTTTTTACATATTTCATTAAATATATTGTTTATAGTAAATTATATGATATGATTAAAATAATGGTATCTTAAGAAAGCCCTTCTTATGCCCATACAAACATTATATAATATGTGTGGGTATATTAAATAAGAAAGAGGAAAATTACAGCTAAACACAAACACCACAGAAGTGTTCAAACAGCCTGTGTCACCAAGGGTAAGATATGACAAAAAATAGTCCAGTAACCACTACGTATGGATATATAACCTGAACAAGGAAGGCTATATCAGGGCCACCATCAGAAACTATAGTTACCCTTACAGAACAAATGGTCTGAACCCACAATCCTTTGCTCCTTCATGCTTATTGTTATTGCCCCCACATCCCTTGCCATAGCACCCACTTTGAATTCACAGGACATGCACCAGCACCCACATTTCACACCTAGGAAATGCCCCAGTACCCACATTGCACACCTAGAACATGCCCCAGCACCCACATTGCGCACCCAGGACATGTCCCAGGACTTACCCCAGTACCCATATTGCACACCCAGGACTTACCCCATCCAGAACCCACAGTTGTTCTTCAGCTGCCTGGTGTCTAGTGCTAGACAGCTAGATGTCTGTGCACTGTCCAAGTATGCAGATATCCTATCATGATGCCTCTAAGCACCGACCCCCAATGTTATGACCTCACAATACGAACATGGAGCAAGAGAGGCAGCATTGAAGGATGTCTGTGCATCTGGGTTTTCTGCTCTTTTGCTCTCCCCATCAGTGCTTTTGCAGGAAGCTTTTTTAGCTTTCTTAAAGGCCGCCTGAGAGGACCTGTGACAGGTGTATCGCCTGTCACCCCCTGATGGTGGACATGACTGGAGCTCAATCTTGCAATGCCTTTTTTGGCTCCACCTCCACACTGCAATGGAAACCATTCCCAGGATATTGGCAGTTATGGTGTATAGCTCACCTACTACTTCCAGATCTGTTCTGCCCACTCTCTGGGCTAGCTCAACTATATTTGTAATAGGCCGCCTAAGGAAGATCCCTGGTCCATGTAATTCCTAGTTATGCGCAGTGCATGCAAAATGTATTTCTAGCAGCGTATGTGTGCTGGCACGCACACACGACATATTATTTAGTGCATGCAATTTTTAACACAAGGCTAGAGGTTGAAATTTTTTTATTCATTTTTATTGCATATCATAGTATAAAGTATAAAACATACTCTTTCTTCTTTGAATTTCCAACAGAGAAGAGTGTCAGGTGTACAAACAGTGTTCAGCTGTGTGATTAGTAAATATACATATAGAAATATGTCTCCATTTAATTTAATGCTTTAACTGTGGTAGGAGATGTAAATCAATAAAGTCAACTGTTATTATAAATACTATTATTATGAGTGTGTGCTTAGGGAACTTGGGAGACGCACATTTCTGGATGACTGATTACAGTTAATGAAAAACAAGGACCATATAAAACATATCTGGCCCTTTTCGTTGTATTGGCATGTTACTGAGTTCCTGACAGTTTTGTCTGTAACCCATCACAACCTGACATACTTTACCCAATGTCTTTAAGGCAGAATTCTGGGAAGAGAAAACATGTGGTTCTTTAACCATTACACATTATGTATTTCAGTGCATTAGAACATACAGTTGAATGAGTATACAATTGTATTTCTTCTTTAATAAATAGGTATTTTGTCTACTGACTCAGACAAAATAAATATACTGGTGCCCCACAATATGTTATTTACATGATATATCGATAGGGTGACCACATGTCATGGACTGGCTGTGACAGTCCTGCAGTTCTCAACTCTCCTAATTAGCTAAGAGTTCAGAAGCATCTCCTCATTGGCCCTTCTTCACGGAATTCAGTGTAAGCTCCAGCAGCACCAGGTAAGAAACCCACACTTCCTCTCTTTCTGTGACTGTGTGTGTGAGAAAGACTCTGTATTTCAGTGTGTGTGTGTGTGCTTGAGAGAGAGAGAGAGAGAGAGAGAGACTGTGTGTGTTTGTGTGTAATGGAGGGTAATAAAGGGATAATTCTCTGAAACTGCTCATGTCTGCTAACAGATGGTGTGATTCTCTGAAACTGCTCATGTCTGCTACCAGATTGTATGATTCTCTGAAACTGCTCATGTCTGCTAACAGATGGTAGGATTCTCTGAAACAGCTCATGTCTGCTAACAGATGGTAGGATTCTCTGGAACTGCTCATGTCTGCATATAGAGGGGTTCATTTTCTGGAACTGCTCATGTCTGCTAATAGAGGGTTTAATTGTCTGCAGTAGCCCTAGTCTGCTAATAGAGGGGTCAATTCCATTTAACTGCCTCTGTCTGCTAATAGAGGGGTTAATTCTCTGAAACTGCTCAGGTCTGGTAATGGCTATGTATATTCTCAATATATTATTAAATCTGAAATCTACACTGTTTCCTAATAATTTATATAATATGAAATGTGTCCTGAATGTCAGAAATAGCCTGTGGTCACTAGCAAATGATTTGGAGGAAATAACACACTTCCCAATGTTTAAAATGGCCAAAGAAGAACACTTGTTTTTAGAGGGAGTGACAATGGGCAGAGTATTTTTATGTATAACCAATTTGGAGCTATTTGTGTAATTTGGTAAGCCATTTATGATAAAGAAATGCATTTTATTTACACAAACTAATATATAAACATATTTACTGTGGTTTAAATAAGCTAAATGATGAGTTTTTTTGCTTTGGAGTTCTGTGATACATTCATACACAGATAAAATTCTAAGCTCCAGGAAAATAGGGACTTTCCCTCCTAAATAGAGACACTTGGGAGGTGTGGCATAATGAACTAGCAAGTGATATTGGGAGGAAGGGAAATGCACTGTGGCAAATAATTGCTCTCGGTACTGGGTTGTGTGATAGTGTTCCATACATCTCTGCAGCAGTTACATTCACAGTATTCTCCTGTTTGTTTTAGTACTTTGATTAATTGTATGAACATGTATAAACCTCCTACACATATGAACACACTCTCCCTGTTCTTTACCACAGACATTTAAAGGCCTTTTATTCCCAGTAATGGTAAGTAATCATGCAACACGCAATTTTCAATTATCTGTAATGCTAAGGTTAGCCATCACGGGCCTAACTGGCAGTTGTTCACTATAATTTAGGAGAGGAAAGTGCTATTATATTTGTATACAATAGTCAAAACCAGTGCCTTTTATTAAACCCAGCATGTTATAAAAACAGAAAATATATACAATGCAATTATACTCTCCATTTAAAGGTAGAAAATAGTGTGCTTCATTGTGCTACTATATTATTTTACTTACAAACTATTTATATTTGCAATATAACATACATACTAGAGCAGTTTAAGGAGTGCAATTATCTATCCAGTGTCTTATTCTTTTATTTCAAAACCATTTTAGACTTCATTGTAAACTGCTGTCTAGCCATCACAAAATAATCTTTATTCCTTCTGTAAATATGTTCCATTTGGGAATTGAATATGGAAGTTATACAATTACTATTGTGAAATCCATTTTAACATCATGGATAATTAGTGAGTTCTGTGGGAATAATCAAATTCACAGGCTTCCCAGTCTTAAGGGATGAGATGTAGAATGAATTAGTCAGTTCCAGGTCAAGCTTGGATGTATCCCCTTAAAGCTAAATTGACAGATGAGAATTGTTTACATAGCTGGGTGAGGACAGTTAAGGATTCAGCACAGTATATTTAGTTTACTATCACCAGAGGAGGAGATCGAAGTGCACTGTAATAATTAAGTATTAAGTATTTTTTCTCACAGACAGAGAAATCATTAGGGGAAGGCTAATGGGGCTGGCTCCCTGTGAAATCTCCTAATGCACAATTCATGGCTTTTCACATTGTTAGCACCGAGTGGAGAAAAAGCAGAAAAGAGCTCCCCTACATGGCCTGTCTATGTTTCAGGAGGCAGCAAAGAAGCACAGGTTCTGTGCGATCTGCAGTCAGTACAGACACCGCCTCCTTCTGGCTGCCCAAGCGATTCTGTCAATCAGAGAGTCAGGTCACATGACCTCCAGCCGCTATGACAGACAGAGTGGCCCGAGAGAGCTGTGAGAGGAGGAGTCTGTGCTGACTGCACTGCCATGCTGTTTCGAGAACATATGGCACTGACTAATATCATTACCGCACCTGTTTAAAAAATTACCGCATCCACTAAAAACCTCCATACTTTCTATGAAGGTTTACTAGAGCCCATAAAAAAACTGCATTGAAATACTGTTCTGTATGGTTATCGCATAAAAAGTGATTCTATGACAGCCAGCATAAACTAATTCTTATAGCTTATAGACCAGCTTTCATTTTTTAATTTTTTAAAATTTTGCCTGGAGAATTGAAATGGGCAAAATCCAACTGAGGTGATCATCGCATATTGGGTAGCCTCTAATGCTTCGGTTTCCAAACGGCCTGTACAGCTGATTCAGAGCTGAATACATTGATACTGGTTAGCTGCAATTCTGGGTTTCCTTTGATTCGCCTAATTTGCTCGATTTGAATCCAATTTGGAACGGATCGGATTGGTGCATATTGAGAAAACCCTTCAGTGTTAACAATGATTAGGATTTCTGGCCCTATAGCATTCTCAGTAAATTTAAAACTGGAAGGTTACATTGTAATATTCTCTAATTTTCAAGAAAGTCCTTGGGATGATTAGTGTCATCCACCATTCAGGGACATATACTATTACCTGCAGTAATGGTATGCTATAATGGTATTCAGTTCATCAAGCTTGGAAGGAAAAATTACTACATTGAACATGGACAAATTAAAGGGAAGAGGGCAGGAATCAGGTTAATATTGAACATTGTTCTAGACATGACGGTCAGTCATCATGCTTACCTTATTCGACCAAGAGGCTTCTTTTCCTCAACACTTTATTATGCAACATTTAAAATTATAATAAGACCATATGACACTATGTGGGTTATGTACATGAAAGTGTTGAATTTCTTATGTATAATCGCGATTCTGGTCCTCAGCATTTAATTTTGGGATCAGTCCATCCTCTTGTGATATCTTCACTCCTCCCCCACTTGCCTATTCTCTTACTTCACTATTGATTTAATAAAAATGCAAAGTTATTATGCACCCACAATCTGGGTTGATTCTATAAGCCCTGGTCTGGCCTGAAATTGGCTATTCAAATTCCGCCAACTTTCAGCCATATCCGATTCAGGGAACTTGGCCTGGGGAATGCAGATATTCTTAAAGGGTCAAAAAATCCCCAAATTGTCTAAACCTTTGATTAAAAAAAGTACATATTTAATTAAAAAAATCATGATTATGATGGCATAAATGGTGCAAGAACAAAGTCAATCAAACATTATGTAATAAAATACACACTTCTCCCATATGCCACCTTTGGTCACAACTGCACTGGCCACCCTAATGGGGCCAGGCAACCCCTGTTACCACTACACTTACTAGTGATATGTGGAAAAAAGCTGGTACGTGAACAGTGGGAGGGTGTATTGCAATATTGGCATCATTGGTAATGTGCTATGTGGTCAGGGGGCTTGGTGGTTTCTATTTATGCCACTGTCGTGCACTAACATATGTAAAATCCCATCCACAGTAGACAATGGTGCATTGCTTATCATTGTTGCCATTCATGAAACTGTACTGTGATACATGTGACATGATGGCGCAAGGGTACAAATAACCTAACAGCTGTTGATGATAAATAATAACTGTTGATGTCATGACAATAGCTCTATAAGTGGCAAATCCCTAACTTTTATTGGGCTTCCTAAGTGGTTTAGGGGATACATGTGTTGGCTTACATGTACAATCTTTATTAAGTGCAATATATTCATGTATTGTGTATTATATATTATGTATTTTTAGTATTTTAACTGAATTATATTATATCCTGTCTGCTTCACAAATGAGGCCAGTAGCTTCATACAACCTTGCTTTATTGCTGCACATTTACTATATAAATAGCTTTATATTAATTGACAGGAACACAGGAGTAAAACATCCTACCTAGCAGTACTGCATCACACTGTCTGAATTAAGATGGCTGCCATGCTCTCCGACCTGTGAGCCATCACAGGGGCGGAGCCACTAATTAAACTGAGAGCTATGTTCCCCATCAAACTCACACAATGTAACTATCAATGCCATGTCCTGGCTGCTGATACTCTGTGGATGGCTGTGGAAGACTGAAGTCTTGTATGTGTTCATGAAGTTGTAAGCGGTCAGGAGGGTGGCGATGGTGTTGGGGACAGCCACCAGCAAACAAGGTGCCAGAGGTGGCAGGACAGGAAAAAGTGGAGGGCGCTGGGCTCAAGGTGGGGAAAATTGGGTTAAAGGCATGAGGAACTTCATACCCAGAATCACAGGCCACCGCTGAAAGTGCAATCAAATTTTCAGAGTCAACCCAAACTCCATTCCAGATGTCCTCTGTCAAATCACTGGATTTGGACTCGGGAAGCTTTGGGGTTAAGGATTCAGGTAACTGGGAATGGGACCGTAACTGGTCTACATATTGTCTTGTAATGGAACCATCTTCCAGGTGAACTCTGTACATCTTGGGTTCCAAAGACTCGACAATTGTGGCAGAAATCCACATAGACTTGGAGGATCCATAAGATTGGGTCCAGACCTCTTGGTGAACTCCGGGAACTGGTGAAGCATGTCAAAATCAGTCCATGGCCGTCGGCCTAGCAGAAACTCAGCTGGTGTTGTACCAGTTGTAGCATCTGGTATTGTTCTTTAAGCAAAGAGAAAAGAGTCTAACTTCTGAGGAGATGTGGACCTCTGGCCATTTGAAGCCACTGTGGCCTTGAAGTAGTTCTTGTAAGTTTGTACAAACCATTTTTGTTGTCGGCTATGTTATCGGAGTGACCATTTTGAGTGACCATTTTGCCGTTTTATCGGACAAGCAAAACCCAAGTGAAGGCAAAACCAAGGAACAGTGGGCCAAGTCCAGGGTTGAATACATCCTCGCGGAGGGTCTCTTGCAGTTTGTGCACACCCTATACTAGCATTGACATATGCTATAATTTCGGCATCTATGTTAGGCCACCACAAGTAACCTCATTCTTTCTGTTTCATAAGAAGTGGTACCGGGGTGACCTGTATGTAGCAATTCCATGATATGTCTCTGGAAGGTCTTTGGAAGGATCACTCACTATAAGACTCAATTGTCATTCACAGTCAATTCCATTCGCTTCCGTTCGTAATCCTCTGTAATAATCACTGACCAGCCGGTTCGTGTAAAGGAAACCACTGTTTTCAGAACAGTATTCTTCACCGTATGGGCTGCTATCTCTCCAGAAGTAAGTAGGTGTGTGGTGGTGTACCTACAAATATTGACAGCTGGAGAGGAATCAGGAAGCAGTTCTGTCAGCCCGGACATTGCATCGACATTGACATTTGCATCATGGCTTCGTTATTGTATGCAGTAGCTATATGCACCCAAGAACAGGGCATAGCGTTGGCTGCAGTTGTCTGGGAGAACTCCTTGTCTGGGCTGAAGATTTGAAGTAGAGGTTTATGATCCGTTAATATGGTGAACTCTCTACCATAGAGGTAAAGATGAAACTTCCTAATTGCCCATATCAATGCAATTGCTTCTTTAGCAATCTGGGAGTAGTTGCTTTCTGTGTTTGTCAAGGATCTCGAGGCAAAGGCCACTGGTGTCTCAGAGCCATCTGGCAGGAGGTGGGAAAGTACAGCACCCAGACCATGAAGTGAGGCGTCGCAAGCCAAAGTGATAGGCTTGTGGAGGTCTTAGTGTATAAGTATTCGTGAGGCCAAGAGTTTATGTTTGGAGACCTCAAAAGCTTGTTGACATTCTGCTGACCACTCGCATCTGAAGTGTTTCTCTAGAAGCTTATGCAGTGGGAACTTGTGAGCCAGGTCTGGGAGAAATTTATTACAGTAGTTGAGGAGACCAAGATATGATTGTAGTTGTTGGACATTTGTTGGGGCTGGCGCTTTGACTAGAGCTTCGACCTTGGCTTCAGTGGTGTGTAGGCCCTCTGAATCTACTAGGTGGCCGCAAAACTCCAATTTGGGCAAAATAAATTAGCATTTTTCGAAGTTCACTTTGAGACCATGGTCCTGAAGTGTTTGTAACACCTGCTCTATGTTCTGCTTGTGTTCTTGGTCTGTGCGAACAGTGATGAGCATGTCATCTAATAGACACTGTGTGAAAGCAATGTCTGCTAAGATTGCATCCATCTTCCTCTGCCAGATGGCTGGTGCAGGTACTATGTCAAACACTATACAGTTGTATTCTGTCCCCCAGAAAGTGAGGCAAAGATGTCATCTACTCTAGGTAGAGGATATTGGTCTACATCCAGCTGAGTATTCAGTACCATGCAAAGATCCCTGCTGATGCGCAAGTCCCCATTTGATTACTTTACTGGCACTATTCACTGTTCTCTACTTTAGAAATGACGTTGCCCTGTTCTTCTAGACGGATGAGTTCAGCTTCCACTCCTGCTAGAAGGGCAAATGGTACTCTGCCGGCCTTGAAGAATCTAGGATGCGCATCCGTTTTCAGCTTGAACTTCTCAAAGTTATTTTTGATTTTCCCCAATTGGTCCTTAAAAACCTCAGGGAAATGCTGTTTCAAAGATTCCACCCATCCATCATTCTGTCCTGATGGAACTGTAAGGTTGTTGCAAGGGTTCTTGATGATGTCTGGCATTCCCAGATGATCAATCAAGTCTCTACCGAAGAGAGGTGGTCCTCTATGTTTTAAAATATATATTGGTAGTCTCTTTGTCTGACCTTTGTATGATACCTGTACCTTTGCAGAACCAAGTGGGTGGAAAACTTGCATAGAATATGTCTGCAGCTTGATTGGAGTTGGGTGGACAGGTGTTTGTATGTGTAGTTGTTTCCAGTGTTTTTGTGTGATAACTGAAACTGCTGCTCCTGTATCCACATCCATCTTTAATGCCTTTCCTTCAATGGTTCCTTCTACTGTCATTGGAGGCTTTAAAGAGGGCAGGCGATGTATAGTTAATTTGTGTAATGGTTCATCGTTGTCTGACTCAGATGAAGAGGTAGGTTTCTCCACCCTATATGTTTTTTTCTTGGTGTACTGCAGTTGTTTTTCTCGTCCGTTCCTACTACGGGAGACCCGTCTGGGGTGGCTAATTTTTCCACAGTGATGACAAGGTTGGTCTTTAAAACATGTTTTGGAGTCATGGTCTGTATTACCACACCAGTAGCAAGCTGGAATGGCTTGGGGTGAGTATCTGTTTTTTCAGTTGGCCGTAGCTAGAGTGACTGCTGCTCTATAGACCTCCTCTTTTACCCCTTTGTGAACCTGAGCGTTCAGTGTCTCGGTATCCCTTACAGCCATTTCTTTGACTGATGCAATCTCAATCGCCTGAGTAAGGTGATTGCTTTTTCTATCAGAAGTTTCTTTTGAATGTTTTTTACTATTCAGTCCCAGTACAAACTTTGTCTCAGAGCTGTGGATAGGTACTCCCCAAATGAACAGGTAGAGGCCAGTTTGCGAATGGCCACCACAAAGCCCTTAATATCTTCCCCTGATTGCTGCTGCTGTTGGTAAAAGTGGTACCTTTCTGCAATTTCCAGTGGTTTGGGCTGGAGTTTTAGCAGTTCCCCCAGCATCTTGCTTGCTGGTTTATCAGGGAACAGGAGGTCTCTTACAATATCATACGTTTTACCTCCCACCACTGTCAGGAATACAGCTACCTGCCTTTCAGGCAGTATGGAGTTTGCACTGAAATACTGCTCTAATCTTTCAGTCCCGGAGCTCTGCTCCCCATCAAACTCACACAATGTAACTATCAGTGCCATACTAGCTGCTGACTACACTGTGGATTGCTGTGAGTAGTGATTGTTCCAATGAAAGCTGGGTAGGGCCTCTGTACATACCATCGTCATTGCCACTGTTATGATCCTGTCTGCTTCACATATGAGGCCAGTAGTTTTCATACAACCTTGCTTTATTGCTGCACATTTACTATATCAACAGCTTTATACTAACTGACAGGAACACAGGAGTAAAACATCCTCACTAGCAGTACTGCATCACACTGACTGACTTAAGATGGCTGCCATTCTCTCTGACCTGTGAGTCATCACAGGGGCGGAGCCACTAATTAAAGTGAGAGGAAAGGTAGATAGAAGTGTTCTACATTACAGGTATAACAATTTGTTATATGATTTTTTTTTATATATGTATCGTAAAAATATATATTTCTATGTTATTTTATTATTTTAATTGAATCTATGTCTATTATATGATTAATATTTCTTTGAATGTTTTTTTTTTTTTTTTTACTTCAAGGTCATTTTGGGGTGCAATAGCCGAAGTTCTCCCATAGAAGTTTATGGGGGTGCTCGGGGCTACCATTTCAGTCTGCCCTGCTTCGGGAAAGTCCGTCATCCATAATGACTGATCTATGGGCCAATACAGAATAACATTCGGGTCACCGATGGGATACAAAATGGACCAAATTATGGGCTTCAATTTTCCACCGGAAAGTCTTAGCTCTTAGAATAGACCCCGTCCTGGCTGCTGCAGACAGCAACAGTGTGACATTTCAAATCATAATTGGTTTGTCTAATGCTGGTTATATCAGTGTGCGGCATTAAGGATTTACCTATATGTTCATGCTTTACTGTCCCTTTAATTCTCAACTTATTTTTGTTGCCTTGGGACTCCACCATATAAACTTATATATAACACCCAAATAAAAATCTACTACCTTAAAATAACTATTATTTGTGAACTTTTGGCCTAGTCTTTGTTACATCTTTCTCGCTTTCAAATGTGAATTTATTCACAAACTCTACTTATATTTTACACTTCTCGAAAACATGGTCTTGTGTGCTATGCTTAGCTGGGTTTTGTGTTATTGTGTGGGAGTAAGAAAATAAGGAGAGGGAAGAAAGACATTTAGTTACAGAAAAAGCCAAACCAAATATAGATATAACCATCTCAGATGCACAATGTAAGCAGAGCGGGGGGGATGATGCCACTGAGTTGCAGAAAGTAATGGCAGCCATCAGTTCTTTTGTTGTTAACAAACAATTAACCCCTTAAGGACAGAGCCTTTGAAACATTTTTGTCCTTTCTGGACAATGCCTATTTTAACATTTCTGTGCTGTTTGTGTTTAGCAGTAATTTTCTTCCTTGACATTTGCTGTACCCACACATATTATATATTGTTTTTATCGGGACAAGAAGGGCTTTCTATGGATGCCATCTTTTTGATCATATCTTATCATATTATTAAAAAAAATAATAAAATATGGTAAAAAAAATACACAAATTTCTTTGTTTTTATTTGAAACAACTTCTCCTCATCGACAATAGTGAACGAAAAAACATGCTAAATAGATTCTACTATTTCTCCTGAGTACAGGGATACCACCCATGCATAGGTTTGTTGGGTTGTTTGGGGGCTAAAATGCCAAATTTGTGAGGTGCAGTTTTTTGTTTTCCAACTTGAAATTTTTACATGCAGACAGCCTGCACCCATGAAGCCAGCTAGTGTATTTTACCCCATCAACCCATATATTTTTTAAAAGAAGACACCTTACGCTATCTCAAATGGTGGTATTTTTACACTTTCCATGCACTAATTCTACCACCAGCCTTTGTCAAACTTTGTGGTAGTAATTTTTTTGTGGTTTTTTTTCACAAACTTTGTACTTCAGACATGAATTCACAGATTTTGGTATGTGTCACTGCCAAATAACACCCTAATAAGTGTTCAGCAACATCTCTTGAGTACAGGGATACCACCCATGCATAGGTTTGTTGGGTTGTTTGGGGAGTAAAAGGCCAAATTTGGTAGGTGCAGTTTTTGGTTTTCCAAATTAAAATTTTGACATGCAGACCGCCTGCACCCATGTCCCATTTGGGACATATTTGAAACCAGCCAGTGTATTTTACCCCATCAACCCATATATTTTTTAAAAGTAGACACCCTACGCTATTTCAAATGGTGGTATTTTAACACTTTCCATGCACTAATTCTACCACCAGCCTTTGTCAAAGTTTGTGGTAGTAATTTTTGTGTGGTTTTTTTTCACAAATATTGTATTTTAGACATAAATTCACAGATTTTGGTATGTGTCACTGCCAAACAATAACCCAATATATGTTCAACAACATATCCTGAGTACAGGGATACCACCCATGCATAGGTTTGTTGGGTTGTTTGGGGGCTAAAGGGCCACATTGTGAAGGTGCGCATTTTCAACTTGGAATATTGAAGTGTAGTCAGCCTGAGCCCATCTTTCATTTGGGACTTTTTTTTAAGTAGGACAGTGTATTTTACCCCAAAAAGTATATACTTTGTAAAAGTAGACACCCTAGGCTATTTTAAATGGTGTTATTTTAACACTTTCCATGCACCAATTCTACCACCAGCCTTTGTCAAAGTTTGTGGTAGTCATTTTATTGTGTATTTTTTCCCACATACATTGCACTTTAGACACAAATTCACATATTTCGGTATGTGTCACTGACAAACAATACCACAATATATGTTCAGCAACATCTCCCGAGCGCAGGGATACCACCCATGCATAGCTTTGTCAGCTTTGTTAGGGGTTGAAAGGCTACATTTGAGAGGTGCGCTTTTTGATTTTCAAACTTGGAATTTGAACATGTAGAGCAAGGAAGGGGTTAATAGCTCTTATAAGAGCCTTTGTAGTACTGTACAAAAAAATTAACCCCTAAAAATGCACAGACAAGAAAAAATTTCTGCTGTGCAGTGATCAGTGGCAGGGAAGGAGTTAATACACTTCACTATACAAAAGGTATGGCTTTTATAAAAGCCCTTGGGACTCACAATTTATTAACATTTTATTTAATTTATTACAATTTAAAAATTATGTTATACAGATCTGTCTCTTTCCCTCACTAAAACTCAAGTGAGGAGAGGGAGGCAGATCCATATGGGTCAGAACAATATTTACGAACCAGACGAATGGTGATGCTCATCTGAGAAATCACCAAACCACCTTTGCCACTGATCGGCTGTTACTGATCGCTATACACGCGTTCAGACAGCTTCAAAAGGAATACACGTAATCCCCTAGTGGGTATAATTAACCCCTAGTGAGTCTGACAAAAAAAATGCTGATAGCAAAAAAAAATCCTTCGGCGACTAGATTGCTCCATATGCGCTGCTTAGGCAGTGACCATATGCACTGCTTAGGCAGGGACCATATGTGCTTCTTAGGAAGTGATATACGGCAAGGAAGGGGTTAATAGCTCTTAAAAGAGCCTTTGATATACTGTAATAAATCAAAGTAAAAAAAAATAACCCCTAAAAAAAATGCACAGACACCAAAAAATGTGCTGCTGTGTAAGATCACTGCGTACACAGCGATGAATTGCAGGGAAGGGGTTAAATACTGGAAACGGCTTTTATAAAAGCCTTTGGGTCTCAATTCTATTAAATATATTATAATTAAAAACTTACATTATACAGCTCTGTCTCCCTCGCTAAAACTCAAGTGAGAGGGAGGCAGATCTACACGGGTCAGATCAAATATTTACACATATTGATCTAACCAGACGAATGGTGATGCTCATCTGAGCAAACGCCAACCCGCCATTGTCACTTATCAGCTGTTACTGATCGCTATACATGCGCTCAGACAGCTAAAAAATTTTTTTTACATTAAACGTAGTCCCCTAGCGGGTATAATTAACACGTGACGGGTGTAATAAAAAAGTTTTAAAAAAATTAAAAATGCTTCTGCAGCAAGATTGCTGCATTTGCGTCAGATCGCTGATTAGGCAGTGATCTACGGCAAGAAAGGGGTTAATCTCTCTTAAAAGAGCCTTTTTTTATACTGTAATGAATTAATGTGCTGCTGTGTATGATCACTGCGTACACAGCGATCAATGGCAGGGAAGGGGTTAAATGGCTTTTATAAAAGCCCTTGGTGTTTAAAATTTTATTAAATATTTTTTTTATTATTTTATTTTATTTTTTTACTTGATCTGATCTGTCTCTCTCCCTTACTAAAAGTAGTAAGGTGAGGGAGGCAGATCAATACTTGTCAAAGGCAATATTTAGTAATATTGCCTTTGACAGTATGGTAAGTGCTCATCAGAGCACTTACCATACATGCCTGCACACAGATCACATAGATCTGCTGTGCCGGCATCGATTGGCTCCCCCTAGAGCATCGGAAGTGAAATACTTTCACTTCCGATGCTCTTGCCATTAGAAGGGAAACGCTGCCTGTACAGGCAGCGTTCCCTTCTACTGAGCCGATGGGGTCGCTCAGGAGAGCGACCACCATCGGCTCTGGGGAGCAGCACGGTGTTGTTAAGTGCCTCGCTGGCGAGGCACTTTAACAACACCGGAGATGCTTAGAAAGCGAACGATCGTAAAAAGGTGGAAACGGATGACCAGTTCCCAGCTCCGCAAACAGTAGCCATAGAAGAACCAGCCTCAGCCGCCCATGAAGAGGAAACAGCCCTAGTGGAGTGAGCCTTGAGACCTGGGGGAATTGGGACACCACTGGAGCTGTAGCACTTGGATATGGCAGCCACAATCCAACGGCGTAGAGTGGAGACAGAGGCTGCTTCACCACGTCGAGAGCCCAGAGGAAGGACGAAGAGCCTGGAAGACTTCCTCAGGGAAGAAGAGGCGGCAATATAGAGGCGTAGGCAGACGAGGGGTTCGTAAAAAACACCGGAAGAACAGTCTCTTGATTAAGGTGGAAGGCTGAAACCACCTTAGGTAGGAATTCCGGGACAGGTCGAAGGAGGGCATGATCTGGAGAGAAAACCGTGTTTGGAGGGTCCACAGAAAAAGCCTGAAGTTCGGAACAACGTTTAGCCGAAGTCACTGCCAGTAGCAAGAGAGTCTTCAGGGTCACCAACCACAGGGAGGCATCCTGTATGGGCTCAAAAGGAGGTCCAGACAGAGCACGAAGCACCAGAGGAAGGCTCCAAGTGGTCGTGAAGGAACGGGCCTGAGGACGGAGTTTGAGAACCGCTTTGAAGAAACGAATCACCAAAGGATCCAGCGCCCAACGAACTGATGTGAGTGCAGATAGGGCAGATACGTGAACCCGGAGGGAGTTCAGACCCAAACCACCGATACAGGCCAGCTTGGAGAAAGGCCAGGACATCAGGCAGGGAAGGTGACAGTGGATCCCAATTCCTACCCTCGGACCAAACCAGGAAGGCAGACCAAATACGATGGTATGTGGACGAGGTGTTAGGCTTCCGAGCCTTCAGTAGGGTAGAGACGACACCCTCCGACAGACCATGGGACCGCAGTGACTGCCGCTCAATCGCCAGGCCGCTAGTTGAAGAGAGTGGGGGCAAGGATGGAACACCGGACCCTGAGACAGGAGGTCCAGGCGAGGTGGGAGAAGCCAAGGGTCCTGGATGGACAGCCTGTTTGCCAGCGGAAACCAAGGCCTCCTGGGCCACCATGGAAGGATGGCCATCACTTCTGCTTTCTCCAGACGCAATTTTCCCAGGAGTCTCGGAATGAGAGGGAGAGGAGGAAAGACATATAGGAACTCCTTGGGCCATGGGAGAGAGAGAGCGTCCACGCCCTCTGACATGGGGTGAGGAGTCCTCGAGAAAAAGCGAGGAAGCTGAGTGTTCGTGGGAGAGGCCATCAGGTCTAATGCCGGACGACCCCACAGTAGACAGAGATGATTGAATACCTGGGACGAAAGTCTCCAGACTGTTGTGTTGAGAGTGGTGCGGCTCAAGAAGTCTGCCATCGTATTTTCCGGACCTGGAAGGTAAACCGCTGAAAGGTGTTCGATTGATTCCTGAGCCCAGACAGCAATCGGCTCGAACTCTCGGCTGAGAGACAGGCTCCTGGTACCACCTTGATGGTTGATGTAGGCGACCGTACACCTGTTGTCTGTCTGGATCCTCACCCAATGACCCCGAATGGTTCGATGAAAAGCCAGCAAGGCCCTGTAAATTGCCCTCAGTTCCAGGATGTTTGCGTGAAGACCACTCTCCGCAGGGGACCATTCTTCTTGGGCGTAGAGACCGTCCAGATGAGCTCCCCAGCCGTGCGCACTTGCATCCGTCGTAACCACTTTGTAAGTGATGTCTGTCAGCGGAAAACCTCTCCTGAGGTGACGGACCTCCAACCACCAGGCCAGATGATGAGAAGTCACCTCTGGCAAATACAATTTCTTGTCCAAGCAGGACCTGGGAACCGGGAGATGAGGTAGTAGTAGGGACTGAAGAAACCAGGTGTGCCATTGAGCCCAACGAACGAGGCCGATAGTGGAGACCAGGACCCCTAGTAGGGACATAAGTCTCCTGATGGGCAGCCAACCGGGAAGGACGACATTCTGGATGGCCCAAATCAGACGAGTAGTGAAAAATCGTCAGGCCCCTCTTGCGAAGTTCTGCAATACACACCACCAGAATCTTGGAAAAGGTACGAGGAGCCGTACTGAGGCCGAATGGGAGGGCCCGAAACTGGAAGTGATCCTCCCCAATGGCGAAGCGTAGAAAGCTCTGGTGCCGAATCCCGATGGGAACGTGAAAATAGGTATCTTGGAGATCGATGGAGATAAAAGGAACAATCGACCGGAGGGACTTCATCCTGAATTTTCTGACCATCATGGAATGGTTCAAAACAGACAGGTCGAGGACCGGTCTTAGGTCTCCTGATGCTTTGGCGACAAAAAACAGGGGGGAGTAGTTTCCTTGGAAGCGCTCGAGCCCAGGCACAGGAATAATAACTTCGTCTCAGAGGAGGGACCGTAGAAATTTTTGTAGGATATCCTTCCGTTGGGGGTCCGCAGGAACCTTGGTACGGATAAAAAGACGAGGTGGAAGGGACCGAAACTCCAGGCTGTAACCGTCTTGAACATTGGTCCGGACCCAGGAATCCGTGGAAAAACTTGCCCAGACCACTGAAAAGGCCGGAAGTCGAGCACCGACCGGAGGGGCCCGGGCAGGAAGGCCGTCATGACTGGAACTGGAAAGGAAGAGGCCGGGCGGGAGCGGGAACCCTTAGCGGCCCCGCGGAAACCGCCCCTCCATGCTGATGAGCGAGCCACCTCTCTGCCAGGATGGTATTGTCTGGAATCCCGAAAGGAGGAACGAAAATTCCGACGATCGTTCCAAACGGTTTTGGGAAGACGTCTGCGTTCTTGTGGCAAAAAAAACTTTTCTCCTTCGGCGGCCTTACGGATGGCATCATCCAAAACCTTGCCAAACAACAACTTGCCCTCAAACGGAATGGAGACCAGAGAGTTCTTAGAGGAGTTGTCGGCGTGCCAATGTTTCAACCATAAAGCACGTCTGGCCGAAACTGACAAGCCCATGCACCTGGCCGCGAGCTTCAAAACATCCGAAGATGACTCAATAAAAAACTCAGCCGCCAGTTTGATGTTGGAGAAAGATTCCAGCAGCTGTTCTCTGGGAACCCCACTTTCAATGTCATCCTTTAGGTCGAGGATCCAACACTTCAGGGCACGAGAGACAGATGTCATGGCAACCGTAGGTTGGCAGATAGCACCGGCCGCAACATAGGCTCTTGACAAGGAGGCCTCTATTCGTCGTTCCATGGGGTCATGTAAAAGTGCCGGACCATCCAGGGGTAGGGATGAAAGCCGGACCACCCGAATGACAGGGGCATCCACCACAGGAGGAGAAGACCAGGAAGAGGCATCTTCAGCAGCCACGGGATATAATCTAGAGATCCTCCTGCCGGAAGAAACTTTACGATCAGGGTTCTTCCATTCGGTAGAAATCAATTCCTCAATGGAGCTATGAACCGGAAAGGATGGCCTTTTTCTATGTAGACTGGTGAAGTATTTATCGGCCGTACCCACCTTGGGAAGAGACTCAGTAATACCCAAAGTATTCTTAACAGCACCGACGAGGTGGTCAATAAGGGCAGGGTCCAGGAGAATGCCTGAATCAGCGTCTTCCTCAGCCGAAGAGCAATTCCCCAAATCCAAAGGATCTTCAGAGTCGGGCCGATCAGCAAACAAACACTCCTCAGTCAAGGGTGTATGCTGGACAGGGACCAGATTACCCAAATGTTCC
This sequence comes from Pelodytes ibericus, assembly GCA_036172795.1. NCBI lineage: Eukaryota > Metazoa > Chordata > Amphibia > Anura > Pelodytidae > Pelodytes > Pelodytes ibericus. Next base: position 217,426,288 of record CM069857.1, on the reverse strand, counting down.
TTCAGGCTCTTTTCAACTGCCTGATTAACTAGGTGTATCAGATCCGAGAGGGCTCAGGGGGGCCGGCAGCCTGAGTCAAGCAGTCCCCACAAAGGCGTTTGCCCTCTAAAGGAGTAGCGTCACAGGCAAAACAGCGAGGACGCGTCTCCGTTCTCTACCTGGGATGATCGGATTCCGGTCTAGGGCTGGAAGAAACACCAGGGTGAGCAGGCGAAAGACACTCTTAAAATGGCTAATGGGGCTGAAGCCCCGAATGGAGACTCAGCCTCGAGTTGCCAATTCTGTTTTTTTTTCTTTTCCTTGGTAACTGTTTCCTTAGGCCACCTGTCTGTCACCCAGCATTTACCTGCACTGCGCCGGATATCCGGCGCGATGTTCAAGCCCTCACGCAGCTCTGTTTGTTTCTGGCTGCGTGTAGGGCAGAGGCACCTCGTAGCGTGCCTCCATCGGCACATAGAACTGAGAGTAGCGCGAAGGGGTGCATGCTCCGCCCCCTCGCGCTCTGATACCGAGATTACCAGCTGCAGGGAAAGGAGGTGAACGGTGTGCCTGAATCATCCCCCTTCCTGCAAATAAAAGGTAAAGGAGCAGGGAGGGGGAAGGTTCAGACACAAAAACGGTATAAGAAAATAAATCTGTCAGTTTGTGAAAGTGTGTCTGGGTGTGTGTAAAGGTATCTGTTTGTGTATAAGGGTTTCTGTCTGGGTTTGTGTGTAATGGTGTCTGTGTAATGGTATCTGTGTGTGTGTGTGTAAAGGTGTCTGTGTAATGGTATCTGTGTGTGTGTAAAGGTGTCTGTGTAATGGTATCTGTGTGTGTGTAAGGGTGTCTGTGTAATGGTATCTGTGTGTGTGTTTGTGTGTAAAGGTGTCTGTGTAATGGTATCTGTGTGTGTGTAAAGGTGTCTGTGTAAGGGTGTCTGTGTAATGGTATTTGTGTGTGTGTGTGTAAGGGTGTCTGTGTAATGGTATCTGTGTGTGTGTGTAAGGGTGTCTGTGTAATGGTATCTGTGTGTGTGTGTGTGTAAAGGTGTCTGTGTAATGGTATCTGTGTAATGGTGTGTGTGTGTGTGTGTGTGTGTGTGTGTGTGTGTGTGTCTGTGTAATGGTATCTGTGTGTGTGTAAAGGTGTCTGTGTAATGGTCTCTTTGTGTGTGTGTGTGTGTAAAGGTGTCTGTGTAATGGTATCTTTGTGTGTGTGTGTGTGTCAAGGTGTCTGTGTAATGGTATCTTTGTGTGTGTGTAAAGGTGTCTGTGTAATGGTATCTTTGTGTGTGTGTGTGTGTGTGTAAAGGTGTCTGTGTAATGGTATCTTTGCGTGTGTGTGTGTGTAAAGGTGTCTGTGTAATGGTATCTTTGCGTGTGTGTGTGTGTGTGTAAAGGTGTCTGTGTAATGTTATCTTTGTGTGTGTGTGTAAAGGTGTCTGTGTAATGGTATTTTTGGGTGTGTGTAAAGGTATCTGTGTAATGGTATCTTTGTGTGTGTGTGTGTGTGTGTGTGTAAAGGTGTCTGTGTAATGGTATCTGTGTGTGTGTGTGTAAAGGTGTCTGTGTAATGATATCTTTGTGTGTGTGTGTGTAAAGGTGTCTGTGTAAGGGTGTCTGTGTAATGGTATTTGTGTGTGTGTGTGTAAGGGTGTCTGTGTAATGGTATCTGTGTGTGTGTGTAAGGGTGTCTGTGTAATGGTATCTGTGTGTGTGTGTGTAAAGGTGTCTGTGTAATGGTATCTGTGTGTGTGTGTGTGTGTGTGTGTGTGTGTGTGTGTGTGTGTGTAAGGGTGTCTGTGTAATGGTGTGTGTGTGTGTGTGTCTGTGTAATGGTATCTGTGTGTGTGTAAAGGTGTCTGTGTAATGGTCTCTTTGTGTGTGTGTGTGTGTAAAGGTGTCTGTGTAATGGTATCTTTGTGTGTGTGTGTGTGTGTCAAGGTGTCTGTGTAATGGTATCTTTGTGTGTGTGTAAAGGTGTCTGTGTAATGGTATCTTTGTGTGTGTGTGTGTGTGTGTAAAGGTGTCTGTGTAATGGTATCTTTGCGTGTGTGTGTGTGTAAAGGTGTCTGTGTAATGGTATCTTTGCGTGTGTGTGTGTGTGTGTAAAGGTGTCTGTGTAATGGTATCTTTGTGTGTGTGTGTAAAGGTGTCTGTGTAATGGTATTTTTGGGTGTGTGTAAAGGTATCTGTGTAATGGTATCTTTGTGTGTGTGTGTGTGTGTAAAGGTGTCTGTGTAATGGTATCTGTGTGTGTGTGTGTAAAGGTGTCTGTGTAATGATATCTTTGTGTGTGTGTGTGTGTGTAAAGGTGTCTGTGTAATGATATCTTTGTGTGTGTGTGTAAAGGTGTCTGTGTAATGATATCTTTGTGTGTGTGTGTAAAGGTGTCTGTGTAATGTTATCTTTGTGTGTGTGTGTGTGTGTGTGTGTGTGTGTGTGTAAAGGTGTCTGTGTAATGGTACCTTTGTGTGTGTGTAAAGGTGTCTCTAATGGTATCTGTCTGTGTGTGTGTAAGGGTGTCTGTGTAATGGTATCTGTGTGTGTGTGTGTGTGTGTGTGTGTGTAAGGGAGTCTGTGTAATGGTATCTGTGTGTCTGTGTAATGGTATCAGTGTGTGTGTAAAGGTGTCTTTGTGTGTAAAGGTATCTCTGTGTCTGTGTGTAAGGGTATCTGTGTGTAAGGGTGCGTGTGTGTCAGGGTAACTGTGCAAGTGTGGATCTGTGTGGAAGAGGGAAAAGTGGAGGAGGGGGTCTGAATATCTCAGCCCTGTTCAAAAAAAGAAAAGAAAAACTGTTTGTGCATGTACTGTGTGTATGCAAGTGTGACTGTATGTAAGTGTGTATGCAAGTGTGACTATGTCGTGCTGGTCGGCAGCAGGGGAGGATGTCTGCATCACGCAGACATCCACCTGCTGTTAGAGAGGGGGATCCAGGTCCCCTGCAGCTCTGCTGGGGACCTGGATCCATGTTTTATAATCTGACTTCGATTTGAGGTCAGATTATAAGACGACCTTGAATATAAGACGAGGGGTATTTTTCAGAGCATTTGCTCTGAAATAAACCTTGTCTTATATTCGAGAAAATACGGCATATACAGTCAGTAATATACAGAAACACAAATATATTCAGTAACATACATACAGACACAAACATTCAGTAAGTAACATACAGACACACACACACATACAGTCAGTAACATACACATACAGTCAGTAACAAACAGACAGACAGTCACATACACACACATATTCAATCACACACTTACAGTCGGTCAGTCACACACGCAATTACACACAAGCCAAAAGTTGTTTTGTTGTTTAAGATAAATAAATAAAAAAGTACATCTATAAATATGTCCCCCATCTTGCTGGTCTACCTCATTCCAGTCTGGTCTGTGCCTCTCACACAGGCACAGACCATCTTTGTTTCTAGTAATGCTGAGCACACCCGGCAATCGGACACTATAGTGTGGTGGGCATGGGGACATACCAGGAAGTAAGTGCACACACTTCCCCCTCGTGCTCCACTAGATAATACAAAACCAAAAAATTATCCCATGTGGGGACAATAATACCCGGGTGCCAGGTCTAATTTTGTGGTGCCCAGGATTTGTTGTGCCCTGATATATACCCAAATATACTTTATTGTTAATTGGCATCAGATATATTCATCTGTATGCCGCCCCTAAGCATTTACTCCACTTCTATCAAATCTGCTCCGGGCTCCAGCCCCAGGTCTTTTGGAGACCTAGCAACGCCCCTGGTTCCAACGCCGAAAAAACGGCACTGAAAACGAGGCCTGGAACGCATATGCGTTCCAGTACCCGAAAATAGATAAAAAAAGGCACAGAAAGGGAGGGCTGGAACGCAGAAGCGCCCCAGAGTACACCAGAGAGGCACAGCCTCGAAAATAAAACGGAGGGGGGGATAAACAGCCATGCACAAAAAGTAAAATGAAAGTCAATAAATAAAAAATGTGAAGGAAGGGAGATAAACATCCCATACATACCATATGAAGCACAGCAGGAATGGAGACCTCTGCTAATATCCCATACATCTCCAGTACCACTTGCAGTAAGCTTACGGAGGAACAGGGCCCAAACTTCATATCCAGAATCATCTCCAGTACCATCCAGTTGTAAGGGTGCGGAGGAATAAGGAATAAATATCCCAGGGAACCTTGAAATGACAGGAACCGGGCTTCGGAAAGAAAGAGGCTGAACTTTCCGGAAGGTGAGTAAAAAGTGTAAAATAGAAGAAATAATAAAAATCTCAGGCCCCGTCCTAATACCAATGAGGATAGAAAAAAGACTGAGGAGACAGGGGGCGGGGGCTCTCTTATAAGTTTGTTTCTGTCCTACCTACCTTGAGGGTGGAGCTAACCCATACGTAACTGCTGCCATGGTTAGCCAGGAAAAGTAATTTCCTTTTTTTCTGCTGCAGGAACCAATGAGAATAATGACATTAAAAGGAATGGAATATCCTGTCTCTCTAGTTACGTCATCAGACAATGTGTTGCTCTGTTAAGAGATCCTACTGTGTACAAGAACAAGGTCACTCATAGGCCACTCAATCGGCTCAATTTGAAGAGACAGGATGTGACTAAATGAAACAAAACGTTATATCCTCAGTGTCTATATAATCAGTGCTGCCGCATCTGCAGTAAACATGCAGAGTAATCACTGGGGGATGGCTTGAGTCAAATATTAAAATGTGATTTATACAGAATGCCTGCATGAAATCACACTGGGATGAAAGCCTATGCATTATACAAGCAGTAATCTTCATCTTGCACCAAAGTGAGTTTGGGGACTAGACTGTCCCTTTAATCTTTGTTTGTTGCAAATGGAATACTGACATTCCCTGACCCAGTCCAGATCATAATTGTTTGAATAAACACTGAACTTCATTATTTTTATTTTTACATCCTCAAAAATACCTTTATATTGCCGTCAAATGAATTTATATTGCCATCAACCATGGTTTAATTTAACTCTATATTCTAAATAACATTTATTAGGCATAACCAGGCATTGACTAGCCATAACTAACACATTACAGCAGAGTGCATGTTGTCAAAACACTGGTATTTACAATTCACAGTTCTCCTGTCTTCGTTCACATAACAGCAGTTGCAATTAAGTTTAGCAAATATATTTCATTTCTAAATCACACCTCATACTGAGTTGGCATACACAACACCATTTTTCAGCTAGCAGGTTGACTATTGCCATTTGATTCCCACAGAGGTTAAATTACAGTACGTGCATTGAATCTCTTCATTAAGCACATCTCTCAGTCTTTGGGCCTTCACCCATATGGAGTCTCACATTGTGGATTTGGCACTGAGCAAGAATACAGCTGCTTGATACCTTTGGAACAGGATCTCAGAAGATTAGTCACCCACTGGCAGTGAATCTGCATGCTGTTTCCTCAGCCCAGGGGTGCATCATCTGAATTATTCTGAAGATTCACTTAAGCTTCATCACTGCTGAGAAGTGACTTCAGCTTAGGCTGACTGACAACAAATGTTTGGACCATAATGTTGTGCTATTTTGTATAAACGTTTGATATATTATGAGAAATAAAGTGCAAAGCAACAATCCGTATTTGTATGAGCTAAACGTACACACAAGAATTCCTTGTTGTAGGCACCTCAGTTTAATAAAAGCAATTATTATTATTATGTTTAATGTTGCTTCTACCAGCAAGTATTTAACACTAGGGATGTCTATGTTACTGGAACACATTGGTTACCAGGTGAGAAAGCTGCCTGACAGAATTTATCAGATACAACATTTACAACACTGAGGCTACAGATTGTTGTAAGCCTCCAGCTGTTGGAGGACCACATCTCTAATACACCTTAACCTTTTTAGATGACAGGTTATTACCGTAGATGTAGGCCATGGGTATCTGCTGTTTGACACCCTTGCACTACCTGGAACTGAGAATGCATTGTGGGTTGTTTTTTTCTATACATGTCATTTAGACCGCAGTAATCCAGCGATGTTTATACCTATGTTTACTATTGTGGTCATCATATACATATTCTTCTGTAAACTATTTTATATTTAAAATATTTGGCGAATGAGAAGCATATGCCACTGACATTCAAAACAGCAACTAAGAAGCTTACTATTAGAATGTAGCTTCCTCTATCTGAAAGCCAATTATATTTTTTACTAAGAAAAACGATTACTGTATTTTTTTGAGCCTAAAATGTATTTTTCAGGCATCTTAGAAAAATATTGGAGACTTTTATGTAATTTGATGTTATTTAGGATAAAAACAAAATGTTTTACTTCCATAATATAATATATAAACATCATTACTGCAGTTGAAACATGTTATTATTTATTACAGTGGAACTCATGCACACCAATATTTCTTAACTCTTATAACGTAAAGACAACATAGGAGGGATCAAAATAGGCACTGTCCCTCCTAAATTGGGACACTGGGCAGGTATAGTGATGCTTCACTTTTAAAACTTTAGCCCAGAATTGACCTTTACAAACAATCCAATTACATTTGTGTTCTGTCTTCCTGCTCTCTCTTTTACAAGCCAAGCAGACTTATCGTCAAGAAACAGTTGCAAGATAAATAAGAGCAGATTACCATGTTTCAGTGATGAAATAGCAAGCTATTGCACATTCAAGATTATCTTTGTTATTTCAGTCAAGCATAAGTGGAAATAACACATTGCAGGCTTATTTTGAAAGTACTGATAGTGTACCATTTATTACTCTTCTAATGGAGAGTTTATTAACTGGAAATCATAATACAAGGATTTGTTTTTTTTCCCTTATTGTCCAAAAATAGTTGAATTTTTGCAATTACCGTACATTTCTGGTTGCACATAGCGTCCTGCCTCTACAGTGATAATAACTAGCCTCATCCATATGAATAAAAACCTCATACATATGTATTTAAAGTTTTGTACACTCATAGAAACATATAATGTGTGGCCAGATAAGAAACATTTGGACCATCAGTTTATCCATCTAAATACTTTTACTAGTCTATCCTGAATTCTGGTTTGTAAATTGTGGGTCCCCTTACAGACCAAATAGTCTGGGCCTCCACCTCCCCTTGCCATAGCTCTTTAGTTATTCCCCCCAAATCCCTTGCCATAGCTCCACTTTGCATCTATAGGACAAACAGGACATGTCCTAGCACATGCCCCATCCCCCACATTGTACACCCAGAACTTACCCCAACATCCCAGGACATTTCCCAGCACCTGTATTGCACATCCAGGAGATGCCCCATCACCCCCATTGAAAACACAGGACATGCCCCAGCAACCACATTGCACACCCAGGTCTTACCCCAACATCCCGGGATATTGCCCAGCACCCATATTGCACACCCAGGACATGCCCTATCACCCACTTTACACACCCAACACTTGCCCCAGCACCCCAAGGCCTGCCCCAGATGATCTCACCCGCACGTAATTGTTGTTGTTGTTTATTTATAACTATGTATTAATATTTAGGAGGACTGTGTTTAAGATGATTGGTTTTATACAAGGATATCTGTGAAAATAGAGTGTAGCTGCCATAGAGCAAAGAGTATAGCTGTCTCCATCTTTTCCACTGTATAAGGGAAGGGATGAGAGGGGGTGATTCGAGGATGTAAAAAATGGGTACACCTGTGGTGCACTGATTAAAAAGACTAATCTTGAATATTTCACAACTTAGGGGTATCCACCAGGGAGTTGCACAGGATATGCACTGGATATGTACTTTCATTTGTACTTTATGCAAATCTTAAATTAATTTCATACATTATAAAATGTCCTCTTTTGGTATATGTGAAAATGTAAGATATGTAAGTTTGTATTGTCTTTTTATATGTTAGGAAAAAATAAAAGAAATTATAATAAAAACAAAAAAAAAGAAACAAAGCATACAACTCACTGAAAATCTAAAATGGTATTTATATTCATACATTATGTTTCAATAACATGCTACTATAGCCATAAATTTGAAATGTGTCATTTTATAGTTAGTGTTGAGCGAACCCGAACCGCACTGTTCGCACAGTCATTTCACGGACATTTCACTGTATGTCGTGTTGGAGTTCGGGGTTCGGCGATTACATTGTATGTAATGCTATTGGCTTTCTATAAACCGAAATAGAGTCCCCATTCATAAGAAATTCTTATGAATGGGGACTCTATTTCGGTTTATAGAAAGCCAATAGTATTACATGTATTCCATAAGCCGAAAGTCTAGAAACCGAACAACATTCGGTTTATAGACTTTTGGTTTATAGAATACATGTAATGCTATTGCTATTCTATAAACCGAAAGTCTATAAACCGAATGTCTTTCAGTTTATAGACTTTCGGTCTATGGAATACATGTAATGCTATTGGCTTTCTATAAATCGAAATAGAGTCCCCATTCATATGAATAGGTTAATTGACCTATTCATATGAATGGGGCCTCTATTTTGGTTTATAGAATAGCAGTAGCATTACATGTATTACATCTGAGAGTCAAATAGAACAGTCAAATACTGTGCTTACAGCGCACTTTGAAAAATTCTGGTTACCTCGTCCTCCTCCTCCTCCTCCAATTCCCCCCCCCCCCAGAAGAGGAAAAACAAACAAACAAACAACCGTTTAAAAAAAAAAAAAAACGACGCTTTCAAAAAAACAAAAAAGAAAACACGCTTGCAGGCAGAGACAGAGGTGAGAAGGGATCGGAAGATCCCCTCACCTTCTCTGCCTGCCTGCCAGGCTGCACGGGGAGCCGAACAGGCAGCACAGAGAAACCTCCGTGCTGCCTGTTCGGCTCCCAGTGCAGTCTGACACGGAAGTGCCGACAGGTCACGTGACCGGCGCGCTGACATCATACGTGCGCCGGGTCACGTGACCTATCAGCACAACCGCCGGGGAGCCGAACAGGCAGCATGGAGGACTCCATGCTGCCTGCCACTAGCCACCAGGGTAAAAGGTAAGTGCTGGGGAGATGGGGGGCAAATTGGCTGGGGCTTAGTAAATGGCAAATAACACTGGCATATTGGGCAAATTGGCTGGGGCATATTAAATGGCAAATAATACTGGCATATTATTGGGAAAATTGGCTGGGGCATATTAAATGGCAAATAACACTGGAATATTATTGGGCAAATTGGCTGGGGCATATTAAATGGCAACTAACACTGGCATATTATTGGGCAAATTGGCTGGGGCATATTAAATGGCAAATAATACTGGCATATTATTGGGCAAATTGGCTGGGGCATATTAAATGGCAAATAACACTGGAATATTATTGGGCAAATTGGCTGGGGCATATTAAATGGCAACTAACACTGGCATATTATTGGGCAAATTGGCTGGGGCATATTAAATGGCAACTAACACTGGCATATTATTGGGCAAATTGGCTGGGGCATATTAAATGGCAACTAACACTGGCATATTATTGGGCAAATTGTCTGGGGCATTTTAATGGAAAATAATACTGGCATATTATTGGGCAAATTGGCTGGGGAATATTAATGGCAAATAACATTGGCAATGTGTATGTAATACGGTGATGGAGGCATGTAAATGGGGTGATGGGGCATGTCCTTGGTGTGCAACATGGGTTATGGGTCATGTCGTGGGTGTGCATCATGGGTAGGGCAGCACAAAACCAAGATACACCACTGGGGGGGAGAGGAGAGAACACTGATGGGGGGGGGGGGGGGGGGGGCAGAGGAGAGAAAACTGATGGGAGGAGAGAGAGAAGAGAACACTGATGGGGGAGAGAGAGGAGAGAACATGTATGGGGGAGAAGAGAGAACACTGAAGGGAGGAGAAGAGAGAACACTGACGGTGGGGGAGAGAGGAGAGAACACAGATGAGGGAGAGGAGGAAAAGAGACAGCTATTGGGAAGAGGAGATACACATACATGTTTAGAGGGACAAAGAGACAGTCATAGGAGGTAGAGAATAGAGAGAGACATGGGAAGGGGAAAGGAGACAGACAGACATGGGAAGGGAGAGGAGAGAGACATAAATGGAAAGGGAGGAGAGAGAGACATAAATGGGATGGTAGAGGAGAGACAGACATACAAGGGATGGGAGAGGAGAGACAGAGAGATGGGAAATGAGAGGAGAGACAGACGGACATGGGAAAGAAGAGGATACATAGACGGACATGGGAAGGAAGAGGAGAAAAACGGACATGGAAGGAAGAGAGACAGAGGGACACGGGGAGTGAGAGGAGTGCGACAGACATGGGAAGGGAGAGGAGAGTGACAGAAGGACATGAGAGAGAGGAAAAGACAGATGGACATAAGAGAGGATATGACAGACGGACATGGGAGAGAGGATAAGACAGATGGACATGGGATAGAGGAAAAGACAGACGGACATGTGCCCCTCCCGAGATCAGACTCTGGATCCGCCCTTGCTCTCAAATGGATAATTCTGTTGATCCTCCTGGCAGCCATGCTTTAGATTTAGATTTATGTTCTTCCAAAGCTAAAATCAAAGATTCCATCTAGTGCTATTTTATGGCTCAGCTGTATTTTTTTTATGTATTTTATCTTATTTGAAGTTATTTCCCTATCCATATTTGTTTGCAGGGCACTTGTCCTACTCTTACCCACATTTTAATTCCTTTTGCAGCCCTCTAGCTCTTTCCAGGACTTTTTTAGAGACATTTTTTCGAAGTTCGGTCGAACCTGCCAAACCCGAACGTCTAGGTGTCCGCTCAACTCTTCTTCGTCGCAAAATGACAACAGTATATGCCGAGAAACATGGTTATGACCAAGGTTACAGTTAGTATTCTTTATTAGAACAAATAGTATTGTGTATATCAGGATCTCTTAATGACAAGCAAGGCTCAGAAATGCATACTTTGATGTAAGGGGCACTGTGAAGGATTATGAGCAACCTGAGAGAATTACTTTAAAGTGATAAAACGATATATAGTTAGATAAAAATGTCATCCTGGACGTTTGTTTGGGGATGTTTGGGGATTCCTATTTTCAGACATTTGGAATAGCAATGTCATCACATTGCTATGTCATCACAAACAGAATAGGTTTATACATGTCTTACAGTAAACAGTGCAATTACACTACCAGTAAAGGTCATTATATATGGCAGTATTAATAGCATGAAGGTATTCAACAGAAATATAACTAGTTTTGACACAGAAAATATTTCTTATGACTTTTCTTTGCTTGATAATGTCTTCTTATGTCAGAATTACATATATTACATTAATATAACACATTGGCATCTTGTTACACTTTGGACAATATTATTATGAATTGTTGTGTGAATGTTTTTGATGTGCCACGTCTTATATGCTGATATAGATACAGTCACCTCAATTACATTACTTGCAGTAAAACATACATTAACAGGAAAGTAAGCACTGCTCTGCCATCTAGTAGAGTAACGTATAGGTCCAGCCATACAATGGGTCCTAGTGGATCTCTTGAGTGCATGCAGTACCGTAAGGAAGGAAAATTGAACACATATTGATAGATGTACCTTTTTTTTATCGTAAACAACAACAAAAAATTCTGACTTTTTTGTGACTGACTCTGTGTATGTGTGTATGAGACTGACTGAATATGTGTGCGTGACTGATCTATCTTCTTCCTTCCAATATCTGTCTCTTTCCCCCTCTCTCACGCTGTGTTCTCTCCTCTTTCCCACCTGTCAGTATTCTCTCCTCTCTCCCACCTGTCAATGTTTTCTCCTCTCTCCCACCTGTCAATATTCTTTCCTCTTTCCCACCTGTCAGTATTCTCTCCTCTCTCCCACCTGTCAATGTTTTCTCCTCTCTCCCACCTGTCAGTAATCTCTCCTCTATACCACCTGTCAGTATTCTTTCCTCTCTCCCACCTGTCTATGTTTTCTCCTCTCTCCCACCTGTCATTAGTCTCTGCTCTCTCCCACCTGTCAGTATTCTCCCCTCACTCCCACCTGTCATTTTTCTTTCCTCTTTTCCACCTGTCAATATTCTCTCCTCTCTCCCACCTGTCAGTATTCTCTCTTCTCTCCCACCTGTCAGTATTCTCTACTCTCTCCCACCTGTCAGTGTTCTCTCCTCTCTCCCACCTGTCAGTATTCTTTCCTCTTTCCCACCTGTCAGTATTCTTTCCCCTCTCCCACCTGTCAATGTTTTCTCCCCTCTCCCACCTGTCAGTATTCTCTCCTCTTTCCCACCTGTCAGTAATCTCTCCTCTCTCCCACCTGTCAGTATTCTCTCCTCTCTCCCACCTGTCAATGTTTTCTCCTCTCTCCCACCTGTCAGTATTCTCTCTTCTCTCCCACCTGTCAGTATTCTCTCCTCTCTCCCGCCTGTCAGTGTTCTCTCCTCCCTCCCACCTGTCAGCGTTCTCTCCTCTTTTCCACCTGTCAGTAATCTCTCCTCTTTCCCACCTGTCAGTATTCTCTCCTCTTAACCACCTGTCAGTATTCTTTCCTCTTTCCCACCTGTCAGTATTCTCTCCTCTCTCCCACCTGTCAATATTCTTTCCTCTTTCCCACCTGTCAGTATTCTCTCCTCTCTCCCACCTGTCAATGTTTTCTCCTCTCTCCCACCTGTCAGTATTCTCTCTTCTCTCCCACCTGTCAGTATTCTCTCCTCTCTCCCGCCTGTCAGTGTGTAAGATCCGATAGGAGTTAGAGGCTGGAAGCCTATGGCAGGCAGGTGGAGAATAGCCAATTCAGGGAAACAGCAGCAAGTACAAGTTTTGGAAGAAGCAAAGGGGTAACCAGTTAGAGCCAGGATCGAGGGCAGGAGAAGTCAGGATAAACGAGAGGAGAGCCGAGGTCAAAATCCGGGGAGTCAAAATACTAGGAGGGATATCAGGAAGATAGGGACGCTGAAGTAGGAACCAAGGGTATAGACACCTTAGCAGCTCAATACACAAGCACTGATTGAATTCAGTGCTTTGTATTTAAGGGCTGTCAGGTGAATCTCCCCGCCTCCTTCAATTAGGGAAGACCACCCACCTGCATGAGGAAGCATACACTCGTTAGGGTGAGTGTCAGCCCTGTGCCACACCCCCGCTGTCTCCACCAATGGAAAAAACCTAATCGCGCGTCAGGCCACGCCCCCCGCCATCTGTATACCAGAGGCACCAGCAACTCGCGGGACGCGAGTTACTGGAGTCCGGGGATGCGGCCCAGCGCGCGACGGCCCTCCCCTCCGTCTGGCGGCAACGGAGGTGGCTGCAGGTAAGGGACCCCGTTTTCGAAGGAAACGGGGTCTGGGACCCTTACAGAGCCCCCCCCTGAGGCACGACCTCCGGTCGGGTAAAGGAGCAGGACGACTCGGGTGGAGTCTGTGGAAAGCTTTAAGTCTCATGGGAGCATGGATATGTGACAAAGGCTCCCAGGAGTTCTCTTCAGGTCCATAACCTTTCCATTGCACCAGGTATTCAAGTCTTCCCCGGTGAATACGAGAATCAAGGATCTGGTCCACTTCATACTCCTCGGAGCCATCTATAAGTAAGGGAGGAGGTTGTGAATCCCTCATGTGTCGGTTGGGTACCCATCTTTTAAGCAAACAGGTATGGAAGGTAGGATGGATTCGCCAGGCATCAGGAAGCTGAAGACGGACAGCTGATTTACCTATGAGTGCGATGATGGGAAAGGGGCCAACATATTTGGGTTGAAGCTTCTTAGCGGGACCTGGGAGTTTTAGGTTAACAGAGGATAGCCAGACCTTGTCTCCTACTTGATAGGCTGGGGAGTCTCTACGGTGTCGATCGGCATGCCCTTTGTAGTTGGTTTGAGCTTGGGAGAGGTGTTGCTTTAATTGAACTATCCCTTGTGCGATAAGTTGGAGCCTGTCTGAAACGGTAGGATTTGCTGTGACTTGGGGGTAATTAGGGATGAAGGTAGGGTGGAATCCATAATTGGCTTTGAAAGGGGACATTCCAATGGATCGTTGTAGATGATTGTTATAACTGAATTTGGCCAATGGTAACATGCGACACCAATTATCTTGGGTATGAGAAATGTAACATCTGAGGTATTGTTCAAGAATTTGATTTATCCTCTCGGTTTGGCCATTGGATTGTGGGTGATAGGCTGATGTTAAAAGGCGTTCAATCTTGAGTCCCTGGCAAAACGCTTTCCAGAATTTTGAAGTAAATTGTACCCCTCTATCAGACAAAATAGAGCGAGGGATACCATGTAGACGAAAGACGTGAGTAATAAACAATTCTGCCGTGATAGCTGCTGTAGGAAGTCGGGACACCGGAATGAAATGTGCCATCTTGGTGAGTCTATCCACCACCACCATGATGGTATTATGTTGATTGGAAATAGGTAGGTCAACGATAAAATCCACGGTGATGGCCTCCCAAGGTTGTTCAGGGATCGGTAAGGGTTGTAGAAGTCCTGTAGGAAGTTGGTAATTTCCCTTACTGCGGGCACATACTGGACACGCTGAAACATACTGTTGAACATCCTTTCTGATGGTGGGCCACCAAAAATATCTTAGGGCTAAGGTGAGCGTCTTCTTCAATCCTCCATGGCCTGCCAACGGGTGATCATGGATAACCTGGAGAACTTCATCCCGAGTGTTTAAAGGGACAAACAAAAGATTATCCTTGTAAAAAAGACCTTGTTCCGTTCTAAGGGGAGGTTCGCGGAATGGCAAGAGATTCTTCTTACTTTGTCTTTTGATTTTCTCTATTAAGGTGATATGTGTTGCCATGAAATGGTGATGTTGGAGGATGGTGTCATCCGAAGAAGTTTTGCTTTGTATAGGTTCATGGATTCGGGAAAGGGCATCTGCTTTCCCATTTCTGCTCCCGGGGCGGTAGGTTATGTGGAGTTTAAAACGGGTAAAGAAGAGGGCCCATCTGGCTTGTCGTGGACATAATCTCTTGGCCGTTCGGAGATATTCAAGATTACGGTGGTCGGTGAAAACCGTAACAGAGTGTATAGTTCCCTCCAGTAAATGTCTCCATTCTTGAAGGGCTAACACGATGGCAAGCAATTCCCGATCTCCCACACTGTAGTTGCTCTCTGGAGTAGTGAGTCTTTTGGAGAAATATGATACTGGGTGGAGGATTCCACTTTTGAGGGATCG
This sequence comes from Pelodytes ibericus, assembly GCA_036172795.1. NCBI lineage: Eukaryota > Metazoa > Chordata > Amphibia > Anura > Pelodytidae > Pelodytes > Pelodytes ibericus. The sequence goes on along the minus strand of CM069857.1, from coordinate 217,411,223 downwards.
TTGGGAAAGGATAGCTCCCACTGCATATTCCGAGGCTTCTACTTCCAGAAAATATGCCTGTGTGGGTTCTGGGATGGCCAATATGGGTGCGTTGGTAAAACTCTGTTTTAGATCCTGGAATGCTTGTTGAGCTTGGGGAGTCCATTTGAAAGGAGACTGTTTCTTAGTTAGACTTGTGATGGGTTGGACAATTTTGGAGAAGTTTCTTATGAATCGTCTGTAGAAATTCGAGAATCCAATGAATCTTTGAACAGCCCTTACTGTAGATGGTACTGGCCATTCCAATATTGCAGAAATTTTTGAAGGATCCATCTGAATACAACCGGGAGAGATGATGTATCCCAGAAATGCTACCGTGGTAACTTCAAAAAGGCACTTTTCGATTTTTGCATATAGGTGGTTCTCTTGAAGGCGAGTGAGGACTAATCTCATATGTTCTCGATGTTGTTTTACGGAAGAGGAATAAACCAGAATGTCATCTAGGTATACCACAACACACGAATCTAACAGATCTCGAAAAACGTCGTTGAGGAAGTGTTGGAAAGTGGCAGGAGCATTACATAGGCCGAAGGGCATGACGTTATATTCGAAGTGCCCATAGCGGGTTCTAAATGCCGTCTTCCACTCATCCCCCTTACGTATTCGAACCAGATTGTAGGCTCCTAATAAATCCAGTTTAGAAAACACTTGGGCCTCTCGTAATCGGTCCATAAGTTCAGTGATGAGAGGAAGTGGGTATTTATTCTTTATGGTGATGTTGTTTAAGTCACGATAATCGACACATGGTCGAAGGCCTCCATCCTTCTTCCCTACAAAGAATATACCGGCTCCCGCAGGGGAGGTTGATGGCTGAATGAACCCCTTTCTAAGGCTGTCTTCGATATAATCCTTGAGCACCTTCAATTCTGGTCCAGATAAGGGATATATACGCCCAAAAGGTATGGCAGCTCCATGTAATAGGTCGATCGGACAATCATAGGAACGATGAGGAGGAAGGAGTTCAGCTTCTTTTTTGTCGAATACTTTACTGAAAGGGAGGTACTGTACAGGGATTTGAGGGTTGATGTTGGATAAGGTTGGGGACTTTGATGTTGAAGCAAGGATAGCGGAGGCAAGACAATGATTCTTACAAAATAACGAAGAAAAAGTTACTCTTCCAACGGACCACTGGATGTCAGGATCGTGCTTACGAAGCCAAGGAAGTCCCAGAATTACAGGAAACAATGGTGATTGAATAATGTTGAATGTGAGGTTTTATTTGTGTCGGGAGCCGATGAGAAGGGTAAGGGGAATGGTTTCGTGAGTCACAGGACCCGATTGGATGGCGCTTCCATCTACTAGGTGTATCGTGAGAGGTTGGTCCTTGATTCGGAGGGGAATCTGTAATGAGTGGGCGAGTTTGCTGTCTATGAAGCAATCGCTGGCTCCGGAATCAAGTATGGCCATCTGTGAGACGTTCTTCTTATCCCACTGTAAAAAGATAGAAATCGATAAGTGAGAATTCGCACATCCCAATAAGACGGCTGTGTCCGAGGTCTTGGTCTTACCTCTAGGGGGACGTTTGGGACATTGAAGAACGAGATGATTAGCACTTCCACAATACATGCAGAGGTTGGCTTTGAGTCTTCTATTGCGTTCAGACTCCGAGAGAGGTCCACGGGCCATTCCAATTTGCATCGGTTCTTCAGAAGAATTGGATGGGGTAACCGGAGGAATTTGTAGAGCGGTGGAAGTTTTAGGAAGAAGAGTTTGATGAGTCATCCGCTCCATGCGCCGTTCCCGAAGTCTCCTGTCAATTTGAGTGACCAACTGGATGACACCTTCGAGCGTATCGGGGAGGCCTACTCGTGCAATTTCATCCTTCAATGCCTCCGAGAGCCCTAGCCTGAATTGATGAATGAGGGCTGGTTCATTCCAGGCAGTTTCCACGGCTAGGCGACGGAATTCAGAGGTATAGTCCTCCACAGGATGGCGGCCTTGTCTTAGTGATCGAATGGATGATTCAGCCACTGCGACTTGATGTGGGTCTTCGTATAAGGCGTCTAAGGCCTGTCTGAAGGCCCCCCAAGTATCCAGTGAGGGATGATTATGCTGTAAGAGATGATGTGCCCAAGACATGGGACCCCCGGTGAGGAGAGAGATAGCCGTGCGTACACGGACAAAATCTGTAGCATAAGTTCTAGGTTTTAGAACGAACAGCAATTCACATGACGTGATGAAAGTCTTGTACGTAGATCGGTCACCGTTAAAACGGTCGGGTAGTTTCACTTGTGGTTCGGGAGCGACCAGTGCACCTTCCACAGGCGCAACAGCGACTACTACTGGTTCAGGTGGTGGCAAGGGTGCTGCCTGTAATGCTTGAACTTAATTCTGTAACACTTGTTGGTTGTTACGAACGTCTTGGACTGTTTGAGCCAAAGCTGCAATCTGCTGGGTGAGAGCTTGAATGGCCTCTGCCACACCTGCAGGCTCCATATTGGCTTGTGTATTATGTAAGATCCGATAGGAGTTAGAGGCTGGAAGCCTATGGCAGGCAGGTGGAGAATAGCCAATTCAGGGAAACAGCAGCAAGTACAAGTTTTGGAAGAAGCAAAGGGGTAACCAGTTAGAGCCAGGATCGAGGGCAGGAGAAGTCAGGATAAACGAGAGGAGAGCCGAGGTCAAAATCCGGGGAGTCAAAATACTAGGAGGGATATCAGGAAGATAGGGACGCTGAAGTAGGAACCAAGGGTATAGACACCTTAGCAGCTCAATACACAAGCACTGATTGAATTCAGTGCTTTGTATTTAAGGGCTGTCAGGTGAATCTCCCCGCCTCCTTCAATTAGGGAAGACCACCCACCTGCATGAGGAAGCATACACTGGTTAGGGTGAGTGTCAGCCCTGTGCCACACCCCCGCTGTCTCCACCAATGGAAAAAACCTAATCGCGCGTCAGGCCACGCCCCCCGCCATCTGTATACCAGAGGCACCAGCAACTCGCGGGACGCGAGTTACTGGAGTCCGGGGATGCGGCCCAGCGCGCGACGGCCCTCCCCTCCGTCTGGCGGCAACGGAGGTGGCTGCAGGTAAGGGACCCCGTTTTCGAAGGAAACGGGGTCTGGGACCCTTACACAGTGTTCTCTCCTCTCTCCCACCTGTCAGTATTCTTTCCTCTTTTCCACCTGTCAGTATTCTCTCCTCTCTCCCACCTGTCAGTATTCTCTCCTCTCTCCCACCTGTCAGTATTCTCTCCTCTCTCCCACCTGTCAGTATTCTCTCCTCTCTCCCACCTGTCAGTGTTCTCTCCTCTCTCTCCCACCTGTCAGTGTTTTCTCCTCTCTCTCCCACCTGTCAGTGTTTTCTCCTCTCTCCCCCCACCTGTGAGTGTTCTCTCCTCTCTCTCCCACCTGTCAGTGTTTTCTCCTCTCTCCCCCCACCTGTGAGTGTTCTCTCCTCTCTCCCCCCACCTGTGAATGTTTTCTCCTCTCTCCCCCACCTGTCAGTGTTTTCTCCTCTCTCCCCCCACCTGTCAGTGTTTTCTCCTCTCTCTCCCACCTGTGAGTGTTCTCTCCTCTCTCTCCCACCTGTCAGTGTTTTCTCCTCTCTCTCCCACCTGTGAGTGTTCTCTCCTCTCTCTCCCACCTGTCAGTGTTTTCTCCTCTCTCCCCCCACCTGTGAGTGTTCTCTCCTCTCTCTCCCACCTGTGAGTGTTCTCTCCTCTCTCTCCCACCTGTCAGTGTTTTCTCCTCTCTCCCCCCACCTGTGAGTGTTCTCTCCTCTCTCTCCCACCTGTCTGTGTTCTCCCCCTCTCCTCTTCTTTACACGAAGTGCAGATAACTCAGTGGGGAGAAGCAGGCAGCATTGGCTCTGTGTTTTAAAGTGAGCTCTGCCTGCGCTGCTCGTGCATAGTGATGATGCAGAGCATCGCATTTCTTATGGTCTGAATCATCACTATGCGCTGGGAGCACAACGCAGCACTGATTGAGCTCTGAGTGTGTTTAACACACAGAGCAAATGCTGTCTGCTCCTCCCCAGTTAGTGATCTGCACTGTACTACAGGGTGGGGCGGACCTTCACCTTGCACACGGTGCAGTCTGCCCCCTGTATAAAGTATACTTTTGCCCCAGAGTCTCCATTCTGGGCTTTGGAGACCCCCTAGTGACACCACTGCCATAAATGGTACACAGATCAGAAGACAACAAGTAGACCATTAAGCATCAATGCCAGGACCACAATAGGGTGCGGAGAAGCTGAGACTCAAGTCTTTTAAATATTGGAGCTGAGCAGGATCAGCACCTAGAATGCGCATCATAGATGTATCTGTTCGGATAGCATCCCATAGCATTGGTGGACAGGAATGGCAGCATTTCATCCTTGAACCCAGGCAGCACAATATCTTGGGCCAAGAGCAAATACTTTCAGACAGTGGCCAAATATTTGTTTTACGGTTATTGCAACTAGTGTTGAGCGAACCCGAACCGCACTGTTCGGGTTCGTACCGAACATTACGGTTTTTGGACCATGGACCCGAACACGGACATTCCACTGTATGAACGTGTTGGAGTTCGGGGTTCGGCGATTTAATGACGCATTTTGAAAGGCTGCAGGGCAGCCAATCAACAAGCGTTTGACTTGTTTGCCTTAGAAGCCATCACAGCCATGCCTACTAATGGCATGGCTGTGATTGGCTAGTGCAGCATGTGACCCAGCCTCTATATATAAGCTGGAGTCACGTACATGCACATCACATGAGCGCTTCTTAGTGTAGGGAGAGGATGCTGCAGCTGTGAGGGACAGATTAAAAAAAATTCTGGTGTTGAATCTGCAAACTACAGCGATAATTCAAACTACAGCGATTATTCAAATTACAGAGATTATTTTAGTGAGTGCTATACTACATATTTGTACCCTGCCCTGAGCCTAGTGCCACAGAGAGTGCAGTGCTCTTGCAACTGCATGTGTGCCAGGCACATGACTTTAATCTTGTTCTGTAAGCTCAGTGGGCAACATCTAGGCATTTTTAAATACTGCAATTTGTTGGTGTTAAATATTACATTTGCATCCTGCACTTCATATCTGAGAGTCAAATACAACCGTCAAATACTGTGCTTACAGCGCACTTTGAAAAATTCTAATAGTTTTGGGTGGCAAATAGTACATTTGCGTCTTGCAGTGCACTTCATATCTGAGAGTCAAATAGAACCGTCAAATACTGTGCTTACAGCGCACTTTGAAAAATTCTAATAGTTTTGGGTATTAAATAGTACATTTGCATCTTGTGGTGCACTTCATATCTGAGAGTCAAATAGAACAGTCCAATACTGTGCTTACAGCGCTCTTTGAAAAATTCGAATTGTTTTGGGTGCTAAATAGTACATTTGCGTCTTGCGGTGCACTTCATATCTGAGAGTCAAATAGAACAGTCCAATACTGTGCTTACAGCGCACTTTGAAAAATTCTAATTGTTTTGGGTGCTAAATAGTACATTTGCATCTTGCGGTGCACTTCATATCTGAGAGTCAAATAGAACAGTCCAATACTGTGCTTACAGCGCACTTTGAAAAATTCTAATTGTTTTGGGTGCTAAATAGTACATTTGTGTCTTGCAGTGCACTTCATATCTGAGAGTCAAATAGAACAGTCCAATACTGTGCTTACAGTGCACTTTGAAAAATTCTAATTGTTTTAAGTGCTAAATAGTACATTTGCGTCTTGCAGTGAACTTCATATCTGAGAGTCAAATAGAACAGTCCAATACTGTGCTTACAGCGCACTTTGAAAATTCTAATAGTTTTGGGTGGCAAATAGTACATTTCCGTCTTGCAGTGCACTTCATATCTGAGAGTCAAATAGAACCGTCCAATACTGTGCTTACAGCGCTCTTTGAAAAATTATAATTGTTTTCGGTGCTAAATAGTACATTTGCATCTTGCGGTGCACTTCATATCTGAGAGTCAAATAGAACCATCAAATACTGTGCTTACAGTGCACTTTGAAAAATTCTAATTGTTTTAAGTGCTAAATAGTACATTTGCGTCTTGCAGTGCACTTCATATCTGAGAGTCAAATAGAACAGTCCAATACTGTGCTTACAGCGCACTTTGAAAATTCTAATAGTTTTGGGTGGCAAATAGTACATTTCCGTCTTGCAGTGCACTTCATATCTGAGAGTCAAATAGAACAGTCCAATACTGTGCTTACAGCGCTCTTTGAAAAATTATAATTGTTTTCGGTGCTAAATAGTACATTTGCATCTTGCGGTGCACTTCATATCTGAGAGTCAAATAGAACAGTCCAGTACTGTGCTTACAGCGCACTTTGAAAAATTCTAATTGTTTTGGGTGCTAAATAGTACATTTGCGTCTTGCAGTGCACTTCATATCTGAGAGTCAAATAGAACAGTCCAATACTGTGCTTACAGTGCACTTTGAAAAATTCTAATTGTTTTAAGTGCTAAATAGTACATTTGCGTCTTGCAGTGCACTTCATATCTGAGAGTCAAATAGAACAGTCCAATACTGTGCTTACAGCGCACTTTGAAAATTCTAATCGTTTTGGGTGGCAAATAGTACATTTCCGTCTTGCAGTGCACTTCATATCTGAGAGTCAAATAGAACAGTCCAATACTGTGCTTACAGCGCTCTTTGAAAAATTATAATTGTTTTCGGTGCTAAATAGTACATTTGCATCTTGCGGTGCACTTCATATCTGAGAGTCAAATAGAACAGGCCAGTACTGTGCTTACAGCGCACTTTGAAAATTCTAATAGTTTTGGGTGGCAAATAGTACATTTCCGTCTTGCAGTGCACTTCATATCTGAGAGTCAAATAGAACAGTCCAATACTGTGCTTACAGCGCTCTTTGAAAAATTATAATTGTTTTCGGTGCTAAATAGTACATTTGCATCTTGCGGTGCACTTCATATCTGAGAGTCAAATAGAACAGTCCAGTACTGTGCTTACAGCGCATTTTGACAATTTCTAATTGTTTTGGGTGCTAAATAGTACATTTGCGTCTTGCAGTGCACTTCATATCTGAGAGTCAAATAGAACAGTCCAATACTGTGCTTACAGTGCACTTTGAAAAATTCTAATTGTTTTAAGTATTAAATAGTACATTTGCGTCTTGCAGTGCACTTCATATCTGAGAGTCAAATAGAACAGTCCAATACTGTGTTTACAGCTCACTTTGAAAATTCTAATTGTTTTGGGTGCTAAATAGTACATTTACGTCTTGGGGTGCATTTCTTGCAGTCCAATAAACAAAAAAACAAAAAAAATTGCCCTTTATGCCTTGGAGGTGCTGGCCTGCCCTGCAGCCAGTGTATTGTCTGAACGTGTGTTTAGCACAGCAGGGGGCGTTATCACAGACAAGCGCAGCCGCCTGTCTATAGCCAACGTGGACAAGCTCACGTTTATTAAGATGAACCAGGCATGGATCCCATCAGACTTCTCTGTACCTTGTGCAGAATAGACATTTATACCGGCCTCACCCAGTCACTGTTATACTCAAGTGCACTTATTCTTTGTTTTCTGTTGTTATATGTCCCAATATTTTGGGGGCTGCCCCAATTTAAAAAAACAAAAACAAATAAAAAACAGTGTTGGCTACCTCCTCCTCCATCTCCTCCAGCGCCGCTTCCACCTACACCGCCACGGTCACCGCCTCCTCAACCTATGGGTCACTTAGTATAAACTGAAAGAGAATACCCTGCACTCCAACCCTCTCTCAAATGGATAATTCTGTTGATTCTCCTGGCAGCCATGCTTTAGATTTAGATTTATGTTCTTCCAAAGCTAAAATCAAAGAAGGTAAGTGATGGGGAAGGGGGGGGGGGGAGGAGGGTGGTTTAAAACGAGCAGTTTATTACTGGGCTCTGGCTGGCACTATATTACTGGGCATCTGTCTGGCACTATATTACTGGGCTCTGGCTGGCACTATATTACTGGGCATCTGGCTGGCACTATATTACTGGGCTCTGGCTGGCACTATATTAATGGGCATCTGTCTGGCACTATATTACTGGGCTCTGGCTGGCACTATATTACTGGGCATCTGTCTGGCACTATATTACTGGGCTCTGGCTGGCACTATATTACTGGGCATCTGGCTGGCACTATATTACTGGGCTCTGGCTGGCACTATATTACTGGGCATCTGGCTGCCACTATATTACTGGGCTCTGGCTGGCACTATATTACTGGGCTCTGACTGGCATAATATTCCTGGGCTCTGACTGGCACACTATTACTGGGCTCTGGCTGGCACTATATTACTGAGCTCTGGCTGGCACTATATTACTGGGAATCTGGCTGGCACTATATTTCTGGGCTCTGGCTGGCACTATATTACTTGGCTCTGACTGGCATAATATTACTAGGCATCTGGCTGGCACTATATTACTGGTCTCTGGCTGGCACTATATTACTGGGCTCTGGCTGGCACTATATTACTGGGCATCTTGCTGGCACTATATTACTGGGCTCTAGCTGGCACTATATTACTGGGCTCTGACTGGCACTATATTACTGGGCTCTGACTGGCATAATATTCCTGGGCTCTGAGTGGCACTATATTACTGGGAATCTGGCTGGCACTATATTACTGGGCTCTGGCTGGCACTATATTACTAGTCATCTGGCTGGCACTATATTCCTGGGCTCTGGCTGGCACTATTTTACGGGGCTCTGACTGGCATAATATTCCTGGGCTCTGACTGGCACACTATTACTGGGCTCTGGCTGGCACTATATTACTGGGCTCTGGCTGGCACTATATTACTGGGCATCTGGCTAGCACTATATTACTGGGCTCTGGCTGGCACTATATTACTGGGCTCTGGCTGGCACTATATTACTGGGCTCTGACTGGCATAATATTCCTGGGCTCTGACTGGCATAATATTCCTGGGCTATGAGTGGCACTATATTACTGGGCTCTGACTGGCATAATATTCCTGGGCTCTGAGTGGCACTATATTACTGGGGATCTGGCTGGCATAATATTCCTGGGCTCTGAGTGGCACTATATTACTGGGCATCTGGCTGGCACTATATTACTGGGCTCTGGCTGGCACTTTATTACTGGGCATCTAGCTGGCACCATATTACTGGGCTCTGGCTGGCACTATATTACTGGGCATCTGGCTGGCACTATATTTCTGGGCTCTGGCTGGCACTATATTACTGGGCATCTGGCTGGCACTATATTACTGGGCTCTGACTGGCATAATATTCCTTGGCTCTGGCTGGCATAATATTCCTTGGCTCTGGCTGGCACTATATTACTGGGCTCTGACTGGCATAATATTCCTGGGCTCTGAGTGGCACTATATTACTGGGCATCTGGCTGGCACTATATTACTGGGGTCTGGCTGGCACTGTATTACTGGGCTCTGAGTGGCATAATATTCCTGGGCATCTGGCTGGCACTATATTACTGGGCATCTGACTGGCACAATATTACTGGTATCTGACTGGCACACTATTCCTGGGCTCTGACTGGCATAACATTCCTGGGCTCTGACTGGCATAATATTCCTGGGCTCTGACTGGCAAACTATTCCTGGTATCTGACTGGCATAATATTCCTGGGCTCTGACTGGCATAATATTACTGGGCTCTGACTGGTATAATATTCATGGGCTCTGACTGGCATAATATTCCTGGGCTCTGACTGGCACTATATTACTGGGCTCTGACTGGCATAATATTCCTGGGCTCTGACTGGCACTTTATTACTGGTATCTGACTGGCACACTATTACTGGTATCTGACTGGCACAATATTCCTGGTATCTGACTGGCATAATATTCCTGGTATCTGACTGGCATAATATTCCTGGGCTCTGACTGGCATAATATTCCTGGGCTCTGACTGGCACACTATTACTGGGCTCTGACTGGCATAATATTACTGAGCTCTGATTGGCACACTATTACTGGGCTCTGACTGGCACTATATTCCTGGTATATGACTGGCATAATATTCCTGGGCTCTGACTGGCACAATATTCCTGCCCTCTGACTGGCACAATATTCCTGGGCTCTGACTGGCACAATATTCCTGGGCTCTGACTGGCACTATATTACTGGGCTCTGACTGGCATAATATTACTTGTAGCTGACTGGCACAATATTCCTGGTATCTGACGGTACAATATTCCTGGTATCTGACTGGCACTATGTTACTGGTATCTGACTGGCACAATATTCCTGGGCTCTTACTGGCACAATATTACTGGGTTCTGACTGGCACAATATTACTGGGATCTGACTGGCATAATATTCCTGGGCTCTGAGTGGCACTATATTACTAGGCATCTGGCTGGCAATATATTACTGGGCTCTGAGTGGCACTATAATACTGGGCATCTGGCTGGCACTATATTACTGGGCTCTGGCTGGCACTTTATTACTGGGCATCTAGCTGGCACTATATTACTGGGCTCTGTCTGGCACTATATTACTGGGCATCTGGCTGGCACTATATTACTGGGCTCTGGCTGGCACTATATTACTGGGCATCTGGCTGGCACTATATTACTGGGCTCTGGCTGGCACTATATTACTGGGCTCTGACTGGCATAATATTCCTGGGCTCTGACTGGCACACTATTACTGGGCTCTGGCTGGCACTATATTACTGGGCTCTGGCTGGCACTATATTACTGGGAATCTGGCTGGCACTATATTTCTGGGCTCTGGCTGGCACTATATTACTGGGCTCTGACTGGCATAATATTCCTGGGCTCTGAGTGGCACTATATTACTAGGCATCTGGCTGGCACTATATTACTGGGCTCTGGCTGGCACTATATTACTGGGCTCTGGCTGGCACTATATTACTGGGCATCTTGCTGGCACTATATTACTGGGCTCTAGCTGGCACTATATTACTGGGCTCTGACTGGCACTATATTACTGGGCTCTGACTGGCATAATATTCCTGGGCTCTGAGTGGCACTATATTACTGGGAATCTGGCTGGCACTATATTACTGGGCTCTGGCTGGCACTATATTACTGGGCTCTGGCTGGCACTATATTACTGGGCATCTGGCTGGCACTATATTACTGGGCTCTGGCTGGCACTATATTACTGGGAATCTGGCTGGCACTATATTACTGGGCTCTGGCTGGCACTATATTACTGGGCTCTGGCTGGCACTATATTACTGGGCATCTGGCTGGCACTATATTACTGGGCTCTGGCTGGCACTATTTTACGGGGCTCTGACTGGCATAATATTCCTGGGCTCTGACTGGCACACTATTACTGGGCTCTGGCTGGCACTATATTACTGGGCTCTGGCTGGCACTATATTACTGGGCATCTGGCTAGCACTATATTACTGGGCTCTGGCTTGCACTATATTACTGGGCTCTGGCTGGCACTATATTACTGGGCTCTGACTGGCATAATATTCCTGGGCTCTGACTGGCATAATATTCCTGGGCTCTGAGTGGCACTATATTACTGGGCTCTGACTGGCATAATATTCCTGGGCTCTGAGTGGCACTATATTACTGGGCATCTGGCTGGCATAATATTCCTGGGCTCTGAGTGGCACTATATTACTGGGCATCTGGCTGGCACTATATTACTGGGCTCTGGCTGGCACTTTATTACTGGGCATCTTGCTGGCACTATATTAATGGGCTCAGGCTGGCACTATATTACTGGGCATCTGGCTGGCACTATATTACTGGGCTCTGGCTGGCACTATATTACTGGGCATCTGGCTGGCACTATATTACTGGGCTCTGAATGGCATAATATTCCTTGGCTCTGGCTGGCACTATATTACTGGGCTCTGACTGGCATAATATTCCTGGGCTCTGAGTGGCACTATATTACTGGGCATCTGGCTGGCACTATATTACTGGAGTCTGCCTGGCACTGTATTACTGGGCTCTGACTGGCATAATATTCCTGGGCTCTGACTGGCACTATATTACTGGGCATCTGGCTGGCACTATATTACTGGGCTCTGGCTGGCACTATATTACTGGGCTCTGATTGGCATAATATTCCTGGGCTCTGACTGGCATAATATTCCTGGGCTCAAACTGGCACACTATTCCTGGTATCTGACTGGCATAATATTCCTGGGCTCTGACTGGCACAATATTACTGGTATCTGACTGGCACAATATTACTGGTATCTGACTGGCACACTATTCCTGGGCTCTGACTGGCATAACATTCCTGGGCTCTGACTGGCATAATATTCCTGTTCTCTGACTGGCAAACTATTCCTGGTATCTGACTGGCATAATATTCCTGGGCTCTGACTGGCACACTATTCCTGGTATCTGACTGGCATAATATTCCTTGGCTCTGACTGGCATAATATTCATGGGCTCTGACTGGTATAATATTCATGGGCTCTGACTGGCATAATATTCCTGGGCTCTGACTGGCACTATATTACTGGGTTCTGACTGGCATAATATTCCTGGGTTTCTGACTGGCACTTTATTACTGGTATCTGACTGGCACACTATTACTGGTATCTGAATGGCACAATATTCCTGGTATCTGACTGGCATAATATTCCTGGTATCTGACTGGCATAATATTCCTGGGCTCTGACTGGCATAATATTCCTGGGCTCTGACTGGCACACTATTACTGGGCTCTGACTGGCATAATATTACTGGGCTCTGATTGGCACACTATTACTGGGCTCTGACTGGCACTATATTCCTGGTATATGACTGGCATAATATTCCTGGGCTCTGACTGGCACAATATTCCTGCACTCTGACTGGCACAATATTCCTGGGCTCTGACTGGCACAATATTCCTGGGCTCTGACTGGCACTATATTACTGGGCTCTGACTGGCATAATATTACTGGTAGCTGACTGGCACAATATTCCTGGTATCTGACTGGCACAATATTCCTGGTATCTGACTGGCACTATGTTACTGGTATCTGACTGGCACAATATTCCTGGGCTCTTACTGGCACAATATTACTGGGTTCTGACTGGCACAATATTACTGGGCTCTGACTGGCATAATATTCCTGGGCTCTGAGTGGCACTATATTACTGGGCATCTGGCTGGCATAATATTACTGGGCTCTGGCTGGCACTTTATTACTGGGCATCTGGCTGGCACTATATTACTGGGCTCTGACTGGCACTATATTACTGGGCATCTGGCTGGCACTATATAACTGGGCTCTGGCTGGCACTATATTACTGGGCATCTGGCTGGCACTATATTACTGGGCTCTGACTGGCATAATATTCCTTGGCTCTGGCTGGCACTATATTACTGGGCTCTGACTGGCATAATATTCCTGGGCTCTGAGTGGCACTATATTACTGGGCATCTGGCTTGCACTATATTACTGGGGTCTGGCTGGCACTGTATTACTGGGCTCTGACTGGCATAATATTCCTGGGCTCTGACTGGCACTCTATTACTGGGCATCTGGCTGGCACTCTATTACTGGGCATCTGGCTGGCACTATATTACTGGGCTCTGGCTGGCACTATATTACTGGGCTCTGACTGGCATAATATTCCTGGGCTCTGACTGGCATAATATTCCTGGGCTCTAACTGGCACACTATTCCTGGTATCTGACTGGCATAATATTCCTGGGCTCTGACTGGCACAATATTACTGGTATCTGACTGGCACAATATTACGGGTATCTGACTGGCACACTATTCCTGGGCTCTGACTGGCATAACATTCCTGGGCTCTGACTGGCATAATATTCCTGGGCTCTGACTGGCAAACTATTCCTGGTATCTGACTGGCATAATATTCCTGGGCTCTGACTGGCACACTATTCCTGGTATCTGACTGGCATAATATTCCTGGGCTCTGACTGGCTTAAAATTCCTGGGCTCTGACTGGTATAATATTCCTGGGCTCTGACTGGCATAATATTCCTGGGCTCTGACTGGTATAATATTCCTGGGCTCTGACTGGCATAATATTCCTGGGCTCTGACTGGCACTATATTACTGGGCTCTGATTGGCATAATATTCCTGGGCTCTGACTGGCACTTTATTACTGGTATCTGACTGGCACACTATTACTGGTATCTGACTGGCACAATATTCCTGGTATCTGACTGGCATAATATTCCTGGTATCTGACTGTCATAATATTCCTGGGCTCTGACTGGCATAATATTCCTGGGCTCTGACTGGCACACTATTACTGGTCTCTGACTGGCATAATATTACTGGGCTCTGATTGGCACACTATTACTGGGCTCTGACTGGCACTATATTCCTGGTATATGACTGGCATAATATTCCTGGGCTCTGACTGGCACAATATTCCTGCGCTCTGACTGGCACAATATTCCTGGGCTCTGACTGGCACTATATTACTGGGCTCTGACTGGCACTATATTACTGGGCTCTGACTGGCATAATATTACTGGTATCTGACTGGCACTATGTTACTGGTATCTGACTGGCACAATATTCCTGGGCTCTTACTGGCACAATATTACTGGGCTCTGACTGGCACTATATTCCTGATACATGACTGGCACAAAATTACTGGGCTCTGAGTGGCACAATATTTTTGGACTCTGACTGGCACAATATTACTGGCATCTTACTGGCACAATATTACTGGGCTCTGACTGGCACAATATTCCTGGGCTCTGACTGGCACAATATTCCTGGGCTCTGACTGGCACTATATTACTGGGCTCTGACTGGCATAATATTACTGGTAGCTGACTGGCACAATATTCCTGGTATCTGACTGGCACAATATTCCTGGTATCTGACTGGCACTATGTTACTGGTATCTGACTGGCACAATATTCCTGGGCTCTTACTGGCACAATATTACTGGGTTCTGACTGGCACAATATTACTGGGCTCTGACTGGCATAATATTCCGGGGCTCTGAGTGGCACTATATTACTGGGCATCTGGCTGGCATAATATTACTGGGCTCTGGCTGGCACTTTATTACTGGGCATCTGGCTGGCACTATATTACTGGGCTCTGACTGGCACTATATTACTGGGCATCTGGCTGGCACTATATAACTGGGCTCTGGCTGGCACTATATTACTGGGCATCTGGCTGGCACTATATTACTGGGCTCTGACTGGCATAATATTCCTTGGCTCTGGCTGGCACTATATTACTGGGCTCTGACTGGCATAATATTCCTGGGCTCTGAGTGGCACTATATTACTGGGCATCTGGCTTGCACTATATTACTGGGGTCTGGCTGGCACTGTATTACTGGGCTCTGACTGGCATAATATTCCTGGGCTCTGACTGGCACTCTATTACTGGGCATCTGGCTGGCACTCTATTACTGGGCATCTGGCTGGCACTATATTACTGGGCTCTGGCTGGCACTATATTACTGGGCTCTGACTGGCATAATATTCCTGGGCTCTGACTGGCATAATATTCCTGGGCTCTAACTGGCACACTATTCCTGGTATCTGACTGGCATAATATTCCTGGGCTCTGACTGGCACAATATTACTGGTATCTGACTGGCACAATATTACGGGTATCTGACTGGCACACTATTCCTGGGCTCTGACTGGCATAACATTCCTGGGCTCTGACTGGCATAATATTCCTGGGCTCTGACTGGCAAACTATTCCTGGTATCTGACTGGCATAATATTCCTGGGCTCTGACTGGCACACTATTCCTGGTATCTGACTGGCATAATATTCCTGGGCTCTGACTGGCTTAAAATTCCTGGGCTCTGACTGGCATAATATTCCTGGGCTCTGACTGGTATAATATTCCTGGGCTCTGACTGGCATAATATTCCTGGGCTCTGACTGGCACTATATTACTGGGCTCTGATTGGCATAATATTCCTGGGCTCTGACTGGCACTTTATTACTGGTATCTGACTGGCACACTATTACTGGTATCTGACTGGCACAATATTCCTGGTATCTGACTGGCATAATATTCCTGGTATCTGACTGTCATAATATTCCTGGGCTCTGACTGGCATAATATTCCTGGGCTCTGACTGGCACACTATTACTGGTCTCTGACTGGCATAATATTACTGGGCTCTGATTGGCACACTATTACTGGGCTCTGACTGGCACTATATTCCTGGTATATGACTGGCATAATATTCCTGGGCTCTGACTGGCACAATATTCCTGCGCTCTGACTGGCACAATATTCCTGGGCTCTGACTGGCACTATATTACTGGGCTCTGACTGGCACTATATTACTGGGCTCTGACTGGCATAATATTACTGGTATCTGACTGGCACTATGTTACTGGTATCTGACTGGCACAATATTCCTGGGCTCTTACTGGCACAATATTACTGGGCTCTGACTGGCACTATATTCCTGATACATGACTGGCACAAAATTACTGGGCTCTGAGTGGCACAATATTTTTGGACTCTGACTGGCACAATATTACTGGCATCTTACTGGCACAATATTACTGGGCTCTGAATGGCACAATATTCCTGGTATCTGAGTGGCACAATATTGCTGGGCTCTGAGTGGGACAATACTACTGGGCTCTGACTGGCACAATATTACTGGGTTCTGACTGTCACAATATTACTGGGTTCTGACTGGCACACTATTACTGGGCTATGACTGGCACTATATTCCTGATATCTGACTGGCACAAAATTACTGGGCTCTGAGTGGCACAATATTTTTGGGCTCTGACTGGCACAACATTACTGGGATCTGACTGGCACAATATTACTGGGCTCTGAATGGCACAATATTCCTGGTATCTGAGTGACACAATATTACTGGGCTCTGAGTGGGACAATACTACTGGGCTCTGGATGGCACAATATTCCTGGTATCTGACTGGCACACTATTACTGGGCTCTGAGTGGCACAATATTACTGGGTTCTGAGTGGGACAATACTACTGGGATCTGACTGGCACTACATTACTGGGCTCTGACTGGCATAATATTACTGGTAGCTGACTGGCACAATATTCCTGGTATCTGACTGGCACAATATTCCTGGTATCTGACTGGCACTATGTTACTGGTATCTGACTGGCACAATATTCCTGGGCTCTTACTGGCACAATATTACTGGGTTCTGACTGGCACACTATTACTGGGCTCTGACTGGCACTATATTCCTGATATCTGACTGGCACAAAATTACTGGGCTCTGAGTGTCACAATATTTTTGGACTCTGACTGGCACAATATTACTGGCATCTGACTGGCAAAATATTACTGGGCTCTGAATGGCACAATATTCCTGGTATCTGAGTGGCACAATATTACTGGGCTCTGAGTGGGACAATTCTACTGGGCTCTCGATGGCACAATATTCCTGGTATCTGACTGGCACACTATTACTGGGCTCTGAGTGGCACAATATTACTGGGTTATGAGTGGGACAATACTACTGGGATCTGAATGGCACAATATTACGGGTATCTATAATTGTAAGATTGTCAGCTCGTGGGGCTCCTGTGTGTTGCATAATAAATGGCGGTCCCATGTGTGCATAATTATGGGGCACTTGTGTGTGGCATATTTATTGGGCCCCATGTGTGGCATAATTAAGGGACTCTTTTGTGTGGCGTAATTAAGGGACTCTTTTGTGTGGCATAATTATGGGGCACCTGTGTGTGTGTGGCATAATTATGGGGCACCTGTGTGTGTGGCATAATTAATTGGGCAGAGGTGAGGCATAAATAGTGGGGCTCTGGTGTGGCATAATTAATTGGGCAGAGGTGAGGCATAAATAGTGGGGCTCTGGTGTGGCATAATTTATGGGGCTCTGGTGCTGCATAAGTTATGGGGCTCCTGTGTGTGGCATAGTTATGGGGCTCCTGTGTGTGGCATAGTTAATAGGCCATCTAACTGGCATTACTAAGGAATCTGTTTGGCATTGTATGAGTTTCCGCACTGGGTGACACCAACCCTAGTGACGCCCCTGCATCTAGTGCTATTTTATGGCTCAGCTGTATTTGTAATTTGTATGTATTTTATGTTATTTTAATTTATTTCCCTATCCACATTTGCTTGCAGGGCACTTGTCCTACTCTTACCCACATTTTACTTCATTTTGCAGCCCTCTAGCCCTTTCCAGGACTTTTTTAGAGGCATTTTAGTGGCCAAAAGTTTGTGTCCCCATTGACTTCAATGGGGTTCGGGGTCAAGTTCGGGGTCAAGTTCATCACGGACCCGGACATTTTTTCGAAGTTTGGCCGAACCTGCCTAACCCGCCGAACCCGACCATCCAGGTGTCCGCTCAACTCTAATTGCAACATAGTTAATTATAACTACCTTGCAATTTTGTTAAAACACAGGAAAGCACATGGTAATTTTGTTGGTCAGTGTGACACTTTTAGAAATATAAAAAAGCAGCACATTTAAAAAAATGGTAATATTTTTATATATATCTTAGGCCCCTTTCAGTGCCGCACAGTAGAGCAGTGCATTGCTCTCCCCTTTAGCACTGTGTTAATATCTGTTAGCTTTGGGGATAGGTGGTTGTTTCATGAATTTGGGACAGTTGCACCTACATACAAAACCTGAATGATGCAGTTACATTCTTGCAAGTTGTATCTCTGCAGTATCTGTAAAGATTTACTGGTCTGGGGAAATTGCTGTTTAACTCTTAATATAGCACAAAAATGTAACCTGTACAAATACCAGTGCTTCAAACACAAGTCTGATTTGTACAAGGCAGACAGACCATTATACCAGGAGCCCTTCTTGAAGTTATAAGTCTGGATCTTAGTCCTGCAGGCAGCTGGGCAATGTCACATTTCATTGCTGCTAGCGTGACATACATTGTTTCTGTAGCATACAAAATTCAAATGACAATTCAGAGCAGGCTGATCAGGTAAAAGCTCGCAAACGAAAAATCAAACAAAAAACGTATGCATGAAAATAATTCAAAAAAGGACATAGATCTTTGGATCTGATGTGTTACTATTCAAAATTTAGGGGAACAATACCTTAAATGTTTATAAGAATGGTTAGATTGCATTTTGATTTATACACATTTTAATAGAGTACTATCTGCCATTTCAATGAAATATCACACAGTGCAAGATTCTCATGCTTTTGGCTGCATTGTTTACATGACAGACATTAATGCTATGACAATTGCTGAGGTCATGATAGGGTTTAGTGTAGCACTCTGCAGCCATAAAAACAACGCACACAAGCGCTCTCCTGTTGCATGACATAAAAAGAATCCATCAGGAACAATGGAGTATTGTACAATGATACTTAGAACTCAAAATTATGATCTGCAAAGAAAACATGATATGCTTCTAGTGTTCCCACCTTAGACTTGGACTCAAGCCAATTTACCGACATTAACTATTAGTTGTTTATAATCTAATCTAGCATTGGTGTTAAATGCTGTCCACGAAGTGGCAAATAAATATTTAAAGCAAATCAAATTTGGTTAGTTTGGTTGATGCTCATGTGTGGTTCTCATGTGAATTAATTTAAATGATTAGAAATGCATAGTAAAATATGGGTTTTGGGACAGCTCAAGTATATCTTCAGTGCATTCTGACCTTGCTCAGGTATAAGCTTTTCATGACCAACTTTACTAGTCCCTGTTGCGTTTCCCCTGGCTGTGATTGGAACCAGACTAATGGGAAATTTGATGAACATGATTTAAAGAATTCACAATGCTTGGCTCTGTTAATTTTTCTGATTTCTGCAATCATTTTGGAGTAACAAGCAAACAAGGCAAAACACAGCTCACAGTGGAGTCAATTCAATAACCGGAGTTAATTTATCTCATGTCATTGAAAACCATAGACTGCAATAGATAACATTTGCGTTAAAAAACAGAGATAAGTGGTATTTTTTGTCATCGAATCCGGCCCAGTGTTTTAAACATTTAGAAATCTTTTTCAGTCTACCCAATATTTAAGAAA
Source organism: Pelodytes ibericus (assembly GCA_036172795.1). Classification (NCBI taxonomy): domain Eukaryota; kingdom Metazoa; phylum Chordata; class Amphibia; order Anura; family Pelodytidae; genus Pelodytes; species Pelodytes ibericus. The sequence goes on along the minus strand of CM069857.1, from coordinate 217,391,338 downwards.
TATAGTGCATATCTTCAATATTTGTTGGTAATAAGATTATTACAATTAACAACTAATAATATATATATATATATATATATAAAAAAAAATCCAAAATATGATGCACTCAGCTACAGGCGATCGTCACAATTCATGGCCCGGGTGCTGTGCAGCTACAGTACACAAAAATCCAAAAGAAAGCAAGCACTCACAGGACTTAATGCAAAATAGGTTGAAATTTTTACTTACTCATACAGGTATGTTGTACACATGAGCATAAAATCGACGTTTCGGTCCACACCGTGGACCTTTATCAAGACTGTGGGACATGGAGCACAAACAAACATATAAAGGGGAGAAGAGAGGCAGAATTACTTACCCCCAGCGTGTCAAACCCCCGTGCTGACGAAAAAACCGCTGGCCGTAACGCATGGCACAGCCATGTGGGCGTGTGAAGCAGGGTAGTGGGGAGGACGCGGTGCCATGGCAACGCGTATAGTGAACAGACCTGAACTCATTCAAGTCTGTTAAGCCGACAGCGGGTAATACGAAGAATCAGTAAGCCGAAATAGACTAAGAGACGAGTGTCGTATAAGCTGACATAGGTCCTGAATTTATGAATGGAAAAGTCGAACACCCAGGTCGGTGTCAGAAACCGAAAGTAAAACCCGAAGGCTGGTCGGTAATAGTACGGGCTAGACTTGAATGAGTCAGATGTGTATGAGAACCCACTGAACACCCGATCTATAAGCCGAAAGTCATAGAGGGAGTTGAATAAAGGGAAACAAAGTACCCCTGCAGAGACACCACATGTTATGTAGAGACAATAAAGACCACCACAAAGATAAACAGGGAAAGAGGACAAACAGTATACATAATGGAAAAACAAAAGAACACAAGTGAAGCAGAAAATGTGGAACAAAGCTGAAGAACACAAGAGTAATCACAGATAGTAGAGGACAGGTAGCATGATGTAATGTTAACGTCTGGGCAGAAATGGCCAAAGTGCCACTTGTTCATTCAGTCCCCTTGGGGAGATAGTGTCCAAAGTACGTATCCAGTAGGCTTCCCGTTGTAATAAGGTTCTGGCAAGGTCTCCCCCCGCATGAGGTGCCGGTATGTGATCAAATGCAATAAACCTCAGTTGTGACAGTCTGTGCCCCAGTTGGAGAAAGTGTTTGGCAACTGGTTTGTCTGATTTGAGCTCACGGTACGCTACCATGATTGAGGAGCGGTGTCCTCTAATTCTGTCCCGCAGGGTGAGGATGGTTTTGCCAATGTATGATAAGCCACATGGGCATGTGATCATGTATATCACATGTTCCGTGGTGCAAGTTATCCGATGTTTGATGAGGTATCTCTTACCAGTGTGAGGGTGTACAAAATGGGTACCTGCAGCCATATGTGAGCAGGTAACGCAGTTGAGACATCTGAAGCATCCTGGCTTTTGATGGGTTTCGATCCGCTGTTGTTTTTCATAACAGTGTCTTGGATCAGATAGTACAAGACGATCCCTCAGATTCACTCCTCGTTTGTAACAAATGAGGGGCTGTTGCTTAAGTGTTTTGGATAAAGTGTTGTCACTTTGCAGAATGTGCCAGTTTCTCCGGATGCTCTGGGCCACTTGTGGGGAGGCTGTATGGAACTTAGTAGGGAACACTACTCTGTTGGGGCTCGTCTGTGGAGTGGATACCAAGGTTGCGTTGGTCATCTCGTTGATGGCCTTCGTCATGGCTGAGTTGATCAGAAACTTGGAATAGCCACGTTGTTTGAACCTCTCGGCCATGTCCTGAAGTTGTATATATATACAGTCCAAAGTACTAGCACTCTGCGCAACAATCGTCATTCATTAACAGATGCCTGGGTGCAGCTCAACATCAACAATATATCGAGTCCAAAAATAAAAATAGAGGATGCACTCACAGGTCTTTGGATGTCACCGTTTAATATCAAAGATGTGGAAGAACGACGTTTCAGGCTCACAAGCCTTTTGTCAAGTGTCACATCAAGTGTAAGACAAACATATAAATACACCTAAAATCAAACACTTACCAGCCGCAGCTGAGGAAACCCGCTCCATACACCAACAGTGACGAATAAACAGCTACTTCCGTGTGAAGGGGAGAGAAGAAACGGCTTGCGTGTCACTGTGCGTGTCACGGGAAATAACCAGTCGCCTAGCAACTGTGTGGACGCTTATGGTAATAGCAGCGTGTGATACAGAGGCGGGACAAAACTGAAAATAACTCCTGCCGCGGAAAAGATCCTCATACCGAGTTCCAAAGTACCTTAGCAAACCAGAGTGATACATAGACCTTCTAACCCATGTTCTATTAGAGAAACTCACCGTGTTCAATACTAGTAATAGGGACATAAATAAAAAATATACATAGATAGAACGTGAGACCCAGTGCTGACCATCGCTAGGATCAAGCCCTAACCTAAGTGAACCCATTCGTTTCTATGTCCGAGAAAGACTAGTAGCAAATAGTGTGACAGATGTACCTGATATGAGGCACCCTGTATGTACCTCTATCTCCATAAGTGAAAGGGTGAACAATCAGACAACAAAACATAACAACTACATAGAATGCCAAAAATGCCAAATCAGGAAAAGTAAAACAAGTAAAAATAAAATTAAAGATAAATATATCAGTTGAAAAAATATCTATGCAATAACCACAAAAAATAAAAATAAACATAAACATATGCAAATAAAGAGAGGACAATGAAAAACTGAAGGACTAAAATAAACAATACGACAATAAGGAGCACAGACAGAGTACTCACACCTGCAGACATCCAATCAAGACAACGACAACAATATGGAAAAACAAAAAGGGAAAGGGGGAACAATGAGGGGAAACAAGGGCAACGAGGACTCCATGGAAGACAAATTCGAGACAAAAACATATATACAAAAAAATATATACAAAAAATAACTGAGTTCATAACCAATAAAGATCAAAGTCCCCGGTGGTCTACGTGTATATAAAGCTGCATCATCGTTCTGTCTGAGGTAGAGATATCCCAGATGGTAAATCGCTTATGTTCTGGATGTCAAAAAAGAATTAAACCGCAATTGTTCATTCAGACCTCGGGGTGATACTGTGTCCAATGTAAATATCCATTTGCATTCCCGTTGGAGGAGCAGTTTTGCTCTGTCACCACCTCTCGACAAGGGAGGTATATGATCAATCGCAATGAATCTAAGTTGCGCTAATGAGTGTCTCTTCTCAAAAAAGTGTTTGGCTACAGGTTTGTCTGTGACCTTATCACGATATGCTGTGCGTATGGACGATCTATGTCCCCTAATCCGATCACGTACCGTCATATTAGTCTTACCTACATAGGATAAGCCACAAGGGCATGTTATCAGATATACCACGAATTCAGTTGTACAGGTTATGCGGTGGTTGATTCTGTATTGCCGTCCTGTATGGGGATGTGAGAACTGAGTCCCTGATACCATATGTGAACAGGTCACACATCCAAGGCATCGATAACAGCCTGTTCGTTGATATTGACTGTTGTCAGTGTAGCGATGTCTTGGGTCAGATCTAACTAGCCTATCTCGCAAGTTCGTACCCCTTTTGTAGCATAACATCGGTGGTTGATCTACTATTCGAGGTACGTTTTTGTCTTCTGCTATAATATTCCAATTCTGTGTGATAGCATCTTTCACAGCTGGTGAGGCTACATGAAATCGAGTAGGAAACACCATGCGGGTCTTTTTGGTCTGTTGTTGTTGATTCTGTGCATGTTTGAGAGCTTTAGATATAGCACGTTGTACAGCTTCATACTGGTAGCCCCTCTCATAGAATCTTCGGGCCATTTGGTCCAATTGTTGTTTCATGTTTGCAGGATCTGAATTATTACGGATCACTCTAAGAAATTGTGAGAAAGGAAGTGCTCTTTTTAAAGACACCGGATGAAAGCTGTTAGCATGCAGTATGGTATTGCGGTCAGTGGATTTCCTATAAAGGGTATACCCCAATTTCTCTTGGTTTCTATACACCAATACGTCTAGGAAATGTATCTGATCAGCTGCAAATTCCAAAGTGAATCTGATGGTGGATGGAACTTGATTCAGGGCCGTGAGCATCGCTTGTAGTTCTTCTTCTGTTGATGTCCACAGCAAAAATATGTCATCGACAAACCTTTTGTACAGTAGGATATGTTCTGCGTATTTCGATATAATGAATTGCATTTCGTACACATACATGTACATGTTACCGTACGTAGGTGCCATCGCTGCTCCCATAGAGGTGCCTGACGTCTGAATGTAATAGTTTGTCTCAAATTTAAAAAAATTGTTAGACAAACAGAATTTAAGCATTTGACACACAAAATCGATAGGGGGACCTCTCTAGGTAGAGGACTGAGCAAGGAGTGTCCTCACTGCCTCCACTCCCTGCTCATGGGGTATTACCGTGTATAAGCTGGAAACATCCATGGTGACTAACAGTATTTCTGTGGTTGGAAGTGTAATGTTCTGAAGTATCGACAGAAAGTCTGGTGTGTCTTTTATACATGTAGACAATTGTAGAGCTGTATTCTTGAGATGATAGTCAATCCACTGAGTAATTGGTTCCAGCAGACTGCCTTTAGCCGACACGATCGGTCTCCCTGGTGGTGTCTTCGGGTTCTTGTGGATCTTAGGTAAGGTATACATGACCGGACATATAGGGAACTGCTGTTGCAAGTATTGGTACGTATGTTCGTCAATGTACGAACGATTTTGAGCGTCTGTCAAAAGACTCATGATGTCTTGTTGGAGTTTTTTAGTGGGATCACTGGGTGACAACCTGTAAGTATCGGTGTCTTGTAATTGACGTAGAATCTCAGTGCGATAATCCGAATAATTTTGTATCACAATTGCACCACCCTTGTCTGCTGGGCGTATCACTATTCGGGGATCTTTCGCTAAGCATTGAAGTGCATCAGTTTCTTCTTTAGTTACATTGTGCTTCTTAGCTGGAGGACTGGTGCAGATGTTCCGAATTCGTCTCCCAGTGATCTGTGTAAATGTTTTAAGAGCCATATTTTTAGTATATGGATCGAATTGACTTTTCAATTTGAATGGAGTGACTGAGGCGTTCTGTGTCGGAGTATGATGAAAAAACTCTTTTAGTCTTAACGATCTGTTGAACTTATACAGGTCTACTTCTTGTTCAAAATGATTGGGGACGAAAGATAGACCTTTAGAGAGAAGGCTTTTCTCTGCTGTAGACAAAGGCCTGTCCGAAAGGTTGAAGATCGGTTCTAATGTTTGGAAATCGGAGGTTTGCCTCTTACTGGGGTGTAGTTTGCCCTTCTGGCTTCGTCTGGTGTGCGGTCTCTTCCGCGGTCTCTTTGTGCTCTGGTCAGTACCCCCAAAGTCGGCCATTCCGTAAGCTTCATTTGATCTAAAAAAGGTACGGCCCGATTGTCACGTTGATTCAGTGCTTCCCATTCTGAAGCTGAGTCACCTGAGGATAGATCAATTGTTGTGACTGTTGGCTTTTTTAATTCTCACCCGTTCTCTTCTCACGCCTCGGCTTTGATGTTCATTATGACCACTTAACCATTGATAGACATTATGGTAATGATAGTCGTTATTCACTTGTGTCATTTTTTGCCTTTTAAATCTGATGATTTCGTTCTTGTACTGAAGTACCTCCTCCTGTAATTTATGCATCATGTCTGTGGCTGGTGTCGAGGTTAATGTAGTGGCTTTCGCCGTTTGTATATCTACCAATTTATTGCGTACCTCGGTAAGTTCTTTCGTCACTTCCTCAATGACCAAAATCAGTAGGTCCATAGAGCATTTGTTAAGGACCCCGATCCACTTTCTGCAGAACTCAGGGTTACTTCGGCCAATGGTTGGAATATTTTTCACTCTGAAGCCCCTTGGAATCCTTTTCGCTTTGAAGTAGTCTGAAAGGAACAGACCGTGTAGGTCTAAATCTGTTTCCCTTTTCTTATATATATTGAATTTATAAGGTCCACAGTTAAAATAAGGAAACTGTGTGCTCAGGTTTTGGATAGGCAGTGGGGAAGGAACGCCCAGAGCTTGGGTCCGAGACTGCTACATATTTATATATTATAGGACAATCAGGGCCGGACTGGGAGAAAAATTCGGCCCGGGCATTTTTTGATCACAGCGGCCCACTAAGAAGGGGGCGGGGCAGAGGAGGTGTGTTTTGTCATCACCAATGACAAACACGCTCCCTCTCAAAGTGAGCATATTGGTTCAATGCTCTTCCAGGGCAGACCATGCGCAGAGCTCTGCTGAAGAGCTCTAGCATGAGAAAAAAGCCCTGTATGTGTTCTGCACAGTGCAAGCAAATGTAATAACATGCTTGCACTGTGTTTCCTTGCAACTTGTCTCTGGTGTCTCTATAAATGGATACCAAGAGACAAAAATGCCAGGAAAGAGTATTGAGCATGTGTTTGGAGCCTGCTTGTGGGATTGCGTGTGTGTAGAGTGAGCTGATTGTGGTGTGGTATTGTGTAATAAGGTTCGGTTTTAGTTGTGTTGTGTTTGTGGTGTAATGTGATGCATATGTGGCTAGGGGCTGTAGAGAATGTGTGTATAGGGGATATAGCAAGTGTGTGCATACAGGCTATAGTGTGTGTGTGTGTGAATATATATATAGATGTAGTGTGTGTTTAGGGGTGTAGTATGTGTTTGCTTACAAGGAATCTAGTGTGTGTATATATACATATATATATATGAGTCTAGTGTGTGTTTGAAGGACCCAGAATGTGTATAGGAGATCTAGTGAGTGTGTGTTTATAACGGTTTCAGAGTGTATATAGGGATCTAGTGTGTGTATGTGTGTAGATGATCCAGAGTTGGGTAAGGGATCTAGTGTGTGTCTGGAATGTAATGTGTTTAGGGGTGCAGTATGTGTGTGAGGGGTGCTGTGTGTATATATATATATGTAAGTATTGTGTATGTCTGTTGTGCAGTGTGTTGGGGGGTTCTGTGTGTATGTGAGGGGTGCAGTATGTGTGTGTGTGAGGGGGCGGTGTGTGAGAGGGGGGCGGTGTGTGAGAGGGGGGCGGTGTGTGAGGGGGGCGGTGTGTGAGAGTGATGTGTGTGAGTGCTGTGTATGATGTGTGTGAGAGTGCTGTGTGTGATGGGTGTGAGAATGCTGTGAATGCTGTGTGTGATGGGTGTGAGAATGCTGTGTGTGATGGGTGTGAGAATGCTGTGTGTGATGGGTGTGAGAGTGCTCTGTGTGAGAATGCTGTGTGTGATGGGTGTGAGTGCTGGGTGTGAGAGTGCTGTGTGTGTGAGAGTGCTGTGTGTGTGAGAGTGCTGTGTGTGTGAGAGTGCTCTGTGTGAGAATGCTGTGTGTGATGGGTGAGAGTACTGGGTGTGAGAGTGCTGTGTGTGAGAGAATGCTGTGTGTGATGGGTGTGAGAATGCTGTGTGTGATGGGTGTGAGAGTGCTCTGTGTGAGAATGCTGTGTGTGATGGGTGTGAGTGCTGGGTGTGAGAGTGCTGTGTGTGTGAGAGTGCTGTGTGTGTGAGAGTGCTCTGTGTGAGAATGCTGTGTGTGATGGGTGAGAGTGCTGTGTGTGAGAGTGCTGTGTGTGAGAGTGCTGTGTGTGTGAGAATGCTGTGTGTGATGGGTGTGAGAATGCTGTGTGTGATGGGTGTGAGAGTGCTCTGTGTGAGAATGCTGTGTGTGATGGGTGTGAGTGCTGGGTGTGAGAGTGCTGTGTGTGTGAGAGTGCTCTGTGTGAGAATGCTGTGTGTGATGGGTGAGAGTGCTGGGTGTGAGAGTGCTGTGTGTGAGGGTGCTGTGTGTGTGAGGGTGCTGGGTGTGAGAGTGCTGTGTGTGATGGGTGAGAGTGCTGTGTGTGTGAGAGTGCTGGGTGTGAGAGTGCTGTGTGTGATGGGTGTGTGAGTGCTGTGTGTGATGGGTGTGAGAGTGCTGTATAAATGTTAGAATGGATTGTGTGTGTGTGTGTAGGGGGGGGGGTAAATAAACAAATAAAATAACAGGCATTATGGGGACATAATGCCTGTTATTTTATTTGTTTATTTACCTACCCCCCCCCTACACACACACACACACAATCCATTCTAACATTTATACAGCACTCTCACACCCATCACACACAGCACTCTCACACCCATCACACACAGCACTCTCACACCCATCACTCCTTTCTTACCTTTAGCCTGGGAGGGGGGGGACCGGCACGCTGGTACCTGCGACTGGCGGTGGCAATGTTCCCTCGTGGTGAGTGAACTCTAGCCTGCCGGCTAGAGTTCACTCTCGCGAGATCCGGTCGTTGCTATGGCAATGCTCCGGGTCTCGCGAGAGGAACCCGGTGGAGCTGCAAGTTAGAGCTCCACCGGGTCCTCTGTCCATTCTCCCTCCCTCTCTCCCCGGCGGCGGCCGTATTTGAAGGCATGTGGGCCGGTGAGGGAGATCTTTGATGTCCTCACCGGCCCTTCATGTCAAACAGCGGGGCCGGCGCTCGGATAGTGCCGGCCCTGCATAGACCGGCAGGGGAGATTATGGGACCTCCCCTGCCGGCCTCGGCCCATGGCCACCGCGGCCCACCGGGCATTTGCCCGGTGTGCCCGATGGCCAGTCCGGGCCTGAGGACAATATCAAACTTAGTGCTTGTATGGTAAGCACTTACACTTATAGGTAAGCAGATTCATTCTGCATAAGATATATTTATTAACTAAGAGGGAAAGAGATGGCACGACGGATAAATTGACTAATCACTTGGCATTAAATCCCTAGATGAAGTTATAAATACTAACCTGGATAATAATATATAGAATTAGGCCTCGGTAAGAATACCACATTACTAAACTTACTCAAAGAATATGTTTTTGGCTTAATGATTAAATATTAGTTAGCTAGTTATAATAGGTCTAACTTGAGAAGTGTGTCTGTTTGTATAAAATTAAAACACAATAAAGAATGAAAATAATTTTTCTTTATTACCTTTTATATAGATTTACCTCATAATTTATAGTAGTTCACTAATGATCTGGAATCTATAAAGTGTTGGAATATTGTATCTTAAGTACTATCAACATGATAAATTAATTAGTATGAGTATGTTCCTGCGGAGGCAGCAGGAATTCAACTATAACAATTCAATTTGCTTTACAGTTCATCTTTAGGGATGTATGAATGTTTTGTAAAGTATGTTGAAACAGGAGGAGGTGGGTGCTGTGGCTATAGACAGGTTTCTTATGATTGCTGGCCCTTAGGATACACTGAACTTCCAAGGTTTACATTTGTTAAGGGGAGTTGCAACCATTGTGTAAAGTGAGGTGAAATTTGGTTATACATACCATGAGAATGATATAAATGGGAGGTACCTTCTACTTATAGCAAAGATCAATGACTAGATGTACACTTTCATGCATTTCATACATCTATGCACCCAACAAATTTCCAGTAAAATTGTTTAGTACTGTTATATCTAAGGAGAGAGGGTGGTATGTGGAACATTAGTTATCGGGGGCAATTTTAATTGTATAGTAGATTCTAAACTGGACAGAAGTGGAAAACAGATCAGGACTGGGAGATCAAACCTTGATACAAAATTCTATGAATCACATTTTCTTTTCTTTCACAACACATTATTTGACAGCTGGAGAGTTTTAGAGTTGTGCATAGAATAGAGAGAATAGAGTTGAGGCTATGGAATTCCCAAGGTGTAAACTCAACAATTAGCACACAAATTGGACCCATTACATGGTCGGCCCATGCCTCAGCACACTTGGACATAACAAATATATTTGGACTCTAAACAATAATAAACAATTGGAACTGAAATAGAAAATCTTACATTTTGTTCCAAATGTCACTTATTTAATCTCAGAGGCATTAAAGTTTCTTAAATCTAATGACCATGGGGAAGTTTCGCATATTACATTCTGGTGTGCCTTTAAGTGTTTTATTTGAGTTCAAATCTAAAAAAAAAATAAAAAAAATGGAGAGATGTTTTGAATTACATACTGGTCTTGTAAAATTGGGAAATATAAATAGAGTGCAAAATTATGGAACAAATAAAAGGTAAAGCCTTTGAAAAAAATGAATAAGACAATAACATTCCTACAACAAAAATGGTATGCTGACGATGTCCTCCTGACTTTGACACATCTCAAACATCTGTACCAGCTCTTTTGGAGGCTTTGGAAATATATGGGATCTACTCAAACTACAGTATTAATATTTCTAAGACAAAGATTATCCCCTTTTACTTATCCTCAGCAAATCAATAGATATTGCAGAGTTGTGGTAGGAGAGAAGGATCTGCAGAATCAATAGATTAATTAGGAATTAAGATCCCATTGAGATGCTGGTTGAGAAGAGAGTGCCAAATTTGCGAAAAATGTATTGCCAACTGGGCGAAGATAGAGACCTTATGGATGGGGTGTATTAATATTCTAAAAGCATACATTTTACCGAAACTGCTATACCTATTTAGAGCCATCCCATATAGGATACCGAGAAACACTCTCAGAGAATTTGACTTTTTATTGTTGAGGTATGTGTGGGCAAATAAAAAGCCTCATATTCCAAGCCAGATTCTTAAACGCACTCTCCTGTCACATGGATTGGGTTATCCTGATTTGGGTAAAACGTATGAGGCATGTCAATTGGCTCATGTACTTGCATGGAATCTGCAGCATTATAAAGATGACTGGTTTAATTTGGAAAGATCCCTGTACAATAATCTGGATCTGGTGCTTTTTAATTGGTTGCCATGTAAGTTATGCAGGAGGCTCAACAGTGCAAATGATGCTATGACTTCATTATATAAGATTAAAAAAAAGCAATGAAGGTAAAAGACACTTTTTCAATGGGAACCCCTTCCAGATTATTCCATTATACCGAATATTACAATACAAAAATGAAATGAGTGCAGGGATAAACACATTGGGAGACTTGGATACACAGATTATGCTATGGCTTCCTTTGAGACACTAATTAGAAACTACAATCTTCCCTCTACAGAAGCTTTCACATATATGAGAATTAGATCCTTCCTTAGTGAATATTCACCGTCAAGCACCAGGGACTGGAACAGATTCCTCGTCCCGGTAGTGAAAAGGAATGTGCTCTCTGGGAAGTTTCTCGATAGGGAGGTGACGATCGACAAACCTCTTACACAATGGGAAGCTGACTTAGAAAAATCATTCCCACTCCAGGAGTGGTTGAAAGCTTGGCAAGATGTCAGGAAAGCAGTTCATTGTATTAACATCCAAGAGCAATAGTATAAACTCACTGTCATGAGTCAACCCGTATTCAGGCTCTTCCCAGCTGTATCCAGGCCTTTTCAGTTTTCATTCCTGCATTTTGCTGTTCTGTCTTGCTTCTTTGTTATTCTTGTTCCTGGGTTATTTTCTGTTCTCTTTTACTTGTGTTCTGATTGTCTTCGTCCTGGCCACATGGTGGCATATTTCAGTCCTGGCCACATGTGGCATTTCCTAGTTCATTGCCACAGTAGTGGCATTTTCCTAGTCCTTGTCCCAGTTCCTATGTTTTCTCTGTTCTTTGCTCTGTTCAATTTCTGGTTTTCCTTTGTCTGTGATTATGTTCCTTTTCAGGTTTTCTGATTCCCTCTGCCTTGTCAGTTTTCTATTTAAACCACACCTGTTGCTGTTCAGTGCTTTGCAGCAGTCTACAGGTATTTTCTTTGTGTTTAAGTTTCAATTGCCATTTATGTGTCTTAGATTCTACTTGTTTTAGCTTTGCTAATATTATGTTTTAGTTAGGGACTTGCCTATGTGGGGTACCTTGACGTGGTTGGCAAGCTAACATCTAATTGGCCAATTTGGTGAACCAAACTCCCACCTTTGACATCTTTAGTATTAGGCTAGTTCCTGTATTTATGTTTATTCCATGTATGTGTCTCTTGTGTTCCTTAGTCCTGTTCCCTGCAGTATTCTTATGTTGTTTTCTGCAACCCTGAGCCTTGCCTTGCCTTGTTTATTCTTAGTTGGTTTCTGTTTTATCTTGCTCTTGTCCTGCCTCTGTCCTGTAGCCCTGCACTCTGTATTTCAGCTCTGCTATACCTCAGTTCCTTTTCTGTTTTAGCTCTGCTTGACTATCTCTTAGATCATTTTCCTGTTTAGCCCTTTACCCGGATACAGCAGCTGCTTCACAGGGCCTGGTTGTGGCTGCAAAGACTTGGTCCCAAACCTCCAAGCAATTGCAGTTACTCAGCACCAGGTCCTGTGTCTCCATCCTGCACTGTAGCTCCTGATCTCGGGCGCTCAGGGTCCCTTTACCATCTGGGACCCAGTGCGTTACACTCACGCACAGGTGGTACCTGGTGCCCAGTGGTCTGGCAAAATTTGCGGTAGATTCCAGTGATTTATGTTGGTGGTGTCAAACGGCAGTAGACTCTCAGTACCACATATGGCAGGCATACGAGGAATTGTCGGCGCTTAGGGAAAAGGCATCTGAACTATATAGTGAGATGAGTGGTAGTGGGGAGGTACTTGCTTCGCACACCTTCCTGTTCCATCTAGGAATTCCGGACAGTGCAGTGCTGTATTCACTGCGAGGCATCCTAGGCGGATGCCTAGGGCGGAAAATTTTGGGGGGCGGCAGTGCCCCCCAGCACTGAAAAAAAAAAAAAACGCGGCCCTTTAAAAAAAAAAAAAAGACAGCGCTTGCAGGCAGAGACAGAGTTGAGAAGGGATCGGAGGATCCCCCCTCACCATCGCTCTGCCTGCCAGGCTGCACGGGGAGCCGAACAGGCAGCACAGAGAAACCTCCGTGCTGCCTGTTCGGCTTCCCGTGCAGTGTGCCGACACGGAAGTGCCGACAGTCACGTGACGGGCGCGCTGACGTCATACGCGCGCCCTGTCACGTGACCTGTCCGCACAATCGCCGGGAAGCCGAACAGGCAGCATGGAGGGACCATGCTGCCTGCCACCAGGGAAAGGTAAGTGCTGATGGGAGAGAGTGTGTGTGTGTGTGAGACTGAGTGTGATGGGAGTCAGAGTGTGTGGCTGAGTGTGATGGGAGTCAGAGTGTGTGTGATGGGAGACAGTGTGTGTGGCTGAGTGTGATGGGAGTCAGAGTGTGTGTGATGGGAGACAGTGTGTGTGGCTGAGTGTGATGGGAGTCAGAGTGTGTGTGATGGGAGACAGTGTGTGTGGCTGAGTGTGATGGGAGTCAGAGTGTGTGTGATGGGAGACAGTGTGTGTGATTGAGTGTGATGGGAGTCAGAGTGTGTGTGAAGGGAGACAGTGTGTGTGAGTGTGATGGGAGTAGGAGTGTGTGACTGAGTGTGATGGGAGTAGGAGTGTGTGTGATGGGAGACAGTGTGTGTGACTGAGTGTGATGGGAGTCAGAGTGTGTGTGATGGGAGACAGTGTGTGTGTGACTGAGTGTGATGGGAGTCAGCGTGTGTGTGACTGAGTGTGTTGGGAGTCAGAGTGTGTGTGATGGGAGAAAGTGTGTGTGACTGAGTGTGATGGGAGTAGGAGTGTGTGTGTGTGATGGGAGTATGAGCTTGATGTGAGTCTGAATGATGGGGCATGTCTTAGGTGTGTAACGTGGGTGTACAGCTTGGGTAGGGGGGTGCCCGGATTTTGTCTGCCTAGGGCAGCACAAAATCAAGATACACCACTGGGACAGTGATATATATATCGAAAAGCCCTATGCATTTATCTTTTCTCAGCATTTAAAATGTGTATGTCCAGAGACATACACATCTCTTATTGGGATAAATATGACAGCATTTGGTCAAGATGGTTAGCAGTTTCTCCAGAGGGAAAGCGGTAGTTATGATCTCAGTAAAAGGTTTTCCTTGCGAGTTGAATACAGACAAGCTAGTCATAATGGAATTGGAACAAGGTCGCCGCTACGAAGCCCAACTCAAAGCCTAGACAATAGTTTTTTTTTTTAAATGTGCTCTTCCCTCCACCCCTCTCCCTAGAGGCAATATCAGCATAACGCAGGGATCCCTAATATGATAGACACAGGATGAATGATTGGGGGAGGAATGGTACGGGAAACTTAACACTTCAGATATGTTGTTATATACATGAAACTGTCAAAGGAAAGCTTTATAATCAGAATGGAATGAATGATAGTAATTTTTCCTATGTCATTATGATATCCATTTTGCTTCTGTTATAAATATTATGTGTGATATGAATGTATAATACTTGCACTTTTTCTATGATGAAAATTAATTAAGACTAATTTATAAAATAGAAAAGGTTAACTACATACAAAAAATACACCATAATAAGAGGAAAAGAAAATTGTAGTTGGAAAGTTTTTGTTACCTAGCTCTATTGTTCTGTCGGTTGCCGATTATTATAACTTTTTTTTACAAACTATTTATATAATCTGACAGCTCATAATTGAAAAACAAAGATTGAGATGATTCTTGACAAATAAAAATACCCCAAATTTTCAAAAGAGAATTTGAATAATTTATACCATCCTATATTTTTTTTTACTGGAAATTAGGGAGGCAATAGGGAACTTCAGGTCTGGGAAAGCACCTGGCCCTAACTTCTCTGTCCCTCTCCATAAAAAACTGAGATGGAGGTTGTACCACTCTGGGTGTAGCGGATAAGGCCCATATACCAAAGCAGATATTACATGTAATAATTACCTATTTTGAAACCTGGGAAGGATCCTGCACAAACATCGTATTTTAAACCAGTTTCACTTATTTATATAGATCTAAAGATATAGTGACTGATACTAGCTGAAAGGATAAACTTAGTAATACTCTTATACACGTCCATCAATATAGGTTTACACAGAGCGGGAGAGCACTTATAATACTCGAAAATTCATAATCTAAAACATAACTACACCATCTCCTCCTAGTTAAATGGAAATGGAAAAGGCAGAAATATCCTTACCATCTTAACAACCTTTTTTTGGGTGACTATCACTCTAAATAAAGCTCAGAAATACATTACCTCAAGCCCTGTAGTTAGAGATGGCTTGATCACCATGATTAAGGTTCCATATTATGCAGTTCATATCTTTAACTACGCAATTGTATTATTAAAGGATAAAATAGATAATATTAGAGCAGCAGAGAATTAGATAAGAAAGGGGATGCATTATTTCTCAGACTTAATTGATCATACAGGGATTCTAACTTTTCCACAATTACAAGTAAATTATATTTTACCCTCTGGAGATCTATTCCTATATTTAAGAGTAAAAAAAATGTATCTCAAAAAGGAAGTTGGTCACCGAACATAAGATTGATAAATTCCTATAAACAGAAAAAAGAACCTTCAGATCTCTAGAGCAATAAAGTTAATGCATAATCTTGAGGTAAAATTGAAACAGAAACATGAATGAAAAGATGAGCACTCCTCTTGTGGGTGAAACAGTGAATAATTTATTAAGAGTGGATCTGATCAAATAGGCCTATGGTTAAGCGTGTAAGGCGAGTCCGCTTCTCTTCCACATGGTGTGGTGTTCTCACTTCCTTTTTTATTGGATCAACTCTAAATAAATTATTCACTGTTTCACTGGCAAGAGGCGGGCTCATATTTTCGTTCATGTTCCTGATTGCTATAGCCTCAACAGCTTCGTGAAGCACACTCAGTCCACTGTATCTAAGCCACAAGAAACACTTACTGAGTGGATCCGGCTTACCTCCTAAGGGCGACCTTTCTCATAGGCGTGCGCACGGGGTGTGCCGGGTGTGCCTGGGCACACCCTAATCCAGGGCTCGACAAACCCCGGGCGCCAGGTCGCCATGGCGACCAGGAAATCAGACCTGGCGCCCGGGTATCGTGAGCCCTGCGTGGTGCCCTCGGCAATGGGCAGGGCCGTCTTTAACGCGGGGCAAACGGGGCAGCTGCCCTGGGCCCATTTACTCCTGGGGGGCCCCAAGGCAGCTGTCCCGTGGGCCCCCAGCCCTGCTTGCCGCGTTCACAGCGCATTGCGCTTGTGAACGCTTTTTTTCCGGCAAGCCGCGTCACATCCGGTGTCTGTTTCCCTCCTCCGTGCAAGAGGGAAGACTGCACGGAGGAGACTTCCGGCGGGGGACACGGAGCAGCTTCATGTATGTACGGGGGGGGGGGCTCAATATTACTGGGCTCTGACTGGCACAATATTACAGGCATCTGACTGGCATAATATTACAGGCATCTGACTGGCACAATATTACAGGCATCTGACTGGCACAATATTCCTGGCCTCTGACTGCACACTATTACAGGCATCTGACTGGCATAATATTACAGGCATCTGACTGGCATTATATTACAGGCATCTGGCTGGCACTATATTACTGGGCATCTGGCTGGCACAATATTACTGGGCATCTGGCTGGTACAATATTACTGGGCATATGGCTGGCACAATATTACTGGGCTCTGACTGGCACAATATTACAGGCCTCTGACTGCACACTATTACAGGCATCTGACTGGCATAATATTACAGGCATCTGACAGGCACCATATTCCTGGGCTCTGACAGGCACAATATTCCTGGGCTCTGACAGGCACACATTTCCTGGTATCTGACTGGCACAATATTATTGGTATCTGACTGGCACAATATTACTGGTATCTGACTGGCACATTATTACTGGGCTCTGACTGGCACAATATTGCAGGCATCTGACTGGCACAATATTACTAGGCTCTGACTGGCACAATATTACTGGGCTCTGACTGGCACAATATTACTGGCATCTGAATGGCACAACAATTATGGCATATGTGTGTGTGTGTGTGTGTGGGGGGGGGGTAACATTGTGATGGATGGCGGGTTTGCATGCAGGGGAGGGGGCAGGGTCCAGGGGGCCCAAGCAAATGCTTGCCCAGGGTGCGCGAGGGAGCAGAGTGAGTGCACCGGCTGCACAGACTTCCTGCTCCGCCCCCTCGCGCACTGCGTTCTAGCGCTGATCACTGGGGAGCATAGCATGGAAGCTGCTCTGTGCCACCGGGCTGCAACGGATACCGCCCCCCTCTCTCTGCATTGAGGTGTAATCGCAGGGAGGGGGGACACTGATAGGTGAACTTTTTTTTTTCTTTAAAAAAAAAAAAAACGACAACCAAAAAAAACCCTGCTGTCTTGTGTATGTCTGCGTGGATGTGTTTGTGTGTATATATGTGTGCCTGGATGTGTTTGTGTGTGTGTGTGTATATGTGTGTGCCTGGATGTGTTTGTGTGTGTGTGTATATGTGTGTGCCTGGATGTGTTTGTGTGTGTGTATATATGTGTGTGACTGGATGTGTTTGTGTGTGTATATATGTGTGTGACTGGATGTGTTTGTGTGTGTATATATGTGTGTGACTGGATGTGTTTGTGTGTGTATATATGTGTGTGACTGGATGTGTTTGTGTGTGTATATATGTGTGTGCCTGGATGTGTTTGTGTGTATATATGTGTGTGCCTGGATGTGTTTGTGTGTATATATGTGTGTGGCTGGATGTGTTTGTGTGTATATATGTGTGGCTGGATGTGTTTGTGTGTATGTATGTGTGGAACTGACTGGATGTGTATGTGTGTATATATGTGACTGGATGCGTTTTGTGTGTGTATATATGTGTCTGACTGACTGGATGCGTTTTGTGTGTATATATGTGTCTGACTAGATGTGTTTGTGTGTATGTATGTGTCTAACTGGATGTGTTTGTGTGTATATATGTGTCTGACTGGATGTGTTTGTGTGTATGTATGTGTCTAATAGGGTGTGTGTGTATGTATGTATGTATGTGACTGACTGGATGTGTGTGTGTGTATATATATGTGTGACTGGATGTGTGTGTGGGGGGGTGTTTTGTATGTATATGTAGAAAAACAAGGTGTAACAGGTTTCGCGTTCAGAAGTGGAGGGTGCACAGAGAGGACTTTCACCCTAGTCCTCCAAATCAGAATAAAGGATCCTTTATTCTGTATGTATATGTGACAGACTATGTGTCTGTGTGTGACTGCGTGTGTTTGTGTTTATGTGCCGTTGTCTGGCTCCTAGATTTTTTAGCTGGCTCCTAAAACTCAGATCAATTTGTCAAGCCCTGCCCTAATCAAGCCTCAAAATTGAGGCTCTCTCACCTCCGTGCTGCACTTCCGTCTGCCGCCCGAGTTTGTCTCCTAATCCGATCCTTCACTATGCGAGCGGAAGCGCCGCATAGTGAAGGACGGACTTTCTCCTCCCTCAGACCTCCCCTGTAATGTACGCGTTCGCGTTCACGCGTTCCGTGACGTCACGCAGAGGCGGAGTCACGGCAACGCAAGGGTGAGGCCCAGCCGCAGTGCCAGAGGAGAGGGTGCAGAGCGGAGCACAGGCACATCGTTTTTTCCCAGGAGGGGTTCTGGGGCGGCCGGCTGGCTGGTAAACTTTAAGTAAGTGTTTTTTTAAGTTAAAAAATGTGAAATGTTTGTTTACATTGCTAAATGCTTAATAAATAAAAAAAAAAGTTTTAATACAGTTTTTAAATGTTTGTTTATATTGATAATTATATGAATGCGGGTCTGTATGTAAGTATGCAGAGTGCATTTGTGTATGTGTGTGTGTGTGTATAGATATATAGATAGATATATATCTATCTATATATCTATACACACACACTTGTGCGGCGTGTGTGTTTGTGCTTTAGGGTGCACACCCTAATGCAATAGGCTGCGCACGCCTATGACCTTTCTATAAAATGGAAACAGAGTTGAATAAAATTTGCAATGTACGATTGGAGCAATAGTATAGAAATTGTTAGACAGAACGTACACTGTATATCCCTTATTGAACTTCATCATATAATACTATACAGATGCATCTTGTCTCAGTTAGATTGAATAAAATAAATTCTAATAATAGTGACATATGTTGGAGATGACATCTGCAAAGGAGAACTACTCCCCATATATGGTGGGAATAAGGGAAGCTGGATTTGTTGAAAACAGAATCTATTAAATAAAAATTTCCCCCTTTTTGGATATCTGGCCCATCAACTTTTCTGTTTGATATTTTTTCCTCGCTGAAAATAAATGCACTTATAAGTTTATTAACCCATATTCTAATAGCGATAACATTTTAATAGCTAGACATTGGAAGAGTTCAGGGACCCCAGCCAGGACAGAAATTTATAATCAAACAGGTTATCAACATTAGATGGAAAAGGGTTTTTATGCTATCAAGGGAAAATATGATAAATTCTGGCACCACTTAAATTTATACTCAGCTGCATACATTTACACTCAGCTGTTACATAGTAAGTCCCAATTGGGAAAGTTTGTTACCCGTTCTCCACAGCCCTCCCCCTCATCCTTACCTCCAGAGCCCACACTTTGCATGTTGAATGAATGTTGGATGATTTGCAATGTATACTATTTCAAAACTTTCAAATTCATATATTTTGTATGAGATGAATTTTAAATTCATAATGAAGTTTTTTCATAAAGATAAATAAAAAAAAAACCAAAACATAAAATCAACTCTTGTAATATTCCAGCAGCCCTATTGGTCATAAACTCCAAAAAGTCATTTGATAGGGTTACATAGTAGTTTAGATTTAAAAAAGACTTGTGTCCATCAAGTCATTCCTATGCCTTTTTTTTCTGTTGATCCAAAAGAAGGCACCACCCCATAGTTCAGTAGTTTCAAATTCTGCTTAAAATGGGGGGAAAAAATCCTTCTTGATTCCAAACTGCAATCAGATTTTTCCTTGGATCAGCAAGTACTAAAAAAACTTTAACGTCTATACCAGGGGTCCTCAAACTACGGCCCGCGGGCCACATGCGGCCCGCCGAGGACATTTATGTGGCCCGCGGGGGCTGCTGCCGGCACCCACCCCGTTTACTTTTTTTTTTCTTTCTGGCAGCCGCAAAGGATGCGGCTGCAGGAAGAAAAAAAAAAAAAAATTCACCGCGACCGGATGTGACGTTACGTCACATCCGGATCCGGTAACTGTTTCCCTCCTCCACAGGAGGACACCGCGCGAGACGTCCGGGGACACAGCAGCTGGAGGTAAGTGATGGGGAAGCAGGGGAGGAGGGAGGGATAACTAGCACTATTCCTGGCCTCTGACTGGCATAATATTCCTGGGCATCTGACTGGCATCATATTTCTGGGCTCTGACTGGCACAATATTCCTGGGCATCTGACTGGCAAAATATTCCTGGGCTTCTGAATGGCATAATATTCCTGGGCATCTGACTGGCATCATATTCCTGGGCATCTGACTGGCATATTATTCCTGGGCATCTGACTGGCATATTATACCTGTGCATCTGACTGGCATAATATTCCTGGGCATCTGACTGGCATAATATTCCTGGGCATCTGACTGGCATAATATTCCTGGGCATCTGACTGGCATCATATTCCTGGGCATCTGAATGGCATCATATTCCTGGGCATCTGAATGGCATCATATTCCTGGGCATCTGAATGGCATAATATTCCTGGGCATCTGAATGGCATAATATTCCTGGGCATCTGAATGGCATCATATTCCTGGGCATCTGAATGGCATCATATTCCTGGGCATCTGACTGGCATAATATTCCTGGGCATCTGAATGGCATAATATTCCTGGGCATCTGAATGGCATAATATTCCTGGGCATCTGAATGGCATAATATTCCTGGGCATCTGAATGGCATTATATTCCTGGGCATCTGAATGGCATCATATTCCTGGGCATCTGAATGGCATAATATTCCTGGGCATCTGAATGGCATAATATTCCTGGCCATCTGACTGGCATAATATTCCTGGCCATCTGACTGGCATATTATTCCTGGCCATCTGACTGGCATATTATTCCTGGGCATCTGACTGGCATAATATTCCTGGGCATCTGAATGGCATAATATTCCTGGCCATCTGACTGGCATCATATTCCTGGCCATCTGACTGGCATCATATTCCTGGCCATCTGACTGGCATAATATTCCTGGGCATCTGACTGGCATCATATTCCTGGCCATCTGACTGGCATCATATTCCTGGCCATCTGACTGGCATTATATTCCTGGGCATCTGAATGGCATAATATTCCTGGGCATCTGAATGGCATAATATTCCTGGCCATCTGACTGGCATAATATTCCTGGCCATCTGACTGGCATCATATTCCTAGGCATCTGACTGGCATCATATTCCTGGGCATCTGACTGGCATCATATTCCTGGGCATTTGACTGGCATCATATTCCTGGGCATCTGACTGGCATCATATTCCTGGGCATCTGACTAGCATCATATTCCTGGCCATCTGACTGGCATCATATTCCTGGCCATCTGACTGGCATCATATTCCTGGCCATCTGACTGGCATCATATTCCTGGGCATCTGAATGGCATAATATTCCTGGCCATCTGACTGGCATCATATTCCTGGCCATCTGACTGGCATCATATTCCTGGGCATCTGAATGGCATAATATTCCTGGCCATCTGACTGGCATAATATTCCTGGGCATCTGAATGGCATAATATTCCTGGGCATCTGACTGGCATAATATTCCTGGGCATCTGACTGGCATCATATTCCTAGGCAACTGACTGGCATCATATTCCTGGGCATCTGACTGGCATCATATTCCTGGGCATCTGACTAGCATCATATTCCTGGGCATCTGACTGGCATCATATTCCTGGCCATCTGACTGGCATAATATTCCTGGGCATCTGACTGGCATAATATTCCTGGGCATCTGAATGGCATAATATTCCTGGCCATCTGACTGGCATCATATTCCTGGCCATCTGAATGGCATCATATTCCTGGGCATCTGACTGGCATCATATTCCTGGGCATCTGAATGGCATAATATTCCTGGCCATCTGACTGGCATCATATCCCTGGGCATCTGACTGGCATAATATTCCTGGGCATCTGACTGGCATAATATTCCTGCGCTCTGACTGGCACACTATTCCCATTGAAATACTGGTAAGTTTGTTGATTTAACTTTACTTTAAATATTGTATTTGTTCTCGTTTTGTTCAAAATAAGATATATGCAGTGTGCATAGGAATTTCTTCATAGTTTTTATTTTTACTATAGTCCTGTCCTTCAACGGTCTGAGGGACAGTGAACTGGCCCCCTGTTTAAAAAGTTTGAGGACCCCTGGTCTATACTAACCTACATAGCCTTCTATTTTCTGGCTCGTTAAAAAAGTATTCATGCATTGAATTCCATACCTTTTGTTGTACATAAAAAATCCATTCTGTAGACTAAATTTCCTTTAATCAAGTCTTAGCGGATTGCTAATAAACAGGTTTTTAGAAAGCCCTATATGGGTCCTGTACATATTTATATAACATCATCATATCCCCTCTAATCCCCAGATTCTCTAGTGTGTACCAATTTAACTTTACTAGCCTTGATAACTAAAACATTCTTCTGTAAAACAGTACCACTTTTACTACATTCCAATGTCTTATTGGCGTTTGCAGATGCCAGCTGACACTGTGCACTACTGCTAAGTCTATTGTCTACAATTACTCCTAAATATTTTTTGTTAGTAGATTTCCATGGAAACACCATTTAAACTGTATCTAACTATGTAATATTACAAACCTGACTTTGAATACATCATGTCTATAAAGGTTGTATATGGATTTATTGAAGGCACTTTGGGAAATGTTACAGTCTTGGAGAGGCCTAGAAACTTCTTGGCTTGGTAGAATCAATATTATTAATTCATATTTAATGAGTTAACGTTTAAAGTGATATTCTGTCCTATTTCCAACAAATATTTGCAGTTGATATATAGCTTGGATATCTAAAATCTCACAACAAATTTAAAAACAAACGAGTCTATGATGGAGATGATGGTGACGTAGCCTTTCCGGATGGACGTGTCCATGATTTCCTACTGGATGGACTGGCTAAACCCTAGATCTCTAGCATTTAGTTGCTTGGTTTAGTCGAAATGGTGAACTGGGATTTCTTTCCATACCAACTTTCAAACATATTTTGATGTAATATAAAGAAAGCAAAAGGACACATTTTTTAAAATCCCATAGTTGATTTGCCTACGTTTTGTAAATTAAGACAGAAACTAAATATTATAAAGGACTTATCTAAAAATACTTCATTAGAAGTTTTGAAATGTGAATTATGTGACCTGGGATTATCACAGTGGCCTTCTTCTACCCATCCTCTGTTTTCTGGTGTCACATTTATACAGCTTGGGTAGCCCGGCTTAGTGGAGACCTGCCAGGTGTCAGTATTTGCCAAGTTTTCATTCAGAAGAATCAAAGCAGTTTGGTGGGAACCATAAAAACCTTTGCATTTGTTTGTGCAATGGCTAAAAAACTGTCATTAAGAGTCAAGTCACCATATCTTGCCTATCTATCTAATCCAATTTATCCCTGATTTTCACAGTTTTTTTTAAGATGCATTCTTACCATCCGTACATGTATAAATATCCACATTATGCAAATATTTACCAATTGTCTAGCCAAGAAAAACCAAAAGAATTTCTACAATAACAGATTCCGCCCATAAAGGTAATGTATATGTACTGTGCATGGGTAATTTATGTTGCTTTGAATTCTAAGGAACAAATGTACATGATTTAGCAAATGGAGCATAAATATACTATGGTGTAATGTGAGGCTCCTTCCCAATTTACACATTGCAAGAGCATTGCTAAACAATGATAAATTAGCATCTGCTAGTATACAATGTAATTGCAGAAATGTTCGATGGTAAATCATAGTTATATATACATGGAAAGTTTTCCAGACAAAACAAGTACTTCAGATTTCCATTGCAAATTAGCAAAGCCTGTATTATCCTTTTGGAACAAAATGTACACGTTTCTTATTTTCCTGTGTTATACTGAGATGATAGAAAGGGTGTAATAGAAACACTGTAGGCATTATATCAAACCACAAACAACAAAGAGTGATCACAAACGTGATCTGTGTAAAGCTGGAATTAAGTTTCTTATTCTTACCTCATACCTGTATACAGGGGCGTTGCTAGGTCAACAAATGATCAGGGGCTTGAGCCCAGATGAGCACAGTCGCACACAATCTCACCCCCCCTCTCTCTCTCTCTGTCTCACGCACCCTGTCTCTCTCCCTCTCTTTCTAACACTCTCCGCCTCTCTCTCTCACATTCTCCGTCTCTCTCTCTCTCTCACACTCTCTCCGTCTCTCTCTCTCTCTCTCACACACTCTCCGTCTCTCTCTCTCACACACTCTCCGTCCCTCTCTCTCTCTCTCACACACTCTCCGTCTCTCTCTCTCTCACACACTCTCCGTCTCTCTCTCTCTCACACACTCTCCGTCTCTCTCTCTCTCACACACTCTCCGTCTCTCTCTCTCTCACACACTCTCCGTCTCTCTCACACACTCTCCGTCTCTCTCACACACTCTCCGTCTCTCTCTCACACTCTCAGTCTCTCTCTCTCTCTCACACTCTCCGTCTCTCTCTCACACTCTCCGTCTCTCTCTCTCTCACACTCTCCGTCTCTCTCTCTCTCTCACACTCTCCGTCTCTCTCTCTCTCTCACACTCTCCGTCTCTCTCTCTCTCTCCCACTTTCCGTCTCTCTCTCTCTCTCCCACTCTCCGTCTCTCTCTCTCCCACAGCGTCTATATCTCCCACAGCGTCTATATCTCCCACAGCGTCTATATCTTTCTCACACACACTTACACATACACAACCTGACACACACACACCCTCATACACTTATGCAAACACCCTGACACAAACACACCCTCATACACTTATGCAAACACCTTATGCAAACACCCTGACACAAACACACCCTCATACACTTATGCAAACACCTTATGCAAACACCCTGACACACACACGCCCTCATACACTTATGCAAATACCCTGACACAGACACCCTCATACACTTATGCAAACACCCTGACACACACACACCCTCATACACTTATGCAAACACCTTATGCAAACACCCTGACACACACACACCCTCATACACTTATGCAAACACCCTGACACACACACCCTCATACACTTATGCAAACACCCTGACACAGACACCCTCAAACACTTATGCAAATACCCTGACACAGACATCCTTGACACACACACCCTCATACACTTATGCAAACACCCTGACACATACACACTTATACACATTGCTTCACCCACACAGTCACACTTACACATAGACACTAACACACATTTTTTAATATTGAAATAAAAAAAATAAAAAAACCTTATAGCGTTGGTCCCCCTCCCTGCTAAATACCTCTGTTTGCAGGGAGGAGGACGGGGCACTCACGATGGGGCATTCACTTTCTTCTGCCGGATGTCACAGAGCGACATGGCCAGGAGGTGCGGTCACCGCAGGCACTTGCTTGTGGGCCGCACCTCCAGGAGGAGTGGCCAGCAGCAGCGCCTCTCCTCCTCACCCCCCGCACGAGCAGAAACCTCCGATTCTGGGACTATGTCCCAGACGGGGGAAAGCTCTGCGGGGGAGATTTTTTTTTTTAAACAGTGATAGCCCTGGAGTCTAGGGGCTAAAGTATGCTTTAGCCCCAGAGTCTCCATTCGGGGCTATGCACTGGAGATTCGGGGCTATAGCCCCTGTAGCCCCCTCCTAGCGACGCCTCTGCCTGTATATGGATCATTATTTTGCTGAGATGCAGGCACTTAGTATAAACCAGTCATGTATCTGTAGAAAAATGGATGTAAATATATAGGTTGAGCATCTGTTACCAGAAATTATGTTTTCCAAAATTTTCCGTTGCAAATTCCACACTCCTGTCAGAATGCAAGCACACAACAGTTTATTCAGTGTCATGCCCCATTAATCTGTGACATAGACTTTCCATGCATGCTCTGCTTCCTCCACAACCACAATGAGTAATACAATGTCATGTGTGAATACTGTATAGGCCAAAGGCAGGTTCCCACTGATGCCTCAGATCTCTGTAAAGGGATTTATTTGATCTATACAGAATTTGCACTGATGCTACTGTATTTCATGAGCGTTGAGAGGCTTTACTATATCTTTTTGGTGAAAAGGACCCATTATCCAAAATACTTCTGGTCCCAAGCATTATGGATAATGGATACTCAACCTGTAGTTTGATCATTCCCACCCAAACCACAGTAAAAGCCAGGTGGGTAAGAAAAAAGCTCAGTTTGGAAGTGTGAGGTGACCGATATATCATTTAAACTGTAGAATGCATAACAATTTAAAAAAAAATCTTGAATTAAATGGAATAAAAAAAGGACTACTAGTTAATTTTTAAGTTTTGTACATAGGTGAATTACACAGATGTTTTGCACTGCATTTTTAGATTTTGCTTCTATTAAAGAATTGAAGGATTACCCTGACTACTTTTGGCATTCTAATTTTTTCCCTCCATGCTTTGTTTACTTATTACATAGTTTTTTAATTGTTATTATTATTATTATTATTATTATAATTCTATTCTAAATGTCTTAGCTGAAGCAAAACAATATGGTACTAGTAAATAACTAGTCCTTTGACTTTGATTTCGCTAAAGCACTGGGATCTTCTGGTGTTTCAAAGGTATATAACTCTTAACCATAACACTGCACATTTACTGAAAAGGGAATTTATCTTGACAGACAAGTAATCCTTAAGTTGAATGCTACAATAGTCTAACATATTTTGGTCTATGTTTTTCAACTGGCAATTACACACAGTTCACTGTTTAGTAAATAACTCAAACACTCAAACATAAATGCCAGTGTAGAAACCAGTAACAAGAACAAGAGTTAAGGGGAGTTGAATTTCCCTTTATCAAACTTTTTAAATATTATATATATATATATATATATATTTGTATAATTCATTTGAAAATATCTTCCTTTGTATTTTTAGATAAAAGAGAAATATGTGTCTTCATGTTTCTGAACTATATAGCTGCCTTTTATCTTAGGAAAAAATGATTCTGCCAAGACATGGTTTAAAACTATGTCAGTCTGTTATGTAAGCTCACTGATCAGGTAAAAATACTGAATAAAGGAGCAAAATTAAGAAACATTTGGAGTGAAAGCTATTTAAACTTAAAATAAATGCTTAGGTCTGAACAAGTAACCGAAGATTATGTGTATGTTCATTAAAAAACAAAAAAACACATATCCCAAATTAATTGAATTTACTAAATCAGGAGTCGTCACTAACATTGATCATGGTGGACATTTATTGGGGTCTGTGACAATTTAATAGTGTTCTGTGGACCTTCCCCAACCTTGCCGTGGGCACTGGTGTAGTCATAGGGGCAATTTGCCTATCCCAAACTAAAACTATGTATCAGCCACAGCTCTTACAGAATCTCTACACTGGTCCAGAAAGAAGAGGTTGGACTTAGCTGCGCTGAATAGTTTACTTGGGAGGGGCATCACTCTTATCTGCGATATGGCTCCCAATTTTATTTTATCACCTTAGGTGACAGGTTTAGACATTGGCCCCTGGCTGACTGTACCACAGCTGTACCTATGATAGGCCAAAACACACTACTGGATTGGACTAATCTGATATGCTAATAGAGAGGTCTGCTATGTAAAGGTGACAGTGAGCAATATATGGTGATGGGCCTTCTGAATAGGTACCATTCTATAGAACAGGCTATTTCTGCTTGTTATGAGATGTGGCTCCCACTTTCTTTTCTCACATTTACGTTGTTCAGGATAAGCCTACAAGTTGGTCCCTGGCTCAGTGAACCAGCAGCACCACACTATGATAGGCTGGAAAGTACCTCTGTGTTCATTGTGCAAAGGAGGCTTGCCATGTATTTCAGGTCTGGACTGCCCTTATGGGTTGTACCAGTCTGGTCTGTAATTGTAACAGTGAGCAAAAAAATTGCATATCAGGCTATTTCAGCTCTATCTGTTCTTGGTCTGAGATGTGGCTCCCGCTTTCTTATGTTTTCTCAAATTATATATAATTGACTGGATAAATGTTACTAAGCTGGTTTGCAGAATGGATGTATGCACTAAAACAATAAAAACTAATAAAGCGAATACAGTAAATACACAGTGTGTATGTATTACAGAGTCGTCCCTACAAAGTAGGTTGTGAGGTAGGAGGATTAATTAGTTTAGAAATAGCACATACAGATTGAGTATCCCTTATCCATAATGCTTGGGATGCAATTATACATATATGTATTATGGATAACTGGCCATTTTGGATAATAGATCATTTTCACCAATAAGATATATTAAAGCCTCTCAGCACTCATGGAATACAGTATTATCAATGCAAATACTGTATAGAGCACATAAATCAGTGTTATTGTTATTTAGCTGTGATGTGAGACATCGTTGAAAACCTGTTGGCGTATCAGGCCTGCACATGTGACATTGTAATACCCTTTGTGTGTGGGGGAATCTGAGCATGCATGGAAAGGATATATCACAGCTTAAGGTGGCTGGACACTGAATAAATTGTTGTGCGCTTTGTGACAAGTGTGTGAGCAATAATTTTTGATAACAGATTTCTGCATAAGGCATATTCAACTTGTTCAGATTTGTATTTTCTTGAGTTTTCTCTATGCAGTGTTGATTCCTTGACCATTTTTTTTTTTTTTACCAGATACATGTCAATTTTACATTTAGAAGTCAAAGGAGGGAAATCAATTAATTAATCAAGAAGGGGATTCCACAGAATCAGGTTGATGAATTAATTAGTTGTCTTCTGGTGACACATGACTTTTGCATGTTGCAAAGCAAAAGAAAATTCCTGAGATGGCAACTCTAGGTTTTTGTGTTTTTTATTTATTTATCAATGGTCTCAAGATGATGTCAAGATTTAGTACAACTTGGACTTATATGTGACAGCCCTAAATATTCTTTAGAACAGCCAGACAGATGGAGAACCCCACTTTGTGTTTCAGTAAAGCTCTGATGTCACCAAAATGGAGCTAGTAGTTAAGGTAGTACATCCCTAAAATGGGGATCTGGATAACCATGGTTTACAAACATATTTTATGAAGTAGTATTCTTTATTATATTTAACATTTTAGTAGCACCTCTCAATTGGATATTGACCTGCTTATTTAGAACAACTGTATTATCATCTGGAAATGATTTTTTTCAGTATAAAATAACTTATTTTATAAATCTTCTTTTAATATTTGGCATACAACAGCAAGGAACTGCCAAAAGCCTTAAAAAAAAAATAGTGGATGTGATCCCCAATGATATCTGGCCAAATAAGATCTTCTACAATGTTGGATTCAGAAAAGTATTTCACTTTGTTCCAAAACAGATATCATTTTTGATAATGGATATTTAACAGCCCCTACAATACGGATACAGGTAGTGCTTCTAAGACTTTTAAGCATGAAATGCATTTCTCTAATTCTGTTTAGTTTTCCAGAGCTGCTCAACTTTAATCTTTTCTGGGAATGATGACAAAGGTGTCAGTAACCGTTTTGAAGATGGCACCATAACAGTGTATCTCCACATTCGCTCCAGCCACTAATGCATTTTGAATTATGATACTGAATGCTATAAAAATTGTGTAAAAAAAATACTAAAGGTCACCCTCCATTTTGAAATGTGAGGTGGAGAGTTGTTTAACCCACGTACCATGGTTCAAGCATATAGTGGGGCAGAGTCTTGTCAGGCTTTCAATATATTCCAATCCACCAAATTCAATGCTGGTGTGTTAAGGATAGTTGCTGGAAGTATAGTTTACCTCTATGGATTATTGAATCATTTTGTTCTGTCATGCAATGGGTCATTGGGATAGCCAGTGAATTATGGCTATCTGTAACCATGCACCCTTGTGCAGACTCATCCAGGCTGTATTCAGGCATTTCTTTATCCTTCTTGCTTTTCTTTCTTATTTATTATTTATGCTTAGTCCTGTCCTTGCCTTGTAGTCCTGTCCTTTCCTTGTAGTCCTGTCCTTATGTTTCATTCCAAGTTTTCTGATTCTCCCTGCCTTTGTCAGTTTACTATTTAAACCACACACATTTCTGTTCAGTCCTTTGCAGCAGTCTACAGGTCTTTTCTCTGTGTTTAAGTTTAATGCCATTTATGTGTCTTAGATTCTATTTATGCTTTGCTAATATTATGTATTAGTTAGGGACTTGCCTAATGTGGGGTACCTTCACCTGGTTGGCAAGCTAACATCTAAATTGGCCAATTTGTTGAACCAAACCCCCACCTTTTCCATATTTAGTGTTAGGCTAGTTCCTGTATTTATGTTTGTTCCTTTGTATGTGCCTTTTGTGTTCCTTAACTCTATGGTTTGTATTGCTTACCCTCAGTTTGGTTTCTGCTTTATATTGCTTTGTTATCCCTCTGTCCTGTAGCCCTGCATTCTGTATTTCAGTTCTGCTCTCCCTCAGTCACTTTTCTGTTTTAGCTCTGCTTGGCTATCACTTAGTTCATTTCCTCTGTAGCCTGGGACCTGGATACAGCAGCTGCTTCACAGGGTCTGTTTGTAGCTGCAAAGACTTGGGGTCCCAAACCTCCAAGCGATTACAGTTATCCAGCACCAGGTCCTGTGTCTCCACCCTGCAACGTAGCTCCTGATCTCAGGCGCTCAGGGTCCCTTATCACCCTGGACCCCGTGCATTACCCTATCTGAGGTCCCTGTGATTAAAATGTGTCACTTCCACCTAACATTTATATACCATTTAACCGAAGGGCTTCAGTGCTGGTTAAGGTACGTTGACTATGTATGTACTAAGATACTAGAGGCTTATTGCTTGAATTGCTGGCAGCTGGGCCAGACACTTTTAATAGTCAATTTACTGGGGCAGGATAATGTGCAACTGTAATTCATTATCATCAGCTAGCAATCACTTTCATTTTAAGGCAACCTTCACTGACCTGATTCTGGCCATTTTTTATATGCTAGGTCCAAAAAAATCTACTATGCGATTATCCATGTCTTAACATATTAATGCATATTCACTCCTGTAGACACATGACTTCTGTGAAGGAAGCATGACACTGTTGGTGGAACCATAATTATAATAGGCATCAACTCAATTGCATTGTGCTCAGTGGTTATCTGTTGTGTTGCGGGCACAACTTCCCAGTGTACTATTCCCTCTACTTGTGATCTGGTTCCAGGTCATTAACCTCTGCTTTGTGCAATGCCAGTTGGAAGTGTAACTTTATAATACCTCTGCTGATCCAAAGTTTGTCCACATTTTTTCTAAGATTCTGAGCCTCTTCTAGTTATACAATGACATGCTCCCAAGTCATGGAAAAAAACCCTGAACTTGTTCAACAAATAGTTCTATTGCAGCTCAGTTGCACACACAAATGCATGACCGAACCTCTCCTAACGCACCTCAAAACTTCATTAAAAAAAAAAAAAGGAAAGAAATACTTAAAGACCTAACAATCACTAAAGTAAAACTTGCCAAGCTTTAAAACAAGAATTTCTTGACATAAATGGCTGGCAATAAACCAGGAAAACTACCTGATAAAGTATTAAAATAAATACAAACTTGGTTATTTGTACCAGAAATTGGAAAGAATAATAATGAAAATACCAAAATAGCTGAACATTTACAAAATTGTTATCAAAAACTTTATAACATAAAAAAACATGAAGCAAATTATCCACAGATAAACTAGGATAAAAATATTGATGATTACTTGAAGAGATTCTTAAAAATTCAAATTAACAAAATAAATAATAAGATATTTTGAAAAATACGGATTGATGACCTAGCAGAAGCTATTAGAACTACACCAACTGGAAAATTCGTGGACCTGATGAACTCCCAATAATTTGTTACAAAAAAATTAATAAAAATTTAGCCCACGATCTTTTAAACTTTTTAAGCAAAATTCCCAAAAGAATATAAGGAAGGGAAAGATTGTCACCTGGTTAGCAATAGCCTATGTTTTAATTTGAGATTTCAAATTGCTTGAAATACTCCTGGGATAGCTGAAATTTCATTGTGCATCCATCCTCCACTGAGGATCAGGGACATTGCTCTGTCCTCTTGTGCCAGGGAGCCAGCCATTTTATTTATTTGTGGACCAGAATTCTGCTCACCCCTGGTGCCATGGGAGGGGGCAGTAATTTATTTAGCCAACCCCTGGCGATGTATTATTGTGGGTGCTGGAGGCCATTCCGGCAGCCCCCAACTGCACAATTTGAAGTGCTTAAAAGCACTTTCTGTGCTGTAGGGAGCACTGTTTGTGTTCTCTACAGCACTGGAGGGTTAATGTGCATATACACCCATTATGACCACTGACAGATGGCAAACCGGCGGATGCAGTGTGATGCGTTGGGCAATGTTCTGCTGGGAAACCTTGGGTTCTGCCATTCATGTGGATGTTACTTTGACACATACCACTTACATAAGCATTGTTGCACACCATCATGTACACCCTTTCATGGAAATGGTATTGCCTGATGCCAGTTGGCCTCTTTAAGCAGGATAATGCTCCCTGCCACAAAGCAAAAATGGTTCAGGAAAGTTTGAGTAACACAACAATGAGTTAAAGGTGCTGTCTTGGCCTCCAAATTCCACAGATCGCAATCCAATCGAGCATCTGTGTGATGTGCTGGACAAACAAGTCTGATCCATGGAGGCCCCACCTTGCAACTTACAGAACTTAACGAATCTGCTGGTAACGTCCTGGTGCGTGAAGTCCATGCCTTGATGGGTCAGGGCTGTTTTGGCATCAAAAAGGGGCCTTCACAATATTAGGCAGGTGGTCATAATGTTATGGCTGATCAGTGCATTTTAATGTGCACATTTAGGTCTTGTGTTTTAGCTGATGGATAAAAATGTATGTTTTTCCTCATGCACATTTTTATTGATCCTCATATTTAATTACTGCACTGTTATTTTACCACTAAGGACGCATTTTTTGCTTAACAGGTGCCCATTGAATCTAGTCCAATATTTATTATGAAAATAAAGGAATGACTACTATATTTTTACGACTTAAAAATTAAAATATATTGTATTAACAAAATAATATGCAACAATGTTTTGTATCATTTATATATGTGATATTCAATGAAAAAAATTTATCAAAATATATATATATTGTTTTTTGTGTGATGGCTATGTCACACTAACTATACACATGTCAGCTATGTATAGTGTGGGTTTTTGAAATCTATTATTTTCCAAAGAAATTGACTAGAGGAATAAGTTCTACCATGAGCACAAATACATTAAACATTATGCACAGAGTCAGGACAAAGAAGCTATGCTATCACGCATTTCTTATGGTGATTTGTACTAAATATACAAAGGAGAAATATCTCACGAATGTGTTTAACAACCCAACGTCACTAAAGTACTATTCTATAAATAGATAATCTTCTTCTTTACAGGAACCCCGTAAACACCTGGTTTTAATGTCCATTTACTTCCATTTTCCAGGAAATGTTTGTCCAGTGTACTTACAGCTGGCTGTCCATGGCATTGTAAAGTTTAATTATCTTGATGTAATAAACAGATATCTTTAATTATCTGTGATGTAATAAATCTTTTAATGGAGAGTGAAGCAAGAGGACAAATCTTTGTTTACCTTATAGATAGTGTATTTGTGGTAAAATAAAAAATATCACTCAAACTATTTAAACATTTTAACAGTTAAGATATTTTGTACAGAATGGTTTTCATTTTTTTTGTACTGGGCTAGTCTGTAAGCAGAGATTGATGGGGAAACATAGGAGGATTTGTCACTTATCAGAATCATTAATTTTACTTAATTTGTACTCAGGCCAGTAGAACTGTGTAAGGTGTAATGGATTAAGGAACACAGGTTTCTGGTTCATCTATTCTCATTGACTGTGATGAGTGAGACAAGCTGATCTGCCCACCTAATTTGAAAATGCTCATACCTATTTTACTTGATCCTCTTGATAAATGAATAATGTACAGAATGGTTCAGATTTTTTGTGCAAATGTGAAACATTTTATAACTAGGCTATTTTTGTTTTAAGTTTGTAATTCCCTTGAAAAATTCTGTGCAATTTCCTCTTTCGTGAATTGAAAGTTCTTTATTCATGAAAGAGTGAACTACAGGGAATCAAGAAAGGGATTGCAAACATGAGGCCAAAATAGCCAAGTTGCAAAGATTTGCCCATTCAGGTAAATTTAAGGCTACTTTGGCCTTTATTTTCTAATCTCCTTTTGTCAATTACCTTTCATGAATAAAGCCCAAAGTGTTTCAATGTTTAACTTGTGGCGAGAGCAAGGTGAGTCCACCCCAGGGGTGCAGAACAGCACGGTCACCCCGTTTCACTTGTTTACAGTCGGGCCAGCTTCTGTTTCATTCATTGTTGCTGCTCACAACAACACCTGCCACAAGCTAAATCTTTTTGATAACCACAGCTCTAAATGATCTACATTTCAAAACAACCTTGGATAAATGAGGATCCTCATTCTCTTTTCTGGATTTGGTCTCTATTGTCTTGTGATTTCCCCCTCCAATGAAATACTGTTTAATAAACACATTTCTCCTAGCCAAGTATGTATGTAATATGATTTCTTGCCAGAATTGGTATATCAGCATTGTACCATCAGATATTTCAGGTTATACAATATTTAGTAATCACATAACAAAAATAAACAAATTCTTGTAGTTTGTTGAAAAACTATTCCCAATAAAAGTAACTGAATTATTGCATTGATTAATTGCAATGGAAGGTGTTCATGTCTGCCAGCATATTACTTTTATTGTATTTTACCAACAAATCAAATAAACAATCAGTAGATATTCTCTGACATTGGAGGGTCAAGCACTTCTGGCACCTAGTGTATCATCTAATCAGTTTAGTTTGGTTCACCGTTATCATAATCATTATCATAACTCTACTGACATGGATTGATTTTTCATACATCTTTGTCCGTGTTTTCTAATAACATGTGATGTACATATATACTCCGGTTTGTTGTTGCTGCTCATGGTTGGTAATAAATTGTCCACTGTGAACTCTAAGACATTCTCATCTGAACATAAGGTAAACATGTCGGGGCAAATGAACATTTCGTGTAAATCATTTAATCAGTCTGTGCTCACAGGCAGCCTGTTACATGATATATTTGAAAATACAGCAGACTTTTTATTTATATATAGAAAGAGTAAAGCATTGTAGTGTATATTGACTTAACAGTGAGCCCACTTTTAATGTACATATATGTCACTTAAAGATTGTAACTAGAACATCTAAATATTGGTAACCAGAATTACAGCCCCCTTTTTAGACTAGAAAAAGGGGGATAGATTCAAGGCCTAAATGAATAACGTCCTAATCAATGCCAACAGGGTATGTTAAAGCATTGGTTTTGCGGGAAGGGAATAAATTTCCCTTTGCTCTCTGCTGGCCCCATGAAATATGAAAAAGTGGACGCTGGTGCAGGCGGCTCCCCCTGGTCCAAATACATAAAACTTGTGGATGGATGCATAATGAAAGATTAGCCCGGTGGGGCTGACCTTCAAAGGGGCAAAAGGAGGCACTATCACAAAGTAATTGTTGGGACAGCTTATTCAGGGTGACAATTCCATGGTCCCAATTTAATTCTCAGGTGTCTAAAACAACTGAGAATGCATAGTGCATATGCACAGGATTATGTGAGTGTGCTGTAGCACTGCCACTTGACCTCCAAAGCTCCACAGAATTTGGGAGGTATACGTTTTGCAAATGAGCAATACAATTTGGAATAAGCCATTGGCATTTGCAAAATGTGATATCCAATTTTTCTCTTAATTTAACAGTTCCCTAAACACACATGTACATTATTCATTTCGCTCTACATGTCTTCTGGAAAAACTATTTATGTGACATTTGATTAAATTATACAGATTTACAACATTATACCACAAGAATAATGAGGCTTAGTAGCCGAGGTTGAAAAGTTTGAAATTCTCTTCTCAATTCCTACAATTCTCTCTTTAGTAAATAAAACCCATAGAACAATATAAAAGAATGTGGGTTATGTATGAAGAGCTTTTATAGTGAAAGTTGTAGAAGCAGCGCAATCACCATGGACACCGATAGAATGGTCCTGCTGTTCAGTCCAACTGGAGAACTTTGCCTCAGAATTGCTCTTATTCATAACCAAATGGGTCTTGCTGAATGGATCTCAGCTGAAAAATAAAAGGAAATAATTATTTTTTTTCTTTTCTTCAAACTTTTAAATCCCAGTAAATGTCTTGACCAAAAAGCATGTAGAAATCATTATAAAAAATATGTTTCTTTTTATTCATTATTTTATCTTTCATTTTGTTCCAGGGAAATTATGAGACATGTTCTGATTAAATGTTTTATGTTAAGAGCAGATGGAAGAAAAACCATGGCAACATGTAAAATGATGGGTGGAAAAATAGATATGTTAATTCACATTTTCCTTTCTGAATAGTATTTCTCAGAATGTAATATGCTCTTTTACTGCTTAACTAGTTTTACTAGCTGAAGAAATCTCCTGCCTATCATTGGCCTTATTTATTTTTCCTTTCTTTCTGAAAAGTATTACGATGTGTAAGGTTGAGCATTGGAAGATGGAGTTTCCCAGACATTTCCTTATCAACACTTACCAATATGTTTTGCATGCAGCTTTGAAAATCTTGTTATTGCACATTTAGGGTACAATTGGGAATGACATCTATTTTTCATCAATAAAAAACAAAGGAAGCTATTCAAGGAGGTGCAGGTTCATGCTCCCCAACTATCCAAACTTACATGGGACAGTCCCTATTTTGGGACTCTGTACTATTGTCTGTTCGATGGACTGTCGTCCATTTCTACTCAGATATCTGATCAATACTTAAAACGTAATCTCTCTAAAATTGATCTGATAATCTTGCCTCCCTCAAGCTCTGTCCCAGTACCTGAGGTTAACCTTGAAGATGCTACGATTGTACACACTGATCAAATCTGATGCCTTGGGTTTGTCTGTGACTTGTCCTTCATCCCCCATGTTTTCTTCATGGCAAAATCCTGTCATTTGCACGTAACATACATTGCACATATTCACCCCTTCCTCAGCAAAGAGGCAAAGCTCTCCATTGGCTCCCTATCTGCTCTAGGATAAAATGAAAGATTCTACCTTTAACCTGCAAAACCTTCCACTCTACTACCTTGCACGTCCGTTTTGTTCTTCAAATGGGCTAATGCTCTTCTCCAACCTTGTCCCCTTTCCCCATTGATACATGTGAGAATTTACCCGAGCAGGTCTCTTTCTCTGGAACTCACTCTGCAGAGAAAACAGCTCTCTTCTTCATTCTCAATTTTCAAAAAGTACCTCAAACATCACCTCTTTCTGGTAGTGTACTATTTATCCCACTAGAATACCCATTAATTAACCTCTGGTCAAAACTACCTAGGTCTTAGTGTCCCCAGATACTGTTACTGCTACCACTTCCCCCTTTGACCTTTTCACTCACTTTATGTGTCTCCAGTCCCCTGCTCCCTCTAGATTATAAGCTTATGAGCAGGGCTCTCTGCCTTATGTATCAGTCTTACAATATGGTGATGACAGCGCTAAATTCACTAAACCAAGCTGCACTAAAAGCAGTGTGTCCCTAATAAACACACAATAAAAGCATATAAAAAAGAAAGGTACAAAAAGTGCGCTAAAAGTAAACTGTGGTAAATGAGCAAATAATAAAACACCTAATAGGTGAGTATATGGTGATGATATAATTGAAGAAATAGAGGCTGGGGGAGGCTGCAGCAACTCCCCTCTAATTGAACACTCACAGAACTCCCAAGGGGAAAACGACTTCTCACAGAAACACACTGTGTACACAGGGGGTAATCTTTGATTCTTCCAGGTTCTCTGTCCTCCACTCGTACAGCTCAAAGTGTAGGAAAAGAAATGCCCACAGATGGAGTTAGGGTAAGACAAGTACAAAAATTTAATAAGAAAACAATATCTGCTTACACATAGGATCTCTAAGTTGCACAGAATCAGTGGGCGCCACACAGTCTGGGAAAACAGAGTCCTTTCAGCAGCAGCAGGGATACAATCCAAGGCAAGCAAATAAAAAAAAAAAGGGATGCAGGTATGTCCAGGAACGCTACGCGTTTCGCCCCTTCACTGGGCTTCAACTTGGCGTCTGGACAGCCTGCTGTGCACTGAGAATTTATACGCTTCTCAATTGATATTGCTGGGCGTATTCTCACGATGTTACTGTTCACAGCTGCTCCTTATTCTCCGTTACATCACAAGTATAGTAAAGAGAAAACAAAAGAGAAACAAAAAACAAGTGTTTCATCTTAAAAATGCAAAGGCGGCAGCTACCAATGGTAAACAACAGAACAATACTTTATTAAGAGGATAAAAAGAAGCTGCTCCACCCTTAAACAACATCGTTAGAGGAAATATATAAAAGATATATAAAAACGGGGAATATTTATATGTATAGAGAAAGAAAGATTTAAAATAAAATATACCACTGTAGGTGAATCTATAGATCCCAGGGGAAATAAAATGGAATAAAAGGAGCAACTGCTTAAAAACCTCCCAGAGTATTCATTGCATTTACATAAAATTAAATAAATCGAAATCAGCATTAAGCCCAAGAGGTTTCAGGGTGCTCATGTTAAAAACCCATTCCATTTCTTTCTTGCCTATATTTTTGATATTGTCACCACCTCTCCAGTATTTATTGACTTTATCAATGGCACAGAACTTTAGTTTCTTGGGGTCTTTCTGGTGACATTCAAGAAAATGTTTAGACAAGCTGTGAGTAGTTAAACCATTTTTTATGTTTCTAACATGCTCCTCAATCCTCTTTTTAAGTTTTCTGGTGGTTCTTCCAATATACTGGAGTCCACATGGACACTCCAGTAAATAGATGACATTTACTGAGGCGCATGTTAGAAAGTTTTTTATTTCGAAATTATTCCCTTTGCTATTAGAGGTAAAATTGGTAATAGGATATTTCTGTTTAATGGTGGATCTGCAGCCAATACAATTGAGGCAACCATAAAAACCTGATTTCCTACTTAAAAAGTGACCTGTAGTGGACTTCTTTACTACATTTTTACTGGTAAAATTAGTGGTTAACTTTTGTTTAAGATTGGGAGCTCCTCTAAAAACAACTGTGGGGGCATCTGGAACAATGTTTTTCAGGATTTCATCTTTATGTAGGATGTTCCAATGTTTCCTGATGATTTTTTTAATTCTATAGGATTTATTGTTATAGTTTAAAACAACAGGCACCCTAGTATGGAAATCATTGTTACTAGTTTTATCTTTATATTCAAGGAGTAAGTTACGATCAGTATCAGCTATTTCTGAGATGGTCTGGTCCAAATCACCAGCATCATATCCCTTTTCTATAAATTTATCTCTAAGGAAACCAGCTTGCTCGGTATAGCATTGTATATCAGTACAATTGCGTCTGAAACGAGTATATTGACTCTTGGGGATTCCTTTTAACCAGGGAGGATAATGGCAACTGGTTTTGTCTATGAAGCTATTAGCGTCCACTTTTTTGAAATGGTTTTTAGTTTTTATTACGCCATTTTCAACATAGATGTCTAAATCCAGGAAAGTAATACGGTCTTTACTGTAAACAGTATTGAGTACGATGTTATTAGGGTTATTATTAAGATGATCCAAAAACAATTGGAGATCAGCCTCACTCCCTTTCCATATAAATATAAGGTCGTCTATATATCGGTAGAACAGTACCAAGTTTGCAGCCCAGTTATGCCCGCCCCAAACATGAGAATCCTCCCATTGGGACATGAAAAGGTTGGCATAACTAGGGGCAAACTTGGAGCCCATAGCTGTCCCCGTAAGTTGGAGGAAAAATTCCTCTAAGAACCAAAAAAAGTTGTGATTAAGAACAATGCCAATACCTTCCAGTACATACTCTATTTGTTCACTGGTCAATAAATTATTTTTAGTGAGAATACTTCTAATGGCTTCACATCCCTGTTCGTGATTAATGATGGTGTACAGGGATGTGACATCGCTTGACACTAGGATATAATCATCACTCCAAGTAGTATTCTTTAAAACTTTTAAAATACTCATGGTGTCCTTCAAATAGGACTTCATTTCCTTAACATAAGGCTGGAGGATGTAATCGAGGTACTCAGAAAGATTTGCAAACAATGAGTCTACCCCTGAGACTATAGGTCTACCTGGAGGTTCGACCAGATTTTTATGGATTTTAGGTAAAAAATAAATAACTGGAATTTTTGGATTGGTTACATTAATATAATCAAATTCGTTCTTTGTGATATATCCCTTTTCTCTACCTTTATCTAGGAAGCAGGTTAAGACTTTCTTGAAATCATTAGTGGGGTCTTTTCTTAGTCTTCTATATGTAGCATCCAGTTCCAATTGTCTGTAGGCTTCTTTAATATAGTAGGCCTTCGACAAAATGACTGTACCACCACCTTTGACAACTGGTTTGATGACTATTTCTGAGTCATCCTGTAATTCTTTTAGGATACTTAGATCTTTTTTTGTCATGTTTGTACGGTCATATTTAGAGGGTTGCAACTTTCTTAAGTCCTCCATGACTGCCTTCTCAAAGACCTCAAGTGCACCTGTTTTATGTGCCGTCGGATAGAAATGGGACTTTTTCTTTAAATTGGTTGACATAATAGTATTAGGGTCTACTTCTTTGATAGTAGTAGTTGTCGGTTTTACAGCAAAAAACTTTTTTATTGTAACATTTCTCACAAATTTGTTGATGTCTATATAGGCTGAGAATAAATTAAACTTATTAGTCGGAGCAAACTTGAGACCCTTACTTAATACCATGAGTTTTTCTTGTGCGATAGATTTCTGGGACAGGTTAAAAATACCTTTTGGGGCAGTGTTTTTTAAAATTGTAGGGATCTTCTTTTTATGTAGCTTCTTTCCCCCTCTGCACCCTCTAAATCTACTCTTGATCTTTGGTCTTTGATCTTTATGTATCAGTCTGTCTCTGTTAGTCTATGCTCTGTACCAAGCACTACTTAAATTGCTTAGTGCTATATACATAAATGTTAATATATATGATATACTATGCAAAAACATTCCAGTGCAAAATAGATTGCAGATAAGTGATAGCTAGCTAAAACAATAGATAACTTTCCTCTCCTTACTACACACCCTTAAAACCACACACATTTTTTCTGCCCTTAACTGATATGTTCACCAATTAGCCATAACATTATGACCACCTGACTAATATTGTGTAGGTCCCCTTTAGACACCAAAAAAAGCCTTGACCCGTCGAGGCATGGACTCCACTAGATCTCTGAAGGTGTGTACTATACTTAAAATGTACTATAAGTTAAGAATATAATATAATAATCAGATTTATAAATGGATGTCAGTATTTTGTTATGTCTTTTGCATATTTACTAAAAAAAAAAAAAAAGTTACGGGGGTTGGGCCTCCATGGATCGGAATTGTTTGTCCATTGGATTAAGAGGCCAGTGCCACCAGGGAATACTGTTTACAGGAAAGGGTGTACATGGTCTGCAACAATGCTTAGGTAGATGTTCCGTGTCAAAGGAAAATCCACATGAATGGCAGGACCCAAGGTTTCTCAACAGAACATTGCCCAAAGCATCACACTGCCTCTGTTGATTTGCCTCCTATCAGTGGTCACATTGTTATGAGTGTGAAGTTTAGTGCAGCCCAACTTCTAGAAAAATATGGATAGTTTGGTGACACATTTAGCTCCACATTCTAATGTCACCAAAGTCTCATCAAAGTTCTTATATGACTATCAAACAAAAGCATTAATAAAATGCTTATTTAATTCATTTTTAATTGTTTGCTGGAGATGGTACGTAGCACTATTTTTAATTCAAATAAATAAATTAAAAAAATAATTCTCTCTATTTCCAGTGATCATATATCTCTTAAATACATTTTGGATTTCTTTTTAGATGATGAGAGTTCAATGATACTGGTACAGAACAGATATGTTTACTGGTTTTCTTAGCAACTCACTCTCTAAGGAAGCAAAAAAGCTTGTGTATAGAAAAGATATATAATTAACTTCCTGAATGTCTGGAAAATTGTGCTTTAATACAAATACATGAGTATATCTCAGCAGTGCTAATAAGAGACAGTGGGGGATTTTACCCAGTCCTAATTAATGTAGAAAGTCACTTGATATCTGGTGGACAGCTCCTGAGCACACAGTGTATTGTGGCAATAAAATACAGAGAAATATAAGAAGCAGTGAGAAGTCATTAGGATGGACATAAAGAAGATCAAACAGGTATGACGCATAGGCTAGTAGCACTCTTACAAGGTAGTTCAGTAGGAAAAATAACCTTTGTTAGATATGAAATATAAGAAGAAGACACAAAATCAAGGATTAAAATAGTGAAAGCTGTTCTCAACAGAATATGCACGAAAACATTATGAAGTAGAAATTAATATGTGCAAATATACAGAAAAGTATAAAAGCCAGAAGAAGTGCACTGCTAAGCACTGAATCTGAAAGCTGCATGCATTGATATATTTAGCACTGTGTATGAGATGGATGATTATAATGTTTCTTTCAATGTTAATTACAGGGATGCCACATATCATAAGTAGCAGTATTTATATTTAGTACCTTCAAAGGATAAAACCACAAAATGATCTCATGGAATTTTTTTTTCTTTAGTATTTACTGCTATGAAACACATCTTTCTAAAATTAGAGAGGATGATTAAAGAAAGTTTTGTATACCTTTAAAAATGCTGATATCAATGCAAATTGTACATTTATTTTCTGTATTATACATTTAGAAGGCAATGAAGTTTACTAATGAAGATAACATGGTTCCACAGTTAGCGAAGAACTAACGCAAAACTGTTACACCTTATTTATGAAAATAAATGACTGTGCCAGCTTACATATGTGCATCTACTTCCAATAAAGGAGACAAATATATGTAGATGGTATTACGCTCTAGTCAGTTAAGTAAGAATAATGATCTAAATAGTATCTTCAAAGTGGCCTCATCTGACTCTGGGGATCCTGCTACAATTCCCTGCAGAGGGATCCTTAGCACAGCTCATCATGGGGAGTCACGATGAGCTGTTACATGCAGGACGGTTTATGCCGTCAGTTATTGATTCCTAGTTTTCTAGTTCCCGTCTCAGTTTAGTTTTAGTGAATAGCCCCCCTTTTTATATCCTCACTACTGTTGAAAAAAATAAAATAAAATGTGGTTAGTTATTAGAATAAATATATTTTACACTCCTATAGAAAGAGTGTAAATATTGTGTCGGTAAGTATCACTTGATGAGATTAGAGTTGTGATGAGTGATGAAGATAAGGCTGGCAACTTCAATTTGTATTGACTGCAGTAGACAGAACTAAGTGAGATGAATGCCAATTAACAGGCAATTGCAGTAGTCAAGTTGAGCAATGATGAGGGAAGGAACAATGGATTTTGTGGCTTATTGGGTAGGGGGTAGTCATATGTATGCAATGTTCTTTAGGTGCAGCCATCTTCATCTTGAGATCTTGAGAAAAGAGAGGGATAAAAGATAGCACACAACAAAGATGAGCCTGAGGCAATGGCCTGGTTAGCAGCTACAAAAAATAAATCAGGATATGGGATGGAGGAGGAAGATGATGGAGGTCTAAGAATTGAATCTAGAAGGACACATAATGGGAGTAGGGTGACTGGATTGATATAGCTTGAGCTAATAGCAAGCAGTATCACTGGTATATTGAGGATAACAAGTTAAGAAAAAGATTGTGATCAACAAATTCGAAAGAGAGATTCTGAATAATTAGCAGGGAGTGATCTTTTGATATGCCTAGGGAGCAAGTGTTTTGGAAACTGTTGTTACAGCTGTTTCAGTGGAGAACAGGGACTTGAAATAAAAGTGGA
The DNA here is from genome assembly GCA_036172795.1 of Pelodytes ibericus. Lineage (NCBI taxonomy): Eukaryota > Metazoa > Chordata > Amphibia > Anura > Pelodytidae > Pelodytes > Pelodytes ibericus. The sequence goes on along the minus strand of CM069857.1, from coordinate 217,347,644 downwards.
TAGGGAGAAAGAGGGCATTAGATGAGAACAATTTAGAACGCATTTAATATACTGTAGTAATTGGATGCAAAAGGAAGACGAAAGATAGGCTTGTAGTTTTAATAGGAATGTGGGATCTAGGGAAGGTTTTTTTTAGGATAGGTCTTATGAGGGCACTTTTTAGGAAAGAAGGTATAATACTGGAGGAAATAGACATATTGGTGAGGTGGGCAAGGGATGTGCAAAGGGAGAATGATAGGAACCTACTACAATGTGGTAGGATAAGATTGGCGGTTGGATTTGGGGAGGAGAGGAGCTACCTCTTCTTCATTAGTTGGAGAAAAGACACTGGAGTTTGTAAGAAAGGGTTAAGGTGCTGCAAGTTTTACACATGCTTTTTTGCTATTTATTAAATAATTCTTGTAAGACGTGTAAAACAAATTAAATCTCTTATAACCTGCATCTCCCATGCATTGATGCACATTCTCTCCTTGTGCTCCATTCTTTTCCACAAAATGAACATCATAGCATTCTATCCATTTTTGAGCATATTATGTTGAGCGACCACTATTTTGTTAATTCATAATTTGCATGGATTCGCATTTTTATATATCACTAATACTTATTTTCTTCTCATTTGAAAGCTATCGTTAAACCTATTTGATGTTGAGTTAACAATTTAATAGATACAGTAGAACATCCTCATTACCATAAAATCAGTTTTGATTAATATTAATTTGCAACTATTAATAGAGTTCAGAAAGTGTCTCTAAATCACAGCTTCAAATATCTGACAATCAGGAAACTAAATTGCTTTAGTGTCAGCAAAGGCAAAATGAGATCTTCCAAAAAGAAATCTAATTGAATACATTTTTACGGGTCTACTCACTATACTCCAGACTTCAAGGCTGAAATGCTGCCTCTGAAGTCCGGAATGATTTGGGGCACATCAGGGACACATCGGGAGTCTAATTTCGAGCTACCCTATATGCCCTGATGCTCCCCCAATAGTGTCGCAATTCATGGCCGATTACATGTTGGGACTGAATACGAATGCCCCTGAAACATCCCTGAAAAAAAGTACCTATTTTTTTTAAATTAATTTTTTTATTTTCAATTTTCCAGATCAGGTCTGGAGATGCAGTTATCATCCCCAAATATGAACTGTATTTGGGAGTGTTTGTTATGTATTGGGTAGCCGAAACCTGTTTTTTTAGGGCAACAGAACTAGAACCTCAGGCCTTTGATGCTTTGGTTCAAATGAGCTGAACTGCTGATCCGGAGCCAAATTCATCTATATGAGTAACCACATTTCTGTGTTTTTTATGCAGTTTGGAATGGATTGGTGCATATTGAGTACACCCGTTATTGTAACAAGTATATTACACACTTTAGCTTATTAAAACATTGTTGACTTACTACTATGTTAACCCCTTCCCTACATGTGACGTGCCTGGCACTAAAAAGAGCAAAGAAAGCAATCAAAGATCACTGAATTCAAGTGCAGGGGCGCTCTATGATCACTAACCAGTGGCGCCGGCTGCACATGTGTGCTTGAAAGTTTGCTTTCTAAGCACCGATCATGTTGCTAAAGTGCCTCACTAGCTTAGCAACACCTAAAGATCTGTTGGTAGTCGCCCCCCTGAGAGCAGTGGTGTATCTTGGTTTTGTGCTGCCCTAGGCATTTGGGCACCCCTCTACCCACGCTGCACATGCATGACATGCCCCATAAATCACATCACCCCATTATATCACCCCATCACATACCTCCATCACCCCATTACATATCTCCATAACCCCTTTTGTATGCCTCCATCACCCCCATTATATGCCTCCATCACCCCCATTATATGCCTTCATCACCCCGATTACATGCCCCATCACCCCATTATATGCCTACATTACCCCATTACATGCATCCATCACCCCCATTACATATCCCCATCACCCCCATTACATGCCTCCATCAACACCATTATATGCCTCCATATGCATTTGAAATAGCCTAGAGTGTCTACTTTTACAAAATATATGGTTCATGGGGTAAAATATATTGTCCGACTTCAAAAATGGGCCAAATGGAACATGGGCATGTGCTGACTACATGTGAAAATTCCAAGTTTGAAATGCACACCTCCCTTTTATTCTCTAAACAACTAAATGAACCATGCATGGGTGGTATCCCTGCAGTCAGGAGATGTTTCTGGACACCTACTGGGTTGTTATTTGGCAGTGACACATACCAAAATCTGTGAATTCATGTCTGAAGTAAAATGTATGTGAAAAAAGACAAAAAATGTAGTACCACAAAATTTGACAAAGGCTGGTGGTAGAATTAGTGCATGGAAAGTGTTGAAATAGAATAGGGTGTCTACTTTAAAAAAAGATATGGTTTGATGAGGTAAAATACACTGACTGGCTTCACAAATGTCCCAAATGGGACATAGGCGCAGGTTGTCTGCAAGTTAAAAAGATTGAAAACCAAAGACTGCACCTCCCAAATATGGCCTTTTAGCCCCCAAAAAACCCAATAAACCTATGCATGGGTGGTATCCCAGTACTCAGGAGAAATAGTAGAATCTATTTTGCATTATTTTTATATATTTTTTTTTTAATTATATTATAAGATATGATAAAAATGATGGTATCTAAAGAAAGCCCATCTTGCCCCATTCAAAACAATATATAATTTGTGTGGGCACAGCAAATGGCCCACACAAAAGAAAATTACAGCTAAACACAAACAGCACAGAAATGTTAAAATAGCCATTGTCCATAATGGACAAAAATGTTTCAAAGGGTCTGTCCTTAAGGGGTCAAAGAGTAATTTGGGCACTTCCTAACCTAGTAAGCTTCTTACAGCTGTCTCCTTATATCTGCAGAAAATGTAATGAATACATTCAGAGTTCCAAATATTCTGGCTTTAACTCAGACAATAAAACTGAGATATTTAAAACATTTTCATGATCTATAAGAACTCTTGCAATATGGATAGACAGCATAGAAATATATTTGTATAGTAACCAAACAAAATAATACTGGCTTTGTGATACAATTACAAATTTCCAGTAATACTGCAAGTCATAATATTCATAATGTAGTTTTATTGGCCATCTGTTAAATTATGTTTGCTTCACATGCATTTATGTAATTTATTTCTAGGAAGTTATAGATTACTTGTAATGATATATATATATATATATATATATATATATATATATATATATATATATATATATATATATATATATATATATACATACATACATACATATAATGTTGATAAATAACCTTATTATGGAATTATTGACAAAAGTTTAATGTGAGAAGCTTTAGAATGCCTCCTGCAGGCCCAAACAATGGCCACGTCATATGTCACTATCAGTCTGATCCTTCATCTCAGTCTTGCCATCTATACATCTTGTTGCAGCTTTTTGGTACATCCCCTGCTGTCCTGAGGATGTCCATACCGCCCGCTGCTCTGTCCTTGTCCTTGGCCACCCTTTTGGAAGCGGCACTGTTGCGTGGTAGGCTGCATCCCCGTCCTCAGTACACTGCAGTCAGTAAGCACCTCCGTCGTGCAGTCCACGGGGGGTTTGTCTTAGTGCCCGATGTTCCTCTCTCAATTACGGTAATGGTGGAGTTAGTCTCTTATGCTGCCTGCATAAATCTCGGACCTTCCTATTGATTTGCCTTTGTTCTCTACGTCCTGACCTCAGCTTTACCCTAAGATTCTCTCTACTGCTCCCCTCTGGCCTCCAGGACTACCCTCCTACCATTGGCTCCCAGCCATAGCCCGACACAATCTTCATATATCAGCTGCTCAGGTGATCTTAAGATTTATTTTATCATCTGTAAAACATTGCTGCTTAGACACACTGAAAGCTACATCTATGTTGACAGGGAATTCCTGCTTTGGTTGCCAGAGATTAGGCAGTGCTACAAAATTCCCTGGCAACTAGTATCTAAGGTACTTGGCTGTTGGTGTAAATAGCCCTGTCTTTTTAATATGGTTTCCATTGTGGCTTCTACCTTTGTTGGGCCCACTCCAGCATTATACATAGCTGGATACTTAATCCTCAGAGTACTAGGTTACTGAAGACTCAATAGACTTCAAAGACCGCTAGTCCACACATAATTATTTTCGTGGTGGCTAACATAGCAGATGAGTCATATAAACCACACGATTTTAGTGTGTGGTCACAGACGATGATCATACCTTGATAAAGTCCATACTGTTTTTAAAATAATGGAATTTTTATTTTTTTGCATAATGTAAAGACTGGTGATGCATGAAATATTCATAAGTAATAATAGGAACGTATGATTTTTACAACACAGTCATCTATGCTCACTGTGTTTATTTTAAAGGGGTAGGTAAAATGGCATATACACCAGTCAGTCATAACATTATAAAAATTGACAGGTGCCAAGCCAATGGAGGCAGTGTGATGATTTAGAATCAAAAGACTATATACTGCACCTTATATGACGGGAGAAGCAGCCCCAAAAACAATCTAGTGCTCCACTTCTAGTTAAAATATAAAACAATACAACCAGTGAATGAGTGCACTACTCCCAACACTCCACACACTATTAATTACCCTATAATGAGGTATGGTCTCCTCCAAGTGTTTATACAGAGGGGAAAATGTAAAAATAGATAATAGTCAAGTATGCTTAAAACTGAGTGATTTGTGTAAAAACAGGACAAGTCCACTCACATTTTCTTGAGCAATATGCTCAGTTATAAATGCATCCAGGAGCCCCCATAGGGGTATGGCAGATAGCTTGAATCCTAAATTGACATCCACTCCAGTGCAGTAAAAGAACAAGGTGCAGTAAGTATAACAAATTTTTAATAAAGCATAAAAAAACAATAAAAACAGCAATGTTCAGTGAAGATAAAAAGTCTCTTTAAAGTGCGCCGTGTCTGTAGCAGCCAGGTCTTCCCACACAACGCGTTTCAACCTTCTAGAGGTTTTTTCAAGTTTCCCCAAATGGCCATTTCGATTATAACCTTGCCACCAGCATCAAAATACCTCACATAGGCAAATCCCTTACACTATAATAATAAACTAGTTTAATAAATAAATCCAGAAACTGAAGAGAAAACTACACAGACACACAATATACAGAGCATATATGTAGACTGCAGCTGGAGAGGAACTAAATGGGCGTGGTTACATTTAAATAGAGGAACTGAGACAAAAAAAAACCCAGAATGAAACAATAGTATAACAAACAGCAGGGAAACAAAAATGAATCAAAGCAAGAGAGCAAAGGAACCAGAAGCATTGAACAGGGAAATCCTCTAACAGGCTTCTAGGATTCAAGGTAGCCCCATCACAGGGCTTCAGGATCAGGATACAGGATGGCCCCTAACAAGGCTCTAGGACAGGACTCGGGATAGCCCACTAACTGGGCTCAAGACTACAGGGATACAGGGAACACAACACAAACTTGAATGAAACATAAGCAGGAAAATTACAGGGATAAAATCTATCGGAGGGAGCATGAATACACAGAAATGCAAAAAGGATACTGAAATGAATGGATACAGCCTGGCTTGGTCTGGAAACGGGTTGAATCCTGACATGTTTCTGCAAATTATACTATTTGTTGCTTAAAAAACATTCTACTGATTTAGTAATGGTCGCTAATAAATTAATAAAGTTACACTGTATATTCCACTTATTTTTGCCATTAAGTATATGTATCCTTATGAACTGTTAAAGAATCTTTTATAATATGTAATGAACCTATTTGTGTTGCCAAGGTGACAATTAAATTGCTCATAGTATAGTGCTAATTAACACACATACCATTAATATTGGGCAAGGTTATTGCTATACACTCCCAGCATTAAAATGAATTCAGAGATAAAAATTATTTTTAAGCATAGAAATGCATGCACTCATGTATTTCATTATAGCACAGTACAAATCATCATTTGTTTTGTAATTACCAAGGAAATATGCTGAAGGGAAAAAATAATTTGGTTAAAGCAACGCTTAATAAATGTTTAAGTGTGTGAATAATTGAAAATATTAATATTTAACATTTTAAAACATATTTCAATAAATGCATGTTCTACTCAACGATACAACTTTGCTTCATTGTTGATTAATCCATGAAAGGCTTTACCCTCAATCTTTGTAGCACATCAATCAAACTGAGGCATAATACAACTGTGTATTTCAAAACATCATCTCTTTAAAATGCTTATTGCTCCGAGCTGCACAAGGCATATTAAATAGTTTGTGTCTCTTTGGACAGCAAAATTTGCATGTGTGTTAACCCCTTAAAGACTGTTTTTTGTGCTGAAGGACAAAAACACCAAAAAGTACAATTCTATTTTTCTGGACACAGAGCGACCCTCTGAGTCTAAGCCATAACATGTCAATATCCAGTGATGTCACTGATGTACCCAGAATGTTCGTACACAGGGCACTGTGGCACGTTGCTGTTTGCAAGACTTGCTAAGCAATTCAAATGGTCATTTGGGTCATGTATTGTAGGACAGCACAGCAAATCCTCAGACTCGAAGAGGTAAAGAACTCTAACTATGGCACCAACTTACTAGCTGTTTAGCACATTTGTCGTCTCTGTTAAAAACACGTATATATACACACACAACACTTATTTACATAAACCTTGACCTTACTCAGCAGTTAAACGTATTTCAAGTAGATCCCACTTACATTGCATTAATACTGTATATTCGATTGTGTGTTTCAAAGTTACAACCATATATAAAAATCCAATGTGTGAAATTTGATTTTAGAAAATGACATGTCATGGCTCCTGTGTGTGTGTGTGTGTGTGTGTATATATATATATATATGTATATATACACACACACATTTAGAATTTTCTCACATTTAACTGTAAACATAGCCTACAAACGTCATTCAAATAGTTTTAATATCAATACAGATAATAGATTGTGTAAACGTATAACATTTTCAAAGCTAGCTCAGGACTGTGAAGGTGAACCTGAAAATCAGTCAGCAGTCTTCAAAACAATATCCATGTTTATTGGATACAATCTTTAACAAGGAGCTTTGTCAGGAGCCATTAACATCACAACTGTATACAGAGGTGTGTACTGAATGTGTACTGAACAGAAATTCCAAAAACACAGAAGTTGGGTGGTGACACAAAAATGGCACACATGACATGCAATTGTTTTATGGTCAAATGGTTATACAACCTTAAAATGAATTCCATCACTGAACTTGACCTGAAGTACTGATCAAATGTAATGTTGGACTCTTGTTGAAAAACCTTTTATTTTTTTATTTTCTGACAATCCTTTTTTATTTATTTTTACTATTTTATCAACTCTGACAACCAAGACTAATCTAAAAGATCTTCTGTAAAATTTAAAAAAATACATAATACAACATTTCACACGTCCTGCCACTAAGGGGTTAAAATATAAGGGCAAATAAATCTTATTTCTATGCTTGATAGACAAATTCAATTACGAGAGAAAAAAAATTAGCCAATCTCCAAGCTTGCATTGTTTTCTTGTGTAGATTGTGGGTAACAGGTCTCAGTAAGCTAACAAGCTTTTTTATAATATTGCTCCGACGAAAGTAAATTACTTTTTCTTCCTCTGCTGTACGCAAATAACAAAAGTGACAATGTTTGTATTGTGTTTCTTATTTCTATAATTACAATTTTAAGTAGATTTTAGATTTACTTTCTGTAGCAGCCATTCTTGACAGGGCAAGAGGAATGTAACAAGGGGTGGTTGGGGGAGGGTTACATATTTTCACTAGTTCGTAAATTCTAAGTAACTTGAAACTAACTAATTCCAAAGGAATGCCATCATTTATCAGTGAATTAATGCTGTTAAATATTATATGTACCTGGTAAAAATAGGCTGTTAGTGGACTGTGGGTCTATTTACAAAACCGTGAACTGTGATGATGTGAAAAGGCAATTGCAAATATCGGGTGTTAGTAGCTTAATAGGATAAAATCCTCCATGAAGTTTACTATGCATTTCCCTTTCTAATTTTTTATCATCTGATTAAGCATTGTGTTTTTATATTTCAAACAGTGCAATGTTTGTTGGAGATGTTAGCTTTATTTCTTAAAACAGCCTAGCCAGCGCTGTATCTAGTGCGAGGCAAACAAGGCAAGTGCCTAGGGCGGCACTTGCCTTGTATGCCTTTAAGGGGCTGCGCAAAACACACACACAAAAAAATATATATATATTTTTTTTAAAAGCCTCCCCTTTAAGAAAAAAAAAGCCTTGCTTGCCGGCAGAGATGGTGGCTGGGGAGATCGGAGATGGGGGTGCATGTAATGGGGTGATGGGGCTTAAGATGGGGGCATGTAATGTAGTGATGGGGTAATGGAGCATGTGATAGGGACATGTTATGGGGGCATGTAATGTGTATGTAATGGGGTGATGGGGGGATGTAGTGGAGGTGATGGGGCATTTAATGTGTGTGCATGTGGGTGATGGGGCATGTAATCGGGTAATGGAGCATGTCCTGGTTGTGCAACGTGGTTTATGGGTCATGTTGTGCGTGTGCAACGTGGGTAGGGGGGTGCCCAAATTTTGTCTGCCTAGGGCAGCATAAAACCAAGATACACCACTGATCCTAGCTCTGAAATATTTGGTCTTCTTCTTCACCAAAAGTGGTATGAATGCATGGGGAGGTACAGCAATCTATTCAAGGTGAATCCCTGTTACAAGGAAAGTATTTTGAAAAGTAACAGGTCCATAAAAAATATATTAAATAGAAAAAAAACCTGAAGCACGTCCGTGATACCACGATTTTATTTTTATTGTAGTGATATACTTGGTATGGTATCTTGTTGATATCCAATCTAAATATATGTATACAACATAAGTACAGGTACAGTAGATGTAACATACCTACAAAGCAATAATATATTCCAAATGACAGACAAGAAGGTTTTGAACCAGTCCAATCATTTGTCAAACTAAGTGGATTCAGTTTAAGTCATTCCAGCTATTCCTCACATTTATTTCAAGAATTTGCTGAAGTGAACCAAATCCACTTTGCTTTTTAATCAGACTATGTTACAGAATAGTCAGTTTGTCATGTCTGCATAGCACATACTTCAAAATGATTTTATTTAGTATGCTAGAAAAGTGCTGCAGCACAGTATGTGAGGAGATCAGTTTTGTTTTTTCTATACTTTTGCTATGTTGTGAATTCTCCCAAACATAGTCTATTGTGCAGAAGAATAAGGTATATTGAGAAATAACAGGGAAGTAGGACTGTAATGCTTAAATAGGCAATTGTTTTTGAGTAAACACTTTAAAGGGACAGTCTAGTACCCAAACTCACTTTGGTGCAAGATCAAGATAACTGTCCAGTGTGATCTGATTCAGGCATTCTGCAGAAATCACATATTAAATATTTGACTCAAGCCCTCCCCCACTGATAACTCTGCATGTTTACTGCATGTGCCGCAGCATTGATTATATAGACACTGAGGATAAAAAAAGGATATTGACTTTTACACTCAGCTAGTGTGGGAAGTCCAGGTTTCTTGCAAACTGCTGCAATTTCACAATTACCTCTAACTGTAAATGTAAGCAATGCAAGATGTAAAACATGCATTTTAAAGTACTTTGGTGTCCAAATGCATCTTCCAAATGTTAATGCATATTAATGATCTTTCAGACAGTCCCTTTAAAGAAACAATCATTCATTACCATTATTATAAAGAGTCATGCTGGTAAATATCTGCTTCCTTAGACAAGCAATCTTTAATATTCTAGAGACTATAAATCCACTGTATACCAGATCGACATATTAACAGTAAAAACTCATTGTTAAGTATCTGTTATATCACAAATTAACTTTTTTTTCCATAAAATTGTTTCTATGTGATTCTGACTTTAATACATTTTTATGACACCATATATTCGATAGTATTAAGATGCTGAGAAATGTTAGCAGTTTGTTTATTAAGTTAAATAACTTCTGTTTTCTCCTTTTTTAACATTATGTTTTATTATATTTCACCTTTTATTTTAAGAGTTTCCATCATGAGCTCTGCTCCAAACTTATACACTGGAGTGTGTTGAACTGTTCTGGAGTGGATAGCAGCCTATTTCTTTATTATTTTTTTGTAACACTATCCCCCTAGCTATACAGCTGTCTAGCCGAATTTTGACTACTAGATCCAAAATTGTTTAAGTCTAGAAGGTGAATGTAGGGTAATGGAGAGCAAGAAGAATAAAGTTGAATGCCGCAGAATGATGACCAAATGACTCCCAAACAGTATAATAGTAAATAATGGGAACCAACTAAATGCAAATGCATTGTCCAAGAAATGCTTAGCAGATACATCTTCGGGAACAGCTATTGTAGCTGTGTATCTGCCTTGAAATGATTTCTGAGCAAACAACCCCCCAATAAAAACAAGAAAAATTATTATACTAATTAATATTAAAACATATTTACAAAATTATGAATCTACAGGATACCATAAAGCAAGGGGACATTGGGGCAGTCTCCTTTTAATAAAGATGTTACTTAAAGATCCTTTATTAAAGTCAACACATGGACACCCAACTTAAAATACCAAAATTTCTGCGAATACTTTTCAGCAATGATCCACCAAAATAATAAAGATATTTCATACACTGTATCTTGGTAGCTCAGGAGTTACATCAGTCACACTATACTTATTTTTTTAAATCACATCAGCCTGACAAAAATGTAATCTTCAGAGATTGGTCACAGCATTACCTCTTTCAAGGTTAATATAATTCATCCACTGTATTTCTGTTACCACCAGAATGTATAATCCCAAATATATGAAAAGGGATGTAAATCATCACTGCACTGTTTCACCCAAGGAAGCGCTTGAAAAGACAATAAAAACCAATAAACATAAAATTCATTTTATAAGCTGGAAATAAGAATACAGATACAAAATGCCCTCCACCCATTGTCAGAGCAATAATGAATGCACCCAAAGTACAAAGTCTAATATATCCATCTAACAGACATGCTGTTATGCAAGACTGTTGCTTTTAGAGTTATACTGTTGAATGATTTGCACTTCTATGTGCAAAACTATCTTTGCGCTTTGCTCCTACTGCAATGTACTAAACATTTAACAATCAAATAGTACATACAAGCAAATTGCGAATAAAAACTGGCATAATTGCGAATAAAAACAGGCACATTTGCAAATATTTTTTTCTACCTCTTTTGATAGCACTTGCTAAAAGCTGGTGTAATTTTCACACGCAAATAAGAATTATTTTTCACAAAATGTTCGCAAAACTCTTTAGCGTGCGCAAAAATAATCGCAATTTATTATCGCAACCGGAAAAATGTTTAGAAAAATAAACGGAAGAGGCTCAAATCAGGGAAAACAAGTGCAAAATGTCACAAAGAGTCGCAAATTGCTCCTTACTCATGTTACTCACTGCACATGCTTAGTTCATGACTCCCTATGTATATTAAAAAGAATTAAAACCAAACCAAGGTTAGCTAAGGCTTGTCTATGCATCTTGTTCTAGATAAGATTTCACCTCTTGCGAGTTTTCTTCAAGTCTAAGGGCGTTTCAGCCCGAGTGCTGGGTGTTCATTTACTTACAGAAAAACCTCACCAGGTGTGTCCCTGGATGACCCATGATCATGTTGAGGAGAACCCCTTTTCAGAAAAAGATGCTCCATTGACGTATATACTAAAATATATCAATCATCCATAATTATACACAGTAAGTAAACAATGACTGCTTTCCGGAAACAAAACTCACTGTATAAGCATCTAGTGCATGAACAGGACAGAAGTGTCCAATTGAACACACAGGTAAAGTGAGTCATCATTTAGCTGTGAAAATACAAGTTTACTACAAGTAATATTCTCACTGTATCCTTGTTATTGATGTTCACAATAGTTCATACATTGCTGTCATTATGAAGAACAGATGTACAACAAACAAGACAAAGGCAGTCTTCTATGGACGCCTTCTATGGATGGTCACTGCTAATTAACCATACAAACTACTGTTAAAATACTAATGGCATTTTTACAATGTTGTGGCACTAAAAATACAATATAAATAAACACAAAACAGGTAACGGATGATCACTCATCCACACAAACCAGGTTACATATTTTCTTAACGCTTTCTTAAAATACCTACCTGATTTGAAAAAAGTCCAGAAACATTATATATTGATATAATGCCAAGCACAGCACCACATCAAAGACCTCCAATCTCAGTGACACCAAAACAAATCTATCCTCTCATATCCATCTCAAAAAACAGAGGAAGTGCTATAGATTACAGGACATGACCAGCTGTATTCTTGCTAGGGAATCTCCACGTGTTAAGGTTTCACACTTAGCGTTGCCACCTTTTCTACAAAAAAATACCAGCCATGCTATTGACTTAAAACATTGGCCTCAAACCAATTATTTACCGGCATTCAAGTAAAAAAAGCGACTGTGAGGCAACCTTACTCACACTACTTTCCAAGATTTGGATTTTAGTTAAATATTAGCCTCTCACTGCTCCATATAAAAAAGTGGTATTTTTTTCACTCATATTTTCTCAAAGTCATAATGTCTCCATAACAGGGAATAGACTTTGAGAGTATTGCTTATATATGAGCAGTGTAAGGCTCATTTCCAATAAAATTACTTTCTATAGTTACAAACCATGATGCCCTTGCCTAATGTATAATGCAACATATTATATTATTGCCAAAGAAAATATTATCAATAAATAAACTGTTATTTATGGAAATATTGCTAGCACAATGTATTACATAATACATGAAGTAGTACTTGATTAAAAACATAAATAAACAATAATGTGCGTGAAGGACATCTAAGTGCTACCATGTCTTCAGGAAGTATCTCTTGACATGGCAGAAATAGAAAATCAATATTGTTTCATTTTAAAGGAGCAACGCTACAGTACACTGCACTAAGCAATTCAGGTCAGATAACTTTTCATTGGATTTCTAAACGTTCCCATTTATTTCACTTTCCCTGGGGTTATCCAGCATAATGAGTATGCCTCATGTTGTGCTTTAACGAGCAAGATCACTCCCCAAACTGCTGTGGGCATCCTACTCATCCAAATCATGTAGGCTTTCATATATTATCCTTTCATTGTAAATCAAGAGCGAACACATTATTTTATAATGTAAACATGCATTAAAACATAATTAAACACAATGATAAAGATGTATAGCAATATTGATGCTATAAAGGTAGGTCAGGTACATCATTTATTTTTGTTTTAACAAAATTATTATGGCAAGGAAATAAAACAGTGACAGCATGGATTTATCAGGAATTCTACCAAAGACATATAACCAATTAGCAAAATGCAAATTTTACATGTAATTCACCCATGGCATGTTTTCTGACATGTACACACACATGCATCTGAGAACAAGAGTTACATCCTTGCCCAAATATTGAATTATATTAGACAACCAACATTTCTTCCATTCTGCAATTCTCTCTTTCATGAGTAATGGCCTATGTGTTGCTGTGCAACAAAATGGTGTGTAAATTAGGCAAACAATATATACTTAATCCACATAAACAATAACTATTTTCTCTTCTCACCCCAAATAAAATTGTCAACAGTTGAATAAACATAATACAACTTAGAGGTTTTGTTTCGATGAATTTGGCTAAAGCATAATTTAGCTCACCTTCCAAGTCGAGGCACAATTTCAATAATGCTCACCCATCATACTGCCAAACAGTGAAGAATCCACAGAACACATTGCCACTGCTTCAGATGCCAGTGGCGGTGTGCCACTCGATCCAACGCTTGCATTGTAATCGGTGATGTGAGGCTTACATGCAGCTGCTCAGACATGAAGCTCCTGTCACACAGTTGTTGTGCTGATATTAATGCCAGCGGATGTTTGGAACTCTTCAGCTATGTCATTTGGAGAGCTTTGGCACCTTAGCACTCATGACCCTGCTCTGTGTTCCTTGCGTGGTCTTCTACTTTGTGGCTGAGTTGCTGCTGTTCATTTCAGAATGACCCATTTTTTCCACAAATGTTTATAAATGTAGACTGCATGTCTAGGTGCTTGATGTTACATAGCTGTGACAATGGGTCTGACTGAAACACCCACATTCAATAATTAAGTGGTGTGTCTCAGTATCTTTGTACATTTAGTATCTCTGCTTTTGGCATCTGGGACAGAGGACTTTATTCATGAAAGAGGAAATTGCAGGTTCTTGACAAATTAATTAAATTAAGACCATAGTATTTCAAAAAAATAATTTGAGTCCATCTGGGAGTATGGCACTGTATAAATACTAGTTATTATTATTACTTCACATGGTGCTAAAACATCAGAGATAGGCAAATTGTCCATACAAGGACATCAGTGTGTATATATATATATATATATATATATATATATATATATGCATTTTTCAAATTGATAAGACTGTAGTAGTTAAATATGTACACAATAAATTTCTATATATAAATGGGCTTATGACAGCTACTCTAGAAGCAAGCCATACCACAAGGAGAAAAAGAGAAGGTGGGTCAAATTCTGTACTACGGTGGAGGCAAACACCCGGCCCGCCGGATCTTGTAATGTGGCCCGCACAGCCAGGGCCGGCGCTACCATAAGGCAGCACAGGTGGCTGACTTAGGGCGCCCCAATGGGGGGGCGGGAAAATCGCCTGCTCCCCCAGGCCCGTTTACTTACCTCCATGCCGCTGTTCAGGTCCGTGCGCATTCAATAAAGTGTGTTGAAACTTTTTTTTTCAACACACTTTATTGAATGCGCACGGCCTGAGGGGAGCGCACAGCGCTTCCCTCTCAGCCACGGACCTGAACAGCGGCATGGAGGTAAGTACTGGGGTCTGGGGAAGGGGGGAGGAGGGAGGTTTAACGAGCAATTCCTGGGCATCTGACTGGCATAATATTCCTGAGCATCTGAATGGCACAATATTCCTGGGAATCTGACTGGCACAATATTCCTGGGAATCTGACTGGCACAATATTCCTGGGCATCTGAATGGCATAATATTCCTGGGAATCTGACTGGCATAATATTCCTGGGCATCTGAATGGCATAATATTCCTGGGAATCTGACTGGCACAATATTCCTGGGCATCTGAATGGCATAATATTCCTGGGAATCTGACTGGCATAATATTCCTGGGCATCTGAATGGCATAATATTCCTGGGCATCTGACTGGCACAATATTCCTGGGCATCTGAATGGCACAATATTCCTGGGCATCTGAATGGCACAATATTCCTGGGCATCTGACTGGCATAATATTCCTGGGCTATGACTGGCATAATATTCCTGGGCTATGACTGGCATAATATTCCTGGGCATCTGAATGGCATAATATTCCTGGGCATTTGACTGGCACACTATTCCTGGGCTCTGACTGGCATAATATTCCTGGGCATCTGACTGGCATAATATTCCTGGGCATCTGAATGGCATAATATTGCTGGGAATCTGGCTGGCACTATATTGCTGGGCATCTGGCTGGCACTATATTACTGGGCATCTGGCTGGCACTATATTACTGGGCTCTGGCTGGCACTATATTACTGGGCATCTGGCTGGCACTTTAATCCTGGGCTCTGACTGGCACTATATTACTGGGCTCTGGCTGGCACTATATTACTGGGCTCTGACTGGCACAATATTACTGGGCTCTGACTGGCACAATATTACTGGGCTCTGGCTGGCACTATATTACTGGGCTCTGACTGGCACAATATTACTGGGCTCTGACTGGCACAATATTACTGGGCTCTGACTGTTACAATATTCCTGGGCACTGAGTGGCACACTATTACTGGGCACTGACTGGCACACTATTACTCACCCATGCACTGTGTAATTAGCGCAATCCTGACCGCTGCACTGTATACGTAGCGCAATCCTGACCCATGCACTGTGTACTTAGCGCAATCCTGACCGCTGCACTGTATACGTAGCACAATCCTGACCCATGCACTGTGTACTTAGCGCAGTCCTGACCCATGCACTGTGTACTTAGTGCAGTCCTGACCGCTGCACTGTATACGTAGCACAATCCTGACCCATGCACTGTGTACTTAGTGCAGTCCTGACCGCTGCACTGTATACGTAGCACAATCCTGACCCATGCACTGTGTACTTAGCGCAGTCCTGACCCATGCACTGTGTACTTAGTGCAGTCCTGACCCATGCACTGTGTACTTAGTGCAGTCCTGACCCATGCTTGCTATTATTCTTCCTAGGCTTCAGTTTTCAAGGCTAGTTATTACTTAAATTATTATTAAAACCAGTAGCAACTGAATGCAGAGGCAATTATTCATGATAATAAAGAGTAGATGCATAATCCTATACAACCGGCCCTTTGAGGGTAACCATACTGCTGATGCGGCCCCCGATGAATTTGAGTTTGCCACCCCTGCTGTACTAGGTGTGCTTCCCCCTGGCTGCCTTCTACCCTAGCTCAGTGGACTGGGGCTGCATAATTATTCATTTCTAAATGCCCTAGTTCCTACGCTCCAACTGCGGCCCTCCAGTTGCTACAGAACTTCAAACCCCATAATTCCCCACCAACTTTCTAGAATGACAGGGAATTATGGTAGTTGTAGTACAAATACAGCTGGAGGGTCGCAATCGAACTCCTACGCACTAATGTGTAACCCTTTATGTCTTTCTAAATATTTTGTCTGCCTCTGTATTTTACCTGTCAATATATCTGTCCTGCTCGGCTGTGTGTCTCTCCAAGTCTATCTGTCTATCAGTCATTTTACCTTAATTGTTAGTATATCTGTTCTGTCTGTCTATTTGTGTCTTTCTCTAATGACAATATGTGGACTGATGAAACTGCATAATGGGCCACTAAATTGATTTTGCCCCCTAGGCACAAGTTGAAAGGAAGACCATCCACTTAATAACATTAATAACAAGGCACTATAAAAAGGCATTATCATCCATTATTCCATGACCTTCATTGCCCATAGCTGCTTCATCTACATACATACATACACACACACACACACACACACACACACACACACACACACACACACACACAGATATTTTTAGCTTTTCATGTATGCCCTGGGGATGTTACTTTTGTCCAACATCCAAGGGATGTTACTATTACCCAGTTTAATGATCCCAAGTGTTGAACAGATTCTACAGAAAATGCATTAGCCCACTGAGCTATCTCAATGGGTTAAACAGATCCGGTACCCACAAGAGTTGATAAATCAAGTAAATTCCTTGACCTTTAACGAAAAGACAGTTTAATACCTTTACTAATTAACGAATATTATTTTTAAAAATTAGAGATGAGCTAATCTCCAACTGCTCATTTAAAATGACAGTTCGCTGCAAAATTGCTGTTGATAATGACTAATTTAGACACTGACCGTGGTAAAATGGAAAAGAAAAATGCATCTTTGGCAGGTAGAAAAGGAGAGAACATTTATATTCATTGACACATGATGTGTTCAAGCAGATGAAATGATCTTGTTTGCTTACTGCCTATCATGCACAGGGCCCCACTGACCATTATGCTGACTAGTGTTACTTGTTTTATAAGTAAAAGAGTGGGGCCATGCAATAGTCCAATACATCTTTATTAAAGACTGCTTAATTAAATCATCCAAACTCAAGTCATTTGGTGCACTCATGCTTCTTATTTTTTATCCTATATCCCACCCATTTCAAATGTTGGGCAGGCAATTAATCTTTCTCTGCCTATGGCACCTGGAATAGAAGTCTTTATTCATACAAGAAGGAATTGCAGGTAATTGACAAGGGAATTGCAAAGGCCAAGGTAATTAAAAAAAAAAAGTGCTTTGAATCCCATGGGGATATATATATATATATATATATACACACACTATTTATTATTCCTTCACATGGTGCTCTATGAACAGAGATAGGCAGTAAAGATCATTACATTGTTGATCACAAAGTCAAGTTAATGTCCACCATGTTGGTTCCTTCAAACTCTACCATTTTGGTCTTTATTTTGCAATTCCCTTCAAAATTTCTTCTTTCATGAATAATACAAATACTACTCTTTGCAAACCTCTATTGTAAGCATAAACAGGGAGAACATTTACTTTAATTATCTTAATAGACCTAGCCTCTCTCTGATTATATAGCGCAATAATAATAACTTGTAAGCACCTTTCTCCCAGTGGGACTCAAAGCACTTGTTACTAAACAATAGTTGTTGTTGTTATTATTACCAATTGATGGTACTCATGTATCAACCTAAGAATAATAAAGTGCTGAGTTGACCCTGCCAGGATTCAAACCTGCAACCTCAAGGTTTGAAATAACTCTGCTGTCAAGGCATTTACCAACTGAACTATCTCGCCAGCATAAAGTAAAACCTGCTTTAAGACCTGAAAATAAAAAGCTTGCAATAATATTTGTTATTGAAGCATCACAGCTTCCCTACTCACAGTGCGTACAATAGTTTTACATTGTATTTAAAAAAAAGTATTGTTTCTTTTATATACTGTTCTTTTTTCAGCTCTCTGTTATGGTAATTACTCTTTTGCAGCCATTTCAAGATATTTTCACAATTAAATGTCACAGTGAAATAAAAACAGAAAACCCAATTAACTGCAAAGGTTTGAACCAATACACATGTGCAAACCAAATGCATTCCATAATCATGATGTATTGCAGGAAGTCTGCCTTCATTAAAGGCTACTTATAATGAACTATTAGACTGGGTCAAGGATGTCACTAGAATAATAACCCATCCCAGGATGCATTAGACAGAAATATCACCAGTCAAATTACAAATAATACAGGGATGTCATTATGTCAAATGCTGCCCTTCGCTGTCCCTATCCCCTTTTATATTCTCCAGACTTTCAACAATAGGAAAATAATAATTCAACGAGTATCTCAATAAGAATGACAAATGTAGGTCTACAAATTTAATACAAAGGACCCAGTGAATATTCTAGGAAGCAGTGAAATGTTTTGTAGAATGTTTCAATCTAGGTTAGATGGTGTAATCAGTTAAAGGTAAAGAAACATTATAAATAAACACAACTGCAGATCGTTGTGACATACAAACTGTCAAGTTAATTCACAGTAATGTATATTGTTTCATAATTCAGGCACAAAAACATTCATACTTTTCTTTGAGAAAATGAGAAGTCCATCAGAGACAAGGAGGGGGGGGGGGGTTTGTGGGGCGGGGGCTACAACTAATACAGTTGTTATGGGCCCGGCTGTTGGAGCAAATTCTGCTGGAAACAACAAATTTTGGTCTGCAACAATATTGCCACAAATCAGGGTTCCATGACTGACTACATGTCCTGACCCATGTGTTATACACCCAGTATTCCTGTGTTCTGGCACCTCCCTGACATGACCTGATAAAGTGTCATGAATTAGAAGGGAAAGGAAGCTAAAAGAAGACCTGTAATGTATTTCTACAATATTCTTAGAATGCAGTGTCCAAGTGATGCTATGATAGTAACCATAACATTCTATGAGGGAACAAGGCCCGCTCACTGGAGCAGAATCAAAAGGTTAGTTAAGACATATCTTACATGCTGACTGTCCTACTTTGTCCAAAATCGTTGCAGCCAATTTCCTGTGTACCAAAATATTCCTGCACTGCACATGTGCAGCACAGTGGCATTTCTGAGGCGATACCGTGCATGTAAGATCATGATGTGATCTGACATGAAGTCACATAATATGAAGTCGTTTTATTAAAGGGGAAACCTCGGTTGGAGCCCTGACCTGATGCAGTTCCGGTCACCGACCACTTTGCAGATTACAAAGCAAGATGTTACCGACAAGCTGTTTGCATGGCACTGACAAGCTGTTTGGAGACAGAGATGGCACCAGCAAGCTGTTTAGTGATATAAATGACAAAGGTGGAGCCGAAAGAGGAAGAGGTGTGTCCTAAATAGGAAAAGTTGCAACCGGAATAGATAAATACGAGGCAAATGAAATTTGAGCGGGATGAGTGAATTTATTCAGCTTGGGGCAGCATAAAACCTAAACACAATTACTGTAACCTACCTACATAATATTCAGTCTTACAATCAGGGGCGTTGCTAGGCTCAAAAATGATCTGGGGCTATAGCCCACAGCTTTAATAATACTTAAAATACAATGATGTCTCATGATCGATAGGTAGACAGACAGAGGTACAGAATGCATAGGTATAGATATAGGATAGATGAAGATAGATATAGGTACATGATGATGATACAGGTGCATATATAGATAAAGATACAGGATGTATAGGTACAGATTTAGGCTATATGGACAGGTACAGGATCCATAGGTACGGATATAAGCTATTAGGACAGACACAGGTGCAGGATGCACAGGTACAGATATAAGATACAGGTATAGTAATGCATAGGTAAAGGTATAGATATAAGATAAAGGTATAGGATGCATAGGTACAGGTGTGGTCAGTCTTAAATATCCTAATATCTAGGATAACCTTATACCTGTCCCACGCATGCTTAAACTCCTTCGCTGTATTAACCTCTACCACTTCTACTGGAAGGCTATTCCATGCACCCACCACACTCGCAGCAAAAAAATATTACGTTTATAATCACAAAACAAAACCTGTAAAATATTAAATATTTCCAGCCTTTTCCAAAGCTTGAGGTAGACCCCAAATAGATGTATATAACTAGTTGCATTTATGCCAGGGCTTGATGAACTTAACTGAGTTTTAGGAGCCAGTAAAAAATCTAGGAGCCAGACAACAGCACATACACACAATCACATGCAGTCATATACAGACACACATACACACTCATACATGCAGTCAGTCACATAGACACACACACTCATACATACAAACAGTCTGTCACATTCACTCGTACATGCATACATAGTCTGTCACATACACTCATACATACAGTCTGTCACATTCACTCATACATACAGTCTGTCACATAGACACACACTCATACAGTGTCAGATACACACTCATACATACAGTCTGTCACAGAGACACACTCATACATACATTCAGTCTGTCACAGACACACACTCATACATAGAGTCTGTCACAGACACACACACACATACAGTCTGTCACATAGACACACACTCATACATACAGTCAGTAACATAGACACATACATTCATAGAGTCAGTCACATAGACACACACACCCATACAGTCTGTCACACAGATACATACATACATACAATCTGTCACATAGACACACACACTCATACATAGTCTCACACATACATAGTCTATCACATACATACGTACAGTCTGTCACATACATACAGTCTGTCACATGCTCTCATACATACACACACACATACAGTCTGCCACATAATCATACAAGTGGTGTATTTAAAAAAAAAAATGTTGCTCAATATGTCCCCCCCTCCCTGCTGCTATATCTCATTGCAGGGAAGGAGGCATTTCCGCTCCACACAGACCATCACTAACCATCATTTGTCAGGGTTAATTTCTCCATCATTTGCCAGGGTTAATTTCTCCATAATATGCCAGGGTTATTTCCCCACCATTTGCCAGGATTAATTTCCCCACCATTTGCCAGGGTTAATTTCCCCACCATTTGCCAGGGTTAATTTCCCCACCATTTGCCAGGGTTAATTTCTCCATCATTTGCCAGGGTTAAGTCATACATCATTTGCCAGGGTTAATTCAGACATCATTTGCCAGGGTTAATTTATCCATCATTTTCCAGGGTTAATTTATCCATCATTTGCCAGGGTTAAGTCATACATCATTTGCCAGGGTTAATTCATACATCATTTGCCAGGCTTAATTCAGACATCATTTGCCAGGCTTCATTTATCCATCATTTGCCAGGGTTAATTCATACATCATTTGCCAGGGTTCATTTGTCCATCATTTGCCAGGGTTAATTCGTACATCATTTGCCAGGCTCAATTCAGACATCATTTGCCAGGCTTAATACAGACATCATTTGCCAGGGTTAATTTCTCCATCATTTGCCAGGGTTAATTTCTCCATCATTTGCCAGGGTTAATTCATACATCATTTGCCAGGGTTAATTTATCCATCATTTTCCAGGGTTAATTCATACATCATTTGCCAGGGTTAATTCATACATCATTTGCCAGGCTTAATTCAGACATCATTTGCCAGGGTTAATTTCTCCATCATTTGCCAGGGTTAATTTCTCCATCATTTGCCAGGGTTAATTCATACATCATTTGCCAGGGTTAATTCATACATCATTTGCCAGGGTTAATTCATATATCATTTGCCAGGGTTAATTTAGACATCATTTGCCAGGGTTAATTCATACATCATTTGCCAGGGTTAATTCATACATCATTTGCCAGGGTTAATTCATACATCATTTGCCAGCGTTAATTCATATATCATTTGCCAGGGTTAATTTATCCATCATTTGCCAGGGTTATTCTGCCCATTAATGTCACCCTCCCTCCACCCCCTTCCCCAGTACTCACCTGTTGGTGATATTTATATAAAAATACATGGAGATCCTACCTTGTGAAGCCTGTTCCTGGATGGGAGGTAAGTGGCAGGTCATAGAGGAGGCTTTTCTGCAGCCCCTGGAGCAGAGAGCAGCCTCTCCACAGCAGCACAGCATCCCTCGTGGTCTGTGCTGTGAGGGAGGACACGTGGGTTCCTGCAGGTCACATGGGTTGGGGGCGGGGTTATCATAGTGACAGAGCAGGAAGCAGGGGAAGCTTCACAGACTCGGGGCTATGGTCAGGAGACTCGGGGCTCCAGCCCCAGTAGCCCCCCCCTAACGACGCCTCTGCTTACAATCCAGAGTGATTTATGGCATAACATTTGGAGACAAATTAAATTCTCCCATCCATAAAGGAGGAAGAACAAACATTACATGTCTAAATTCATTACATGTCTAAAATCTCTCTAGAACTCTAAGTATTCCAGCCGGAACCATTTGAGTACTTGAGTAGATATTATATGGTGTCCATAAGCTAAATACTGACTTTGGAATACTGAATTTACAGTATAATACAATCCGTGAACTGTGCTGAACTGCAATAATTGATAGCTCAGTTGAAAAACATTCTCCAACTTATCTTTCTTTCCATCCCAGCTTCTAATGCCTTAATTTGGAAAGATCACTTGCAGCTAGAGTTGCCACCCAATCAATATTTTATGGGCAGTCCAGTAAAAAAGCCTGCGTGAAGCCAATATTTATGGGATGGAGGCAATAATATGGCAATATTTTTTTTAAAGAAAAGGTGTCAACCGTACTTGCAGGTCACATGGCAATTCAAGGTTTAGTGAATTAGAGTCCACATGCACATACGTTAAGTATATAGACACTTTTTTATTCAATGATGAGAATTGCAATCAGATACTAATCCCTAGTACATATAAGAGGATATATAATAATAAAAATCATTTTAAATTAATATAGAAAATGCTTGGATCTTTTCCTGGAACCCAATTGCAAATAAATCTTTTATGCCAGGAAAATATTATTCTGTGTTCTAATACACTAATGCTGGAAAAAGCAGCAAGTTAAATAGTAAGTGTATAGTGTGGGTGTGGGTATATGAGATGTTTTTTCCTGAGCAATGTTCTATATTTAATCCCAGCTAAATTAACCTTAGATAAAATGATCAAGCTCAAATTCAATAACTTTATCTTAACCTTAATAAAATAGCTATAGAATTGATTTCTCTGATACACTCAGTTCCCAAGCAGATTTGTCTTTGCTTTTGTTCATATACATATAGAACAACATGTATGTTATGCCTGGTGAGTTACATATATACATTAAGTATCAAGTTGGATTAATATACATAAAAATTATTAAAAATAAAAAAGGAAACAGAAGCTGACATCTTATAACACTTTGGCATTGATCTAGCTGATCCTTTGCCAATCCAATGCATGTTTAAACTTCCATACTATACTAACCGCTAGTACTTCTTAAAGGTTGTTCAATTTATAATCTCCACTTTCAGTACATTAATTCTTTCTCCTGTAACTTTAGAGTATGGCCTTGTTCTTTTTTTTTTATTGCAGATGCTTGCATTTTATTGAGAATATTTTTCATGCGTTCGCTCTTTTGTCCCACCCGCCTTGCCATCAGTTGCCAGCCCTCCCTTGCTGGTCAGCTAGTGTTTTGCTGGACACATATAGCACAACCAAAGTGCCAAACTGTCCTCTTTATTCTCCTGGTCAGGAACATACAAGCAAAGACCTAATCACAGAAATTCCGGCACGCAGGGTTGATGAAAATGTAGCCAATGCTCACTTTTTGTATGTGAGACTGACGTGACTCAAAGTGGTCTCATCTGCATCCACAGCACATGTCATTGCTGAGAGCCCTGAAGAGCTGTTACTGTCTATGCCTTCCTACAGGTTTTTTTTAGTAAAATGCAGCTGGCGCTATGTATATTTTTGGTGCTATGTAAAAACTTTTTAATGCAATCCATATCTTATCCTTATCTATCCATCTATCTATATATATATTATACACACTGATTCACATATGCACACACAGTTAAATGCACATAAAATAGATTTTATTTATATTGTATAAATGTTTCTGAAAGTGTTGGGAAGCATGTAAATTTCAGATTTAACAATATATTAATTCTGTAATATACATAGTCTCTCTTTCCTCTACCTTGCTGTGTCTGTCTCTCTCCAACCCCTGCATTTTATGTCTCTCCCTTCCCCACTGCATGGCTGTCTGTCTGTCTGTCTGTCTGTCTGTCATCCCCCCATATCTGTTCTCTCTCCTCCTCCCCAAATCTGTTTCCTCCCCATCTATGTTTTCTCCCTCATCCTCACCCCAAAGGCCGGCCCTGTACTCAAGACTATGGGGCCAAAATGGTGCCTCCGAAGTCCTGGAATGTTATGGGGGCACATTGGAATATTGGGAACCAATTTCGAGCTACCCAATATGCCCCAATGTGCCCCCAAATAGAGTCGCAATTTGACCATCATGGCCTGATTACATGCTGAGACCTGTCAAAACCAAATGCCCCCGAACCGAAAAGTACCTCTCAAACCTGCCAAAACCAAATGCCCCCTGTACCGAAAAGTACCTCTGAGACCTGCCAAAACCAAATGCCCTGTAGAAGTCTATAGAAAGTCCCATAGAGACTCACTGGGAAAGGAATTTGGCTATGGAAATAGCTGAAGTACTCCCAATATAATCATGGTGGGGCTTGGGCAAGAAGTCCTGACCAAAAAAGGGGATGGGAGCTGCTATCAACCCTCTGTTAGACATATGGGGGGGGGGGTCAGGGCCGGTAGCCATGACCCCCCACTATAATAAATTGGGCTGGGAGATGATTTTATTTTATGGGTTACTCGTCCTTGCTCCCAATCTAATTTAAGGAGGCAGGGAAACATTTGGCTAGTCCCCAGCCCCATTTCTAATAGTGGGGCCATGGCTACCTTCAAAAATAGCTTAAATCAATTCACCTTCTTGGACATGTGGTCACTCTAGTATGCATGTTCTTAGAGCACTATAAAGACCATAGCTGTGCTACTGTAACTGTGTAGCGATCAAAAGATCCACAATGCAGGGCCGTAATATACTGGATCTTGAGATATTCTTGTACAGCCAGACACCAGGTCTTTGAGAGGTAGTAGGAGGTCCTTGGTTGAGTCACTTACACTGCTGAAAAGGTAAATTGCTGCATCTCTACCTCTCTCCGAACATTGGATATGGAAGCACGAGTGACAGAAGACTCACAAACTGATGGACTTAGAAAACTGGACACACAGCCAATGGTACTGAGACACTGGATATATGGACACACAGCCACTGGTACTGAGACACTGGATATCTGGACACATAGCCACTGGTACTGAGACACTGGATATCTGGACACATAGCCACTGGTACTGAGACACTGGATATCTGGACACATAGCCACTGGTACTGAGACACTGGATATCTGGACACACAGCCACTGGTACTGAAATACAGAAAACTGGATACGAACTGGGAAACCAAGGTCAGGATAATGGAAAATAGGATAATCAAAAACAAGCCGAGGATTTGGGACACAGGAAAGAAGTTCAGGAATGGCCAAACAAGCCTTGTCAGGAACACTGGATACAGGATAAAAAGGAAACACAAGGTAGCTAACAACAGGCACTAGAGAACCTATCACAAGCAAAGGTAAGGAGTAACTGAGGGGTTTAAATACAAATCTGGTGCCAATCGCCAGGCAGGGGGATGTAACCAATCAAGGAGCAAAGCTCCTATAAGTTCCGTAATTCTCACCATTCGCGCATGTGCATAGGGTGCTGCACAGCCATCTTGGTGACTACTGGACTCCAGAAAGATGACATCACGGGAAACTCGAGGGGAGTTGCTAGAAGCTAGTTGAGTATACTGCGGAGGAGCGTTGGGGCGAGGAACAGGTATGGTTGTTAAAGCTACATAGTAGATTCTTTTTTTATCTGAACAAATGCTGTTCCTTGCCCCATACTCACATACTGCTGTGGAGGGAAAAAGTGATATTATACCCATTTTTTTTTTTTTTTAAAAGACACTTTTATATATTTTTAATGAATATGTGTAACTTAACTTAATAAAGTTGTTAAAAATATTTCTGCACTTGTCCACTAACATGCACCAATGCCAAAGAAATACAATGCTTCCATGACATTTACTGTGACATTTAGAACATTCTAGTAGGAAAGTTTAAGGCAAGTGACTAAGCTGTCCATTTGATTACATGCCACCAGCACTGACAAGTCTTTGGCTAACAAACCCTTATGAACATATGGTGCCCTTATCTTACTACTTTGTATCTTTCCAAGAATGGTCATGTATTTTTATTAGCTTCAAAATAAGACTTTGTTTCCCTGTCTCTATTAGGTGTCATTTCTTGTATTCCACAGTATTGGATCACACAGCACTTCTATTGTCTATTAATTCTTGATAATAAAGATAAAAACTCAATTATGGTTGGATGTCAGTTTAACTCTAATTTCTAGCAATTCTCTGTTAGAGTTACTCAATAAATGAAAAATGAACTGCTTTTAAAGACCATAAATTGTTCACTTTATGGATCTGTTTTTTGAAAATTATTTTGCATAGAGCTAAAATCTTCTAAAATATTGTAATAATGTCCTTTTGCATAAGAAGTTCATGTTGCATGATTTGGGTTTAAAATGCAACTACACGTATTAAAGAACCACTGTCATGCCATAAGTGACTTTGCATTAAATAAATTAATAAGTCCTAATCCATGAGCTGTGCCATTTTTACAAAAACAAAGCTATGCAAAATATTTTGCTATTTTACCTGTTAGAAGCAACTGCTACATATAAGAGGACTGCCATCTTGTCTAGGTTAGGTCGGATCTCTGGTACTGACCCAAACACCCTGCAGTCCCACACCTCATCACTGTGTATCTTTTCCCTCAAATTCCATGTAGCCTCTCTCTTTTCATGAGATTGCTGTTTATGCAAGACTGTGCACATTGCACAGCTTGTATACTGGTAACAGGGCTACAGACAGATCTGGTATACTTTTGCTACTTTTGCTTGTGTGTTACCAGTACACAAGCTGTGTACGGGACAGGACTACGCGGAGCTGAGAGGTGGGACTGCAGGGTACTTGGGTCAGAGAGCCAATGATCTGATCCAAGATTGCAGTGATGAGTAAAGCAGTTGCTGCCAAAAGCTTTCATTTCATGTTTATAAAATAAACATACAAAACTGTGCTTAGGTGCAAAAGGTGAGTAAATGTGAATCTGTAAAAACAGTTTAAAATAACCCCATTACTAAACTTATCAGTAGTGTGTGTTGTCACTTTAAGGATAGTTATTTCCCTATCCACATTTACTTGCAGGGCACTTGTCCTACTCTTACTCACATTTTACTTCCTTTTGCAGCCCTCTAGCCATTTTCAGGACTTTTTTTGAGACATTTTAGTGGCCAAAAGTTCAGAAAACTAGGGGACCGGGGGGGGGTGGACACACTAGGTCCCCCCTCATCATTATTATTAGGGTCCCCATCCGCCGCTCATGGGTGGGGACTGGGGGGGGGACACTAGTTGTCCCCCTCATTATTATTATTAGGGTCCCCACCCGCCACTCATGGATGGGGACCGGGGGGGGGGCACAAGGTCCCCCCCTAATTATTATTATTAGGGTCCCCACCTCATTGTTATTATTAGGGTCCCCACCTGCTGGCAATGGGTGGGGACCCGGGGGAGACACTATGTCCCCCCCCCTCATTATTATTATTAGGGTCCCCACCCACCGGCAATGGGTGGGGACAAGGGAGGGGGACAGTAGGTCCCCCCCCATGATTATTACATGTAATTCTATGTATTATATAAACCGAAAGTCTATAAACCGAACAACCTTCGGTTTATAGACTTTCGGCTTAATAAATTCGTGTAGTGAACTACCTTCGGCTTATAGACTTTTGGCTTATAGAAAACGTGTAGTACTATTGCCTTTCTATGAACCGAACGAGAGCCCCATTCATAAGAATTTCTTATGAATGGGGCTCTCGTTCGGTTAATAGAAAGCCAATAGTATTACACGTATTCTATAAAACGAACGAATAAAACGAAACGAAAAAAATGAACGAATTTCGTCTGAAACGAATGCAGTAATGAAAGAAATTTGTTTCAGACGAAATAAATAAAATTTTCGTCCGAATGGACGAAAACAAAACGAAAAATGTAGTTTTGCACATGTCTAATTATTATGTGCATTGACTTCCTTGACCTTTTCTTTCTACCAGTGCTCCTCCACTTTTGTATTCCTTTACAGGCACTTTGAACAAAATTATATAATGTAGGTGATGCTTGAAACATACAAGGCGATAGGTGTGGGCTTTCAGATTGAGAGAACATGTTGAGTTAAATTAGAACTGAATGCCTATGTTAAACCTAGTGGATAGAGTTTTAGGAGAATAAATAGCATATAGAAAGCTTGCATTACATGAAGGATACGTTGGCTTCTTCAAGAACAGGAAAAGTCATATGTGGGAAGATAAAGTGACAAAGCGTAGCACATCTGATTTTTAATTATGTGTATAACAGGAAATAAATTACTTTGATCAAGTAGATATTTAAGAAAAGCAATGGATAAAATAAGGCCCCTGCCAAAAGTATGTGTGTGACTGGTTAAAACACACCAAAAAGTAGACAGCATTTTTAATAAATCAGTGGGATAGAAGATGGATTTAAATAATTTAACTTGCATAAAAGTTTGCTATTTAAATTCCATAATCATCATCTAAACAGTTAGCATGGCTTTAAATTAACAATCTGAAAGCTGGATTGATTAAATTTACCTCCAGCCTGATTAACTAATGATTAATATTTTACTTCACAAAATCAGAAAACAGTTTGTGGCAGTCAATATTGGTAAGAGATTAGTATACCTCAGCATGTCTTATTTTATTAGGTAGAACATTCAAATACAATGTACCTTCTTAGTCAATGGTCTGGTCAAAAAAGTAGTCCAAAAAAAGTATTGCATCTACATCCTTCAGATGCTGTCAGGACATCTAAGGTTCCACCAAAATTAATATTGAGAAATAATAATAAAAAATAATGTCAAGATGGATGGGTTAGCAAGGTAAGGGTAGAGGAACATGATAGATTCATTGTTTTCTCATAAATTGTAATAATAACATTTGGGTTATTTAAAAAGCACTTGCTGGAAAGGGGCATGTAATGAGCAATATTTGATGAAGCTAGATACATGGAAGAACATGTCCAGTTTTAAATATATGATAGGAATAGTCTGTGTACATTTTAAGATTTGAATATGAAAAAGAGCCCAATAAAAAAAATATTGTAGGATACACGTCATGATAAATGACTTGATAAAAGGTATGCACAGCTATTTGAACCAAAATTCTTAATTAAAAAGGGAAGTTCAGTTTTTGTTTATTATGTTGCATTTGTATGCACTGCAAATCATGCCTATGTATTTGTCATTATATTGCACTGTGGTAAATAACACAATTGTTGGTATTCATTAATTACTAATTTTTTGGCACCACATTGCCAACCTTTCTGAAAACATTTGAATACACAAAGAAGAACAAATTGTAGTCAGTGTATACCATACCTCAAAATGCTTGAATAATTAGTGTCTTCTCTATATCAATCTCTGTATATCCACAGTGTCTGCATGTCCATTTTTTGTTGCTTGGAAACTTCACAGCTGATTGCTGGGTCTTCATGTCAGATTTGTTTGAGTTGTGTGGTTGCCTCAGGCTTTTTTAAATCCTTGGGTTCTCTAAGATGACTGCCAACATTCTTTCCTCCTTTCACATTGGTAGTGGGATGGAAGTTAGTAAAACAAATGAAGATGTTCAACCCCAAAAGAGCAAGGTATACTTATGGTTTTGCAGCAATGTATCATGTCAATGACATTTGTGAAAATATATGTGAGTAGTAGGTGAATTTTTTGATTTGAGAATTGGGATAAAAAAAAAAAAGCTTTTTTTTGGTAAATTTGGGATGCAGCCACTAAATAGTGAATTGTGTAGAACTGACAACCAAGTTGCAGAACTACATCAAAATGGAGACAATTTCAACAGCACAGCTTGCAGAGAGAAATGTATCTGCCTAGTGTTCAGATAAGCATATTTGCGGCAAATACTATAAGGTCATCCCAAGTCAAAATGTATTCAGATTACATCAGTGGCAAGGACACAAACTTGTATGTTGAGCTACGAACATGTCCGCAATTCAGAAATCATAGGTGAAACTGAAAGCAGCCGAAACAATGCCTGAAATGCACCGAACCAAAATAGTAGCCTCAAACACCCCATAATGTAGTATGTGAGCTCTCGCACAAAGAAGAAAGTAGCCCACAATTAGTAAAGTATAACTAAAATGAAATGGAAAGAACATTCTGAAATGCACATATTTGCAATAAAATTATACTTTTTGAAGGTGTAAAATTACACACAGCAAACAATAGGTGACATGGATAGAGTACAAGTTGTGATATAACCACATACCTAGGGGCATACCTAGAACATTTAGCTACTGGGGAAGATCTTGTTTTTTTCACCCCCCCTTCTATCCCTCCCAACTTCAAAATAGAATAAAAACACCCGCAATTTCACACATCCACTACCCCCTCAGTGACATAATACTTTCTGATATTACTTTTTAGCCTTTACCCCTTTTAATTTAAGACTATGGGGCTTTGCACTAAAATGTGAGTTGAGGAGATATGAATATTTCACCAATTCAGTTGTACATTGTGCAGTAACAGGCTAACTCATAGTCCGTAGGGCTGGCTCAAGACAATGTGAGTCCAGAATTTGAAATGCTGTCCCTTTATCCCTCCCCCACATTCCACATACACAGTCACACAACCCCATATCCGCACAATCTCATACACATAATGTGATTATATATCCACGCAGATACATAATTAAATACACAGTAACATAATCAATCAGTCACATACATGTATGCACAGTTATACAAACATGGTCGCACACAGAAACACACACATACACATATACAGTCACACATACACAGAAAAACACATACATATCCAGTCACACACACAGTCAGTCACAGATATAGCTTATATCTGCTATTAACTACAGCTCCAATAAGGCTCAGACAGACATTCTGTTTCAATGATGCTGGCTGAGCATCATGGGAAGTGCAGTCAACAGTAACTAAAGTTGCAGATTTTAGCTGCGATCTACAATGCCACTGCACATACCACATGAATAAAGTGCTAAATCAAAGAACACAGTTGAATTCAAGGTTTAACATCTGTGATAATAGCAAAATGTGTTTAATGCAATGAGCACAAAAGTTCAGTTTTAAGGCAAAAACAGCATTAGTTCTGCAGTTGCCTTAAGCCATGTGAGCAGGGCCGGACTGGGAGAAAAATTCGGCCCGGGCATTTTTTTATCACAGCGGCCCACTAAGAAGGGGGCGGGGCAGAGGAGGTGTGTTTTGTCATCACCAATGACAAACACGCTCCCTCTCAAAGTGAGCATGTTGGTTCAATGCTCTTCCAGGGCAGACCATGCGCAGAGCTCTGTTGAAGAGCTCTAGCATGAGAAAAAAGCCCAGTATTTGTTCTGTACAGTGCAAGCAAATTTAATAACATGCTTGCACTGCGTTTCCTTGCAACTTGTCTCTGGTGTCTCTATAAATGGATACCAGGAGACAAAAATGCCAGGAAAGAGTATTGAGCATGTGTTAGGAGCCTGCTTGTGGGATTGCGTGTGTGTAGAGTGAGCTGATTGTGGTGTGGTATTGTGTAATAAGGTCGGTTTTAGTTGTGTTGTGTTTGTGGTGTAATGTGATGCATATGTGGCTAGGGGCTGTAGAGAATGTGTGTATAGGGGATATAGCAAGTGTGTGCATACAGGCTATAGTGTGTGTGTGTGTGTATATATAGATGTAGTGTGTGTTTAGGGGTGTAGTATGTGTTTGCTTACAAGGAATCTAGTGTGTGTATATATACATATATATATGAGTCTAGTGTGTGTTTGAAGGACCCAGAATGTGTATAGGAGATCTAGTGAGTGTGTGTTTATAACGGTTTCAGAGTGTATATAGGGATCTAGTGCGTGTATGTGTGTAGATGATCCAGAGTTGGGTAAGGGATCTAGTGTGTGTCTGGAATGTAATGTGTTTAGGGGTGCAGTATGTGTGTGAGGGGTGCTGTGTGTATATATATGGGAGGCGGTGTGTGAGGGGGGCGGTGTGTGAGGGGGGCGGTGTGTGAGGGGGGCGGTGTGTGAGGGGGGCGGTGTGTGAGGGGGGCGTGTGTGTGTGCGTGAGTGCTGTGTATGATGTGTGTGAGAGTGCTGTCTATGATGTGTGTGAGAGCACTGTGTGTAAGAATGCTGTGTGTGAGAGCGCTGTGTGTGAGAGCGCTGTGTGTGAGAGTGCTGTGTGTGTGTGATGGGTGTGAGAGTGCTGTGTGTGATGGGTGTGAGAGTGCTGTGTGTGATGGGTGTGAGAGTGCTGTGTGTGATGGGTGTGAGAATGCTGTGTGTGATGGGTGTGAGAATGCTGTGTCTGATGGGTATGAGAGTGCTGGTTTGTGAGAATGATGGGTGTGATGGGTGTGAGAGTGCTGGGTGTGAGAATGCTGTGTGTGATGGGTGTGAGAGTGCTGTGTGTGAGAATGCTGTGTGTGAGAGTGCTGGGTGGGAGAGTGCTGGGTGTGTGAGAGTGCTGGGTGTGAGAGTGC
This sequence comes from Pelodytes ibericus, assembly GCA_036172795.1. NCBI lineage: Eukaryota > Metazoa > Chordata > Amphibia > Anura > Pelodytidae > Pelodytes > Pelodytes ibericus. The sequence goes on along the minus strand of CM069857.1, from coordinate 217,314,450 downwards.
TGGGTGTGAGAGTGCTGTGTGTGATGGGTGTGTGAGTGCTGTATAAATGTTAGAATGGATTGTGTGTGTGTGTGTGTGTGTGTGTGTGTGTGTGTAGGGGGGGGGGCGGGTAAATGAACAAATAAAATAACAGGCATTATGTCCGGGGGGGGGGGGGGGCACATAATGCCTGTTATTTTATTTGTTTATTCCCCCCCCCTACACACACACACACACACACACAATCCATTCTAACATTTATACAGCACTCTCACACCCATCACACACAGCACTCTCACACACAGCACTCACACCCATCACACACAGCATTCTCACACCCATCACACACAGCACTCTCACACACACAGCATTCTCACACACAGCACTCTCACACCCATCACACACAGCATTCTCACACCCATCACACACAGCACTCTCACACCCATCACACACAGCCCTCTCACACACACAGCACTCACACACACACACAGCATTCTCACACCCATCACACACAGCATTCTCACACCCATCACACACAGCACCCTCACACCCATCACACACAGCACTCTCACACCCATCACACACAGCACTCTAACTCCCATCACACACAGCACTCTCACACCCATCACACACAGCACTCTCACACCCATCACGCCCTTCTTACCTTTAGCCTGGATGGGGGGGACCGGCACTCTGGTACCTGGGAGGCGGTGTTCCCTGGTGGTCCTCGTGGTGAGTGAACTCTAGCCTCGGGCTAGAATTCACTCTCGCGAGATCCGGTCGTTGCCATGGCAATGCTCCGGATCCCGCGAGAGGAACCCGGTGGAGCTGCAGGCTGTCTCCCTCCCTCTCTCCCCGCCGACAGCATGTGGGCCGGTGAGGGAGATCTTTGATGTCCTCACCGGCCCTTCATGGAAAACAGCGGGGCCGGTGCTCGGATAGTGCCGGCCCTGCATAGACCGGTAGGGGAGACCCCCAGAGGCCACTGCTGGGACCTCCCCTGCCGGCCTTGGCCCATGGCCACCGCGGCCCACCGGGCATTTGACCGGTATGCCCGATGGCCAGTCCGGGCCTGCATGTGAGGAACGAATGAGTGAAGGAAGAACTTTGTAGTTTTAAATTGATCCTGCAGGAAACAGAAAGCCAGTGGAGGGCTTTACAAAACAAGAAAAGCAGATGAGCAACTGTGAGTGAGAAAGATGAGCCTGGCAGCAGCATTGTGGCCAGGTTGCAGGGGGAAAAGGTGAGCCAAAAGAATTCCAAGCAGCGGAGGGGAGATAACAGGGGGTGTGCTGTTTACATTTTTGGCGCTATGTAAATAATTGTTAATGTGATATAATATTATGCATCAGGTTTTGACACAAGTTTGATACTCAGAGGGTTAAAAGGGAAAAGTCAGTGGGCCACAGGTCTCTTTCAGAGTGATACTGTGCAGGCCGTATAGTTAAACAAAGGAAGCTTGTGTCAGAATGATGTGAATAGTTCATGCATCTGGCATTTGTAATGACAAGCCAATGGAGAATTGTCTTCCAATCTGGTAATTAATATGTTTCATATATAGGGCAAGTGTTAAATGTTTTGATGAAGAAAGAACATAGCTTATATCAAACGAGTAAGAAAATAGGTAGAATGTAATGCAACAATGTCCAGCTAAATGGAAATATAAAACTTTGTGGCAGCTATTTTGTATTGCATACCCTTTTTCCTATATCATAAAAGGATGTTCAGTCTTCAGTACAATGATAGGGGTGGATTTTATCTAATTTGGAATCCCATATCATTTTACTTAATGGAATGCTTCTCTAAGGACCCAAAAGACAAGTGGGGCGATGTCTATGTGTTGGTTACTCACATTCCAGACCTTTCAATTTTAGTGTTGTACACTTAGTAAAAATACATCAAATGACAACCATTCACTAACAAATCCTTGACAATCTTTTATTTCCCATGTGATCACAACACTTAACTTAATATTAATGTTTGTTTGACACTTGTCTGTCTCACAAACTATCAGCGGAGAATGAAATCGTGGCCGCAAGACAGTGGGAGAACATCTCAAAATCGGGGCAGTCATGCACAAAGTTGGGAGGCATGTATTTTGGAAATACGGTGAATTTAAAGTTTTAAATCAAGGTACCCACATAATGTCTTCAAATCTCAATGAACTTGTTGGTTCTTTATATACCTTTTTTCTTATTGGGAAGGCTGAGGTTATGGAAAAATATATGGTGTCACAAAATCACCCAAACTATGGGCCTTACACAGCTGTAGACATGTGTCAATTCTATATGTATTGGATGTGACTCACAATGTTATATTAACTTGAGTGGAAAAGAACAAAGCTGCTGTGCCTAGGATATACCTCACCCAACACCTGATAAGATTTTGGTAGAAATAGAGACTGTTTTATGTGTTGATTAGATAGTAGGTAAGGCAAATTGCATACCCAGTTGAGCGTCAAACCCATATCAATACGATTAAATATGACTGCCACCAGTTTAATTGCCTTTTTGCCTGAAATTGCTGGTGAATGTTCAAGGTGTATGCTATATTTAATTAGCCATACTATACAGTGTATCGTGCCCCTGAGTGACAGGCGTGCTGCCAGCCCGGAGAAAGCCTGTTACTCGGAGGCACAACGTGTGGCGCACACCTAGCACATATGGAGCATCCACCACTGATACTATAATGCTTACTTAAGAGAAAGAATTACACCAAACGAAAAGGGTAGAAAGAATTTTCTCAGTGTTGGCAAATAACACTTTGTACTCGATAAATTAATTTTCTTTTATTTTTTCTACTTGATTGTGTTATGTCTTAGAACATACAAAATCAATGAAAACATGTCTCATTCAATTCTTGTTTAACAAGGTCAAATTTGACCTTGCATTAAAATTCTAGAAGACATATTATGTTGTGCTTTGATTTAGGAGAATAGCCAGATGCTTGCATTGTCTGATTAAAGTCTGTGATCTACCACAATAATGGCAAGAATGATTAAACAATTTTAACAGTTCAATATTAAAAAGTTCAATATAAAAAGACATTGTCACTAAATTAAACTGACTGATTAAATTAGTGCTATAGTATGTCTTGAAATGATATGCCAGTGTCCAGATGCTGACATTTTGAAATATTACATTTTTGACGTCATCGGATATAACCACAATTATAATCAGCTAGAATGCAACGGTCATTTTGACAATATTTGACTTATCTAAGTGTCCCTTTTTTAGCATCTTCTTCATTTTACTTAATGGACTGTTTTAAAACTGTTTGAATCGGTTTATCTCTTCCAAAACAAGTATAACCCAACATATATGTGCAGTATCTTTCTCACTGGATTGCAAAGTTAGCATGGGCTGTTAATCTGCACTTTTAAATACACACTCTAAGCACACACACACACACACACACACACACACACACACACAAAAAAATCACTGTTTTATTACTTTAACCACCCCTCTTATCACACTTTAAATGTTTCTATTTAGGAGGGTTGGTCCCTGTTTTGCATCAAATGCACCCCTCTTTTTTTTTCAATGAGCTCCACATTTTTAGTTTGCATTAGTATATCACAGAGCTCCACAGCAATAAAGCTCACAATTAAGTGAGTTTAAACGGCAGTAAATGTGTTTATATTAATTTGTATAAATAAAATACTTCATTCTTTTTCTAAATGACTTACTTAATTACATAAATAGTTACCAATTGACCGTAATTTCGCTGAAAAAGTTCCCGTTAGCCACACCCACAAAATACTCATGTCCCTCTTTGGACATTTGAAATATTGGGAGGTATGCATCCTGCAGGGGACTAGGTAAAAAGTTAATCCTTGACGTTGGATCTACATCTGACCAACACAGAAACTTTTAAAAGAAAAATTTAAATCATACCTTAAAGAAATAAATAGCAAAAAGACATGTAGTCCAATGGGCTCAACTAGCAGACTTATCTTCTGTCTCTGGTGCTTAAACGGAGGAATATCCACATAACCAGGGGCGTTGCTAGAGCCCAGATGAGCTCGGTCACACACAGGGGCGTACCTAGAGCATTTGGCACCCGGGGCGGACCCTGAGTGTTGCACCCCCCACCCCCCCACCCCATAATAAAAATGTAAGAAAACACCCACAAATTTTTCAGTGTTTGAAAATTGTACAATTATAGATACCAGGAATATTGTGCCACTCAGAACCCAGTAATATTGTGCCAGTCAGATACCAGTAATATTGTGCCAGTCAGATACCAGGAATAGTGTGCCATTCAGAGCCCAGTAATATTGTGCCAGTAAGATACCAGTAATATTGTGCCACTCAGAGCCCAGTAATATTGTGCCAGTCAGATACCAGGAATATTGTGTCATTCAGAGCCCAGTAATAGTGTGCCAGTCAGATGCCTGTAATATTTTGCCAGTCAGAGCCCAGTAATAGTGTGCCAGTCAGAACCCAGTAATATTGTGCCACTCAGAACCCAGTAATATTGTGCCACTCAGAGCCCAGGAATATTGTGCCACTCAGAGCCCAGGAATATTGTGCCACTCAGAGCCCAGTAATATTGTGCCAATCAGATGCCCAGTAATATTGTGCCAATCATAGCCCAGTAATATTGTGCCAGTCAGAACCCAGTAATATTGTGCCACTCAGAGCCCAGGAATATTGTGCCACTCAGAGCCCAGGAATATTGCGCCAATCATAGCCCAGTAATATTGTGCCACTCAGAACCCAGTAATATTGTGCCACTCAGAGCCCAGTAATATTGTGCCAATCATAGCCCAAGAATATTGTGCCACTCAGAACCCAGTAATATTGTGCCAATCATAGCCCAAGAATATTGTGCCACTCAGAACCCAGTAATATTGTGCCAATCATAGCCCAAGAATATTGTGCCACTCAGAACCCAGTAATATTGTGCCAATCATAGCCCAGTAATATTGTGCCAATCAGAACCCAGTAATATTGTGCCAATCATAGCCCAAGAATATTGTGCCACTCAGAACCCAGTAATATTGTGCCAATCATAGCCCAGTAATATTGTGCCAATCAGAACCCAGTAATATTGTGCCAATCATAACCCAAGAATATTGTGCCACTCAGAACCCAGTAATATTGTGCCAATCATAGCCCAAGAATATTGTGCCACTCAGAACCCAGTAATAGTGTGCCAATCATAGCCCAGTAATATTGTGCCAATCAGAACCCAGTAATATTGTGCCAATCATAGCCCAAGAATATTGTGCCACTCAGAACCCAGTAATATTGTGCCAATCATAGCCCAAGAATATTGTGCCACTCAGAACCCAGTAATATTGTGCCAATCATAGCCCAAGAATATTGTGCCACTCAGAACCCAGTAATATTGTGCCAATCATAGCCCAAGAATATTGTGCCACTCAGAACCCAGTAATATTGTGCCAATCAGAACCCAGTAATATTGTGCCAATCATAGCCCAAGAATATTGTGCCACTCAGAACCCAGTAATATTGTGCCAATCATAGCCCAGTAATATTGTGCCAATCAGAACCCAGTAATATTGTGCCAATCATAACCCAAGAATATTGTGCCACTCAGAACCCAGTAATATTGTGCCAATCATAGCCCAGTAATATTGTACCACTCAGAACCCAGTAATATTGTGCCAATCATAGCACCGTAATATTGTGCCACTCAGAACCCAGTAATATTGTGCCAATCATAGCCCAGTAATATTGTGCCACTCAGAACCCAGTAATACCCACACACACCTAGACACCCTGACACACACACACACACACACCTAGACACCCATACACAGTCACACTTTTTTTTTTTTTACTTACCTTACACTTGGTCCGTCATCCAGGACCTTCTGCCGGATGTCCGTCCACCTGACATCCGGCAAGCAGCTGACACAGCGCGACGGGGGCGGAGCTTGCACCCGTCGCGCTGTGATCTCTATGGCCAGGAGGAGAGGCTAGGGAGCGAGCTCCCTATAGCAGCCTCTCCTCCCGATCGGCCCTCACCCCCGCGTGAGGTTAATCCTCCGATTCTGGGACTATGTCCCAGACGGAGGAAAGCTCACCGGGGGATTTTTTTTTTTATATTTATAGCCCTGGAGTCTCGGGGCTAAAGAATACTTTAGCCCCAGAGTCTCCATTCGGGGCTATGAAGGGGGGACTCGGGGCTATAGCCCCAGTAGCCCACCCCTAGCGACGCCTCTGCACATAACCAACATGTAAGTAAACAGCAAAAGAATTCCGAAGGCACTCCGATTCCAGACAAAAAAATTGGATAAAAAAATGTTGTTTCTTAATTTCAGGTCCATAGACCATTAAAATCATTAATAACAGTAGAAAATAGCAAACGTTATCAAAACATATTATACATACTGGTACACAAACATCCTCAGCATTTGCGATTGATAGCTCATAGCATTTCGGCTAGTGACCGCTTGTAGACAAACACTTAACGTGTTTCGCACGTTTGTTCTTTGTCAAAAAGCTGCCTCAAACCAAAAGAATGACAGACTGAATTTATACACTTACAGAAACACTTAATTAAAAACAAATGGTTTTAATTAACTAGACAGAGAACCACCCAATAGCCACACAGTTCAAGTTGGTAAGGAAACAGTTACAAAAATCTGTTAGCAGGTGGTAATCAAGGTCTAGTCAAGTAAATATACAAAGTAGGAAACTTTTTTCTCCTCTATTTTTCTGCAGTTGGTGCTTAAAATTACAATACATATTGTTCATCACAATGCAAGTAATAAAAACCATTATCACAGTACAAAGGAGAGAAAAAGGGAAATTATAAGAGCACTGAATGTCATTTGAAAAATGTGTTGAAAAACCTAGACAAAACCTGTAAAGGAATATCAAACCAAAGACACACAAAAACCGCGTAGTTGCCAACATCGGCCATGTTTCCAGGGACACATATTTGTTCCACATGCTGCAGGAAGAGCATGCAAAGTGCAGCCCAGCAGTATGTAAGATGGATATACACATTGATTAATCATGGTAGGTTGAGGTTCTATGAGATCTCCACCCTGATTAATTAATTGGATTGTGTCTGTGCGTATAGCCATCTTACATACAGCTGGGCTGCGCTATGCATGTTCTGTCTGCAGCATGTGGAACATATATGTGTCCCTGGAAAAATGGCCAATGTTGGCAACTATGAAACCGCATAATGGTGATATTAATAACTGAGAAAACATCAATTATCAAATCTTGCATTAAGACCCTGTGCACATGAAATATGCAGAAAATCTCCTGTTGGTTTAAACGTAGGGACATACTACCTCCTCTGAGTGATGGTTTCATTTTCTCAATCCCCATAAATGAGAACAATCTTAAGTAACTATTATTACAATGCATAAAATGGTAACCAACACTGGATTTGTCTAGGTTTTTCAACACATTTTTCAAGTTTGCTATTTTCTACTATTTTTAAGGATTTTAAAGGATTTTAAAGGACCTGAAATAAAGAAATAACATATTTTATCACATTTTTTGTCTGGAATATGAGTGCCTTTGGAATTCTTGTGCTGTTTACTATTAAAAATACATATCCAATCACAAGTTAAAATAATAATCGATACGTTTAAGACACAAAGATCGCCAGGGCCAGATGAATTCAACAGACTCTTTTAGAAATGTATGAGTAGTAACATTATAGGAAATTTGACTGCAATGTTTAATGAACTAGCTGGCAGAGAAGACGTCATAGAAGAACTGCTAGGGCAAACATCTTACCAATCTTAAAGACATCTAAAGACCCATGGAAAGTTCATAGTTATCGCGCATTCGATAGGGTTGACTGGGGATTCATGTTTCAGTCTCTCCGTGCATTTGGTTTTGATGGGAGATTCCTGAGCACAGTCCAGGCATTATATTGCTGCCCAACTTCCAGAACAATAGGTCAAAATATTCAAGCCGATTGGTTTAAATTAAAAAATGGGACCCGGTAGGGTTGTCCCTTATCGCCACACTGACAATGGAAATATTAGCCACAGATATTAGAAATAATGCAAAATTAAAGGGATTCCCAGTTAAACGAGAAGAGTTAGAAATACAATTAAACGCAGAAGACGTACGGATTACTTTGACAGAACCAGACTAATCAATTAAAGAGTTAATGGTAGTTATACAGAGATATACAACATTTTTCAACTATAAATGAAATATAGAAAAATCTAAAATGTGCAAAAAATCCAAAGGAACTTCAAATTCAAATGGGAATCCCAACAACTCAACTACCTAGGTTTAAAAATAACGGCAAAATGAGAGAACATGATGGAAAGAAACTTTATTACTTTATTCAAAGAAACAAACTTACTTAAAAGATGGCATAACATAGAATTATCCTGGCTTGGCAGGATAAATGCTATAAAGGCGTATATAATCCCCAAGTGGACATATGTATTGCGGCACTGTCCATACAAGATAGCCGAAACACGGCTGAGCATGCTGCGAGGAATAATCAATAATACATAAGTAATGGCAAAAAGATGCGCATAGGAATTAGACAACTCATGAAAAATATAAACAAAGCAGGATTAGGATTGCCATAAATTAAAGAGCTATATGAAGCAACAATAATGACTCTTACATATCATATCCAAATTAAAGCAGCTTATGCACAGCCATGGCAAAAACTAGAGAGATAAATGACAAAAAAACTAAATATTATATTTACATTGTTGGAGTTGTGAGACAGGTTGGGGAAAGCAGTGGAGTGCCAAGGGATCAACCGTGGTGGAGGAAATGTTTAGGGCCTGGAAAGAAAAAAAATAGGATTCAGCAATAAGATAATAGATCCAGCAAGCCTGGGAATTATTGAATATAATATACAGAACATACATCTGGAGAAATGGAAGAACACAGGTATACAAAATATTAACAGTCTTATGGAAATGGAGTGATTAAATCCTTTGACCAAATATTAATACAATTTAAGTTACCAAGAGCTGAAATCTTTAATTATCTATGAAATAAGAGTTTCCTGACAGAGGTTGTCCCCAATAATAACAAATTAGTGACTCACGGTATGACCCCGGTCTTCTCTGGAGAGACAGTTGGGAAGATTCTGTCTAGGACTAAAAAAATAATAAAAATAAGTAGGAAGGAGGAGAAGGACAAAGGTCCGATATGTCGAAAATCCCAATAACTAGAACAGACTGTTTGAAAGCTATTCAAATGACTACTAAAACAATTCATAATATAGCAATAATAGAAAATCAATTTAAAGTCACAAACCAATGGTATTTGGTTCCAGTTCGATTAAATAAAATGTATCCAACAACAAGTGATGAATGCTGGAGATGTAATAAAGAAGTGTGTAACTTTTTACACGCCTGGTGGGATTGCGAGGGACTGAGTAGCATTTGGAAAATGATAGGTAAGGTATGTGTGTCTCTAAATATCCCAGGTAAGGTATGTGTGTCTCTAAAGATCCCAAATGCCAAAATTCAACCTGAATCAATCCTAATACACTTGTTCCCAAAAGATTTGGAGCGTGACTATAAATTACTAATAATACATTTGTTTACAGCAATAAAAATGTTAACAGCAAGAAACTGGAAACTCCCAAAACAAATATCATAGGCAGAATTAAAAAATTAAATTGTGTACCAACTAAAAATTGATTAAACAGGGATTAAAATGGATAAGCATAAGTGCTTCCAAAAAGGCCGCCAAATATGGGAATTAGATTGATGAGAGAAATTCTAGAGTAAATTACGAGTCACACCCATGACCTGCTTAAATGTTGTCTGTACGTACGATAAAGGAATTATAATGCTATAAATTATACAGTATGTTATATGTGATTAATTAATGTTTTAAGTGTTGTATGTAATATTTTTATATGCTAAAAAAGCAAAATAAATATTACATTAAAAAAACTACTTTCTGGAAATTTGATTTACAAACAAAATGTCCTAAATGCATGCTATATCTGAGCCTTGTCATAAGATTTATTTCATCACTGATATCATTATATCATGGTTTACAGTTCCTTTCAATATGCCTATGCAATGAAGGAGCTAGACCATGTAAATCCCCAGCCCAATGTATAATATATTTTAACCAATAGTGCTGTTTTATATTTGTTATCAGTAAGGATTAGCATTTTTTCCAGATACAATTTAATATTTAATCAGATTTATGAAAGTGCAAACATTTATTAAACTATCATGTCTTATCTTCTTTTCAGTTGGTCTGATAACCCGTGTCCTCACAATAGCATGTGTTTGCCTTTCAGAGTACCATATTTTAAAGCAATGGATATATAATTGTATTTGAAAAAACAAAAATCAACAATATGTTAAGAAAATCAATAAAATTGACCTGGAAAAAAATAGCTAAATATATATATATATATATGTAAAGGTTTTTAATGTCAATGTTTTTAAATTTTTAATATCTGATCAGTGTTGCAGTTGATTGTACATAGCAGAAATGCTATATTTATTTACTTACCGTATCATTCTTCCGACCTTCACTTTATGAATACCACCTTGTTTTTAATTATTTAATGAAAATCAATTAACATGTATGGATGTAATAAGTTGTTGTGGTTTGTGGTTTTGGATGAATTAATATGGCGCAATGGATTTCACTGTAATTGTTGTGTTAAACTTAAACACTGATACAGTTACTGGAATCACAAGAAATTGACTAATATTCTAAACCCAACCAATTTATATTAGGAATTCTGGCAGAATAGTATCCAAGCAGATAATTCCCAAACAGAAAAATCACTCAAACACATTGCTGCTTCTTTGATAATAATAATTTAATAAAGACAGTTTACAAAATATAACAATGCTAGCTAAACAATTATCTTAACAATATACATGTTATATACTAAGCTAAGCACCTAGCAAATGGGTGAAGTTTAAACTACTGTATAAAAATATAAAATACATTGATACAGTAAGTTTATACTGCTATTCCCCAGGTAATCTTTGTAGCTGCATCTGCATCTCTGGGTGAATCAATTGGTTCCTGATGGGTTTGAAGGAAGTTACAAGGTCTAATATACCACATTTCCTAGCTGGATTTGGGCCTGCTGGTTGGGTGGATAGTCTGACAAAAATAAACTTCACTCATAATGCAAAGTTACACTTGTTGTTTCTAGGGTTTCAACCTTTTGTTAAAAAAAAAAAAATGAAACATACCGGCCAGCTAGTACCTCCATATTGACAGCATGTGAGTTTGTTTTCAGCCTGCTGGCAAAATACCATCTCTGTGGTAAGCCTAATTGTCGTTTTGTTTTTTTCTCTTCAAGGTGTGGGTTGTGATATAGAAGGACAATCTTTAGCGGCCTGGTGCGGTGCAGATGGCAAGGTGCCAGGTGCACTACCACAAGATCAGTAGGAGTGTACACCCATTCTTCTGCCATTGCTTTTATGTATTTATTTATATACACTTTGCACAGTAATAGTGCATTGCAGTAAACTGTCATTAAAATACAGTACACATAAAAATGTCCCATTTAAATGGGGGAAATGTTCTCATCGTGCACATAGTAATAGCTTCATATATTTTGATCTGTTTAGATATAATGATAAGCAAACAAATCCTAGAAGGTTTATAATGAGATTCTTACTAAAGCTGCACATTTATTCACCTCATTCTAACAGTGTAAAACTGAGACTAGTTAAGAAATTGGAGTTTTAGTATAAAGCAACAGTCATTACACCACCTCCAGTGCTGCAATAGGAAGCAAAAGATAGATGTGAGTACAAAAGCCATAAAACAACAACCGATAAGCTTAACATGAATGATATTATCAGAATAGTGGAAAAACCTGACCATGCAAAAAAAAAAATAATAAAAATCATCCTATAGTAATTTCTGCTGTTTTTTCCAATGTTGTTGTAGCAAATTTTAACTTGTATAGAGGTTTGACCTTTATGCCTTTTTGAAAATGCCAACGTTGCTCTTGTAAAACCCTTAATCAACTGTTTAAAGTGCATCTTTACAATATTATTTGGAAGGGCATAGTGTGCACTTACTTCTAAGGTTACGACTCTGAGCGTAAACCTCATGAGCTGTACAAAAATATTTAACCCATTGAGCTCCAGGACGTGAGCAGTTCATGGTTCTCCGATCATCCTACATACATTCAAACTGTGTGCAATGATTTGATCCGTGTGAACAACTAAAGAGCTTGACAAGTAATTAAAAAGCAAATTAAATTAATAAACAATTTATCCTCAATTGAATTAAAAATATTTTTTTAACAAATATAAATATATATATTTAATCAGAAATTGATTCTCAGCCAGGAAATAGACATGGACTTCCCAGCCTGGATATGTGACCACTGTCAATCTTAATTAACAATTTTGAAATGTCAAGAACTAGTAATTTGTATATTTTTATACATAAACTTTCATTTTGAAAAAAAAAAAAGGAACAGACAAGGAGACAGTTTGTCTTTAGCAAACCATTTAAGAAAAAAAATTGAGTAGCCAAAAACAGTTAGAAAAGTGGGTATTTATTGAAACATATTATTTACTCAAAAAATAGTTATAGGCATTGCATATGATAGCACAGGGAAAAAACAATCACACAATATATATATACAAAAACATGTAAACAATGCAGTATTAGCCCATAGTTCTAGTTAGCAAAATTGCATACAAGAGGCTCTCTTTATGCTGGTACAAAACCAGTGCACAAACACTTGAAAGGTTACAGTATTAATAACTTGTTGCCAGATGAATGAACTCATGAATACTTGACAATGACAGTCTGCACACACCACATTTCCCTGACGCACTTTAAGCACTCCAGAGGGCCAAATAGATAAAGTTCTGCCCATAATACCAGACAATATCAGCACGCCAAATGGAACAATACCTCAGGATCTTTAAAAATTCCTCCAAATCAGAGATTTTACAGCTGTGGGTAGTGAAAATATTATCTAGTTAAGCAGGTGACTCCATGCAGAGCACTCTATACCTCTGATACTGGTGCTTGCTTGCAATCCTTTGCAGCTGGTTAATATCTCCCTACCAGAACAGTCGCTCCACAGATGTTGGGACTGGCTCCCTCTACACCAAACTAAGTGATGTCACCTGACCTCACCTACTCTTGACAGTTCCATGCATTTTCCACTGCGTACAATGTCTCATGCAAACAGCCAGTCTTTCCCAGTTCACTTAATAATTACACAGGTTTCAAGGCTGACTCCTTCTGCCTCAATGCACCTCAGATTGTATGCCAAAATGTCTGACCTTCAGTACAAAAAAGGGCAATACGTGGGTTGCTTGAAAGAATGTCCTAAAAGAAAAAAAATTTAACACTGTACTAAATTTGGCCAACGTACGTTGCACACTTTCTAGATATTTTCTATCAAAAGAATTTTCTCTTCAGCCTCTTGTCGCCGCCATTCTAGTGTTTACATTCTCTTCCTGTAGTGTCAGCTGCCTTGTTAACTTGAGCCCAATCCTATTTAAACATGCAGCTAATTTCAAATGGTGCCTTTGTTTTGCTTTGGTTAAAGCCTGTATAGTGTATCTGTGCCTGTACTAGCACTCCTGATTATTTTATTTATATCCCGGTTACTGATTTTTGCCTGTCCTCGACCAAGCCTGTTTGCTGCCTGTCCTGACCCCAGTGGCGGAACTACCGTTCACCCTGTGACCTTTGCGAAAGCATTGAAGGGGCACATCGGGTGGCCCATGCTCTTTGGGCCACCTGGTGGCCATGGTTGTCCTGAGGCCCTGTCAGCACTGCTGCTCAACCAAAGGGTATGATTTGGTGAAAAGCACTGGTCTGTTTCCTATCTCATCGCAGCAGCTACCAGCCCAGTCTCAGTTACCAGTCCAGTGCCCTGCTCAGAGGACTGCCAGTCTCAACTACCAGTCCTGTCTAAGGTGCATCCAGTCCACAGTTATGCATAATGGAGTGCAGACAGACTCCACACCTCTCCCTACAACATGGCTCCTCCCTGGTCTGTTATCCCAGGTTGTGACAATAGGTTCCTATTTTCTGGCGGCTTAGTCGGTGCCTCACAAATCCTTGATAGCTAGAATTTCAGGCTCAACATAGGGGTCTTTAGCTATCAAGGTGAACTTCTCCATCCTTGTCTCTTGTGCCTAATTAATTTATTCTGTAGGCTTTTCTCCATTTTCATACTCAGAGATTGTGGATCCAAATTCTCATGCTTCTGCATGTTACAGTAACTTTATATTCCTGGATAATCTTAGCAATCACAGTACATGTCAGATAATACTATTTCCCCTGAAAAGAGCACCTGCATCATTAATTCAACATGGGAACATGAAAAGTTCTGTTGCTAAGCAACTTCTGAATATTCTCGGTCTTGATAAATTGCTAAGAGTGGATTGAATTTAAGGGTGGATTGAATTTAAGGGTGGGTTGAATTTAAGGGTGGATGCAAAATTTCAACTATGAAACAACATACCATAACACAAGACTTTCCCATGATATCTTAAAAAAATGCAAATTCTTGTCTACTAAACTGGTTTTAACTATAATATGTTTATATATAACAGAATAAAATAGATACTGATCATTTAAAATTATTTTATACATATGAGAATTTCTTGCTCTTATATTATTACTATTGCTTTTCAGGTCTAGTAAACATTAAACCCTTTAAAGATGGGTAATTTGCCTGGGCCAATGACCAGAGCCAAGTTTTCCATTTATAAATATGGTTATTAAAACACTGTTTTTTTTCTCTGTCATTTAATACATTAAAGGGGGATACTTTTTTTAAGAATTTTTTTTTCTTTCAATATTTTCACAATAATATTGTACAAAACTAGTACACTAACACTGATCCACTTATCCTGACAAACAAATCAGAACCACAGCATGGGCATTCAGCACCGTAATTAAATTATTAAAATAATCTAATTAATATAATTAGGTTAAAAAAACTGTAACATTTCAACAACAACAAAAATTAGGGCCATAATGTAGGAAGAAAAAACTTATTGCAGTAACAAACTGTGATCAGCAAGGATAAACTTTTTTTTTTTACAGAAAATGTTTTTTTTTGGTCTGTCCCTCTCTGTACTGCACAATCAGCATGTACAATATCACTGACTTTGCCATCTAATTTTCATGTAATTGCAGTGATCGATTGATCACCGCGATAGAATGGCCGGAAACCTACCGATCAGGTCCAGGAACATTGCCTCGGGTGCGAGGCAGAGTCCTGGAACCATTTCACACTGGATGGTGGTATGTATGGCTTAGCAGATTCACAAGTTAACCCGTCATAATTTCGCAAACACTGCGGCTCTTATGACTAGTTAACTCGTCTTCAGGTTGTGAAGGGGTAAATGCATGCATTTATTGTGGCTGTACTGCTAATTCGATCTACCTTTATAATGTCTTTATAGTTGCCAATTTTGCATTAAAAATATCCTTTCTTTGCTATTTTCTCTATAGACCTACCAGCAAAATACTGGCTAGGTGGGAACCCGAATTGGGAAAAAAAATAATAATTAGGCTTTAGTGGCTGTTTTGGGAAAATACTTGAGCGAGTGGGATTTTGATGTCCAATTAACCTTGTGCAACTTGACAGTTGCAGACAAATTAATGCGGCTGCGGTAATGAATATGGTAAAACAATTGGTGTTCTCTAATGGGTGTGGCAAAAATATGGTACCCATTAAAAAAAAAAAAAGAACTGTGTTGTAATTCACAATTTATCTTCGCCTCCCCTCACTTTAGCCAGAAGCTGGAAAAGATTCCACAGGCTCCACTCAATTCCCGGACTGAGGGTTATGCAATAAGAGAAATAGGGCCGAGGGCTACAATGAACTTGCTGGTGCCCCCGGCTGGATACCTCCGTCTGAGCTCATCTTCCCTGATCAGAACTCCAAATAAATCAGTAGATCCTCAGGAATTATACCAAATACCAGACAGCACCAGTATAGGAGAAAAACAAGAACAACATTTATTTGAGAAACACACAGCTATTTATAGCTGTGCTTAAAACTGGGTGCTGCTGCCCCCCCCCCCCCAAAAAAAAAAAAACATGTACAGGGCACAGATACTGGGTAAGGAGAATATGGGGCAACATGTGGGCACCCACCAGAGTACATCAATAATACTGAACATAGTCCATAACCTAAGAGTAGCAGCACCCCTTAAGAGTAATAGTAACTAAATACACTTATCCTCCGTGGAGGATGGAAATGTCCCTTAGGGCTGAGATTTCAACATGCCTAAAGAGGCATCTGATTGGCTCTGACTGTGACAATGGCTAGTCTGGAACCAGTGATGCCCATATGGCTAATAGGACTAATTAAATACATGAGGTATGATTAGGGCGACTTGGGCATTTTCCCAACCCCGTTCATTATTAAGGTGTCTGATAAGGGGGGCATTAAGTGGCCTGGAACATATTGCCAAGCCCCGGCCCTATTACTCTTAGGGGGTCGGGGACATCTTGCACAGCCCCAGTCCGGTTTTAAAGGTGGAACAGGGGCATATTTCCCACCCTGCCATTTAGACAGTGTCTGGACCAGGGAATTTAGAAGGGGGGTGGCACCATTATTTTTTACAGGGTTTTTGACAGGTGCGGTAATGATTTTACTGTACTTGTTAAATAAAGGAAGGCATTTGTTTTAATGGGAAGAGGTTTTTCAGACTAAGTCCAACTCGACAATTGGACTTAAATGAAATGAATGGGAGGACATGCATGAGAAAACGATATCTTAATTACATTCAAATGTACCCTCAGCATGGGGAAAACTCATAGGTGAACATCCACGCAAGCCGTTCTATAACCCATTATGTAAATGTATTTTACATTAAGTATTATGTCAAAGGATCCATAAAGGAGTAGAAGTTGAGATGTTATACAGATATGTGTTAGATGATGTATACATTATGATATCGAGAGAGTAAGGTATTTTTCCTTTTAGAAGAAATATTATTTTATTGGAGGACTAAGCAAAATCTTATCATTAAAAAAAGTATAGACTTTATTCAAAATTAATATAGTTTAAAATATAGATGGCATTCAATACAGAAAAATATCATGACAAAATGGGTGAAAAAAAGTGTACCAAAAATAAATACATAAATTCATACAGTGTAAAATTGTGAATTCGTAAAAAAGATATTAAAACCAAGACTAAATTTTTGGTACACCTTGTTTTTATCACACTTTTTTCCATGGTATTTTTATGCATTGAATTTCCTATGTGTTTTAAACTATATACATGTTGAATAAAAACGATACCTTTTTAATGATACAATTTAGTACATAGTCCTCCAATCAAAATAATATATATCAAACACAAATCTAAACATACAAAACAATGGTGCGTAATCTATATGGCGCCTATACATTCCAGTTTTTGGTTCCTTTGTGTTTTCTCACAGAACCACACATTCCCAGTGTTACCCCACTCCAAGAGATTCTGGGTAGGCATATACAAATCTGGTCAGCAATGATCATCTTTATTACAAAGACACTTTGAAAAGTCACTAAGGCAACGAAAAGGCAGATTTTTTTTTACACAACAATATACCAGAAGTTAATTGACGCATTGGGAGATGTAGGGGCCCTTAGTAGTGTCCCACCTATTTTTATGATATATCACCTCTCCATCATATATAGCTTTATCATTCTATTACTGAGTGATATAGACAAGTAGAGCAAAGGATATCAATTTTAATATCATTATGTACAAGAGTTACAATATTGAAGAAAATAAAGATGGTTTTATTCTCCTTCCTGTTTCCATAAAATAAACCTTGGAAACATCACATTGACAGATCTGTTAGGAAACAAAACATACAAAGTGTCTGTGGAGTTAAGAACAGAAAGTCGTTTAGTTGTAGTAAAGCTTCATGATTTACAGCAAGCTTTGTTTGTTTCTTGACCTTCTCACCCTCAATTCCAATGACACTGTATCTGGCAGATCTTACCTGAATTTGTACTC
This sequence comes from Pelodytes ibericus, assembly GCA_036172795.1. Classification (NCBI taxonomy): domain Eukaryota; kingdom Metazoa; phylum Chordata; class Amphibia; order Anura; family Pelodytidae; genus Pelodytes; species Pelodytes ibericus. The sequence goes on along the minus strand of CM069857.1, from coordinate 217,296,537 downwards.
AGAATTTGATTTATAACAAACATAATAAAGAAAAAAAAACTGCTGCAATGGGCTTAGAGAAAAGAACATGGAACAGAAAGCAGATGGGATCCTTGAGAACCAATTAATGAGATTAATTTCTTTTGTCTGTTTGAATAAACTGCCCTTAAACATTTTCGAGAAAATCAATATTTTGTTATCTGTAAAAAGGGACTGGATAAATAGTGAAGCAAACAAAAAATATAACAACATTTACTAGAACTTTTTAAGATACCAATGATTATTTTATCAATTATTCCAAATAAAATAAAAAATATGATGACCCTCATTTTCATTAAAAACATCAGATAAAAAACAAGATCATTCTCATGGCCTTGGAAAGAGATCTGGTTGTTTTTAAACCCACGACTTCCGGGTTGATAGACAAGCACCCTCCAGATTTGGCATAGGAGGATTTTAGCTAAGTGGGACATGCTTCCTGCTGGTCCCACAAAACCTTTTTTTTTCTCTGCATAGAACCATAAAATGTGTTGGCACAGAAGAACCATTTGTCCCATCTAGTCTGCCCAATTGATTTGCAGGTATCTGCTTATCCTCATGCTCAGTGATAGATCAGCACCTAGGTGATCAGTTATAGTTCTCCAGCTGCTGATGAACTACAAGTCTGACATGCCCCAACAGCTATGCAAGGCATAATCATAGATGTAGTCCAACAACAAAGGTTAAGCCTCTTGTTTTCTTATATTTTGGCTCTCACTTACCGTATTTATCGGCGTATAACACGCGCCGGCGTATAACACGCGCCTCATTTTAAGAAGGAAATTGTAGGAAAAAAACGTAAATTTCAAATAAAGAACTTTGAAGCCCAATATGCCATTTTAATATGCCAGGATATTGCCCCCAATATGCCATTTAATATGCAGGATATTGCCCCCAATATGCCATTTAATATGCAGGATATTGCCCCCAATATGCCATTTAATATGCAGGATATTGCCCCCAATATGCCATTTTAATATGCCAGATATTTCCCCCAATATGCCATTTTAATATGCCAGGATATTGCCCCCAATATGCCATTTAATATGCAGGATATTGCCCCCAATATTCCATTTTAATATGCCAGATATTGCCCCCAATATGCCATTTTAATATGCCAGATATTGCCCCCAATATGCCATTTTAATATGCCAGATATTGCCCCCAATATGCCAGGATATTGCCCCCAATATGCCATTTTAATATGCCAGATATTGCCCCCAATATGCCATTTTAATATGCCAGATATTGCCCCCAATATGCCATGATATTGCCCCCAATATGCCAGGATATTGCCCCTTAGTATGCTCGTTATGCCACCCTCCTCCCCCAGACCCCTAAAAAAAAAACACACTTTATTGACCGCGCGGCTGGAGGGAAGCTCACAATGCTTCCCTCACAGCCACGCAGCTTCAGAGCACCGGGGGACAGAGCAGGAACGAGGTAAGTTTTAGATTTTTTTTTTTTTTTCGGCGTATAGCACGCACACACCATTTCCCCCCTATTTTCAGGGAGAAAAAGTGTGTGTTATACGCCGATAAATACGGTAATCACCTAAAGGGAAGTCTGGTCACTAAAATAGGCTAAACAAACTTAAATGTACAAAACCAAAATAGAAAGACAACTTGATTCGCCATATGGTTGTCAGTAGGTGTTACCTTCCCTTTTGCTTCTGGGTGCTGTAATGCCAGCGGACTCTGTAAATGATCCAAAATAAACAATATAATCCAAGGAAAAGCACCAGCCGACATCAGAATGATAAAAAGTAACATAAAAAATAAAATATTTATAAATAAAGTTTATTCACATCAAGAGACAGAAAAAAATGAAAGAGAGACAAAAAGAAGTAATGTGTAAAAAAGGCTTGACGCGTTTTGCATTCTGAGATAATTATTCCTAAGCAGCCAAATTGCAAGAAAAATGTGCATCATGTTTATAATTAATTAAGATATGCAAATACACAAAGTAACATTTATATACAGTCCACAATTTGTTGTTCCACTCTGCATGAAGAAACAAACAACATGGAATAAACACTTCTGTATGAGTTAGATGGCAGAGGAACTCGGTCTATGCTGACACTATAATGTGTCTATTAGAAACAAAGTAGCATTTACCTCATAAAGCAGGTTCTTCTGAATAAAAAGATCCATTCAGTGCATTTTAGAAACCATAAGGTATGTTTATTCACGTCATAAACTCCACCGACCAGTTTTATCATGTAGATACGCCATTTTCAAGGTGTGTTTATTTTTGATTAAGCAAACAGGGGTATTTATACATGCCTTAATTAAAAGTCACATGGTCGGCATAGAAAACAGTTTTAAAGAGACATACAAAATCATTACAATTTAAAGTGACAACTTATTCTGAATATACCATACTGCAAATTGTATATAGAAAGACAACTCTGATGCATAAAATTTAATCCAAAAAAGGATGCAAATTTTTTTTTTATGACAATATATATATTAAATATATATATTAATACTTACAATTTATATTGTTATGCCAACAACCATTTGAGTTCTCTATTTAATCCTGCATGATTATTCTTAGCTCATTTATCCAAAATAACTTGTGGCGTAAAAGAGCCAATTTTCTATCACGTCCTCTGTTTGGATCTTTAACATGGTCAATAAGATAAAACCTTAGGGATGCTGGGGACCCATGATTAGCATAATGATATTGAAATGCCATGGCATTTACTGCTTCATTGTCTGTACCCAAAATGTTTATGTTAATTATACATTCTCTGAGTGATCTAGTCATACACCCAATAAAGAACTTGGCACACGGGCATATTCAAATGTAAATTACAAAAGTAGTGGTACAATTTATGAATTGATTAATATAATAATATATGTCCTTTCCTGAATATGGATGATTAAACATTTTTGTATTGTTGGTATTAGAACAATGCCCACATTTTCCACATTTGTAATTGTCTTTCAAAGGTTTAGCTAACCATGTGTCCACGTGTACTGGATTTTAGATCACTATGGACTAGTCTGGTTCTTAAATTGGGTAGTTTTTTTTATAGGCTATACTGGGTTGACTAGGCAATACATCTTTTAAACATCTTTTTAATGTCTTGTTTTAACAAATGCCAGTGTTGAGCTAACACTTGACAAATCTTATATACTATAGGTGAATACCAGGTAGAAAATGTAAGCAATGTTTTTTTTAAGACAGGCAAACTACCGACAGGGTGTTTAGGAACAGTATTATGTATTATACTATATTGTTTAAAATGTGCCACTAGTTGGTTTTTTTTCTACGTCTCTAATGATCGGATCTGTAAATTATCTTTTAATACGAGTTATTTGGAGTCTTACGAATATTGGACTTCATAGCTGGAGGGTGACATGAATTAAAATGTAACAAAGCATTGACGGACATAGGTTTTCTGGATAAATTGATGTTATAATTAATTAATACACTTAAAAGTCAGTTCATTACAAATCACGTGTGTAAAAGTGGGACAAAAAGATGTTAGGTTTTTGGTGTTTAATCACCACTGTATCCAATCCAGAGTCGACTTTTCAGAATGGAAGCCAAGTATAAATTACACCTCAATGTAAAATCAAAAAAGGAAAACAATTAAAGTTAAGTTAAATTAGTAAGACAAGTCATACACTATACTGTGTAATATTCGAGGGAAAAGTGCAGTTCACTACTATTGGTTACAAAACAGTAAATCAAGGCACTGATAAACTTATATGTAAGTCCTAAGCTAAGGCTGCACATAAACTAAAATCATTATAATACTCGGAAATTGTTTACTTACATGAGAAATACAGCAAAAGAAACAAAATTGCAAATGCGCATATAAAGGGAACTCTACTGCAGAAGATGTAATGGAAGACAAAAAGGTCTCTGATGCGGCATTTCAGTTTGTGATATGTCTTGCCAACATATTGCTTAGAGCAGGCTGAGCAGGTGAGTGAACTTATCACAGACTTAGTATTATAATTAATGAAATGTTCATGCTGATATTCATGACTGAAAAGAAACATCCATTTGCAGAGCTTGTCTGCAAAAAATGTATAGCTGCCCCCCACATTTGGAAGTCCCTTTATGATCTAACCATGTGAAAACATGGGGAGTCATTAGGTGACTATCACAAATACGTGAGAACTGTAGGTAGCGACAAAAAATGGAACATTTTGTTTTTTAACTTTCTTGACACCTCTGATTATAAACATAGAAACATAGATACAAAGAATGTGTCGGCAAACAGAGACTAAAGTATGTTGATCAGTCTTCAAAATGTAGAAAAGATAGTCATGATAGTCATGATAGTCATGATCCAGTAATCTGTCCCTTAATAAACATGATTTATTGAGAAGATCCTTAAAATGTTAACAATTTCTATGAATATTCACTAAACATGATATCAATGAAGATGTCAATGAAGAAGTCAAGGTCCTTAGTGGGATAAATGGAAAGTCCTCTTTCAATAAATTATATTTGTGCAGGAGACAGAATTATATCAGTCATTATCAAATATAATAATACTGATTGCATCTTCTCAGTGTGTCTGGAGGTCTCAAACCTGATCTAAGATTCTGTCTCTCTTACTGTTCCATTAAATTGTCCACTGTTTTCGGGAACAGCCCTCTTTTATGTAATTGTGGAGGTAAATAATCACCCTTACATTTGGTTATCAAAAAAGTCAATTGATTTTTTATTGGACATCGAAGATGCACCCACACTGTCATCTGTGTCAGTCTTCCTTAGCGCTCAGCAACTTAGCTGTTTTTCAAGATTTAATAGTCTCTTTTGCCTTGGCAATGGAGGGGTTAAATGCAAATACATTTGTCAACACAGCTGGAGAATGATATCCAGCAAGGAGCTCTTTGTATTTAAGTCATTTTGCACATTTGGAACATTTGGCGCTTACTTTTAATAAGACAACAAAGGGTAACAATACACATCTGTGAGACAAGCTGCTCTGTGTTTTACTAAACAAAGCCTCAACTGACTAAACAAATTTCACTGGTAAGGTGTATCCAGCCATGCAGTCACACAGGGTCACATAGCCTTGCACACTTTTCTTATATTAGCACAACTTACTCTGGGGCTTCATAAAACATTTCATACATGCTCTTTGGTATGTTGACCAAAGGTGCAGGAAGAGATCACCCCCTCAAAGCACACTACTTTAAATGGTTTCTATAGTTGCAATAAAAACTCATCTTTTTTGAGAGAACATTTTGTAAAATTCCTAAACTCCCATATACATGCCCCCATGTCCCGATAGAACTTAAGACACTTGAAATAGCATATGAAGTTTAAAGCAACTTTTATATTGGAAGAAGCAACTTTTCAGTTCCTGCTGTGACATAGAGAAATTGCTCGAGGGAGAAGATTCAAAGGAAAAATGCTGCCCACAGCCTGCTGGAAAAGTATTTCATTTGAAAACCTAGATGTATTTTTTGTGAGATCTTGGCATTCCTGTTCCAAAAGGCATTTTTCATGTCAATAATGTCAGATGACAGCTGTGATCATGAAGCCTGACTATCAGCTTTTTTACATCTAAATTTAAATAAGACTGAATCATTTCAATGAATAAATAGATGATTAATAAACCCTAACCATAAAGCTTAACAAATAGCATATTTTAGAAGAAAAAAAAACAGGGAGTAAATAAAATTAGATTTTTGTAAATAATTTTTAGATTAAATTGCCAAAAATGCTATTTGCCAAATGACTTTAGTAAAATGGAAACTATTTGTCATGAAAATCCACAATAGGTTTAAGTATTGTCTTTTTTTGTTTAATATGTTTTTATTATGTTTTATAGGTGAAGACATATAAACTAGGGCCAAGCAATACAAAGAGTGATCAATTAAATTAACATAGATCGTAGAACTGTTTATGCTTGAAACACTTTGATTCCGCCAAGTTTTCTGTTTGGCACAGGATCTGAGTCATAAAGCTATGTTTGTTATAAGCTGTTTTGCTTTCAGAATAGGGAAAAACTGGAAAAACAGAGGGTTTATTTAAGACGCATTAGAGAAGGGAGGAAGCAGAGGTAAGATAAGCGCAGTGGGGGAGGAGATATCGTGGGTACCAACATTTGTAATAAGACATTGCTATCAAACATCTTGTGTAACCATAGTATATTTACTTGTTAATTTTCAGATACATTAAAATAGATATGTCTGTAATTGGTACTTTTGGTATTCCATTCAGACCAGAAAAACTACTACATGTTGCAGTCCTCTTCCCTGAGAAGAGAGAATATGGTCCTCTGCTCTACATATCTCTTTCACTGACTGTTTCCAAAGGTTAGAGAGTTTTGGCAGTGTTTAAAAGATGAACAGTCAGCACTTATTTTCTAGTAAGTGGAGTATGTATGTCATGGGTTTCAATGGAAGTGTAGAGTCCCCTAGTCTTTTGATGATTTCCAAAGTATCCTTCCATAATGGTTAGATCAGTGGACATGTCCACCACATATATAGTCATCAGGATGTAGTTTGCATTCAGGGCCGGGAATTTTTTTCATATGGCCAGCACCAATAGTTAGAAAGGGGGTCACACAATACAAATGTCTGCAGTTCCTTCAATCCCCAAAAGTTGAGAGTAGGTCTGTAGCTTCTCAAGAGTGGCGTGCTGGGCTACTAAGAGGGGTCACGGGGAAATGAACCCAAATCCCCATCTCCCATCCCACTGAAAAGCTCAGTAGCAAAGGCAAAAACAGGTCTGTGTTGTTAGAGCACAGACCAGAAGCTCCTATCATTGGAATCTGAAGGTGCTGGGCAATTCACCCTGAAAATATCATGCCAGGTTTGAGTTATAGTGTGAGGGACAAGGTTTGTGCCTGCTGCATTGGCACAGAGTGCTTGCTGTGACCTCTTGTGCAAATTAGAGCATTGGGAGACACAGGGCATCCCTCATGACAAACAGCACAAGACAATACTCAGGATGTTATGTGCCATGACTGCACAGACCACATTTCGAGTTCAAGGGAGAATGCTAGCAGAATAAGTACACTGGACCACCAGGGAGACAAAACTACTAGCAAGTCAAACCCGACCTCATAATCAGTGGTCGAGTTTGACTTATTCTTGACCTCCTCATTATACTCCAGGACACCTCATCTCGCTTAATCTTGAGCTTGTTAAAAATTGTTAGTAAACACCATTTTGCAAGGTCAAGATGAGCCCTCGAAGAGGATGTTTTTGTTCAAGGTTGGTGGTCGAGATTAGAGCTGATCTTAATGTCCAATCTTTAGTAAATAGACCCCCTAAGTAAATTATTCAACTATTTCAGAATTATCATTTTCATGATGGCCCAGTCAAAAGATATTAAATGCTCTGGGACAATGCAAAAAATATAAAATAATTTTACTTTGCAGACTATCATGGTAACTATCATGGTAAAATTGGCAGGTGTATGGTGTGGTGCATGGTTTTAGCTGGGTCCTTAGCATTCTATTTTATGCCATCTGTCCTATACATATTAGGCTGTGTATCTAGGTGTCAATGGTGGCCTGATTCTTCTTCCCATTTTCTTGTGCGTTGAATTAACATTGCATGCAATAATATGTGTCCGCAGTCACTAGTGCAGCAGACTATATAGCAGTAGAAAAATAGCGTGCATGAATTTGGAACCTGCATCGACTGCATCCCACTGTAATTATGGTAACTAACATTAATATAATTGTAGTGCCAGGGGACTGGGCCATAAAAAACATGACCAACATATGTGATTATGGGAGCAGTGGTCTGGTCAACCCCTAGTATCTCACTTCAAGTCAACAACATGTGTGTGTGTGCTGGCACATCCCTGGTTTATTGATTTTACTTTAGTTTTAATATTACTCAGCTTACTTTTCAACCACAGTGAAAATTCTTTAACTATGTGGAGATGCAATTGATTGTCTTGTGACTTGAGAAGAATAGGCTTAGCATACATTCAGGTAGGTAATGGTAACAGGCAATTTACTCCAATACTTTCTAACCGGAGAACAAATCCTGTCCAGATTAAGCCCTAATGCAGTTTCTTAAGCACAATATTTGTATTGCAGTCATTGGGATATTAGTTGCTTATCTTTTTGGCATAAAATTCCTTAAAAAAGGGTGGTTTTATTAAATAAGTGATTGCTACAAACCACTTCTAGCAGATGTGCAGTTTTCACTGTTCACTTGGTAGCATAATTAAGAGAACCTTAACCAAGCACTGCATATACTAAAATGGGTTTCCTATGCAATGAGGCTAACAATGCATAATGACATGTTTTATATCATAATACGTAACATGCCATGAGTTTTATGATCCATGGCACAAAAGTGCATTTAAAAAGGAATGCAGTGTTCAGTCACCAGGATCTCCCATTAATTGCTAATGTACTATTTTATTGAAAAACGTTGTCTTCCCAAAAATTGATTTTTTTTACCACTTTAATATAGTTGTTAGAAAATTAATTGTATCTAATTTCTTGTTATTGTTAAGCATCATACATTTAGCTTTACCTCTGAAAGGCATATCACTACAATTCAGTGGAAAAGTGCAGATAATGTTAATCTATAATTTTGCCCATTTTGGTTGGTGATCTGTGTACCTATTTTATATTTTTTAAGAGTCATGGTTTCCCACTACAGATTAAAAGGAAGATTGTATATGTTTGAAAGAGAATGTTTATATGCTTCCTGGGATTTCTGTTATAAAAGCTCTATCCATGATAAATAATACTTTCTCTTTTTAATTAAACAGATACTGTTATCTTGATTTATTACCCAATGAAGATTTAATAAATGAGACTGGCTTATGATCCTGAGGTTTATTTTTAGAAATACTAAAAAGGTTCTCCAGTAGTGTTGAGCGAACCCGAACCGCACTGTTCGGGTTCGTACCGAACTTTACGATTTTTGGACCTCGGACCCGAATACGGACATTTCACTGTATGTCCGTGTTGGAGTTCAGGGTTCAGCGATTACATTGTATGTAATGCTATTGGCTTTCTATAAACAGAAATAGAGTCCCCATTCATAAGAAATGCTTATGAATGGGGACTCTTTTTCGGTTTATTGAAAGCCAATAGTATTACATGTATTCCATAAGCCGAAAGTCTATAAACCGAACGACATTCGGTTTATAGACTTTAGGTTTATAGAATACATGTAATGCTATTGCTATTCTTTAAGCTGAAAGTCTATAAACCGAATGTCTTTCGGTTTATAGACTTTCGGTTTATTGAAAGCCAATAGCATTACATGTATTCCATAAACCGAAAGTCTATAAACCGAATGTCTTTCGGTCTATAGACTTTCGGTTTATGGAATATATGTAATGCTATTGCTATAAAACCGACTTTTCTAAAATTAGATTATGTGTAAAGGATTCATTATCAGACTGGAGCTATTTAAATGGAGTCCAGGAGAAATGGGATTATCAAAAAGTTGCACTACTAAAGACAACTTATAGCTTCCAACGCACAATCAGAAGAGACTATAGCCCAGTCAGTGAAAAGGGAGGATAAAACATTTGTTAGATACATAAATGAGAAAAGGAAAGTAAAACAAGGATTAGTTAGATTAAAAACAAAAGAAGGATGCTATGTAGAAGAGGATAAATTCCTAGCAGACTGCCTTAATTAATATTTTTGTTTAGTTTTTACAAATGAAAATGAGGGTAAGGGACCTCATTTAGGGAAAAAGACTAATGAGTCTTTTGATGCATGTAAGTTTACAGAGGAAGAGGTTTTACTTCAGCTGTCTAAAGTAAAGACAAATAAGTCAATGGGCCCTGATGGGATATGCCCAAAGTTATTAAAAGAACTTAGTGGTGTACTAGCAAAACCGTTAACAGATTTTTTAACCAATCCTTGTTAATGGGAGTAGTCCCAGAAGATTGGAAATGAACAAATGTTATGCCCATTTACAAGAAAGGTAGTAGGGAGGAGGCGGGCAACTATAGACCAGTAAGTCTTACTTCAGTAGTGGGGAAAATAATGGAAACCTTGTTAAAGAATAGGAATGTTGAAAATCTAAAATTGCAGGGATTTCAAGATCAGAGACAACATGCGTTTACTTCAGGAAGATCATGCTGAACTAATCTTATTGATTTTTTTGATTGGGTGACTAAAATGATAGATCAGGGTGGTGCAGTAGATATTGCTTACCTAGATTTCAGTAAGGCTTTTGACACTGTCGCACATAGAAGGCTTATCAATAAACTGAAATCTTTGAGTTTGGATTTCAATATTGTTGAATGGATTAAACAATGGCTGAGTGACAGGCAACAGAGGGTTGTAGTCAATGGGGTATATTCGATGCAAGGTCGTGTTACTAGTGGGGTACCTCAGGGATCTGTTCTTGGACCCATTCTCTTTAATATTTTTATTAGCGATATTGCAGAAGGTCTTGTTGGTAAAGTATGTCTTTTTGCTGATGATACAAAGATTTGCAGCAGGGTTGATGTTCATGGATTGATAAGCCAAATGTCAAATCATTTAGCTAAACTAGAAAAATGGTCAGAGCTGTGGCAACTGACATGTAATGTGGATAAGTGCAAAATTATGCACCTTGGGCATAAAAACCCAAAAGCAGAATATAGAATATTTGATCTAGTCCTAACCTCATCATCTGAGGAAAGGGATTTAGGAGTAATAATTTCAGAGCACTTAAAGGTAGGTAGGCAATGTAATAGAGCAGCAGGAAATTCTAGCAGAATGCTTGGTTGCATAGGGAGAGGTATTAGCAGTAGAAAGAGGGAAATGCTCATGCCATTGTACAGAGCATGAGAGACCTCACTTGGAGTATTGTACGCATTACTGGAGACCATATCTCCAGAAGGATATTGATACTTTGGAGAGAGTTCAGAGAAGGGCTACTAAACTGGTTCATTGGTTGAAGGATACAACTTACCAGCAAAGGTTAAAGCATCTTAACATGGATAGCTTGGAGGAAATATTTAAATACATGAAGGGAATCAACACAGTAAACTATAACACAATATAACTAGAGGATGTAGTCTTAGTAGAGGGGCAACGATTTAAAAGTAATATCAGGCCGTATTACTTTATTGAGAGGGTAGTGAATGTATGGAATATCCTTCCAGCTGAAGTGGTAGAGGTAAACACAGTCAATGATTTTAAGAATGCAGCGTTTCCCCTCCCATCGTCCTAGCAAATTAACTTAACACCGTGTAACAGCCTTCTCAGACCTGTCCCCTCCCTCATTGCAGGAGAATTAGTTGACTAAAATCTACTGGAGATTTAACCGACTAAAACTAGACTAAAACAATTCAGATGACTAAAATATGACTAAACTAAAATGGCATTTTAGTCAATTGACTATGACTTAAACTAAATCAAAATTTGTAATAAAAATTAATACTGGTTATTGGGTAGCATTGGGGAAGCCAAGTCAGTTTTTGAAAAAACAAAGTAATTAATAGAAACTGACTCTTGACTATGAACAACACTGATTTTGGTTTTGTTTACATGGTTGTTGTTCTGCTAGGCTACTGAAATGCTTTCATGTAATTAACTTTAATGTATTTTTTAATTTGTTTTTTTTTTTCTTGAAGTTTCCTGTTCGATTTGGTTGTCTTGCTTTTGATGAACTGCCCAATTAGATTGCAGAACACGTAGAGCTTGTTGTTTCATTTATCCTTTTTTCTGGCAAACTTACATTTATTCCACAGCCTTTGCTGCCAGGCTCTTTGAATCTATTGTTGTTTAGTTGCTTATCCCCTTCGTTTTTGGATCCATAAAACTGTGTCAGTGACTTGTATTTGATGTCTTTGTGTACCTGATATAATTCTAAAGGACTTTCACAGAGATTGAAACAAGTCCCTTGTGGAAAAAAAAAAGATTGTTGAAATCCAGCATGAGTGTTCCCGGACTGGATTATGTATATTGTTGTATTGTTATATGCGTTTTCTTTATTCTTGAGGTAAATCAATAATCTTTAGTGTTGTTTATTTATACCATAAACTGCTTTTGAAATAAGAAATATAACACAACAATGATTCATGATGGTAAAATTATTAACTGAAAAAAGGAGGCTAAAAATAGGTTAAAGAGGTTAAAACTTAACTGTTTTGGTATGCTACCTCTTTTCCTACATGGATGAAAATACAATTAAGTTCAAAGTTAATTTGTAACCATAGCAACCTATTTTACCTCTTTTTCAAAGGGACACGTAAACATTGTTTATACTGAATGAAGAAAATAAAAATGTTCTGTATGTTAGCAGCATTGCAAGCAAATGCTCAGGTTGTGAAAAACATTCTGACACAGGGTCCTGTGTTGTGGTGGGAGTCGAGTCTAAAGTGGGTGTGGTTATCAGATGTCATGCAATGTTGCATGACCCTGTGAGATTGAGCTCCTGATGAGCTCATTTATACACTATGGATGCATTATAGATGTAAACGCAATGCTGGCATGCAGGCAAGTCAGGACAGACTAAAATTTGATGGTACAAGACCCCAAAATCTGTGATTCTCCCACAGATGGAGTTTGGAGTTTGCTATTTTTGTACTTTAATGTAAATTAAGCATTTCCCATTGATGGAGATTAATAACATAATGATCAAGTACGCAACTGAATTGATTCACAGTGCGAGTCACAAACCTAGTTCATGCATTACATTCCTGAGGACCAGGATGCAATTGGACAATTATGCTACACAAATTAGGTCTGTGTCCTCAACTCTCCCCCTTCCCACACACTTCAGTATCATAGCTGGTAGTTGCAAAGGCAATACAGCAGTAAGCAGTGGACAGGGGGGGACGGGGGAGGGGGGGAGTGAAGAGTAATGTTTAAAAAAAAAGAAGAAGCTGCTGGATTTGTGTGTGTGAGTAACAGTGTGTGACTGTGTGTATGTGACTGTGTATGTATGTATGTATGTGTGTGTGCATGATTGTATGTGAATGTGGATGACTATGTATGCATGACTGTGGTTTTAATTATGTATGTGAGCGTGACTATAGGCGCGTAAGTATGTGTGCAGGGGGGCCGCATTTCAATGTCGGGCCCAAGAAGCGAAATGTCTTGTGCCAGCTCTCTGGGTTGTTAGCTTCACATGCAAGTGGCATTCATTTTAGTATTTAAAATCAGGAGGAGTATCATATGTAAAGTAGCACCCCACACTTCAAGTTTGATTGTGGCAAAAATAACTACAAAAATTTTTTATCTCTACCTGTCAGGATTTCAAACAAATACACTGACTATTATATTATACAATAATATTGTGCTGCATAGTTATCTAAATGCTTCAGTTTTTGTAAGACATTGTCCTAAAAATGAAGTTATACAAAATATTAAAGAATATCACTAAAACAACTTAAAGGTGAAATGGATTACAATATTGGTTACAATAATGGTCTTGCTACTAACATCATTTTCATTTTGTTTATTGTTATCTGAAGTTGAATAGCATCTAAAACTGCTATTAGTACAAAAAAAACTGTCGTACATTGGATTGTACCTTTTTTATTGCACTCATTAAGCCAGCATGCTGAAATTCGATTCAAATTGATGAGCGCTTTGCTTTCATTTATCAAAGCCATACTTACGCCACTGAATTCATGAAAAGAATGTTCAAACAGATAGGATCATTTTGCATTCAAATAGAATAGATTGCAGCATTTTTTCTTTAGCAAATTGATTTTTTTTTGTGCCATTACATATGTTTTGGAAAGAATCTAAAAAGATTCAGATATAAAGGTGCTGTTCTACATAGCACAACTCCATATAAAGTACTGCCTAATGGGAAGGGAAGCTAAAGGAACATTTTATGTGGTTTCTTAATGCTCCCTGTCCCATAAAAAAAGAATAAAACAATATATAAAGTTGATGAAGTTTTTTTTGCAACAGAGTCCTGCCACTGACCCAACATCCTCCTCGATATGGCAGCAAAATCTCTATATACAATGCTTTCACAACGATGGCCACTGAGACGAGCTGCTCTGATGAATCTGTGTCGTCAGCATCAAATCATATAAATCCATATTTACATACACATATTTATACTTTTGTGATGGGGGTGTGTGATATGTCAGAGGAATGACTCCCAGATCCTATTCTGTAATTGCTGGGTCTATCTTATTTCTTTTTTAGATGTCAGGATAGTCAGATGTTTGATGGGGCTTTTAAAAAAAAAATCCAAGTCTGTTGGGATGTATAGGAAGGGGGTCAAATGTTTAAATAATACATTAATTCACCTTTTAAAAAGAAGGGGATAGTAGACATGTGCAAAACTAAAATTTTCGTTTCGTTTTCGTCCATTCGGACGAAAATGTTATTTATTTCGTCTAAAACTAATTTCGTTCATTAGTGCATTCGTTTCAGACGAAATTCGTTCATTATTTTCGTTTCGTTTTGTTTTATTCGTTCGTTTTATAGAATACAATGTAATACTATTGGCTTTCTATAAACCGAACGAGAGCCCCATTCATAAGAAATTCTTATGAATGGGGCTCTCGTTCGGTTCATAGAAAGGCAATAGTATTACTTGTATTCTATAAGCCGAAAGTCTATAAACCGAACGACTTTCGGTTTATAGACTTTCGGCTTATAGAATACATGTAATCCTATTGCTATTCTGTAATCCGAACGACTTTCGGTTTATAGAATAGCCATAGGTTTACATGTATTACATAAGCCGAAAGTCTATAAACCGAAAGTCGTTCGGTTTATAGGCTGTCGGCATTTAACTAATAAGAGACAGAGGCTCCATTCATAAAATTATGAATGGAGACTTTGTCTCCGTGTAGTAAAATGCCGACAGCCTATAAACCGAACGTTCGGTTTATAGGCTGTGGGCATTTTACTACACGGAGACAAAGTCTCCATTCATAATGAATGGAGACTCTGTCTCCGTGTAGTAAAATGCCGACAGCCTATAAACCGAACGACTTTCGGTTTATAGGCTGTCGGCTTATGGAATACATGTATTCCTATTGCTATTCTATAAACCGAACGTTCGTTTTATAGAATAGCCATAGGATTACATGTATTCCATAAGCCGAAAGTCTATAAACCGAAAGTCGTTCGGTTTATAGGCTGTCGGCATTTAACTAATAAGAGACAGAGTCTCCATTCATAAAATTATGAATGGAGACTTTGTCTCCGTGTAGTAAAATGCCGACAGCCTATAAACCGAACGTTCGGTTTATAGGCTGTGGGCATTTTACTACACGGAGACAAAGTCTCCATTCATAATGAATGGAGACTCTGTCTCCGTGTAGTAAAATGCCGAAAGCCTATAAACCGAACGATCGGTTTATAGACTTTCGGCTTATGTAATACATGTAATCCTATGGCTATTCTATAAACCGAAAGTTCGGTTTATAGAATAGCAATAGGAATACATGTATTCCATAAGCCGACAGCCTATAAACCGAACGTTCGGTTTATAGGCTGTGGGCATTTTACCACACAGAGACAAAGTCTCCATTCATAATTTTATGAATGGAGACTCTGTCTCCGTATAGTTAAATGCCGGCTTTTAACTATACGGAGACAAAGTCTCCATTTATAATTTTATGAATGGAGACTCTGTCTCCGTATAGTTAAATGCCCACAGCCTATAAACCGAACGTTCGGTTTATAGGCTGTCGGCATTTTACTACATGGAGACAAAGTCTCCATTCATAATTTTATGAATGGAGACTCTGTCTCTGTATAGTTAAATGCCGGCTTTTAACTATACGGAGACAAAGTCTCCATTTATAATTTTATGAATGGAGACTCTGTCTCCGTATAGTTAAATGCCCACAGCCTATAAACCGAATGTTCGGTTTATAGGCTGTCGGCTTTTAACTATACGGAGACAAAGTCTCCATTCATAATTTTATGAATGGAGACTGTCTCCGTATAGTTAAATGCCCACAGCCTTTAAACCGAACGTTCGGTTTATAGGCTGTCGGCTTTTAACTATACGTTTGTCTCCATTCATAATTTTATGAATGGAGACTCTGTCTCCGTATAGTTAAATGCTATTGTATTCTATAAACCGACTCTATTTCGGCTGATAGAATGCAATAGTACTACGAATGGACGAATGAACGAATGATTTTCGTTTATTAACCATTCGTTCATTCGGCTTTAGTTAGCTTAGCATTTTCGTTTTTTGGGGCGAATGGACGAAAATGCAATTTTCGGACGAAAATGCATTTGTCCGAAAACGAATGCACATGTCTAGTATATATTCACATGTAAATTGCTTTTTTAATAAAAAATTATGATATAAAAAAAATCTTGTTTTTATTTCCTTTTATGTGACAATGCTGCCTCTCTCTTTCCCTTGCCCCCAGATTTGTCGCCCTCCCCCCCTTAGTGTTGTCTCTCTCTCACCCTCCCTTTGGCTCCCCCCTCGCTCCCCTTGTGTCTGTCTCTTCCCCCCTTCCCTCCCCCTGTTTCTCTCTGCCCCCCTCCCCTTGTTTCTGTCTCTTCCCCCCTTCCCTCCCCTTGTTTCTCTCTGCCCCCCCCCCCTTGTTATTCTGTCCCCCCCTCACCTGTTTCTTGCTCCCTGGTGGCTAGTGGGGGCAGCCGGGGGATGTATGCACTATACATAATAGACGGAAGTGTCGGGCAGCATGGAGGTTGTTTGCACGATTCGTGCAGACATCCCCCAGCTGCCCGATTCTCCCTGGTGGCTAGCGAGGCAGCGGAGGATGTCTGCGCGATGAGCAAGACCTCCCCTGCTGCCGCCCGGAACGACCGCCAGGACTTTTATGAGGAAGCCGGAAGTACCCAGCTTCATCATAGAAGTCCCGGCGGTCATGCCGGGCGGCAGCAGGGGAGATCTGCGCTCATCGCGCAGACATCCCCTGCTGTTAGAGAGGGGGATCCAGGTCCCCTGCAGCTCTGCTGGGGACCTGGATCCCAGTCTTAAAGTCTGACCTCAATTTGAGGTCAGATTATAAGACGACCTCGATTATAAAAGGGGTATTAACACTTCCCTTGCTGATCACAGTTTCTTTTTACTGTGATCCGTTTCCTTACAAGTTTATGAACCTCATTTAGTTTTTTCAAAATAAATTTTATTTTGTAAATTTTTACTATATTACTTATATTCTTTTCATGTATTAATGTAATTACAGTTAACTCCTACAAGCCTGTGCTGTGATTATGACCAGAGCAAACGTTAACCCATTCGGGAAATTAAAACAAGATTTTTTTTATATCATAATTTTTTATTAAAAAAGCAATTTACATGTGAATATATACTAGACATGTGCATTCGTTTTCGGACGAATGCATTTTCGTCCGAAAATAGCATTTTCGTCCATTCGCCCTAATAACGAAGAACGAAAATGCTAAGCTAACGAAAGCCGAATGAACGAATGGTTAATAAACGAAAATCATTCGTTCATTCGTCCATTCGTAGTACTATTGCATTCTATAAGCCGAAATAGAGTCGGTTTATAGAATACAATAGCATTTAACTATACAAAGACAGAGTCTCCATTCATAATTTTATGAATGGAGACTCTGTCTCCGTATAGTTAAATGCCCACAGCCTATAAACCGAACGTTCGGTTTATAGGCTGTGGGCATTTAACTATACGGAGACAGAGTCTCCATTCATATGAATGGAGACTTTGTCTCCGTATAGTTAAAAGCCGACAGCCTATAAGCCGAACATTCGGTTTATAGGCTGTGGGCATTTAACTATACGGAGACAGAGTCTCCATTCATAAAATTATAAATGGAGACTTTGTCTCCGTATAGTTAAAAGCCGGCATTTAACTATACGGAGACAGAGTCTCCATTCATAAAATTATGAATGGAGACAAAGTCTCCATGTAGTAAAATGCCCACAGCCTATAAACCGAACGTTCGGTTTATAGGCTGTCGGCTTATGGAATACATGTATTCCTATGGCTATTCTATAAACCGAACTTTCGGTTTATAGAATAGCCATAGGATTACATGTATTACATAAGCCGAAAGTCTATAAACCGATCGTTCGGTTTATAGGCTTTCGGCATTTTACTACACGGAGACAAAGTCTCCATTCATAATTTTATGAATGGAGACTCTGTCTCTGTATAGTTAAATGCCGACAGCCTATAAACCGAACGACTTTCGGTTTATAGACTTTCCGCTTATGTAATACATGTAATCCTATGGCTATTCTATAAACCGAAAGTCGTTCGGTTTATAGAATAGCAATAGCATTACATGTATTCTATAAACCGAACGTCGTTCGTTTTAAAGACTTTCGGCTTATAGAATACTATTGGCTTTCTATAAACCGAACTAGAGTCGAGTCCCCATTCATAAGAAATTCTTATGAATGAGGAGGGACTCTAGTTAGGTTTATAGAATGCCAATAGTATTCTATAAGCCGAAAGTCTTTAAAACGAACGACGTTCGGTTTATAGAATACATGTAATGCTATTGCTGTTCTATAAGCCGAAAGTCTTTCGGCTTATAGAACAGCAATAGCATTACATGTATTCTATAAACCGAACGTCGTTTGTGTTAAAGACTTTCGGCTTATAGAATACATGCTGCTATTGGCTTTCTATAAACCGAAAGAGTCCCCATTCATACGAATAGGTCAATTGACCTATTCGTATGAATGGGAACTCAATTTCGGTTTATAGGAAGCTAATAGCATTACATGCATTCCATAAACCAAAAGTCATTCATGTCGGTTTATGGAATCTAGTACAATGCTATTGGTATTGTATAAACCGACTCTATTTCGGTTTAGAATGCCAATAGCATGAATGGACGAATGGACGAATGAACGAATGATTTTCGTTTATTAACCATTCGTTCATTCGGATTTTGTTAGTTAAAATTTTCGTTATTCGTTTTTCGTACGAATGGACGAAAATGCTATTTTCGTCCGAAAATGCATTCGTCCGAAAACGAATGCACATGTCTAGGGGATAGGCAGTGAAGAGGCCAGCTTGCTTTGAGAATAGCTAGTTTAAGCTGAACATGGAGGTCCAATGCTGGATTGGCTGCATTTGCAGGGCATGCAACAAGAGGGAGAATAGCACTGTAGAGGGTCTGTTTAATCTATGTTTGTGTGTTGAAGTAGAGGGAAGATCCTGCAGCCCTCTGCTCAGAGCTATGTTCCTGGTGATGTCAGATATGGGAGGGCACACAGGGGCTGAGGTAGCCTCTGTGACAAAATATGCGATCCTGGGAAAAATGATATAGGGGAATGGTTTTGCAAACTAGACAAATTCTTTAAAATCAAGCATAAACTATTTTGACAGAAATTCAAGAGCACTACACACTGATATAAGTACTTAAAAATGTGCAAAGATCTATGTGGAACATACCCTTAAAGATGTATACGTACAAAGTGATCTAGTGTGGGCAGTGGAGATAGATCCAGACAGAGGCCAGTTCCAAAACTAGAATTTCATTTCAATTTGGATAAATTTTAATGTTTGAAAAGCCACTGATTTCTTTTTAGGTTGAACAGTAAGATCTTTAGGTATTTGGATCATTGTTCTGGTGGCTTGGTTTCAGTACACATCTCTAGCTACCAGAGCCTTGTTGCTATGGATAAGCCTTCCAAAATTGTTTTTGAAAAAATGCATTTCTTTTTATTATTTTTTTCCTCTGCCCCCTTTACTTCATGTATCCTGATCAAAGCTATTTTTGAGACTAAGTCAAATTCAATATCTAAGTTCAAAATAGCTTTGATTATTTTGTCTCCCTTTACTTTCAGTGGAAAAGATTCGAACCTGGGTGCCAAATTTGACTTAGTCTCACAATGATAGTCAACATCCAAAGTCGATCTATTTGAGCTAGTCTCAAATATTAGTGAATAGACCCATTTGCAAGGTGTATGCATTTAAGTGAGAGTGCAAACAGTAATACGGGGGTCTCTATTTCCCTGCACATGTTCTCTTTAACTGGAAGATGCAGCTCTTCTGGTCTGAAGTGGTCTGGTGGAATAACAGCCTGTCCATCTGTATGCTGAAGGCTGGCGGAATTTTGTGCACTTTTTTGACAGAAAGATGGATCTCTGTATGCAGCAAGCAGGGGCGTTGCTAGATCTTCGGATGATCTGGGGCTAGAGCCCAGATGAGCTCGGTCACACACAGGGCCGTACCTAGAGCATTTGGCACCCGGGGCGGACCCTGAGTGTTGCACCCCCCACCCCCCCACCCCATAATAAAAATGTAAGAAAACACCCACAAATTTTTCAGTGTTTGAAAATTGTACAATTATAGATACCAGGAATATTGTGCCACTCAGAACCCAGTAATATTGTGCCAATCAGATACCAGTAATATTGTGCCTTTCAGATACCAGTAATATTGTGCCAGTCAGATACCAGGAATAGTGTGCCATTCAGAGCCCAGTAATATTGTGCCAGTAAGATACCAGTAATATTGTGCCACTCAGAGCCCAGTAATATTGTGCCAGTCAGATACCAGGAATATTGTGTCATTCAGAGCCCAGTAATAGTGTGCCAGTCAGATGCTTGTAATATTTTGCCAGTCAGAGCCCAGTAATAGTGTGCCAGTCAGAACCCAGTAATATTGTGCCACTCAGAACCCAGTAATATTGTGCCACTCAGAACCCAGTAATATTGTGCCACTCAGAGCCCAGGAATATTGTGCCACTCAGAGCCCAGGAATATTGTGCCACTCAGAGCCCAGTAATATTGTGCCAATCAGATGCCCAGTAATATTGTGCCAATCATAGCCCAGTAATATTGTGCCACTCAGAACCCAGTAATATTGTGCCACTCAGAGCCCAGGAATATTGTGCCACTCAGAGCCCAGGAATATTGCGCCAATCATAGCCCAGTAATATTGTGCCACTCAGAACCCAGTAATATTGTGCCACTCAGAGCCCAGGAATATTGTACCATTCAGAGCCCAGTAATATTGTGCCACTCAGAACCCAGTAATATTGTGGCAATCATAGCCCAGTAATATTGTGCCAATCATAGCCCAAGAATATTGTGCCACTCAGAACCCAGTAATATTGTGCCAATCATAGCCCAAGAATATTGTGCCACTCAGAACCCAGTAATATTGTGCCAATCATAGCCCAAGAATATTGTGCCACTCAGAACCCAGTAATATTGTGCCAATCATAGCCCAGTAATATTGTGCCAATCAGAACCCAGTAATATTGTGCCAATCATAGCCCAAGAATATTGTACCACTCAGAACCCAGTAATATTGTGCCAATCATAGCCCAGTAATATTGTGGCAATCAGAACCCAGTAATATTGTGCCAATCAAAACCCAAGAATATTGTGCCAATCATAGCCCAAGAATATTGTGCCACTCAGAACCCAGTAATATTGTGCCAATCATAGCCCAGTAATATTGTGCCAATCAGAACCCAGTAATATTGTGCCAATCATAGCCCAAGAATATTGTGCCACTCAGAACCCAGTAATATTGTGCCAATCATAGCCCAAGAATATTGTGCCACTCAGAACCCAGTAATATTGTGCCAATCATAGCCCAAGAATATTGTGCCACTCAGAACCCAGTAATATTGTGCCAATCATAGCCCAAGAATATTGTGCCACTCAGAACCCAGTAATATTGTGCAAATCAGAACCCAGTAATATTGTGCCAATCATAGCCCAAGAATATTGTGCCACTCAGAACCCAGTAATATTGTGCCAATCATAGCCCAAGAATATTGTGCCACTCAGAACCCAGTAATATTGTGCCAATCATAGCCCAGTAATATTGTGCCAATCAGAACCCAGTAATATTGTGCCAATCAAAACCCAAGAATATTGTGCCACTCAGAACCCAGTAATATTGTGCCAATCATAGCCCAAGAATATTGTGCCACTCAGAACCCAGTAATATTGTGCAAATCATAGCCCAGTAATATTGTGCCAATCAGAACCCAGTAATATTGTGCCAATCATAGCCCAAGAATATTGTGCCACTCAGAACCCAGTAATATTGTGCCAATCATAGCCCAGTAATATTGTGCCAATCAGAACCCAGTAATATTGTGCCAATCAAAACCCAAGAATATTGTGCCACTCAGAACCCAGTAATATTGTGCCAATCATAGCCCAAGAATATTGTGCCACTCAGAACCCAGTAATATTGTGCCAATCATAGCCCAGTAATATTGTGCCAATCAGAACCCAGTAATATTGTGCCAATCATAGCCCAAGAATATTGTGCCACTCAGAACCCAGTAATATTGTGCCAATCATAGCCCAAGAATATTGTGCCACTCAGAACCCAGTAATATTGTGCCAATCATAGCCCAAGAATATTGTGCCACTCAGAACCCAGTAATATTGTGCCAATCATAGCCCACGAATATTGTGCCACTCAGAACCCAGTAATATTGTGCAAATCAGAACCCAGTAATATTGTGCCAATCATAGCCCAAGAATATTGTGCCACTCAGAACCCAGTAATATTGTGCCAATCATAGCCCAGTAATAATTTGCCAATCAGAACCCAGTAATATTGTGGCAATCATAACCCAAGAATATTGTGCCACTCAGAACCCAGTAATATTGTGCCAATCATAGCCCAGTAATATTGTACCACTCAAAACCCAGTAATATTGTGCCAATCATAGCACCGTAATATTGTGCCACTCAGAACCCAGTAATATTGTGCCAATCATAGCCCAGTAATATTGTGCCACTCAGAACCCAGTAATACCCACACACACCTAGACACCCTGACACACACACACACACACCTAGACACCCATACACAGTCACACTTTTTTTTTTAACTTACCTTACACTTGGTCCGTCATCCAGGACCTTCTGCCGGATGTTCGTCCACCTGACATCCGGCAAGCAGCTGACACAGCGCGACGGGGGCGGAGCTTGCACCCTATGTGTGATCTCTATGGCCAGGAGGAGAGGCTAGGGAGCGAGCTCCCTATAGCAGCCTCTCCTCCCGATCGGCCCTCACCCCCGCGTGAGGTTAATCCTCTGATTCTGGGACTATGTCCCAGACGGAGGAAAGCTCACCGGGGGATTTTTTTTTTTTTTTTTTATATTTATAGCCCTGGAGACTCGGGGCTAAAGAATACTTTAGCCCCAGAGTCTCCATTCGGGGCTATGAAGGGGGGACTCGGGGCTATAGCCCCAGTAGCCCACCCCTAGCGACGCCTCTGGCAGCAAGTATCTCCATGTGCAGGCCGGATGCCCGTAATGTCTAGGGGGCAGGTGATATATCTCTCTCTAATGCACAACAAAGTATCATGCCTGAATGCTTCCTATGTGTAAGTGGTTTGTAAATTGAGTCCATGGATACATTATAACATAGGATACAGTGGGATTTGCTGTTTTGCAGATGGAGGACTACTTTACCCATCGCAGGAGAGGTATTTTGAGGAAAGTCTGTATGGCATTACAGATGTTGATGTTTTCAACACTGCCAACATTGGGCCCCTTTTTCAGCCAAATAGATTTATTTGGAAGTTACTGTGTTTGGAGGTTAAACTAGCTTGATAATGCCAGGAGCTCATTTTAAGGCTGCCCTGTACTCCTAGATTGAGGTAAGATTCATTGCGTAACATAGAAACATAGAAACATAGAATGTGTCGGCAGATAAGAACCATTCGGTCCATCTAGTCTGCCCAATTTTTCTTTTTGAGTACTTTTATTAGTCCCCCTTTCCCGGTCTTATAGCTAGGATAGCCTTGTGTCTGTCCCACGCATGCTTAAAATCCTTGACTGTGTTTACCTCTACCACTTCTGCTGGCAGGCTATTCCATACATCCACTACCCTCTCAGTAAAGTAGTACTTCCTGATATTACTTTTAAATTGTTGCCCCTCTAATTTAAGACTATGTCCTCTAGTTGTGGTAGTTTTTCTTCTTTTAAATATACTCTCTTCCTTTACTGTGTTGATTCCCTTTATGTATTTAAATGTTTCTATCATATCCCCCCTGTTACGTCTTTCCTCCAAGCTATACATGTTAAGATGCTTTAACCTTTCCTGGTAAGTTTTATCCTTCAACCCATTAACCAGTTTAGTAGCCCTTCTCTGAACTTTCTCCAAAGTATCAATATCCTTCTGGAGATACGGTCTCCAGTACTGCGTACAATACTCCAAGTGAGGTCTCACCAGTGCTCTGTACAATGGCATGAGCACTTCCCTCTTCCTTCTGCTAATACCTCTCCCTATGCACCCAAGCATTCTGCTAGCATTTCCTGCTGCTCTATTGCATTGCCTACCTACCTTCAAGTCCTCTGAAATTATTACTCCTAAATCCCTTTCCTCAGATGTTGAGGTTAGGACTGTACCAAAAAGTCTATATTCTGCTTTTGGGTTTTTACACCCAAGGTGCATAATCTTGCACTTGTCCACATTAAATGTCAGTTGCCACTGCTCTGACCATTTTTCTAGTTTAGCTAAATCATTTGCCATTTGGCTTATCCCTCCATGAATATCAACCCTGCTGCAAATCTTTGTATCATCAGCAAAAAGACATAATTTGCCAACAAGACCTTCTGCAATATCGCTAATAAAAATATTAAAGAGAATGGGTCCAAGAACAGATCCCTGAGATTAACTTGCGTTAATTTATAATGAATACAATAACGGGTGTCTATTTACATGCCAGTTTATCTGCATTAGAGTAGGTCTATTATTCTGGTTTTAAGAGGTGTTTATTTTTGGGGGGGATGTCTCCTGAGCATTTGTTAGTGTATTTATTTTGATATTTTGTCATGCCTATGCCTATTTAATAAATATATACATTTTTTAACTTTATAAATGGTTTCTTTTTTTTTGTACATTCTCTCCAGAAGGAGAGAGTGCTTTTACATGAGTTCTTTCTTTTTTGTATTTTTTATTCTAGTTTTCCTCTGTAATAACTCTTTATGGCTATTTTTAGCCCTCGGGTAGGAAGAGTCAGCAATTTATACACATATTTCTGAGCTATTTATATAAACAATTTTTTAAAAAATTGGATGTATTCAAGGATTTACCCCAGCAAGCAGATTGCACCCATGACTTACCACATTACCCAGATTGCACTCAAGGACCTACCCCAGCACCTACTCAAGGACTCCAGCATTCACATGGTACTTAAGAACTTACCCCAGTGCCCAAAGCACCCAGCTCTTGTTGTGTGGCCCCAAAGCCTCTGTAAAGTCTGAGCATCAGGAGGTCGCCTGGGTTGCGCACAGACATCAGCTGACTTCCTCATCTCTCCACCAGCACAAAGAGGGCTGGTGAAGGGAGATCTTTTGATCTCCTGTGCCCCCAGGATGCTGCAACCTGTGCGATCAAACAGATCTCACACACCCAACGCATGCCCTGGTCAGCTTTTATAAAATAAATAGAGTTAAAATACTTATATTACCATAAAAGCTCTTTTGTTCCCCAGCCTGTGCACTGTCTATTGTTCAGGTTGTAGTATTTTTGGCATACATAGTCCGAGAATAGTTTATTGGATGGTATTGAATTGTACTATGCTTTGCTGCATTATGCCATTAACAGAGAGGGTCACATGGTTTAATTTAAGAATTAATTTGTTGTTATTACCGCAACAAAATAATCAATGCCATTAACATTCTCTTATAATATAAATCCTTCCAAGTGCATGTTGTTTACTGAGCAATTTATGACAACATAACAATTTAAATGCGCTAGTTAAAAGGAAGTTTTATTTTTATTTGTTGATGTTTCAGTACTACATGTACATGTTTGTATTTTACATTGTAAGCTTTTTTTGATGTGTTCTTTTTTAAGGCTTCAAGGAAGTTGAAATAGAAGCCTCGTAGCATATGAAAGTGGGCTGAAATAAATCAATGAAATACAGAACATTCATCTAATGTTCCAAGAATACTGTCATTTATGGAAAGTGTACAAATCCAGCAGGATGTTATGTTCTTTGGGCACTTAGTAATGAAACTGTGCAATCAAAGCCAGGATATAGCCAAAAAGGAAAATCAAACCTCAGAAAAACAGATTAAAGAACAAATCACATTATGACAGAAACATGCTGCTAGCTGTTGAAAAAAGAATACATGTATTGGTGAACCTCAATACCCTAGAATCCTGTTGGAGATTACAGGTGTATAAAGGCCTTTATATATTAATGAATTGTGCTCAGCATTTTATTTTTATTTATTTTACGAATAGCACACATGCATTTAGTCCCATGACCAGAGACCATAAAAACGCATAGTCCAAAGTATACTTGCTGAAATAGCGCATGACACCAATTGGCATACACAGATAAATTGTGGTCAGCCATTTTGAATTATAGCTCTCCTAACAAAAGATCAAATATAATAAATAATTAGTACAAAGAGAAAATGCAAGGATTAGCACACTGCCTCAAATAAAAGCTTGTAGATTCAACATATTTCATCATTTCATAAATACCGGTGTAAGATAATGTGTTATGAGTAGTATCAAAGCTGAGAAAAGTGCTACAGGCTAAACTGAAATCTGTATAAAAATAAGTACACTTTTAATTCTTGAATTCTCTGTAAAACACAATAAAATGACATAAATACAACTGATTATGTATAAAACAAATGAGATTATTCTTGCATGAGAGTGTGTCGAGACTAGAACCTGGGAGCATAGGACAGGGATAGATAACAGAAGGCACAGGTGAGGATGCGAGGCAGGAACAGGCGGGCACAATTCGAAGAAAGGAGCGTGGGTGTAGAAAGACCAAAACGATGTACCAAAGGGGTTAGGCAGAAGCAGAGTTGGGGATGGTCCAAATGGTTGGGGCTGGAAGACTAGATCTTAAGCGGAGTGAGGGAAGCCAAGGTCGGGAATCGAGAGGGTAACACAGTCCAGAATACAAGCAGGGCCGGCGCTACCGTAAGGCAGCACAGGCGTCTGCCTTAGGGCGCCCCAATGGGGGGGCGGGAAAATCGCCCGCTCCCCCAGGCCTGTTTACTTACCTCCATGCTGCTGTTCATGTCCATGGCTGAGAGGGAAGCGCTGTGCGCTCCCCTCAGGCCGTGCGCATTCAATAAAGTGTGTTGAAACTTTTTTTTTCAACACACTTTATTGAATGCTCACGGCCTGAGGGGAGCTCACAACGCTTCCCTCTCAGCCACGGACATGAACAGCAGCATGGAGGTAAGTACTGGGGTCTGGGTAAGGGGGGAGGAGGGAGCTATAACGAGCATCTGACTGGCACAATATTCCTGGGCATCTGACTGGCATAATATTACCTGGCTCTGACTGGCACAATATTCCTGGGCATCTGACTGGCATAATATTACTGGGCTCTGACTGGCATAATATTCCTGGGCTCTGACTGGCACAATATTCCTGGGCATCTGACTGGCATAATATTCCTGGGCATCTGACTGGCATAATATTCCTGGCCATCTGAATGGCATAATATTCCTGGGCTCTGACTGGCACAATATTCCTGGGCATCTGACTGGCATAATATTACCTGGCTCTGACTGGCATAATATTCCTGGGCATCTGACTGGCATAATATTCCTGGGTTCTGACTGGCATAATATTACCTGGCTCTGACTGGCATAATATTCCTGGGCATCTGACTGGCATAATATTCCTGGGCTCTGACTGGCATAATATTACCTCGCTCTGACTGGCATAATATTCCTGGGCATCTGACTGGCATAATTTTACTGGGCTCTGACTGGCATAATATTCCTGGGCTCTGACTGGCACACTATTCCTGGGCTCTGACTGGCATAATATTACTGGGCTCTGACTGGCATAATGTTCCTGGGCATCTGACTGGCACAATATTACTGGGCTCTGACTGGCATAATATTACTGGGCATCTGACTGGCATAATATTACCTTGCTCTGACTGGCACAATATTCCTGGGCATCTGACTGGCATAATATTACTGGGCTCTGACTGGCATAATATTCCTGGGCTCTGACTGGCACAATATTCCTGGGCATCTGACTGGCATAATATTCCTGGGCATCTGACTGGCATAATATTCCTGGGCTCTGACTGGCACAATATTCCTGGGCATCTGACTGGCATAATATTCCTGGGCATCTGACTGGCATAATATTCCTGGGCATCTGACTGGCATAATTTTACTGGGCTCTGACTGGCATAATATTCCTGGGCTCTGACTGGCACACTATTCCTGGGCTCTGACTGGCATAATATTACTGGGCTCTGACTGGCATAATGTTCCTGGGCATCTGACTGGCACAATATTACTGGGCTCTGACTGGCATAATATTACTGGGCATCTGACTGGCATAATATTACCTTGCTCTGACTGGCACAATATTCCTGAGCATCTGACTGGCATAATATTACTGGGCTCTGACTGGCATAATATTCCTGGGCTCTGACTGGCACAATATTCCTGGGCATCTGACTGGCATAATATTCCTGGGCATCTGACTGGCATAATATTCCTGGGCTCTGACTGGCACAATATTCCTGGGCATCTGACTGGCATAATATTCCTGGGCATCTGACTGGCATAATATTCCTGGCCATCTGAATGGCATAATATTCCTGGGCTCTGACTGGCACAATATTCCTGGGCATCTGACTGGCATAATATTAACTGGCTCTGACTGGCATAATATTCCTGGGCATCTGACTGGCATAATATTCCTGGGTTCTGACTGGCATAATATTACCTGGCTCTGACTGGCATAATATTCCTGGGCATCTGACTGGCATAATATTCCTGGGCTCTGACTGGCATAATATTACCTCGCTCTGACTGGCATAATATTCCTGGGCATCTGACTGGCATAATTTTACTGGGCTCTGACTGGCATAATATTCCTGGGCTCTGACTGGCACACTATTCCTGGGCTCTGACTGGCATAATATTACTGGGCTCTGACCGGCATAATGTTCCTGGGCATCTGACTGGCACAATATTACTGGGCTCTGACTGGCATAATATTACTGGGCATCTGACTGGCATAATATTACCTTGCTCTGACTGGCACAATATTCCTGGGCATCTGACTGGCATAATATTACTGGGCTCTGACTGGCATAATATTCCTGGGCTCTGACTGGCACAATATTCCTGGGCATCTGACTGGCATAATATTCCTGGGCATCTGACTGGCATAATATTCCTGGGCATCTGAATGGCATAATATTCCTGGGCTCTGACTGGCACAATATTCCTGGGCATCTGACTGGCATAATATTACCTGGCTCTGACTGGCATAATATTCCTGGGCATCTGACTGGCATAATATTCCTGTGCTCTGACTGGCATAATATTACCTGGCTCTGACTGGCATAATATTCCTGGGCATCTGACTGGCATAATATTCCTGGGCTCTGACTGGCATAATATTACCTCGCTCTGACTGGCATAATATTCCTGGGCATCTGACTGGCATAATTTTACTGGGCTCTGACTGGCATAATATTCCTGGGCTCTGACTGGCACACTATTCCTGGGCTCTGACTGGCATAATATTACTGGGCTCTGACTGGCATAATGTTCCTGGGCATCTGACTGGCACAATATTACTGGGCTCTGACTGGCATAATATTACCTGGCTCTGACTGGCATAATATTCCTGGGCTCTGAGTGGCATAATATTCCTGGGCATCTGACTGGCATAATATTACCTCGCTCTGACTGGCATAACATTCCTGGGCATTTGACTGGCACACTATTCCTGGCATAATATTCCTGGGCATCTGAATGGCATAATATTGCTGGGAATCTGACTGGCACACTATTCCTGGGCTCTGACTGGCATAATATTCCTGGGCATCTGAATGGCATAATTTTCCTGGGCATCTGACTGGCATAATATTCTTGGGCTCTGACTGGCATAATATTCTTGGGCTCTGACTGGCATAATATTCCTGGGCATCTGACTGGCATAATATTCCTGGGCATCTGACTGGCACACTATTCCTGGGCTCTGACTGGCATAATATTACTGGGCTCTGACTGGCATAATGTTCCTGGGCATCTGACTGGCACAATATTACTGGGCTCTGACTGGCATAATATTCCTGGGCTTCTGACTGGCATAATATTCCTGGGCTCTGACTGGCATAATATTACTGGGCTCTGAATGGCATAATGTTCCTGGGCATCTGACTGGCACAATATTACTGGGCTCTGACTGGCATAATATTCCTGGGCATCTGACTGGCATAATATTACTGGGCTCTGACTGGCATAATATTCCTGGGCATCTGACTGGCACACTATTCCTGGGCTCTGACTGGCATAATATTACTGGGCTCTGACTGGCATAATGTTCCTGGGCATCTGACTGGCATAATATTCCTGGGCTTCTGACTGGCACAATATTCCTGGGCATCTGACTGGCATAATATTCCTGGGCATTTGAATGACATAATATTACTGGGCTCTGACTGGCATAATGTTCCTGGGCATCTGACTGGCATAATATTACTGGGCTCTGACTGGCATAATATTCCCATTGAAATACTGGTAAGTTTGTTGAATTAACTTTACATTTTAAATATTGTATTTGTTCCCATTTTGTTTCTTCACTTCAAAATAAGATATATGCAGTGTGCATAGGAATTTGTTCATAGTTTTTGTTTTTACTATAGTCCGGCCCTCCAACTGTCTGAGGGACAGTGAACTGGCCCCCTGTTTAAAAAGTTTGAGGACCCCTGGGCTAAATACTGGCATATTGAGTACAAAATAGTGTGTCTCAGGTTATGTGTGAATTGGTGTAACTGTGTGTGTGTAAGTGGTAAGGGTGTCTCTGTGTGTGACTGCAAGGGTGTCTTTGTGTTTAAGGGTTTCAATGTGTGACACATTTAGAGCATGCGAGTTGAATATTTAGATGTATTTATTTTCTACACTATACATTATTCATATATATATATATATATATATATATATATATATATATATATATATATATAATGTAAGGAGGCTTAATGGTGTGGGAGGCGTGGCGGATCAGAGCAGGGGGGCACCAAAATGCACCTTCGCCTGTGTAGACGAAAATCCTTGCACCGGCCCTGAATACAAGCAGGGGTTAGAAGCCAGGAGATCCAAAAGTAGTAGTAGGGTAGGGACTAGAATGGCACTTGAACAAATAGGGGGAGCTGAAATGAACACCTAGCTTAAAAATGAACAAGCACAGATTGAACAGTGCTTGCTCATTTTATATTATGTCAGTACTCTGATTCCTCCCCTCTACCTTTAGGGAATAGCCCTCCACCAGTCTAGCCAGCTCAGGAGTGGGAGGAGGGTTCTGCCTCCTCACTTCCCTTCGCTCTGTGCTCTCAAATAGGAGCGCACGACCAGATCTGAAGCAACGCCCTCCTCCTGTCCGTCAGACACTGGCAGACGCAAGGCGTGAGGAGTGCCCAACTTGAGACCGGGAATGCGGCCTGTACCACGGTCGCGCAACTACCTGACGAGAGGTGGTGAAGTGGTAGCCAGAGACCTGAGAAGTGGGACCCACCAGGGATCGGTGGGGTAAGTCTGGAGGCTTATTCAAAGATATGGAAGGAGAAACACGCAATGTCATACAGCCTGGGAGAAAGAAGAAAGAGGAGAGAAGAAAATAGTTACAAATACTCTATATAAAATGCTAGCACATACACTGCTTCAACCTACAAAGTATTTATCCAGCTTTACCTTAGCCTAATTGTTCACTGTGTCTCTTTTTGCACCTCAAGACAAATTGTTGAAACACTTGGGTTATCCCTTTATAGAAAAACGTGCTAGGTCTTTTACTGTAAGAGCCCTATCATGCAAAGATAATTGCATATGTTTTATACATAACTAGCTTTATTTATGTAATTCTATTGTATTTAATTGAGAATTAAAGAATTAAAAAGTACATTTATTTGTATATAAATTTTGGTCCTGTTATTAGTACTTTTCTCAGCGCTGACACCACTCATATCACATTCTGTATTTTTTTTTTTATCTTTGGAAACATCTTTTGTTGGTGTTTGTATCAACAGCAGCTTTATCACTCTTTCTTCTTTTTTCTGCACTTTCCCCTAGTCGTGGAGATCTATACCCATTTTATCAAAAATATAAGATAAGGCCAGGGACTAAAAAAAGGAATCAGATTATTATTTATATAGTTAGGCAGATATTGACTATACCACATGTGCCGAATGGTTCTTATCTGCCGACACATTCTAGGCCTTTGACTTTGGAAACTGTGAGAATGCTATTACATTTAAACGTGAAAACCATTGTTTGCAGTTGAAGGGCTACATATAGTTGCCCAGTAAATTAGTTTGAAAAAAAAAAGACATATAGCCCATGAGAGAATCCCTCCACACACATAACCATATTTGTTGACACAGAACATGGCAAAAAAAACCTTTCAGATACAATTTTCATCCTGACTTCAAGCTATGGATCTAACATTAATCTAAGCTACTTTTAAGTGGGATAGTCTTGAATGCATTTCATTAGTAGAAAAGCATCCACACATTTTTTTAAAATGAATTAAAGTTTTTGATATACAAGTCTTTATGAGCATTATTCTGTAAAACATAAATCTAAATACATTTGTTAATTTTAGCCACCATTCTTGAGTGTATCTAATCACCAAATATCAGGCCTTTTTTTTTTTACAATGTTTTTCACATTAAACATGCAGTTATAGCACTTAAGCCACCGAGAGTCAAGATAACATAGGACTTGAGTAAAGGGATATATATATATTTTGGTCCATATGTCCTTTACTATGTTTTTCATATCTGCCTGCAGCGATGTGTGTAAATCAGTCAGTAATAGTTTCAGTATTTTTCTGACAGGCTTCTTGGTGGATCTTCATTCCCCGTTTCACTGTCAGAGGATTACGTCACACACTTTCTCACTTTTCTAGCCCTGTTGTGTGAAGAAGGAATTGCCCTTGACGCCTATATATTTCGGTTTACCACCCTCGCTTCCATTGTTGTGCAGGTAAGTGCAGATTGTTTTGTGGAAGGTAATGTGGTCACTCAGAGTCTGAGTTTTCTAATATGTTGCTTTTAGGCCCTCTCTTTGCTGGAAGTTTTCTAACATGAGGCCATTTGCCTTGGATGCTGAAAAGGCATTCAATAGCATAAGCTGGCAATTCAAGTTGGGTTTGTTAAAAATAATAGGATTTGGAGATAAAATACTTTCATGGATATTGGCAATATACCAGAACCCGACAACAAGAATTAGAGTAAAGTGTGTATTATGTGAAATATTTACCATTTAAAATGAAACCTGTCAACGATGTCCACACTCTTCAATTATTTTTATCATTGGAAACCTTTCTAACTCGAATAAGAAATAATGATGATATTAGTGGACCTATTACTGACTCAAGTCACCTAAGGAGATAGTGGAATTGACCATTTATGCCAACAAATTATGGATCACAGTAGAACAACAAAGTAGAAATAAATAAATGAATGTTCCAATTGAAGTAATTGCTTGACTATCACCTGATGACTTAAGCGTAAAATATAAAGAACATTTGACAGTCTTGAGAAAAATACTTCATTCAGTCTGGTAAAATATTTTCCCTTTAATAAATAAACAATCCAATGAAATTATGGAGATTGAATGACTTAAAAGAAATGGTCATTTAAAAAATAGAAGATTTATGTTAACAGAGAAAGATAGTGCCCATTCAAAATGTTGAATATTTATAACATTTCCTATACAGTTTGGATAGATCAAATTACATATCTTCAGAAAAAAAAAACTTTATTTGATATGCCTACTTCAAAACGTGTATTATCAGCATCATACAAAAAAATAACATATTTTCAATGGATTTTCAAGGATTTAACCTGTAAATATGATTTTAAAAAATGGTTAAACAATAATATGCTGTAAAAGTGTTTATTAGATAGTACAGGGTGGCATGTTGGAGGTGCCATACAGTTAGCAGAGACTAGAAACACATATGGTGGCAAAATGATCTGATAGAGCCTTTTTGGGAATTGCGACATATTACACAGAGGTTTTAGTTAGTTAATTTAAATTAAAGGGACACTACCTCTTGGATAAGCTGTTGTAAGAAATATAGGGTGCCTTGTTATTTTATATTTAATGCTTTTGGTGGGGTGGGCGTGTAATCTGGTTTCACAATGGAAGGTAATTTGCACATCAGAAGAAGTTGTAAACAAGGTTACAGAGAAGACTTCTTTAGATTGTAAAAACAACCATTTCACAGTTCTTCCCAGTTTTTACTTACTTACAGATAGGTGTGATTAAGGGGGTTGCATTTATTACATAGACCATGTGTCTCCAAAACTGGGTTGAACTGGTTCTATTATATTTCTGGGAGGTAACTGAGGGATTTTGAGATACTTAGTGGAGAGAACCTTTTTGAAAGAGCTAGTTTTGTCTGTTCTTGGGTGAGGAGAAGTCAGCCATCAGAAGACCTAAGATGAAGGCACAAGGAGAAGATATTCATTTAATTGGATAAGTATGACTCTTTTTTATTATCTGTTGACTTTGAACTGGTTATCTGTAATGTGTACACTGTGTAATTTCCTGTTTTAACCTGTAACAGTATCTCAATTTAATAACAATATATCTTTTAATATACACTTGTCTCTGTGCTTCATTCGTTACACATTCCCTAAAAGAATAACCCTGTAGGGGGGTAATGTAAAATTTCTTACACTGTAACTAGATTACCTGTGCATTGAAGACAAACACACATAAAAGACACATGCCACTGTGTTGTTTTTTTAAATGTTTGAATTAATTGCATATACAGGTAAAAATAAAATTAGGTGTCTATCTCCCACATCCATTTTGTAAATTTTACCAATGATTCAACATTCTCCAAAATCTTCCAGCAAGTCTCATTTTACAACTGTGGGTAGATCCTGCATGATAATGTCATAAGATACACCCAGATCTCTTACTGGCTCCTGTGTATTAAAGTGGGCAGTACTAGGTGGCTGTGTACTTTTTTTTAACTTGTTTTCCAACACAAGAGCGAGGAGATTAACCTGATAACATATCATATGTCTGCCTTCTTGTGATGTAACAGTTTCATTACCCTCCCACTCAATGCAAGTCTATGGTCAGAATTCAGAATTATACACCGGTGTCCCCAGTCCCATAGTGAGATACCAGTGCTGTTAAGTCACTGGGGTGGCACCCAAAAACACTATATTTCAAAAAAATGGAGGCGCCCAGTCACACTTATTTAGTTAAATATGTTATTAAATAAACTCACATAAAAAAATATAAAATGGTTGGACTAGATGGATCAAATGGTTCTTATCTACCGACACAGTTCTCATTTCTATGAAATCAGCAATGCAAAATAAAAAAAATAAAACCTTTTCATTTATTGGTGGGAGTGTCCTTTTAATTATTAAGTTGTTTATTTAATCTATCGTCTTTTTAAATATTTATATAAAATGGATTTATTTTTCTATTTATTTTTGCTTACATAGAAGGATTTTGTTATATTGTATGTAACTTCATAGAAAGAAACTAATAGTGCATTTTGAACATATGACAAACATGAAGATGCATTCTCTGAATAGTTTTACAGTGCGTTGTGGTTTATTGTTTAGTATATATGTTATCTTTATGACAGTAGATCCATTTTGCTCTAACCATGGCCAACACACCTGCTCATCCAACCTTTGGCACATTCAGATAATTTTTTCATCTAGCATTTACCTTTTGCCTCTACTAATGACTGTAAACGTACAAGAGCATAGCACTCTAACCATTCTGCATCAGTTTGTACTTATATGAACATTATATGACTTTTTGTTTCAATATAAAGCAACTAGATTCTAACTCTTTTAAATAGTAGAGCACTGTGGAATTTGCTGGCACTCAATAATAATAATATGGAGAAATCGTTCTCAAAACATTCCAGATAAATGACCTGTAGAAACATACATTGTTAAGATAAACAATAATAGGGCAGTCTAATGTGCTCAGAATATAGGTTCTTCTGAAAAGACTTTCCTACATCCCATGCACTTTTCCATTATTTTATCTGTTAGCTTTCCATTGGCATGATCAAGGCCGATCCTGGGCGGGTGCACGGGGTGCACCGCGCCCAGGCGCACGGGAGGAGAGGCGCTGAAGCAGGGAGCTCTCTCCCTGCCGTCCTCCTCCTTGTTAAAGCAAGCACAGCAAGACGGGTGCAAGCTCCGCCCCGTCGCGTTCTGTGATTGGCTGCTGCCGGGAGGAGGACGTTCTCTAGAGTATCTGCCAAGACACCACATAGAGAACATCCTCCTCCCTGCGGCCAATCACAGAACGAGAGGGGGGCGGAGCTTTCCCCTGTTGCTCTGTGCTTGGATTACCAAGCAGGAGGAGGTGATAACAGTTTGGGGGGGGGGGGGGTATTGTTAAAATATAAAATAAAAAAAGAAAGTGTGGAAGTGTATGTGAATGTGTATGTGTGTGTATGTGTGTGTCAATGTGTTTAACTATGTGTGTGTTAATGTCTGTGTAAGTGTGTGTGAATGTGAATGTGTATAAGTGTGTATGTGTGTGTCAATGTGTATAACTATGTGTGTGTTACTGTCTGTGTAAGTGTATGTGTATAAGTGTGTAAGTGTGTATGTGTGTGTCAATGTGTATAACTATGTGTGTGTTACTGTCTGTGTAAGTGTGTGTGTATGTGTATAAGTGTGTGTGTGTGTCAATGTGTATAACTATGTGTGTGTTACTGTCTGTGTGTGTGTGAATGTGTATGTGTGTGTCAATGTGTATAACTATGTGTATTTATATGTGACTGTGTGTATTTATGTGTGACTGTGTGTATTTATGTATGACTGTGTGTATTTATGTGTGGCTGTGTGCAAGTGTGTTCTTGCCCGGGGCCCTCACTGCGCTCATCAATTTATCACATGGAGGGCACCAGCCCCCAACCAGCTGGCGTCTATTTCCTGCCTCCTGCACTCAGCGTGCGTAGAGGGAAGACTGTGCGGAGGAGACAGCCGGGGACGCGAGAGCAGCAGCAAGGTGAGTACTGGGGAAGGCAGGAGAGGAGATTGTGCTTTTATTGGGTAAACTAACTGTGGCATATTGGCTGTAGCCTATTAATTGGCAAACTAGCATAGGTATATAAATGGGAAAACTGTCTGTGACATATCAGTGGGCAAATTGGCTGTTGTATATTAATGGACAAACTGGCTGTGGCATATTAATGGGCAAAATAATTGGCATATTACTTGGGAAACTGGTGTATTTTAATGGACGAACTGGCATTTTTATTGGGCAAACTGTAGCATTTTTAATAGGCAAACTGTCTGTTGCTTATGTTAATGGCAAAGTGTACCCTAAGAACACCTCTGCAAATGGGCTGCCCATATGCTGCTTTGCTGCCTCTCAGAGCCAGCTCTGCAGATCGGCGCCATGTTTCCCCTTAGACCTCAGTCAGCACTTTCTGCTCTTTCCGTGCACAGTGATGACTTAGAGCGTCGTAACATAACGGTCAGAGTCATCACTATGTGCGGGGAGATCAAGGCAATGCTAATTGAGTTCTGAGATGAGGTCAGTAGGGGGCATGAAAAAGGGACATGGGAAGAGACAAATACATGGTAGGTAGGAGGTATAGGAGAAAGATATGGGGTGTGACGGACAGACATGGGGTATGAGTGGAGAGAGACAAACATGGGGCATGAGTGGAGAGAGAGACAGACATGGGCAATGAGTGGAGAGTGAGATACAGACATGGGGAATGAGTGCAGAGTGAGAGACAGACATGTGGAATGAGTGCAGAGTGAGAGACAGACATGGGGAATGAGTGCAGAGTGAGAGACAGACATGGGCAATGAGTGGAGAGTGAGATAGAGACATGGGGAATGAGTGCAGAGTGAGAGACAGACATGTGGAATGAGTGCAGAGTGAGAGACAGACATGGGGAATGAGTGCAGAGTGAGAGACAGACATGGGGAATGAGTGCAGAGTGAGAGATAGACATGGGGAATGAGTGCAGAGTGAGAGACAGACAGACATGGAGTATGAGTGGAGAGAAAGAGACAGACATGGAGCATGAATGGAGAGAGAGAGAGACATGGAGCATGAGTGGAGAGAGAGACAGACATGAGGGAATGGGGAGATAGAGACAGACATGAGGGTATGGGGAGAGAGAGACAGACATGAGGGTATGGGGAGAGAGAGACAGACATGAGGGTACGGGGAGAGAGAGACAGACATGAGGGTACAGGGAGAGAGAGACAGACATGAGGGTACGGGGAGAGACAGACAGACATGAGGGTACGGGGAGAGACAGACAGACATGAGGATACGTGGAGAGAGAGAGACGCGTGAGTGACTGACTTGGTGGAATATTATTTATCACTCATTGTGTACTTCTTTTCCAATGATGCTCAGCCAGACTAATGAGAGACTTTGGCTGGTTGGGAATCATGGGTAGTATGGTAGTAAAACGGTAGTAAAAACTCATTCTGCTAGCCAGCAAAAAGTCTCCCATGTTGCTGGCTGAGCATCATAGAAATAAATAAAACCACTACACAGTATTATTGCAAAATATATATCTTTATTTAAAATAAACGTTGGCCCTTTACATTAAAATTACGTTTTCTCCCTCCCCCTCTCCCCAATATCGAAATGGGCATGTCTGGAACAGAAATGTCTAAAGGGGAGTAGTTCATAATATAGCCACGCCCACCCTTGGGCGCCAAAGGAAAACCTGCACCCAGGTGCCCATGACCCTAAGATCGGCCGTGGGCATGATGTTCCACTTATTTACTGCTTTTACACTATAAAATATGTTCTCAGTACATTTGAAAACTGTCAGAGGTTGTCTTGTTTACAGATAACCGCTTCAAACTTTACTCCAATCCAGAAATCGTTGTTACATCTCACAGTAAGCAATGACACGCATGGCATTTACAAAGATAATTTCATTTTCTTCTCTTGCGCACATGTTTACCCTGCCCTTTTGTTGAAGCATTGGGTATTGTTATGTTGTATATCCCTGTAATTACAACGGAAGTATGTGGTAGGGATAGCATATGGAAGAATTAAAGTGAATAAATTGAATATTTCAAGGTAAGTCAAGAATTCTATATTTCAGTGTTCGTTTCCTATGCCAAGACCCATGGGCACCACTTAATTCCTTTAGATATAATTCTTATTCTCATTCAATTGATACAATAAAAGAAAAAAAAACGTTCTGTATGTGTAGCTGTGCTGTGCAGGAACAGCATGATATCAGGCAGACTTTTATACATTGTGGCAGGTTGGCCAGGTCTTGGTTCATAAATAAAAAAAAAAAAGAAGATATTTTTAACCAGTATGTGTCATGCTTTATTCAGAATGTAGGCTGTACTTCAGGCAAACCTACACAGCGAAACAAATGCAAATAAAATTCTACTCTACTCTGGAGACTTACTAACATAAAGTTCCCTCTCTATTGTACTGGGCAGCTAAGAATGCCAAGAAGTTCAATAATACTTTGTTTGCTTTACAATTTGAACAGTCTCTTTGCCTCTCTGGCTCACAGCTTATGTGTCTCAGCCCCAGCTCTTTAAAAGTGAGAGACTGATTGCCCTCTGCATAGTGTGTGAACGGGACTCTGTCAACCTGAGTATTGTTTATACTATAACTGTAAAGTGTATAAAATGATCTAAAATTACCGGTATATTGTATTAGCAGTATTACAGGAAAAATATGTTTTAAATGTGGTGAATCATGCTTATACATGGACTGTGGCTTGCAAACAAACTACCGTATTTGCTCAAATATGAGACGACCCTGATTATAAGACAACCCCCCAAACTTTGCATATTACTTTAGGAAAAAAACTAAAAGCCTGAATATAAGACTACCCTGTAGGAAAAAAGTAAAAGTTCTATAAATTCACATGTAAATTGCTTTTTCATATTTAATAAAAAAAATGATAATATAAAAAAAAATGCATTTCTTGTTTTTATTTACCTTTATGTGCCAAAGCTGTCCCTCCCTTCCCCCAACGGTGTCTGTCTCCCCAACATTGTCTGTCTCTGTCTCCCTGCCTCCCCCCAACATTGTCTGTCTCTGTCCCCCTCTCCCCAATGTTGTCTGTCTGTAGCCCCCTCCCTGCCTCCCCCAATGTTGTCTGTCTGTCTCCCCCAATGTTGTCTGTCTGTCTGTCTCCCGTATCGTGAAGACATCCCCCGGCTGCCAAAATCTCCCTGGTGGCTAGCGGGGGCAGCCATAGGATGTCTGCACGATACGCGCAGACATCCTCCACTGCTTCCCGGCACTTCCGCCGGGACTTCTATGATGACAAAAAAGGACCCGGCTTCATCATAGAAGTCCCGACGGACGTGCCAGGCGGGCATCAAAGGATGTCTGCGCGCATTGTGCAGACATCCACCGGCTGTTAGCGAGGGGGATCCAGGTCCCCTGAAGCTCTGCGGGGACCTGGATCCCTGTTTTATAGTCTGACCTCGATTTGAGGTCAGATTATAAGTTGACCTCGAATATAAGACGAGGGGGCTTTTTCAGAGCATTTGCTCCGAAAAAAACCTTGTCTTATATTCAAGCAAATACAGTATTTTCAATGGAAAATGTGTCATTTGCACATCAGGCCAAAAGGCACTGTCATAAACTGGAAATGCCTCATGTAAAACATATATATTTTTCCTTAATTTATGCATTTGCATGTAATTCCGCTAATTTGCTACACTCTACATCTATAGTATAAACAATGTTTAGCATGAAAGTCCCTTTAAGTAAAGTAACAGAAAAAAGAAAAGCTTCATAGTTAATTAGCAGAAGAAAAACATTCATTTGGTAGTGTTTAATTCAGTTCTCCCTGTCTTTGCTGGAGCCTAAAAGTTAACGGATCTACTGTTTTTTTCCAAACATTGAAAGATCAAGACAACTTTCCAACTCTTTGAACTCCTACCAATATTCTGTTCTAAAGACTTAAGACAGATTGTACATTCATCAAATTGGAAAATATATGTTGAAAGGCCCTCAGTAACACTTTTTATGTTGTTGTCTAATTGAGAATTGGAACCATAAACAAACTACATTCTGTTATTTAAAAAAAGCCCTTAAGTAAAACTGCACGGATTTGTGTGGGTTTCAGCATCTTTAGAATGCAAAACTTTGTTTCATGTTTCTATCAATGGTATCTGTGTTGATCTTCACAGAGCCCAAAACAGCCAATGTAGTCTGGTAGTGCCTGGTTATAAAAGATAAGAGACACTATTGCTGGTCATTTCTCCTGGGAGGCTTTATTTAATTTTTTTTTACAGTACTTTAGTCCTTTATTTAATAACAAAGCATTTACCTCTGCAACATACATTATGGCTTCAGTTTAATGTTCGACATCTAATAATAATAATAATAATAATAGGAATAATTATTAATAATCATTATTATAATAATGCAGCTATATTGCTAATTGCTATAAATATTAATATTATTTATTTATATAACTAATATAGCTAGATTATTATCTTATGATACTAGCTATTATCATTACTACACGTATTATATAGTAATTCAGTATTACTTTATAGTAAATAGTATATTTAGTTCTTTATAGTGCAGACACGTCTCACAGCTAAAAATGCTGAGGCCCTTGTTTCTAAGATACAATCTTGTATCTATAATATGAAGCTCATGAATACTTCACAGTAGGAAATCTATTACTTTTCAGCTGTACAGACTGTCTACAATAGGTCAATAGATCAGTTTAATATATTTATCACTTTGTTATTAATTCCAAATTCTACCGAGTTATAGTTGTAACCATAGTTTTTAAAACTGTGAATCTGTTGCTTTTGCTTCTCATGATTTCACATGAGGCACTTGCCCAGAGCGTAATTTTTTTATCATTATTTTTTTTTTTATAATTTATACAACATTGAAACAAAGAGATCCACATGTGTTTCCATTGGAGTGGTTGTAATCAACAACTTGATTAAGTCACATGACCCGGCACTCTGATGTCAGACACGCGCTAAGACACATGACCTGTCGGCACTCACCCATCAAATTGAATGGGCAGCTGAACAGGCAGCATGGTAGGACAACATGCTGCCTGCCACTAGACACTAGGGAACAGCGCTGCTCATGGTAAGCTATGGGGTGATGGGGGCATGTAATGGAGGCGATTGGGCATGTAAAAGGGGTGATGGGGCATGTAATGGGGGTCATGGGCGGCATGTAATGGAGGTGATGGGGTATGTAATGGGGTGATGGGGGCATGTAATAGGGGTTATGCAGGCATGTAGTGGGGTGATGGGGAATTTAATGTGTGTGCAATGTGGGTGATGGGGGCATATAATGTGGGTGATGGGTTGATGGGGCATGTAATGGGGTGATGGGGCATGTAATGGAGGTGATGGGGGCATGTTGTAGAGTGATGGGGGCATTTAATGCATGTGCAATGTAGGTATGGGGTAATGGGGTGATGGGGCATGCCATGTGGGTGATGGGACATGTAATAGGTGTGATGGGGCATGTAATGAGGGTGATGGGGCATGCAATGTGTGTTATGGGGGCATGTAATGGGTTGATGGGGCATTTAATGGGTGTGCAACATGGGTGATGAGGCATGTCCTGGGTGTGCAACATGGGTGTGGGGGGTACCCTGAATTTAGTCTGCCTAGGGCAGCACAAAACCAAACACACCACTGTACATATTAAGGGATTGCTCTGAGTTGATGGTGATTTAGGCGGTCGGTTCATATGTATGTGTAATAAAATTGCATTTTTTTGACCTAATTCGAGGTTGCATAAAGTCATAACTATCCTGTTATCTACGACACTGAAAAGGCCTTCAATCACCTGGATTGGGCTTTTATGCTTGAAGTCCTCCTGACATCGCCCCACATCTCTCTCCAGCTCCTAATGAAAGAGTTTAAGGATTATGGGTCCCTGGCCAATTAAAATTTAACAATATTAAGTCAGAAATCCTTACCATATCACTCCATTCGAAGGACAACAATCACTTGTTTATGGTATTCCCATTCTCATGGTATACACACCACTTAAAGTATCTTGGGATTTGGCTCAATAATGACCATTTGAAGCTTTACCAGCATAATTTTACACCCCTCCTTACAGCTATACATAAAAAGGCTATAAAATCTTGGGGTTCCAGACATGTGTCATGGACGGGTAGGTCAATGCCGTTAAAATTAGCATTTTACCCCGCCTCCTTTACTTATTCCGAGATTCACTGAATCCTCCATAAATTCTCTGACACTCCACCCTCCTTTCTATCTGCCCTGATGCTTCTCCACCACACCTCCAGCCCCATACCGGTTTCTAAGAAATCAATGATTAGGCATTTACTGAATGACACGAAGGCTCTGATCCCACTGCACTAGAAAGACCCCACTCCCCCGACTTTTTGGGAATGGATACTCCGAGTCGCACAGACCCGCACCCTGCCAAAACACATAGTTCTATTGGATCCATTTTGTTGAGGACCCTCAAACTCGAGCCCTGCTC
Organism: Pelodytes ibericus; assembly: GCA_036172795.1. NCBI lineage: Eukaryota > Metazoa > Chordata > Amphibia > Anura > Pelodytidae > Pelodytes > Pelodytes ibericus. The sequence continues at coordinate 217,253,218 of CM069857.1, read as the reverse complement.
TCAAGGCCTCAGACCTAATTAACCATGGTTGGACCGAAGCCCTGGCTACTACCCTACTATCCCCATATGGTACCTTCACTTGCTCCCCTACCTTCTCTTCCTTTCCCCCTCCTGTCTGTGGTTGCCCCTTTTCTCCTTTCTTTCTACATTGCTGAACACTAATTATATTGTTATAATATGCCTTGACATGCTGTACTTGCTCTCCCTGACCCCCCTCTCCGTGTATTGATTATTGTTTATTTCACTGAAACTCAATAAAAACAGATTTACCAAAACAAAATATCGAATTTTGATTATCACTTAATCTCTGATTTACAGTTTTGCAATACTGCATATTTACAGCAGATTTGATATTTCAATTTGATGTTGGTTTTAGAGATGCTGCAGGGTCAAGAACAATTATTTTATACACAACACTACAGATTATGTCAAAGACCTGTGTCCTGAGGGTCTAGATATAAACACATGTCCACCACATGTGAACACTGCCATACTTGTGTCTGCGAAAACTTTTGTGGTTTAATGAAGCTACCGCCTCATGATAACTTAAACTGTCTTTCCACAATATGTTTAGGAATACTTTTCTAAAACAGTTAGACACTTTAGAAAATGTTTGCGTACCATTTGTTTTGTGTGTGCTATTCTTGAAAGGTAATGTGACATCCGACACTAAAAGATGAGTTACAGGTGACTTGAGGTGAGATGAGGTTAGTTGAGGTGAAATGGACATTTCATCTCATCAGTTTAGCCTTACATTGTGCAGGGATAACCTGGACAATAACCTTTTTAACCTTTTATTGAATAGATCACAATGACCTGAATATATTATTATTATATTATTATAATCCATAGATTTGTTATCTGTGGTTTGAATTTAAATAACAGAGGATGAACTACTCTTGGCAGGTTTCTCCACTGAGACAAGCTACAAATAAGCCAAAAGCCAAATCTTGCTGAAAACAATGAACTTGTACTGGTGCCAGAAATTGATGCTTGAGAATAAGGGGAAAAGTGTCAAATGACGGTCAGTTACGATAGGATAAAGAAGCTCTTGATGTATGTGCACCATAGAAAGAAACATCACACTCCTTAATTATTTCATCTTACATTTTGTAAGAGGTTGGATTAAACTATTACAAGTAAATATTAAAAAAAGGTTAACATTCACGATCAGGAATCAGACTCAGCAGTCCTTTTGAAAATATATTCCTCAAGCCACATTTCAAACAGCTATTAAACTGAACTAGTCACCTGGAGCCAGGCCATAAATAAAGCATAAAAACATATGCCTTTATAAAAGATTTCTATACATGTGCTAGCAAATTGAAGTGACATAGTGTAATTTTTTTTCAATTACATTTTTTATTGAGTTTACATGAGGGATGCAAACATAGTCAAATAACACATAGATCATCAGCAAAACAATATGTTGTCACAAAAGTATATCGACTAACATGCAAAGGAACTCACATTTTGATCAATTTTGTGATTCAATGACGCTTTGGTATTAGAACTGACTAGGAAGTTATCTATGTAAGTGTAACATATATATGAATATCTGCAGGCAACCATTAAGATATAACAAAATATTAGGTGATAACCATGTATTCAGATAAAAGAAAAAAGAATTAAAGCGAAAGAACACTCTAAATATGGCAATGAACGAGACCTATTATGTTCCTCAGCAATCAATAATGAGGCCAGTGTATAAAGGAAAATAAAAACAAAAACAAAAAATGTTGACACTAGTTTACATAGAGAAATGGCAGTCGTCCTCATTTTACTAAACATATAATTGAGACAAGCAAAAATTGCAGTTTCTAAAGCATGAATCAATAAACATGTCATAAAAGTATAACTTATAACTGTGCTCGCATTAATCATGGCTGGAGCATAATACGCAAAGAGTAGAGAGGGAGCAAGAGCGAAATATTAGTGAGAGAGAGAAAGGGGGAGATAGAGAAGAGTGGGATAAGGCAAAGTGCAGAAGTGCGAAATAGGAGAGGGGATAGGGGCTGCCACAGATTAGCCAGGCCTGTAGACTCAAGGGAGAGTATGCCAAAAATCGGGTCAATTTGCCGCAAAATGTGGAGCAGAGCCCCCAATACCCTAAAAGGAGAAACGGGTAGGGGATGCTGCCCTAGGGGGGAGAGAGTGCGAGACAGACACATTCAAAATACAAATAAGAAAAAACATAAGTGGGCCCTGAAAGTACAGATTGCCACTCCAGTAGGAAACCCATCTGACAAACTCCTCCAAATGTCGGGTAGGGGTGTACGTTGGTCTCAGGGTTGGCTCGTCGAGGCATACAGGGAATCAGTCCCAGGTATTTGTGGGATGCCCAAATTCTTTCAGGAGAAGTTGGAGATAATGTTTCATGGCCGTCTTTCCCTCATGTGCGAAAGCTGGTAGGTGGCAGCCGGTCTGATAGCGTGAGAAGAAGTCAAGCCAAGACTTTAGGCTTAGTATACTCAATAAGTCCAATATATGGACAGTGAGTCTGCATATGCTTTTCTTTTTTTTTTTGTTCTTATTCCCCATGGCATTAGGTAGGTTGTCTGTCAACTTTTTGGTCCGTTCCCATTTAGCCATCAAATAATCACAATAATGTTGCCGCTATTTCAGGAGCTACGTGAAAATACGTCCGTTCTCTCTCACAGCTAACTTCGCCCCCCGACATAAAGCAATCATGTCAAGAGATGGGCATATCTACTATGGAGACTTAGACAGCAACTAATCAAAATTCCTGGCAGAGCATGGACAAACGTGTTAGCGATTACCCTTGATAAATGCACTTGCTGTAATGTTTAAGGATCCTATCTACCCCTGAGTCCACTCTCTTGCCTGATACATTTTTTGTGTGTACTTTTTAAATATGCTGTTCAATTATTGGATGTTGATTTTGTCACTGCATTACTGTATTCACAATTTGATTAAATACTCACTTACAGCTATCTTTGTATGACTATGGCATTGTTCATTGTGTACCTCCTATACCTCAAACATGGAATACCAGCTTTAAATATTTGTCAAAAATACATGTAGAGAGTTTATTGTCAAGATGGAGGAAGATGAATACATAATTACATATTATACACTAAACCAAGTGCACATAGAGGTATACTTTGCACATATGGTAATGATAAAGTACAAAATGTCTAATATTAGTGAATTATGTTAGTAATAATACAATCATGCAAACAAGAAATATACACATGGCTTTCTTTATTTATTTGAAACATGACATGTTTTATTGTTTTCTGAAAAAGATTAATATCTGAGTTATAAAATTTTATCCGCGGGTTTTGGAAAATGAAAGATTATAACAGACAGATCTGTAAATAACATTGAATATTTTTTGGGATAAATCCAAACACGCTGATTAGGTAGGAAACCAAATTCCTCTTTAACTTATATAATGCAAAACAAATCAGCAGAAAGATGAACAGTTGAGGAAAATAAAAATAAAATTGTCATAGCAACATAGATTGTATCTTAAAAGCAAATGAAAGATTGTGCCTCTGGGTTAAAGTAAGCACAAACATTGTATACATGGCACTCTCTCTGTGGAGCATAGTACCATGAAACAAAAAAACAAAAGATTTTGGTTGATATTTAAAGTCACAGAATAGTACATTACTATATATTTTGATGGTATTACATAATCAACAACAAAACAGAGATCAATTGCGTATAGCAACAGTACACAAATGTTGATATACTTTTTGCATTTTAAATAAATAAAAAGTATTAATTTTTATATAATTATATTTACATTATTGTCATCCAGTTAGTGATACATTGGGAACTTATTTCAGTCATATTCCCCAAAGAAAATATCTTGATGAGGCCTTATGGAACTAAAGATGGAAGTAAGGATCCATAGCAAACTCTCTGAATGAGGCCCCATTGATGTCAATGTGGACTCATCTCAAGAGCCTCCAAAACTAACACAAATTAGTACAATAATGTATGATTGATTTACCTTTAAGAGATTGCAAGTTTCAGAGACAAATCCCAGTTGATATTTGACTCATCTTAGCAAACAAATTGCACGAATAAAGTCACAAGGGCTTGTGTTATAATAAGAACAACTAATAATTTAAAATAGTGGTGCTCATTATCTTTTTCAGTCAGCGCAATTACGTTTATGTACATATTTGCTTGTAATTTAATAATAGTGTTTATTGGAATGTATACACAAGAGACATCAAACATATAAACATAATAGATATTAAATGAAAGTCAAACACTGTGATTTTAATTGATGCCTCAAGGTGAAAGAACAGCAAAAAATACTGAATCTAATAATTTTAATTCCTGTTTTTTTTTTTTTTTATCTTTGCAAAGTATCATTTAGTGTAAAATGGTTGAATCAAATTTAAGAAATGCCTTGCCTTTTGTTTGTTGCAGTCCTCTTCAGTCTACTGCCTATTTCGTTCTTGATCATATGTAAATAATCTGGATAGTAACTATACTTGTTTGAGGCTCTGTAGTTGTCACAAAGTCTATATGTTTATGAGACACAGAATTCCTCTGTGAAGAACAGCCGAGCTCCAATAAAATGACTAAAATATTATTAAAAGAGAAGTACCATTAAGCACATGGTTTAACATTGTGCAAACATTTGAGACATTGGTAAGTTTATTGTATACACAGTTGTAGCCAGACTTGTAACTGGCTCCCATTACTAACAGAGAAAGTTATCATTAACAAAGACTGGAACTTCCAACATTCTACATTCCAGAGAACACTGTTATCACTCCTTGTAATATAAGCTTGGACAGATTTCTATATCTTTTAATTCAAACATCCTTTTATAAATGCATACATTTTAAAAGTAAGACACATCTCAACTAAATTAATATTGCTAAATCAATCCAATTACTTTATATAAATACCATAGTACACATATTTCATGCCTAGTACACAATATAACGCGACAGGGAAACCATTGTGTAGACATGTTGTCTCCTATTTAGCCAGTCTGGAATTTAGTCAGCTACATTTTATGCTAAATAATATCATTGTGTTTAACATTTAATACAATTATTTAATTTATTTAATTATATATTTTACTAATGATAAAGTGAACCTTTCATCCACAAAATTTATATTCAGGTATACACTCTTGAGGTCTGTAGACCTCTTTGTATTTTTGTCCACAATTCTTCTTTGACACTGTGCCTAGACATTCTACTCCAAGTATAGTGACAAGGCATAAAAAACTATGCCCTGATAAAGTGAACAATGTTCTATAATATACAGAATGTAATAAAAACAAGGACTTTAACAAGAGGTATGACATCAGTAAAGGGTTGGGGAATGATAGTAGTTATAATTTTATTTTGGATGGAACATCATTTTTTAGGATGAATTATAAAATCTAGGAGCAAATTATATGTGATGATTATTTTTTATTTCTGCTTATAAGTGAGCTTGAAAGGAAAGAGATGGAGTTGGCACATTTTTATTTACTACTTTTTGCTTGTAAGGTGCAGACCCAGAAGACACCTCTTTGTGTTGTAATTTTTAAAAAATGTTTTGAATATGTTTTATTATAACAATCAGCTGCCAGAGCCACATCTGCATGTTTGGTTAGGCGGGTTGTTTATTGCCATTACCAGCATCCCATATTGCTTTTTAATGCATTCAACCAAACTTGCAGACTTGTAATGGAAAACAGCATCTGGTATGTAACATATTTAATAATCATATTTACACAACAACAAGAAAGGTATTTTATAAATAATCTGCCTTTCCTATTCCATCCCTGTGAATGGGCATCAAGCAAAATAGACAAATATAGTGAGGTAGGTGTACTGTTGTACACTGACAAGCAAATAGTAAAAAATCAGCCACTAATAACCGAGTTCTAAAGATGGGCTACTAAGGCCTGATTTTTGTTTGTCAGTTTACCACAAATAACTATTAGTTCTATTAGTTATCACTATTAGTATGCCCATTACAATGCCACTATTAGTGTGCCCATTACAGTTTGTCCCAAAAAAACTTTTTACCCCCTCCCCAGACTCCAGTACTTACCTTCTTGCTGCTCTCTGTCCCTCGAGGACAAAAAAAAAAAAAAGAGTTTGCTGCAGAGGCACTGGCTGGGGATATCAGAAGATCTCAGTAACCTGTCAACAAGCAGGCAGCATGGAGCCTGGGCAGCGCACAGACACGTCTCCATGCTGCCTGTCTCACACTCTCATCGTGGCAGTTCAGGGGGTTGCCGCGGGTCACGTGACCTGCTGGCGATCACCCAGACTTGTATGTGTGCCTGAGCAGAACACAGACTCCATGCTGCCTGCTTGCCGACAGCTAACTAGCGAGCCAGCCAGTTCCTCTGTCGCAAGGTTTTTAAATGTTATCTTAATCTCTCGGATTAAGGCACGGGACTTGAGCTGTAGTCGTCGAGGCCCCTATTTTGCCGAGGCCCCTTGTTAGAGGCCAGAGTTATTCCGGCCCTGCTTAGAGGCAAGAGCTAATGAACACCCCCCCCCCCTTTCTCAAGTAAACATGACGTGTATCTTTACAGATACACTCAGGTTTACTCTGAGCTCTACCTCTCAGCTGAGGCAGAGCTCAGTTGGATGCTGGTTCACGCTGATACCATCTGATCAGGATCTGTCAGAGCTCTGCCACAACAGAGGGTACTTTTTAAGTCTATGGCAGCAATAACAGGTATTTTTTGGGAGAAAAGATGGCAACATTATTGAGAGAGCTGCAGAAGATACCGAGCTATTATAACAATATCTACAGTTGCAGTTTCTCCTTACAATTTGATCAAGATCCCAGTGTGCACAGGTCAGGAGAGGAACCCAACCAGGCCCGGACTGGGCAAATGCCCGTTGGGCCGCGGTGGCCATGGGCCGAGGCCGGCAGGGGAGGTCCCAGAATCTCCCCTGCCGGTCTATGCACTATCCGAGCGCCGGCCCCGCTGTTTGACATGAAGGGCCGGTGAGGACATCAAAGATCTCCCTCACCGGCCCACATGCCTTCAAATGCGGCCGCCGGCGGGGAGAGAGGGAGGGAGAATGGAGAGAGGACCCGGCGGCGCTCTAACTTGCAGCTCCACCGGGTTCCTCTCGCGAGATCCGGAGCATTGCCATGGCAACGACCGGATCTCGCGAGAGTGAACTCTAGCCGGCAGGCTAGAGTTCACTCACCACGAGGGAACATTGCCACCGCCAGTCCCAGGTACCAGCGTACATGGGAGGGGGTCCCAGGCTAAAGGTAAGAAAGGAGTGATGGGTGTGAGAGTGCTGTGTGTGATGGGTGTGAGAGTGCTGTATAAATGTTAGAATGGATTGTGTGTGTGTGTGTGTGTAGGGGGGGGGGGTAGGTAAATAAACAAATAAAATAACAGGCATTATGTCCCCATAATGCCTGTTATTTTATTTGTTTATTTACCCCCCCCCACACACACACACACACACAATCCATTCTAACATTTATACAGCACTCTCACACCCATCACACACAGCACTCACACCCAGCACTCTCACACCCAGCACTCTCACACCCATCACACCCAGCACTCTCACACACACAGCACCCTCACACACACAGCACCCTCACACACACAGCACCCTCACACACACAGCACCCTCACACCCATCACACCCAGCACTCTCACACCCATCACACCCAGCACTCTCACACCCATCACACACAGCACTCTCACACACAGCACTCTCACACAGAGCACTCTCACACCCAGCACTCTCACACCCAGCACTCACACCCAGCACTCTCACACCCAGCACTCTCACACCCAGCACTCTCACCCATCACACACAGCATTCTCACACATTACACACAGCATTCTCACACAGAGCACTCACATACACAGCACTCTCACACCCATCACACACTGCATTCTCACACAGAGCACTCTCACACCCATCACACACAGCATTCTCACACCCATCACACACAGCACTCTCACACCCATCACATACAGCACTCTCACACCCATCACACACAGCATTCTCACACCCATCACACACAGCATTCTCACACCCATCACACACAGCACTCTCACACCCATCACACACAGCACTCTCACACACATCACACACAGCACTCTCACACACATCATACACAGCACTCACACCCATCACTCTCACACACCGCCCCCCCTCACACACCGCCCCCCCCTCACACACCGCCCCCCTCTCACACACCGCCCCCCTCTCACACACTGCCCCCCACACATTACATTCCTGGATCATCTACACACATTCACACACTAGATCGCTATATACACTCTGAAACCGTTATAAACACACACTCACTAGATCTCCTATACACATTCTGGGTCCTTCAAACACACACTAGACTCATATATATATATGTATATATACACACACTAGATTCCTTGTAAGCAAACACGTACTACACCCCTAAACACACACTACATCTATATATATATTCACACACACACACACTATAGCCTGTATGCACACACTTGCTATATCCCCTATACACACATTCTCTACAGCCCCTAGCCACATATGCATCACATTACACCACAAACACAACTAAAACCGAACCTTATTACACAATACCACACCACAATCAGCTTACTCTACACACATGCAATCCCACAAGCAGGCTCCAAACACATGCTCAATACTCTTTCCTGGCATTTTTGTCTCCTGGTATCCATTTATAGAGACACCAGAGACAAGTTGCAAGGAAACACAGTGCGAGCATGTTATTACATTTGCTTGCACTGTGCAGAACACATACAGGGCTTTTTTCTCATGCTAGAGCTCTTCAGCAGAGCTCTGCGCATGGTCTGCCCTGGAAGAGCATTGAACCAATATGCTCACTTTGAGAGGGAGTGTGTTTGTCATTGGTGATGACAAAACACACCTCCTCTGCCCCGCCCCCTTCTTAGTGGGCCGCTGTGATCAAAAAATGCCCGGGCCGAATTTTTCTCCCAGTCCGGCCCTGAACCCAACATATTTTCTAGTAAAGCTAACAACCACAAGTACAATGTCAGGCAGTTCATTTCTAATATTGTTTCTCAGCTGCATTTCATATGAATCTGCTGTGCTATGATATGTTTGTGAGCAAGACAAATGTTTGTTCTAAGGGACATGGGCACCAAAAGAGAAAATTGCTTTTTCACTGATGTGGCATAAATTGAGTTGAGTTGAAATGTAAGCCTTGGTTTGATACCTGAAGCACAAAAAGATTGTCATTTATTTGTTCTGTCAGTACATTTACCTCAGATAGGACACAGATGTACAGTTTTTTTATTTTTGCTACAAATGTACTGAACCAAACTTCCTTAAAGCAATTCTAGATGACATGCTATGACAAAATAAAATATAAATGGGGCCAGCCTCATTCAAATCGAATTACTGTTCAGAAAGATGGCAAACAGCTCTCTAATGAGATCACAAGGGTCCCTACTTTGGATATCCCTCTGTCTGCCTTACCCAGAAATTTGTTCCGGGCCCCTGTGGCACTTTTTGGGTACCCAAAACAATCCTGAAGCACCGTTGGACTTATTATTTTGTAGCCAGTTAATATAGACATGCGAATTTCTTTTTTGTTTAAAAAAAAAAAATCCTTCTGACACGCCCGTAAGAAAGTGGTAGCCCCTCCCCGCAGGGGACTGCTCACTCCCTATTTCAGAGAATCTTAAGCCCCAATTAAAAAATGAGCCCACTTGCTGCTACACTTCTCCTGTCATCTGTGGCAGTGCTCCATTGAGCCTGTCACATGTTTTTTCACCTTAATATCCTTTTCACACAATTTCTACCCACATCTTTCTACCCCCTATTTTTTTTTCACATCTCTACCTTATGCTATGATATGCTATCATCGTATTCTCCCCTTTGACTACTGACCTGATTTATCTATTTCCCAAACTTAACTTATTGTTAAATTAAGTATTTAACCCATTATTAAATATTGGCATATACTCCCCACTTAAAGTTATTATCTCCGGCTTCTAACCAACTCTCAGTTGGCAGATGTTCTCTCTCTTTCCCTTTTGTTTTCTCTCTGAACTCATTCTATGTTTAAGCAAACCATGATATGTCACCTGAACATGTTTTATGTAATATACTTATTGTCTTACACCCATTATTCAAAATGTTAATAGTCTTACTAGCAGTATTGGATATTACATTAGTTGATTACATATAGATGACTATATTCTTAAACAAGCATTTATTGATTTAACATTTTAGTCTGATGTATAATTTCCTACCAATAAAGATTTTAAAAAAAAAAACATACAATTTATTTTAGGAGATGAACATACTAATAATTATCCACAGCACTGGCAGGAATAAAACATTAAATCGATCTTGAGAACTACTTTTAATTATTAATTTCTAAAGATCTGGTATTGTTGTACCATCTGGAAAACATCCAATGTTAGTATACATCGAAACAAGAACTTTGAGACAATAGCCAAGGTCATTTAAACTTACAAACCCTAGGAGAAGGAATAATTGGAAAATAAATCAGGCAACTAGGGAGAATTTTAGGGAATTGGTGTTGCTTTAAACTGATATTAAACCCCACAAATAAAAAAAATTGCCATATAAAATACTTTCCCTAATGCTTCACTTTTATTCTGGTATGATTTGTTGAAGCAAACAACTCACCTATAAATATTCGGCATGTTCTGTGATCCTTCTTATACTACAGGGCTGACATCTTGTTTCTGTCTCACTGTCTGTCTTCTCCATCTTTCTACAGTGTCACACTTCCTAACTGTTAACATTATTATTACACACACATTTTAATTTTCCTCCCTCCCATCTTACATGACATACAGACATACCAACAGGAGCAATTGACAATCTCAGTGAAGCAGCAGCTTGATTTCTTCCAAATGTTTGGTTTTCTGTGACAAATACTTTGGGATATCTTCTGAATGGTATTTTTCAGAAAAACATGGAGAAATCACCTTTAATATCCTTGACAACAAAATACCCATCAGGGACTTTGGAACATTAAGAAGCGGTCCAATTCACATCATGAATGTTGAATCCTGATGCTTTACATGTTTAGTTGGATAAAAGCACAGAGTCATACTTGTATATTGTATACAGTATATTTAATTTAATTAGAAAGTGTTGGGGTTTTGATAAAAACATTAATATAATTGTGAATGACACTTAATAAAATATTTAAAACAGCATGTAAGAATTGCAGGTGCCTCATCTAAGACTGAACCCCCACAGACAAAAAGTATTAAATAGAAAGAGGGAAGATTGGCCCTCAATATAAATGTATACAATTAATAGGGGAAGTCAAGACTACATTTATACAAACAGACAAACATTATCATAATGATAACTCATATGTTATCTAAAATATATAACACAATGAATAAAAAAAATATTTTTGGGATGGTATATATCCTTCAGTTTGTATTTCCAAGCATCAGAAGAAAATAATGCTCCATTACAGAAGAACCATTTGTTTGAAAATATTTTTTTTCTAAGCAATCATCACTGTTCATAAAAGTCACTGAAGGAGATAAGTGGAAGATTGGCTCAGACAGTGAGAAAGGGTTTCCTGCAGGGTCAAGAAAGGAAAGGGCAAACTGAAATGGAAGCCAGGGAATGTAATTTAGAAGGTTAACTGTTGATAGGATTTAAATAAAATAAAGCAATCGTAACTGTGTCCTAATGATGTGATATTAGCAGTAGGCTAGAAATGATGATTGAGCTGGTGGTTAAGTATTTTAAAAGAAATTGTACAATTAATACAATTTCATCCATTCTTTCAAACCAAATATATTTAAATGAACATTTTTATTAATGGAGCGAGCATAACTTAGCTGTTAGCGTTATTAATGATCTTTTAAATAATATAAATTTGATTTCTTTGGTTTCTTTGGTATGGTTATGTTAATAGTAACATTGAGGATACACAAGCAATGTGAGCAGGTAGCTCAATAGTTATAATATCTACAATATCATATTATACAGCAAATGTGGGGCATGCCTGTATATAAAGAATATACATTGTGTTAGGTTTACTGCCTTAGGACATAAACCAAAGCAAACAAAAACCTACTCCTTCTTAGGAGACTTACCAGACAGAAGTACCGTATTCCCTATCTAACTGTTCTGGTTAGATAATCTGGCCCCCAGTCACAAAACAAATGCTTAAATAGTGCAAAGTTTTCTTACCACACATGTTCACTTCCACACTCTCTCTGAGGGGGCTCTTCACTAAAAAGTGAGCTGCAGGTGAGTTGAGGTGAGATGAACATTTCGTCTCACCAATTTAGCTATACATTGTGCAGGGACAAACTTGGTGAGTTTGCTTAGTGGGGGTTTGCACAACTCACCTGCAACTTACCTTTTAGTGAATAGCTACCCCTGGATCTGTGCTCAGTAGCAAAATGAGAAAATCACAGCAGGCTGTATAGTGGTGGGTTAAGCAACAGCTGATGTATTAACCCTAGAAGAAGGGATTAAGTGTTATTTCCATATGCTGATTTTTGTACTTGCCCTCAGCTATCCTCTCTCCAATGATCCAGTCACAATATATATATATATATATATATATATATATATATATATATATATATATATATACACACACACACACACACAAATAAATGGACATTGCAAACTGGCTTTATCTCCGGAAGAGCAGGAAAACACAATACTCAAAGAATTCTTAATATCATCTTTGAGATTCACCATAAAAAATACCTTCAGCACTACTAGCTAGATGCCAAAAAGGCATTTGATTGGGTGGACTGGATATTTTTCTCATCTGTCTTAGATGTTTTTGGCCTTCAAGGTTTTTTAAAGGATTGTATCTCAGCTCTTTACTCTACATTTAAAGCTAAAATATCTGCTCCTTCATTGAACTCAGATTTGTTTTCAATAAATAATGGAACAAGACAGGGTTGTCCTCTGACCCCCTATTATTTGCCCTTAGAATAGAACTTCTGGTGACAATGATTAGAATTGCTGTCGCAGTTGAGGGAGTAAGAACTGGGAAACAATCACATAAAATGATGTAACCCTACATTCACTTATTTTGCTATATCGATTCCTACAGTCTTAGCATTGACAAGGGAATATAGTTTAAATGAAATTTAGGTTAAACTCAAGTAATGTCCTCCCATTTATCTGCTAACCAACTCAAGATCCTTGTTTAATCTTCATGTCGACTATCGGTGTAACACACAGAATTCAACCCAGATCGCCCGGGATCAAGAGCTAAATGGCATGGGGTAGAGACACAGGGCCCAGTGCTGGGTAACTGCACATATCTGGTAGCTTGGGGCTCCAGGTTTTGTGCAGTCGCATACTGGGACCCTATATAAGCAGGTGCTGTATCCAGATTAAATGACTAGGACAGAATTAAGCAAGTGACAGCCAAGCAGGGCGAAAGCAGAAAAGCAACAGAGAACAGAACTGAAATACAGAGTGCAGGGCTACAGGACAGAGGCAAAACCATAAGCAAGATAAAGCAGAAACCAAACTAAGGATCAACAATACCAGGCACAGGGTTGTAGACGATAACACAGGAATAATGCAGGACACAGACAAAGGGCACATACAGAACTTAAAGGGAAAGGCACAAATATAACTAAGACTACATACAGAGGACAAGGCTGAGGAACACAAAAGAACATTACAAAGGAACAAACATAAATACAGGAACTAGCCTAACACTAAATATAGTAAAATGGTGGGGGTTTGGTTCACTGATTGGCCAATTAAGGTACCCCACATTTAGGCAAGTCCCTAACTAAGACAGAAAACAAATATTAACATTGCACATACACACAGAAACAGAATACCTATAGACTCAACTGCACAGGACTGAAGACTGCAAAGAACTGAACAGAAACTGGTGTGGTTTATATAGAAGTAAACTAACAAGGCAGAGGGAATCAGAGCAAACCTGGAATGGAAAAATGACAGGCAGAAAGATAAACCCCAAATGGATCAGAATGGAGAACAAGGGAAAACATGGAAACAGGGCAGGAATGAGCATACATAATAAACAAGAAAGCAAAGCAAGATGGATACAGAAATGCCTCCTGACTCACACATTTAAAATTCCAAATTTTTTGTGATTAAATACCTTTCTCCTCTAGAGGCCTCTCTTCCTTTGTTTGCTTAATTACTTCCCCTCTGTTTGTGTCAGGTAGGCTCATCAACATGTGTCGCACACCATACAGGGCTTTTGCATTGAAGCAGGGCCGGTGCAAGGATTTTTGCCGCCCTAGGCAAAATAAAAATTGCCCCCCCCCCCCCCACATTATCAGCCGCTAGAGGTGCTTCCGTGATTCTCACTGTGAACATTACAGTGGGAGGACACGGAACATCCAAAAAAAACATTCGCAGCTGAGAGGAGGATCGGGGAGGAAAGTTCCCAGCTTTGGCGCTGGAGAAAGGTAAATCACTAAAGGGGTTTTAACCCCTTCAGCCCAGTGGGAGGGGGACACAAGGGTGCCCCACTCCCAAGGACTATATATTGCCAGGAAAATGAATTTGTTTTCCTGGCACTATAGTGCTCCTTTAACACCAGTACTGCACAGTGTCTTTTCTCTGCAGCGACAGGCTATAGACACCAGTACCACTACATTAAACTGTAGTGGTTCTGGGACTATAGTGTCCTTTAAATGTGAGGTAAATTAGTTTCCAATGTAGTATTAATAACTAAACAACTAAATAATAAACATATTGAATTGTCTACTTACCACTAGGACATTAAGATGATCTGGTCTCTGGCTGCAGTCTGGCTCTTGGTCTGGCTCTGGGGACAGGAGACAAACACCAATGGATTTTGCCCCCCAATATGCCAGGACTTAGCCTCTCAATGTGCCATGATTTTGCCCCTCATTATGCCAGGATTATGCCCCTCAATATGCCAGGATTTCCCCCACAATATGCCAGGATTATGCCCCTCAATATCCCAGGATTATGCCTCTCAATATGCCAGGATTATGCCCCTCAATATGCCAGGATTAAGCCTCTCAATATCCCAGGATTATGCCCCTCAATATGCCAGGATTATGCCTCTCAATATGCCAGGATTATGTCCCTCAATATCCCCAGGATTATGCCTCTCAATATGCCAGGATTATGCCCCACAATATGCCAGGATTATGCCTCTCAATATGCCAGGATTATGCCCCTCAATATCCCAGGATTATGCCAGCCAGGATTTAGCCACCCAATATGCCAGGATTTTCTTCCACAATATGCCAGGATCCTCCCCCCCTTCCTTACCTCCTTGCTGCTGCTCTCCCGGTGCTCTCATCTGCCCGTCTGTTGCTGTGAGGGAAGTGTTGTGCGCTCCCTTCCAGCCAATGCGCATTCAGTAAAGTTTTTTTTTTTTTTAAAACAAGCTTTATTGAATGTGCATTGGCTGGAGGGGAGCGCACAATGCGTTTTTTTTTACACAGGGTTCCGGCGCCCCCAGCTAAGAGTGCGCCCTAGGCAGCTGCCTAAGTCGCCTTACTGGTGGCGCCAGCCCTGCATTGAAGTTGGATGCCTGACTTCTGGGAGCTGCTTCTTCTGTTCTGGATCCTCGGCTAAAGCTCTTTTGAATTTCTACCCTGTCCAGAAACTGGGAAACTGAACCTGGAAGGCTCAGCCAACCAGGGGATGTTTTTCAGAATCTCCTGAGACCCTTTGGCTACAGCAATATTTTCTTCAACTAAGTTGCTCCTTTAAAGGGCCCACACCTTTCTTTAGTCACTATCTCTAGGGTGTTCCTATTTTTGTCACCCTCTCTAGAGTGTTTCTGCTTTAGCCGCCTTCTAGGGTGTTCCTGCTTTAGCCACCCTCTCTAGGGTGTTCCTGCTTTAGCCACCCTCTCTAGGGTGTTCCTGCTTTAGTGTCAGAGGTATTGAAAAGTAATCTTGGGACTGGTACATATGAATAAAGCAGAAGAAAAGGATAACAAGATGGATGCCAGCAGCCTCCATTTTGTGTCAGTTTTTGGAAATCCTTCTGTGTGTTCAAATCTTATTCTGTGTCCCTGAAGCTAAAAGAAAGTCCTCCACATTCCTAACTCTGTTATCTAGTATCACTGGAACAGATAAGGTGGGCATTGTTAGTCGTTTATGACTCTCATTGTATTTCTAAAGACACAGCTGTGTCTATATACATATTAGAGGGGAAGGGGGGCTTCTCTGCAACTTGCTAGCCCACCCAAACTGGCAGAAACTTACAAACACAGACACACTGAGATTATTGGGATTTTTGACTTGTAGAATCTAATAAGGGTTATTATAAATAAACCTAGTTGATTCAAATC
Organism: Pelodytes ibericus; assembly: GCA_036172795.1. Classification (NCBI taxonomy): domain Eukaryota; kingdom Metazoa; phylum Chordata; class Amphibia; order Anura; family Pelodytidae; genus Pelodytes; species Pelodytes ibericus. The sequence continues at coordinate 217,236,937 of CM069857.1, read as the reverse complement.
ACCCATTAAAATATATAATGATATCACACCTTCACTAATAAATATGTAAAGTATAATTAATCCTACATATTAATTAGAATATTGTTTTGATTGTTTTATTAGTGTGGTATACATTTTATTATACATTTTTATGTAATGTGCAATGATAAGAATATGATAAATATTTACTATAATTTGAAATTGTATTAACACTTCTATATATTGCAACATATATATTGTATTACATTATACTCACAATCCAGGTATAGCTATAAATCATGACATCATCTCATTTACATTAACACACCCATCCATTCAATTGGCTAGAAGTCACAGAAACAGGGTGTGAATCTGAGATAAGGTTTGGTTGATAAGTTGATACTGGGGGTGTAGAGGAGACCGGAGACACCTGTAAAATACCTGGGAGAGCTGCGACTAGTGGGGTGAGAGATGGGAATGTTTTAGAAACGGGCTGAGTCTCTCTCCTTTTGGGGAGAACTCAGGAATATGAGGCTTTTAATAGCACATGTTCACTATAACAATAGAAATCTCCATACCCATAGTATTGAGCTAAGTCCCAGGAGTAACTCCCATCACTCAATTCTTCAATGGAAGGAGTCTCAGCTGCAAACCAACCTCTGCCGGTAATGTATAAATGTGGTAATTTGTTTCTAGCATAATCTCATTTTTTATGGATGTCATTAATATATATATTTGGGTAAATTAAACTTAAATCCCACACTTTCTGGGATCTATATGTTTTAGCCTGGTGTTTATCTGTCATCCTTTCTGCAGAAGGAAGCCAGAGGAATATCCTATAGATATTAACAAAAGAACCATACGTTCTTATAGTCTAGCTATTTACCCAAATATGTCATATCTAATCTCCAGAGATTATCTAAGATTCTCATTCTTAAAGTCTGAGCTAGGATACATACATTATCATTTACCGAGCAGATTAAGAAATAGCCACCTTGAGTAGTGATTGATTTAGTAATATTACCTTACCTAAGCAGAGTATATGTTGGTAATTTGTAGGTAATTATGGTGTACTATCATTAACCATTTTAAATACTAATCATAAACATTGTAAATTGTATCTAAATAAAATGCATGGCCATCATACGGTTAGAAATGTACTGCATAATAAAGTATTCTACATGTATGTTGATATAGGGACAGAGCTGCATATTTAATGTTTTGTCCTACTTACTTATGTTATAAGTCATATATGTGAATTATGATTAACATCTATTGATATTGTATTTTGTTGTTACGCTATTTTGCTTACCGTTTGATCTTTATTCTATATTCAATAAATTCATTATTATTTTATTAATAAGTGTTGCATTGTATTTACTTTTGTAAAAACGTCATCCAAACTCTCACATACATAACGAATTCTTGATATGGGTATTTTTAGTCGGACCCATATATATGAATCATCAATTTCCATATATTTTTTATGATTCATAATTAATAACTCATATTCATATTTTTATGGTTATTAATAATCCGACATTAGTCACCCTCTCTAGGGTGTTACTGCTTTAGCCACCCTCTCTAGGGTGTTACTGCTTTAGCCACCTTCTCTAGGTTTGTCCTGCTTTAGTCACCCTCTCTAGGGTGTTACTGCTTTTGCCACCCTCTCTAGGGTGTTCCTGCTTTAGCCACCCTCTCTAGGGTGTTACTGCTTTAGCCGCCCTCTCTAGGGTGTTACTACTTTAGCCACCCTCTCTAGGGTGTTACTGCTTTTGCCACCCTCTCTAGGGTGTTCCTGCTTTAGCCACCCTCTCTAGGGTGTTGCTGCTTTAGCCGCCCTCTCTAGGGTGTTACTACTTTAGCCACCCTCTCTAGGGTGTTACTGCTTTAGCCACCTTCTCTAGGTTTTTCCTGCTTTAGTCACCCTCTCTAGGGTGTTCCTGCTCTAGTCACCTTGTGTGTCTGTTACAGTCCTTTTCCCAATCCTTATTTTTTTGTTTCTACATCTGTTCTCACCTTGCACAATAAATAACAACATGAAACCAGACACCTCATCTATCCCTGCACTGAAACTCCAACCTGAGCTGGTAAAGGCCGTGAGAGCCTGGATACAGCCTGGATGAGCCTGCACAAGAATGCATGGTTAAAATTGAGGCATTAAAATTATGTTTGATGTAAATCAAACTTTGGATCTTAACTATGCTTCAATGATCTCTGACTTACACAATATGAGATATCTGACTTACAAAATATGAGATATCGTTTTGTATTGGGTCAACGTAGTAAAGCAGTATCTAGTTCCAGAACTTTTATATTTATTGAAACAATACCCTTTAAGGTACCAACCAAGATAATAAATTAACTACCAGAATTGTTGATTAGATACATGTGGAAATCTAAAGACTCCTGAATGAGAAAGAAAACAATGAAAAGGGATTCTAACAATTGAGGACTGGTTTTCACAGACCTTCAGGATTTACATGATTCTATCTTGTTTTCCCATTTTCTGGCTTATGATGTTAAATCTGATAAAGATTTGGGTCATTCTATTCATGAAAAAAGCCAACTAAACAAAATTAAATCTATTGATCTCTATTGGGTCATTCCTCAATTTTTTCCAAAAATGTGGTAGTCCTATAATAAATTCAGTCTTTAGAAGAATGTTTTAATTAATACAATTAATTAATATATATTTCTCATTTAAATGTTAAAATGTGGACACATCATGGTATAAAAAGTTTGGGGCATATAACAGAATATCAATTATTGCTATCCTTTCCTAGCATACAATCCAAATATTCCCTTTCACCAGGGACCTTTAATTTAATCGGGGATTGGTGTTTAACACCAGCCCCAGGGGGCCAATGATTTTGGTTTTAGTGACTGTGAGCATGACAGTAAGGAGTGCACATTTTTTTCCAGAAGGCTGCTGACCCCAGGGGTAGGATGATAGAGGATTGGGGTAGCTATTACACCCCCCATTCCCCAAGCTTATTTTTTAACTAATAGGAAATAACAATGTTTTAAGCTAAATGCTGTTTTACCATTACCACAAAACTAGTGCTTTTACACACTGGAAATTTGCAGTCCCCATTGCAGTTGAAAAGCACACTATTCCAGATGGTCACTGGTCTTGTCAGGTGCCTGGGGTAAATTGCAGGAACAACATAACATTGTATTCTGTTGCTGACACTATAATCACTTTTAAATATGTTTTTTGTAAAACTTCTAAAAAACAAACAAATATAAGAACAATTTTGACCATAACTACATTATTACACATGTTGTGCTATTTTCAACTTTATTATTGAGTACACCAATGTACATTAATGTGCTATTTTCAAATTCTCACTGAAAATATGAAAAATCTGTATTCTTCTAGGGCTTTCACGCTTCTTTTTAAGCTCACAATGACCTCTTCATAAAATATTAGAGTTTTATCATCTGAGCAGCCTTTAAGCATTCTGTCTGTGACCTTGTCCTTAGTATTCTGATATGTCCTTCTAAAACCCTTGTAGGAATTTATATGAACTTTTATTGTGTTATTCAGATAGAGTTTTCAATTTAGATTGCTTTTTTCTTTCAATACAGGAGCTAGAAGTATTATGCACATAAATTTAATAATTTGAATTTTATGGATTTTAGCATAAGGAATCAACAGGTTCATTTTGAATTTATAACAGTGAAATATTGTATAATACATGGTAGACTTTTGCGAATTTGTGGTGGCATATTTAAACACAAATTCAAGCATATTGTTGCTCCGACAGAAACATACATTGAAAAATGTAGTCACTGTTCAGCAAAAGATTTCTCCAGGTTAACCTGAGAAAGTTAACTAGTGAAATAGGGCACACCTCTTGCACAATGCACAACCCTTGTTCAAGGTGTTCTCTATTCATTATCCTCGTAAATTTATTATTGGCTTGAATGATGCTGGTTGAGCATCATAGGAATGTTAGTCCACCGCAGCACTTAATATTGATTGGAGTGTACCTTTGCCTAGGGTAGAAAAAAGCCCTTGCACTAACAAGGTACACAGATATCCTTTCAGACAGCATCAGGTGGTCACGTGACCTCCCAGCACTCACATGAAGCAGGAAGCACGAGGCATGCTGAAAGTGCAAAGACGTCAATTTACCACAAAACAGTGCCCAGGTACATTCTGTTTGTGTTGGGGCAAGTCATGTGGGTTCTTTGTGGGTGCAATCAACTGTTGTAGTGCAATGGCAAAGGATGTGAGGGCCGTAATGAAAGGAGGGAAAGACAGCTGTAAAGAAGAGGCAGAGGAAAAAAATAAAAACAATGCATTTAAAAACAAATATTTTCATTATCTGATAACTATACCTCACCACAAAGCCTGTTACTGGCAGTGTGTTACGAAGTGGGTTATGCATGTCCTTTCTGTCTTATCTATCTATAAACTGGGTATTTTTTCAAATGTGCTTTAAAAATATAGTTGACAGAAAAAAAAGGGTGCAATGCTATGGGGGTGGTATAATGATGCATGATAGCCTATAGTCCTATTTGTTAAGGGTCCTGTCTTGTCAAATCCAGGTCTGTCCTGATTTGCTTGCTTCATTTGCACAGTGTAAGCTACAGTGCACAGGAAGCATTGTGTTTAAACTGAGCATGTCCATTAGACATATACAGTCTAAATATACCCAGTACTTGTACTAAGGAATCTGGAGCTCAATCTCTTGTGGTTATGGAGCATCACATGATGTCACGAGGCATCATGTGACCCCACCCCTTTTGTCTTTTTATGGGTCAATACTGCAGAATGTGAAAAGTAGATTTCATTGGGATGTAGCACTTTTTTTTTTTTCCTTTTATTTATCATTTATCAAAAATACATTTATTCCGTGAATTGAACAGTGAAAATTAGGTGGACAATTGCCTTAAAATGCTTAGATAAAAATAAGGTGATACACAGAGACATCAAATACAAAAACATACATGGCAATAACAATACCATAACCATAGACAAAGTAAGGACCGAGGAGGGGGAGGACCACCGAGGAAGAGGAGGAGAAGAGTGGACCATCCACAAGATGGATCTCTGCCAAATTAACAGGTGACTTTTATGGAGGACCCTCAAGTCACAAATCCCACATAATTTTTTTTTGTGTGAATTCAGGAAGGATCTACTTAAATCCCTTTCCATATTTGCCTGAATCAAAATTTGTGTTGTTTCCACTTTTGCGCCACAGTGATTTATAAAGCAATGGATAATAGACATGTGCATTCATTTTCTGACGAATGCATTGTCGGACGAAAATAGCATTTTCGTCCATTCGTCCGAATAACGAATAACAAAAATTATAAACTAACGAAATCCGAATGAACGAATGCTAAATAATCTAAAATCATTCGTCCATTCGTTCATTCAGATGCTGACAGCCATTCTGATATGTTGAATTCATATTTCGTCTCAATTTCGGCTAAAGTTATTGTATGTAATGCTATTGCTATTCCATAAACCGAAATAGAGTTGCCATTCATACGAATTGACCTATTTCACCTCTATTTCGGTTTATAGAATGCCAACAGCATTACATACATACTACTAGGGAAACATTCTAAACTTGCATCAATTGCTAAGGGAGAATTCTCCATCTGGCTTATAAACATCCAGTTCACATGAATTTCGTCTAAAGGACTCTTGCAGTTAAATGGAAATTCATGTGAAATGCTAAGGAGAAACACCATCCCTGTCTATACAGACTCAGTTCACATGAATTTTGTCTAAAGAACTCTTGCAGTTAAAGCGAAATTCATGTGAAATGCTAAGGAGAAACACTATCCCTGTCTATCCCTGTCTATACAGACTCAGTTCACATGAATTTTGTCTAAAGGACTCTTGCAGTTAAACCGAAATTCATGTGAAATGCTAAAGAGCAACACTATCCCTGTCTATAGAGACTCAGTTCTCATCTAATTCGTATAAACGTAATGCTGTTATTAAAACGAAATTTTCGTTATAGCAATTCAGATGTACTCCATTCATAAATGTATCAATGAATTCGGTGGAAGTTAAACCGAAATAGATAGCTGAAGCTATCTATTTTATTAATATTATTTTAATCACACTTTTGGGTTTACATCTACACCACTAAAATTTGACTTTCTATGTTTCTATCTGTTTAATTTCAACAAAATGATGTCCATAAGCTTCTATATCCCAATTTCCCAACCACTTAGAGCCAAATTTCAACAGCTCAATAGCATAAGGTAGGGGATGAATGAAATTCGTATTAATTAGAATCTTTCAACCGAATTCTCCAACCTTATACTATTGAAGTGAGGCCATTTTCATCCATTGTTTTATTCATTTCACCATTCAATTCGTATGAATGAACATTACACCTAGTATAATAGTATAAGGTTGGGGAATTCGGATTAATGAAAGAGACGAATTTCCACAGCTCAGTAGCATAAGGTAGGGGATGAATGAAATTCGTATGACATTCGTATGAAATTCGTATGAACTTCGTATAAAATTCGTATTAATGGGACTCTTTGAACCGAATTCTCCAATAGGTGAATTATTTTCCATTTGTATGAATGAATATAACGAAACGAAAATAATGAACGAATTTCGTCTGAAACGAATGCAGCAATGGACGAAATTCGTTTTGGACTAAATAAACAACATTTTCGTCCGAATGGACGAAAACGAAACAAAAATGTTAGTTTTGCCCGTCTCTAATGGATAACAAAACTTGTGGTAGCCCAGGAGAGTTTTGGCCAGTTTTAATGCAATAAGGCAACCTGTGGAGTTCTTGGTAATTTAACTCCTGTGATTCTTTCAATAAGATCAAAGGATTTAAGCCAGGTGTTATGGATATCTGTACATTCCCACCATGTATATAGATATATACCGTTACTGCTCCTACAATGCCAGTATATTGGGGAAGAGGAGGGGTACATGTGAGCCAATCTCACTGGGACATAATACCACTTATGAACCAGTTTAAAATGGGTTTCAACTAAAGTGACACAGTGCACCGCCCTTGTAATATCAAAGAGGGCCTTACACCAGTCATCCAAGTCCAAGACAATATCTAGTTTCCTTTCCCAAGATTTCATCTGTGGAGAGTGTGCTGGCTTCTCTATGGATCATAGTAGTACAACCACTTTAGCCAGTACCTTATCCACTTTAACGTAAATTAAAGCGCTTTTTCAATGAAGGTTTTCTTAACTGGAAAGAAATCAATTTTTTCAATTAAAAGCTTTATGTACTTCTGGTGTTCCCTTTTCTTATCCAGTAACTGACAATGAAGTTGATGAAGAAATGAGCTCTTCACTTCATGTAGTTAAATCAATTTGCTATGTTGTTAAGTTCCATCGAGATTCTAATACATGGCAAGAATTTAACATTTCACTTTCAAGGTCACAAAAATGACAAGAAAACGTGTTTGTCCTTTTTAACAACTTAAAATGTCAGTGTGATAGATATTGGGACCATGATTAAAACACATCCACTAATATTCTTGTAACACATGTAACAAACACATCACAACAAAAGCATTATTATGTATAAATTAATCTAACACATTTATAAAATTCAGACTGCTGGATTTTTTGCAAATTCTTGCTATTTTCAAACAAAAATTGAACTGCAGCTTGGTAAAAGCTTATTGTTGTTTACAGATCCTCAAAAACTTCTGCCTGTTTTGAGACCAGTAATTTTTGTAGGAGATCCATTATCACATCCACCATCAGAAGTTTCAGGGCACCTGACAGAAAAAAAAATTCTGGCACCCCCTCATCCTTAAGTCTCCCTCTCGTCCCGGATCCTCCTAATGTCTTGTTATCCAGGTCTTTGTATATCATGCCAATGAGGTTTAAATGCATAAAACTATACATAGCATGTCAATGAGGTGTAAATGCACCCTGGGACATGCCCCATCACCCACATTGCACATCCAAGACTTACCCAAGGACTTGCCCCATCGCCTACCCAGGACATACCCCAGAACCCCAGGACATGCACCATCATCCACAATGCACATCCAAGACTTACCCCTGCACCCCAGAACATGCCCCATCAGACATCCGCTCCCTGGTGTCTAGTGGAGCAGCAGCACAGACATTCCCATGCCCCCTCTCACACAGCCCATGCCGTTCTGAAGGCCGGTCAAGTGACTCCCCGGGCCAGCTGGGCCTGTGACAGGTGTATCTCCTGTCACCCCCTCATGGCGGCCCTGAAGACAATAGATAATTGGCTCAAAGTAAATTATTGGGCTCATTTACAGACTTGTTTATTAACTGCTCTTACCCTGTTTTCTGCATTGTCCTTTCCTCTATACAAGTGAAAAACCTCTGTTGGTACTTTCAGGTCTGAAAGAAAAAGACTTGGTCTGCGCACGGATGAAAGAGTATGCTAAAATATTGTGACACTGAAAATGTGAAAATGCATCAAATATTGCTGTACCTTCTCCACTTGAGTTGAGTTTTTGTGATGCAGTAATTAATTATTAAGGGTCGTATTTATCAAGACAGAAAAGGTGCTAAAATAGGGAATAGGGAAAAGTGCTAAAATAGTAGCAATAGCCATGGAAACCAATGGAATGCTTTGTCAGTTTGCTCTACATTTAACACATGTTTTAAATCTGGCCCTATGTATTTATTAGAATACTATGGATTGTGTTGCTTTTTTTAAATTGAATGTATTCTGGTTTTAGAGGTATGGCTGAATACACTTTGTGTTTCTGATATGCAATTGACCTTCCATTTTGACACACCCACACCACTAAAAGCATGCATCTGTATATTAAATATAACAGAATATTTTTAAAGGCTCCATACATTTCTTACAGAGGCCCCACCCACTCCCTCTGAGACGCTGACCCAGTATCATATCATTCAGAACTGCCTCATCTATGACCCCAGAGGATAAAAAGAGGACACTTTTGAACCTATGTATACCATTGTTTCCAGCTTTGCTTATTTACTAAACATCAGTGTGATTTTAACTTGAGATAAAGATGTTTGATTAATATTAGTAGAGTTTCTGTTCACTTCTTTGTTTGGTGTATAATATGAATTATTCATTAGGTCTATATAATTTACACAGTATGTATGTTCCTTTCAACGTTTCAACTGATACTGTTGTTATGCATTTTTATAGTATATAAAAGGAATTATTTTCTGACTGTCAAAAATCTGTGCAACTTTGTATGCATTACAAATTAAAAGAACAATAATGTGTACAAATTATTTGCATGTAGATGTACAAAATGGTGGGTTTGAACATATTTAAACCAATAAAAGCATGAAGCGTAAAGTTTTCAAAACGCACTTCAACACTTATGGGGTTTTCTTTTGACTCCAATACAAGAGACTGCATGGAGAGACATTTTTACAATAAGCACAAAGTAACACAAAAATCAGTGTCAGCTTGCCAGTTATTATTCTGTGCCTGTATGGCTGTAACTCAATCTGTATATTGCATGTAGATTTTTTAAGGTCGTACATTATTAGTGCACAATTACATGCTTACATAATGACCCTGGAGGATGATCTGAAGCACAGAGGAGGTATTCAAGTAAATCCTTCTGCTTAGGTCATGCAGAAAAGGCGAGGCCATATGACCCGCACCAATCACTGCAGTGTTAGACTCCTCCTCCAATCGAAGACAAAGGAAGACTGACATAAATACAAGATATAGGTATGCATGAATTACAGTACGCCCATCTGCCACTAGACATTCTGAGCATGATTCTTCACTGCATCTAGGATGTGTTCCCATTTCCTATCATACATGTCTGCACTATATGCCATTGTGCATCTCTTACAGTGACAGGGCAGCTTCAACAATACATGGTCTCAGCAGGGACCCCCTAAAGTGACCACCCCAGTTGCAAATGTGATCCCTGCGACCATCGTAATTACACCATTGACTACAGTTATTATTATGCACCTGGCTTTTTTTAAAATAGAAATAAGGATGTAAAAGTAAGGGTCAACTTATATACACTGACCAAGCCCAAAATGGAATCAGATCAGTTAAAGTAGGCAGATTTAGGAATTTTACAAAATTCAGCTACTCAATGTAGTATAGTAAATTTTTGGGACTATTTTTGGAGATATTCAGTTTGGGGGGGGGGGGGGTCCTGTCCCTGTGAATCCTATGGATTCGCCCTAGTCAATATGCACCACACATCTGAAATTGACCTAAAATCACCTAAAACAGCTGAATTTCAGGCATTTCAATTCCATTTAAGAACTGGAGAATTGAAATAAAAATAAATAAAATATTGTATAAAATGTACACATGTCATCTCAAAAACAGCAAACATGAATACTTGTCAACTTTGTCTTTGAGTGTCCTGGAACAAAAAGGGGCAGAGAGTAAAGGGGTAGCATTTAGTTCCTGGCGACCCAGTACATATACTGGATGTTTGGAGATCATATACAAACATTTAGACTGTGTGTGTATGTCTGTCTGAATACTAAATAAATAGATTCACATGTATTATTTATTATTTTATTTTCACTAACACATTTGGATGACAGGCCAGCAATTATTAACATTCAGATTCTTTCCTAACAGTTAAAGATTTAAACAACAAATAATTTCCACAAATCTATTCAGCTATTTTTGAGGAACACAGATAGCTTTTACATGCCGTCTGCTGTTCTAGGGAAATCAGTTAATTAATCAAGGTGGTTCCTGGGGGATCCTGTCCTAGATTCACTAACTGATTCCTTCAGTATACACTTTCATTCTACATTGTTCAGGGGAGCATGTAATAGTTGTGTCTTACAAAACACAGGCTGACCTGTCTTCTAGCTGTACATCGGATGGAAAAAAAAACCTGCATATGTTTGCTGTTTAAGGATCCTGTGCAATCTATTTATGCACACACTGCAAGTGTAGTTAGCATTTGGGAGATTTTTCTTTTTCATACCTTCCAACTCCTGCTCCTGGCAAATCAAGACGCTGGGGGCATAGCTTGGAAAGTCATTGACACCAAAGACCTCCATATTTACTGCGAGATTGTGGACTAAAGTCAGATTGTCCCACTGAGCTCTATCTCTGTCCCTAAAAAGAGGACAGAGGTAGAGTTTGGTGGGATAGCAGGATTCCTGCACGTAGTGGGAGGCATGCTATTTGCATATTTAAATCACCTTCAAATTATACTAGTTGTAAGGTTAGTATAAACTACATACACCATGCATGATATATGTGAGTACATTAAATATATTTATAATACACATATTACCATTTTAGTAAATGCATACAATTTTATAAATATTTAACTTTAATAAAGAAAAGCCAAATGTCTTAACCCTTTAAGAGACAATCATTCTTACCTCTTTTAATTTTGTATTATAAATAATAATTTAAGATTCAAAATTGATTTGGAAGGTTGCCGTTTGCCCCCCGCCCCCCCCTTTTCGTTTTACTATGCATGACAAAGGTAGCTAATTTACCAGTTGAAGTGTCGATTAAGTCATAAAACATTATTAAAGCATTTGTTTGTTATTCTGATGTTTCAGTACCTCTAGTGATAACTAGGATTTATCTACGGTATGCTTTGTTGATTAAAGGAATATTCCCTTTAGAGATTCACATTAGCGCATGCTAGTTGTTTCTTTAGATACTGGCTATGTGAATAATGGATGCATGTGAAAGTTCATAAAGGAAAACATCTTTTGATTAACTGAAATCAATATAAACAAATGTAATGGTATTTTTGTGTGATATATACCATTGACAATTCAGTACACTGAGAAGCAAGCACCGGCTACATTTCACTAAATCGTGACGTGCCCGAACTGGGTTTGGTCACGCCTCTGTGACGTCACACATGATGTCTCGTCATATTTTGGCAGGGACCCATAGGGTCTACTACGGCCTTGATCAGGTCTCTGCCATTGTGTTCCTGACTACTGAGCAGACTACCGATCACCTTTTGATTGGTGCCCAGTAACAAAATGTGGCATTTTGGTGCTTGCATTGTTGGGGATGCAAGCACCATGCGTCATTAAGTGCTTAAATACTTGCAGTTTATTGCAAGAAAAGGCTTTTGTTTTGAAGTTGGATGCCTGGCTTTGGAGAGCTGGTTCTTCTGTTCCTGATCCTCTGCTAAAGCTGATTTGAACTTCTACCTTGTCCAGGAACTGGGAAACTCAACCTGGAAGGCTCAACCAGCTAGGGGAAGGGTTTCAGCATTTCCTGAGACCATCTGGCCACAGCATAATTACCACTCAAGGGTTCTCCTGCTTAGTTAGCCTCTCAAGGGTTCTCCTGCTTAATTACCCTCCCAAGAGTTTTCCTGCTTAGTATGCCTTACTCTGCCCTTCTCAGGTTTCACCTTACCTAAAAGCCTCACCGTTTGTGTTACTCTCTCTACCCCTACCGTTTGTTTTTCTACAGTCCCTTCTAAAGGTCATTGTTTATACTGCAGTTCCTAGTCAAACCCTTTACTGAACAAATTTTCTGCCCCCCCCCCCCACAATATCTCCCACTCGCCCCACCTACCCTCACAAGCATGTTATCCTGGTCTAGTGTAATATGGAGGGTGGTTGGGAGCAGTTGGTCAATATGCCAGTAATATTTTGCCACTCAATATGCCAGTATTTAGCCATTCAATATGCCATTATTTTGCCATCTAATATGCCAGTATTTTGCCCCTCAATATGCCATTCTTTCGCCATTCAATATGCCATTTAATATGCCATTTAATATGCCATTCTTTTGCCCCTCAGTATGCCATTCTTTTGCCCCTCAATATGTCATTATTTTGCTATTTAATATGCCAGGATTCTGCCCCTCAATATGCCATTCTTTTGCCCCTCAATATGCCATTCTTTTGCCCCTCATTGTGACAGGATATTGCCCCTCAATATGCCATTCTTTTGTTAATTAATATGCCATTCTTTTTCCCTCAATATGCCAGGATTTTGCCTTCAATATTCCAGGATTCTGCCCCTCAATATGCTATTCTTTTGCCCTCAATATGCCATTATTTTGCCCCTCAATATGCCAGGATATTGCTCCTCAGTATGCCATTCTTTTGCCAATTAATATGCCATTCTTTTGCCCTCAATATGCCAGGATTTGCACTCAATATGCCAGGATTCTGTCCCTCATTATGCCAGGATTCTGCCCCTCAGTGTGCCAGGATTTTGCCCCTTAATGTGCCAGGATTTTGCCATTTAATATGCCAGGATTTTGCCCCTCAATATGCCATTCTTTTGCCCTCAATATGCCAGGATTCTGCCCCTCAATATGCCATTATTTTGCCCTCAATATGCCAGGATTCTGCCTCTCAATGTGCCAGGATTTTTCCATTTAATATGCAAGAATTTGTTCCTGGTGCTAAGGTTGCCATCCAGCCGGTAAGTCACCAGAAAGCCACTAAACACTTCACTTGTACAGTATAAGTGATCTGACACATATCCCCTGTTAGGGCTTCATTAGCGGTCGATACATAAATTAGACATCTAATCTAGTGTAACACAGAGTATGTAATAACACACAGAAAGTATTTAGTGGCTCACTTAGTGCACCACCCAAAATTTCACTTTAAAAATAAACACAAAAGAACATATACACATAGATCATGGGTCACCAATGTGATAAAACAAAACATAATACTTATATTTTTGTAGCTTTAAGTCGATGGTTACATCATATACATTTGGAAAAGAGAAAAGAAAAACAAAATAGTGTTACATGAAATTGGTGCTTCAAAAGAGATGGTATTTTTTAGAATCATGGGGGTCAGAGCAAAAACCTTTGCTCCATGGATTCATTGCACAATTATAGCAATAGAATATAGTAATGATCTGAGCATGGTCTGGTCCCAATATTCCACTTGTAGGCAATACTCCGTAGGTAATGTGCATAAAAGAGGAGAGAATGATATCTCAATAGGTAAAACTGTAAAATATTTTTAATCACATGGAAGGAATGAAGTGCTGTGTCCATAGTATACAAGTATACCCGGAAGCCTGCTCAGTTCAAACAGTAGAACAGTGATCCACCGAGGTCCATTGTTCAGTGAAGCCTTAAGTTGCTGCGGAAAAGACCAAAAGTATTTCCTGGTCTGTCAGATGTCGAAGGGGCATCAAAGGGGTGGCCCTTTGTCCTCTCTTTGACACCCCTTCAATGTCTGGCATACTAGGGTGTGGGACTTTGAGATCTATTTGTCATAGCCCTTTATGTTCTGCATCTTTAATAAAGTATCCAAGCCCCTTTCAAAGGCTTTTAATGTGTTTGCTAGCACCACCTCTTTGGGCAATGAATTCCATACTTTTATTGTCCTTACTGTAAAGAATCCCTTCTGTGTTGTAGACTAAATCTCCTTTCTTTAAGTCTTAGCGGGTGATCTCTTCTTCTTTTTACTGTTCTGTTATTGTACAGATCTTTATAGAGCCTTTTGTATGGGCCCTATAGTCATAAGTCTGTCTATCCCTACTTTTAAACACTGTGCATACATATGTCTAGAATACACCGCTATAGCTATCACTCATTTCTTGTTTTGCTAAAATTTGTCATACAGAAAAAGTCCCACCATATGTATGCCTTTGTTGAATACATTTTAATAATTTAATTGTAATATTTTGTTTTGTGATTATATGTGTATATGAAACCGTATATCTTACAATTTCATTTTTTAAAACATTTTTATCCATATTAATATTTGCAAACATGGTTGTCATGGTGAGGATAAAGTCAAGGATTAAATGTTGTATAGTCCCGAACAAATGTCTTTTGAAAAAATTTGACTTTTAGGCTTTGTCAGATGCCTGTGGGAATAACACACATCACAGGAAAAGTGCTATAAATTAAAATAGTACCATGATTTTATTTCAAATCATCTTAGCATTTTCCTTGAAGCTTTGCATTGCCTGGGTGGTAAATTGACTATGGAAATGATATGCTCTTTTCATTTTTCTTACTAGCTTATTTATAAATCTCCTGCTTAATAAGCTTCAGAATAACAACTCCTATAGCAATTTTCTGTTAACTCCACTTGCATAACAAAGTGTATAATAGCAGGATATTATGGGTGAGTAAAAATAATGGCCATGGAGAAATATACTATATATCAATCTAAATGCATCAATTCAATAAAGGTATAATAGTATCTGCGGTTTATTCATTAAACAGTGAAATGTGGTGAAATGACAAATGAATTTAAAAAATCAGGCCAAAGTAGCAGAGATGGAATCATTCTCCACCTCACCTCATCAGTTTTGCAGTTATCAATTCACTACAGTCTACTTTTTGGAGCAGTAGTGGCAAACCTATGGCACGCCTGCCATAGTGGGAACACAGAGAGTACATTGGCGGCATGTGGATAATGCGGGTGAGCAAGCAGGCAGCTCAATGATTGTGTGCTGCCAAGGTGCATCAACCTAGACACCAGAAAACTCTAGTCCAGGGCATGGGTAAGTCCTGAGGGTGCAAATTGGGTGCTGGGCAAGTCCTGTGGCGGCAATCTGGGTGCTGGGCAAGTACTGTGTGTGCAATATGGATGCTCTGGCAAAGAGGTATGGGTGCAATCTGGATAGTGGGCAAGTCCTGTGTTTGCAATCTGAGTACTCTGGTAAGATCTATGGGTGCAATCAGGGTTCTGGGCAAGTCTTGTGTGTGCAATATTCATGCTCTTTTATGATCTGTGGGTGCTCTGGCATGATCTGTGTACAATGCACACACTTACACGCTAAAAAAAAAAATGTGTGCATTCATGCCGCTTTATTTCCACTTTGTTCACTTGTTGGAAAATTAGATCACTTGTGTAGAAATTCTAAGCACTGTCTGTTTATAAGTCATGACCTGGAGAGATTTTGTAAAATTAAAACAAGAAATGGAAATATGTTCTACTTCAGTGCCCATCATGTTATGGACAGACTGTCATAGTGCTGTATTTGCTAGTGAACAGTTTGAGAATTAGACAAACACAAATCCCAGCCACAAATGAATTGATTACTTAACATGCACATATGTTAACAATTAAAAATAGCAGTGTAAAGCAAGCAGAATGCTGCCATGGGAGTTATGCACACTGTATTCAACTTCTAGGAAAACCGCCAAGTCTTTGAACTTCAAAATGAAAAGCCTTGCCTTTCCAACTGTAAGCTTTTCCTGAATTAAACTGAAACATCTGAAGTATAACCCTTAAAACACAAGTAGCAACAATGTAATTTATACAAAGCACATGACTTATCTTCAAGACTTCTCATTAACTCCATATGTATTTTCAGTAAATTCAAAATAGTTTTTTTGTGTAGTAAAATGTGCTTATTTTAGATGTTTTTATAGTAAACAAGTTAACTGAATAAACTAAGTAACAGGGCTTTGTGCTTCAGCCAACAGTTGTTTAAAAATAATGTGTTTTTATTAGCATCAAATGTCAGTACCTCGTCACTTGGACAAATAGTTGTCTCTAATGTTTTGAACCAAATGAAAGAGATATACAACATTAGCATGTTAAACTTTCTACCTTTACACATCTAAATATGGATTATATCTTTTTAGTGATATCATTAAAGGGACTGCCTAAATGTTTAATCCAAAAGTTCTTGATTCTGAGGTATTTAAATATTTCTGTATTAGGCAAGTGGAATTCCTTGGCAATCTGCATAACATATTTAAGACCCCCAGGAGTCAACAGTTGGTTTACACAGCGAACACCTTTATACCTCCAAATGTCTAGATTTATATCCTCTGTGGAATTCTCAACTAGTCAGGCTAGAGAAAAACAGTACCTTGTTCTGAATATCCAAAGATCTCTTTATTGACTCCCATGGGGTTAAAATCGGACTTTCCTTTGTTTTTATTTCTTCCTAGGTCCTTGGTATTCCATACTAAAGTATTTACGTCTTTGACCCCAGAGGAATCAAGTATATTTTTTTCTCCTGAAGAAGCTGGGACGGATCCACCTGTTGAAACGGATCAAAAGAGGCTTCTAATTACCCCAGGACCTCCAGTGCTTGGACTTTGATATTCTATTTGTTTAAATCGTTTTCCAAAAACACACAATTGCATTCAATTATTCAGCGTATATCAATAGATAATGTTTATATACACATATATGAATGCTTAATCTATAGGGGAACATATAAAAAGAGAAAAATAATCTAAAAGATTAGGGAGGAAAAAACATAAGGATAAATAAGGAAATAGAAAAAAAGGGAAGGATAACAAATAAGGAGAGCGATATTCCAAACAGTAAACAAAAGTTTACATAAGTGCAAAACCATTGTGATTTATGAGAATCACATGGTTGAATGAAGGGTATGGTATATTAAGAATGGTGGGGCCCCTCTCACCCTCATATGGCTATAGAGATATCATCAGGGCTTTTGCATGAACTTACTGTGTCACATCTGCCTGTGTTTCTTGCCGCACTGCCTAAAAGTGTATGGCACCCTATACCATCTTGTTAGGATCTTCTATGCGTTTTACTGCATGACTGTGAATAATGAGTATTTGTGAATCAATGTCAAAATTGTACTCTACTGGGCATCGGTCAATATCCTATTACAGTCATCAGATATATCATCGGAAAATAATCGATCCCACAAAAGTAGTCGTAGAAGAGGAGACATACTGCATATCTGGTGGGGATGCCCTTTAATTAACAAAATGTGTTATAGTATATCTCAAAAGTTGATGGAGAAATTT
The DNA here is from genome assembly GCA_036172795.1 of Pelodytes ibericus. Taxonomy (NCBI): domain Eukaryota; kingdom Metazoa; phylum Chordata; class Amphibia; order Anura; family Pelodytidae; genus Pelodytes; species Pelodytes ibericus. Next base: position 217,219,323 of record CM069857.1, on the reverse strand, counting down.
GGAGGCAAGTAGAAATTAACACCAGAAAAAGCCCCCCTACATTTTTTTTGACATTTATTTATTTATCAGAATTTAACTCTTGGAGTGTTTGCTTATGATAGAGTCACATCTCCTTTGAAAGCATTTCATCCTTTAGCATTTGACTCTTACTGGTTATCTTTATTGTAATAATCACTCTTTACCGTGTTTCCTTTGGGCTATCTCAATAAACTACTCCTATTGAGCTAACAGAATGTGTGTCTTGTGTTAATTTAACTTGCACTCCTACATTTAAATCTACCCAAAAAAGGAGAAACAGATATACACTTCCTCCTACATTTATTGACAGCAATTAAGCAGGAGATCACAAGAAATTGGAAGGTACCGGGTCCTATCCTATGGCAAAGGATACAGGCTCAACTAATATTTCAATGTAGAATGGAAAGGGGAATTATAGGGCAGTTTAATTGGAATGAGATGTTGCACCATTTCTGGGATAGTAAGGGATATGATGTACTTGAAGGATCGTGGGACCCTTAGTGTTAATATAGGAGAGATCAAGGATAATATTGGTATAGTGATTCCGTCTCGATACCCGAACCCTACTTGGCTCATAACAAAGTTTTTGAGTGATTTATGTAATATAAGAACAGAATCATTGTTTGTTTGTATGTATGTGTTCCATGTTTGTATATTGCAACCATTTTATATGAATTTCATGATATAGTAATAACAACCTATTTTATTGTAATTTATGTTTTTGTAATTTGTTAAAAATAAATAAAAATAATCTGATAAAATATGGTTTGTTGTGGGTTATGAGGTCATGTAAAATTTCATGTGTAATTGATACAAACCATCTAGAGTTGTGGGGTATGGTTGACAATCCAGCAATGTAATCACAAAGTGTTGTAGATGTGTGTGGGTGTAAGAGAATGCAAAGGAGAGCATAGGTGGGGGTCTTAGGGGTTCTTGTTGAACTCACGGCCTGACTTATTATGTGGAACCAATGTAAAAGTGCATGTAGGAAAGAGATTATATACATAGAAACTAAAACATCAAAAAGAAAAAACTAATATAATCTAAATTGTTTGAGGGCACACTCGTTGCATTTTGTATTGCACTCAGGGCATTTTGTATTGCTCTCTATATATAATTGGAGGTCTAGGGAAGTACAAAAATACTCACATTAAGAAGTAGGAAAGTGTTCTTAAATTCCCCAGTAAATTTTCAAATACAAAACAAACACTGAACACAAATGTCTCTATACATGGAACCAGGATTAAACATTTTGGGATACTGTCAACATGCAAAAATATATAAACATATAGCACACTCCAATATAGTTTTTTGGTTTATATAGTACACATATTAGAATTTAAAAATAGTGATTGTTTTGATAATTCAAATGATCATTTAAATGAGATAAAACAAAGCTTTACACCAATCACCCTTCCCTGACGTTATCTGTCTTTACTGACATTCTGAAACAGAATAAAAGATAAACGTTTGGTTATATAACTTGTAAAAAAATGACTGATAAAAGGGGTCAAAAAGCAATAGACATGCTATCAGTATTTTCTGACTGTGGTTACTGTACCAGTTTCCATTGTGCACAGTAGTGGACACTTTGCTTAGCATGTCTCTGCTAGTTCTTCTCCTGCAGGCTTTTAAAATGATAATGAGGTTGCCTCTGTCATTTGGATTTTATCTTCTAATTAACCTGACCCTTTCTTCTGTTCTCTTTCAATCTGCAATTACAATAGAGAAGGCTGGTTACAATACATCATTCATCTTATTTCTTTTCATGCTCTTATTAAATATTTAAAGCTTCAGCTGAACATTTTTATGAGAGAAGTAAGGTCAAGTTTACAAAGTCTATGAGTCTTGGTTCTTCCAATAGCAAAGTCTGCAACAGACAACGTGTGTTTTAACAGAACACTAGCAGGCTGCAGAAAATGATTACATTATTAATTATTTCTTAATTAAAAGGTGTGACAGTGTGAACATGTGGTATTTAAAACATTAAGAATAAGATATGCAACTAAGCTATTTTTGGTTAATGTTTATTAAAAGAATACACTATATGGTTAAAAGTATACTCTAAAGTATTAAAATCATGTGTTTCGAGCAGACCCATTGCACAGGTGTATACAATCTAGCACATAGCCATGCAAACATTGGTGATAAGAATGGGTCATTCTGAATAGCTCAGTGAATTAAAGCATGGTACTGTGATACATTGTCATGCCTGCTAGATATTCCACTGTCAACTGGAAGTGGTATTATTGGAAAATGGAAGCTTTTAGAAACAACAGTAAGTGGAAGCTAACATAAAGTCTCAGAGAGGAGTCATGATTGCTGAGGAGCATGATGTGTAAAAGCAACCAATGGCCTGCTGATTCCATAGCTGAAGCATTATAGACTTCCACTGGCATTAATATCAGCACAAAAACTGTGTGGGGGGAGCTTCATGAAAAAGAGTTTCCATTGCTGAGCAGCTGCATGCAAGTACAATGCCAAGTGTCAGATCAAGTGGTGTAAAGCATGCCACCACTGCACTCTGGAGCAGTCTAAAGATGATGGGCAGTGTGAGTCTTGGTTTGGCAGATATCAGGAAAACATTTCCTGTCTGACTGCATTGTGCCAACTGTAAAGTTTGGTTGAGGATGGATAGTATCATGGAGCTGTTTTTTTCAGGGGCTGGGCCAGCCATCATAAATTCCAATGAAGGGGAATATTAATGCTTCAGCATACCAAGGAATATTGGACAATGCTATGCTTCTAACTTTGTGGGAAACGTTTGGTGAAGGCCCTTTTCTATTCCAGAATGACTGTGCCCCAGTGCACAATGCAAGGTCCCCAAACACATGGTTGGATGAGTTTGATGTGGAAGAACTTGATTGAACACAGAGCCCTCACCTCAACCCCACTGAACACCTTTTGGATGAACTGAAACAGAGATTGCAAGCCAGGCCTTCTCATCCAACATCAGTGCCTGACCTCACAAATGCTTTACTGGAAGAATGGGCAAAGATTCTCACAAAAACAATTCAAAATCTTGTGGAAAGCCTTCCCAAAAGAGTGGAAGCTGTGATAAATACAAAGAGGGACCAACTACATATTAATGTTTATGTATTTAGAATGTGATGTCATAAAAGTCCCTGTTGGTGTAATGGTCAGGTGACCCAATACTTTTGTGCAGTAGTAGTGTACTAGTGTATTTCTATTCTCCAACTTCCACTCAATAACACATTGAGAAACAAATGGCTCAAAAAGAGCAAAATGCCACCTTAGGGTTTTTTGCCAGTGACTTTTGCCCTAAAGTGGGGGTCTACTAAATAAAGAGAGCATTGTAGCGATTCAGATGGGAATTCCAAACTTCAGTCCAAAGTAGCTGACTTTGGCCTTAAGTTTAAAATTCATAAATCAATTCCCCAGAATTCTCTCTTTATTGAGTAGATCCATAAATCTATTATCCTGGTCAATATGGTAAAGTTCAATATAGAAATGAATGAATGCAGTAGCGTAAATAGTTTGGTCGAAGTTGGGAAAAGGCCTGTCACCCCATCTGCCCCCTCTTGTGACCATTTAATATGCTGCCCTGCCACCTTGAAAGATAAACGTTGGTGCACTGAGTGATACAGCTTACAGGACAGAAAATTATAGCAGGGGACTCCAGAAGCTCTGCCTGCTCTGTATCCTGGGCAGTTGGTGCATCTTCCTTGAGGATCAGCTCTTGGATAATCTCCTCTATGGTTGCATAACTGTCCTCCTCCTCTTGGAGGAGCTACAGGAATGGCTGCTGCTGGTAGAGTTCGGTGTTGTGCTCACTCAAAAAGAGCTGCTGTACAGTGAGAATCAAGTAGCACACCAGCAGATTTTTGTGTAGTACTGTGTGGGGGAAACTGTGGATCTTCTGCGGGGACAGTTTCATGAGTTCACCTGGGAGGAAAAGGGCAAAATACTCACAATATGCGTATGCATAAGCAGGCACACATTAGCAAATGTGATGAATGCTGATTTATTCCAGCTCGAAAGACATGAAACACAATAGGAAACGAACAGAGAGGGAGTAGCAGAAAATAAAAAAAGCCTTACGTGTTTGCTCGTGTTTGCGCTTGTTCGTTTTTTTCTGTTTATTTATATTCACCGGCTTTCTTGCCCCAAGAATTGCTTTATCTGTCCCCTTTGCTCTCTGAGTTAAATAAGAGAATAAGGGTTCATATACTATAGTGCTAATGATAGATGTGAAGACGCCCAATCTCACATCCAAATTACCTCCATAGGAAGCTTCCTCCAGCAGCTGACTTGCATTTTACTAGCACACAACCCACTGGCTGGAAGTTCTCATGGCTCTTTTGCAGTTTTTTGTGGACTTCAGCAAAACTTTAGTCTGTTCATCTAGTTTTTAATGTTTTTCAAGTTGCTACAGATTCATGCTAGAAAATGCAGACTGAAGAGAATGAAGAGAGCTGAATATTGACAAACCGAAGGGAATACCAGTCGAACAATATACAGCTGACAGCTCAGCAGACATTAAATAGATCCTTATTTATGATATAACTTATAACTTAAGCATAGAACAATATGACACATTAAATAAATACCATAAACAATCCATTTCACAAGGGATGTAGAAGGCAGTAAACCATTAGAAACACATGGTTTCTATGGTACTAGAGTAAAACTCATTGCACAAGAACAATATGTACCTCAGAGACTCTGTATTATGAACTCTGAGATCATGACACACAAACTGTTAGCTATTTAGAATTCCAAGGCATAATCTCAGTCCTCTGAAATATTAAATACTGCAAATATTAAAGTTCCGATTTAGGCAGAGAAGTAAACATGAACATTTATAGATGGAATTCCTAGCCCTTTAGATACTCAACATATATCATGAAACTACACAAACTACTCAGTTTGTCTTCCCTACCTAGTAGATTGTTAGTACATGCGCATATAAATATGTTAATGTACAGAGATGTAAAAAATTATCATAATCATTTTTTAAATTAATTAATTTAACATGCACCATATATACACACATAAAACAGATGGTCAGAGAAGCACACCAAAATTAAATAACAACAACAAGAAAACTAGGTGCATCACCCCAGGGGGAGTCCACTACACACCCCCAGTAGTAGAAATAACAGAGAACAAGGTAGGGGGAGCACACCACAAAAGAAATTAAAAAAAGACTAGTAAAGGGTACAATGCAAAAGATATTTTAATAAATATTAAATATGTAATAAATATCAAAAAAGTGTACATAGGACAAAATAAGTAAGGAAATAACTAACTTAAAACATATACAAACATATAAACGAAAATGACAAGACAAATAAACTGAAAACATACAAGAAAAATGAATAAATACCCACTAATACAAAAAATGCAAAAAAAATTTTTTTTGCGCTGTGTGTCCTCCCCTGCTTCATTCCTGTCTGCATTTTTTTTGCATTTTTTGTATTAGTGGGTATTTATTCATTTTCCTTGTATGTTTTCAGTTTATTTGTCTTGTCATTTTCGTTTATATGTTTGTATATGTTTTAAGTTAGTTATTTCCTTACTTATTTTGTCCTATGTACACTTTTTTGATATTTATTACATATTTAATATTTATTAAAATACCTTTTGCAATATACCCTTTACTAGTCTTTTTTTTATTTATTTTTGTGGTGTGCTCCCCCTACCTTGTTCTCTACCATATATACACACAACACAGTTTGAAAAAATAGGGTTTGTCAAGATTTTGCAATTGTGTTATCATTTCACCACAATTCCCTATTTAGTGAATAAATCCCAAACTCCGCAGAAGAGCACACAGATCTAGAAATCACATGCTCCTCTGTATGTTTTGCTAGAAGTATTGGCATGCAATATTAGAACTGTACCATCATGTTTAATTTCCCATTATATTCATCTTTCAGAGACAACAAAAACACAATTTTACATCATTTAATTTATGAAAAGACACTACCGGCAAACATCTGTTTCCAATTAGTTCTCTGATAGCTTAACAAAGCTGCTATCTGCAAAACCACAATATGGCTAATTCTATTTTTCTTTTTTTTTTGCAGGACAAAAATAGAGTTAGGTTAATTATAGGATTACAGTTTATAACCCTGTCATAATTAGTTTAAAACATTACCTTTTTTTTTTAAAAAACAAAAATAATCTATGATTGAAATAATGATCTGGCATGGAATGGATTCTGAAATTTACTGTACAAAAAAACAATAGTGGCCATAACTTTTTTTTCAATTATTGATAGAGTTGAGCGGACACCTGAATGTTCGGGTTCGAGAGGTTAGACCGAACTTCGAAAAAATGTCCGGGTCCGTGCTGGAACTTGACCACGAACTTGACCCCGAAACACGAACCCCATTGAAGTCAATGGGGACACGGACTTTTGGCCACTAAAATGCCTCTAAAAAAGTCATGGAAAGGGCTAGAGAGCTGCAAAAGGAATTAAAATGTGAGTAGGACAAGTACTCTGCAAGCAAATGTGGATAGGGAAATAACTTAAAATAACATAAAATACATACAAATTACAAATGCAGCTGAGCCATTAAATAACACTAGATGGAATCTTTGATTTTAGCTTTGGAAGAACATAAATCTAAATCTAAAGCATGGCTGCCAGGAGGATCAACAGAATTATCCATTTGAGAGAGGGTTGGAGTGCAGGGTATTCTCTTTCAGTTTATACTAAGTGACCCATAGGTTGAGGAGGCGGTGACCGTGGCGGTGTAGGTGGAAGCGGCGCTGGAGGAGGAGGAGGAGTAGGTAGCCAACACTGTTTTGTTTTGTTTTTTTCAATTGGTGTAGCCCCCAAAATACTATGTACTATTTACCAGCCAAAACAATTAGAATTTTTCAAAGTGCGCTGTAAGCACAATATTGGACTGTTCTATTTGACTCTCAGATACGGAGTGCACCGCAAAACGCAAATGTACTATTTATCACCCAAAACAATTAGAATTTTTCAAAGTGCACTGTAAGCACAGTATTGGACTGTTCTATTTGACTCTCAGATATGAAGTGCAGGAAGCAAATGTACTATTTAGAACCCAAAACAATTAGAATTTTTCAAAGTGCGCTGTAAGCACATTTTTGGACTGTTGTTGACTCTCAGATAGAGAGTGCACCGCAAGATGCAAATGTACTATTTAGCACCCAAAACAATTCAAATTTTTCAAAGTGCGCTATAAGGATAGTATTGGACTATTCTATTTGACTCTCAGATACGAAGTACACCGCAAGACGCAAATATACTATTTACCACCCAAAACAATTAGAATTTTTCAAAGTGCACTGTAAGCACAGTATTGGACTGTTCTATTTGACTCTCAGAAATGAAGTGCAGGAAGCAAATGTACTATTTAGCACCCAAAACAAATCGAATTTTTCATAGTGCCCTGTAAGCACAGTATTGGACTGTTCTATTTGACTCTCAGATATGAAGTGCACAGCAAGACACAAATGTACTATTTACCACCCAAAACAATAAGAATTTTTCAAAGTGCGCTGTAAGCACAGTATTGGACTGTTCTATTTGACTCTCAGATATGAAGTGCACCGCAAGACGCAAATGTACTATTTGCCAACCAAAACAAATAGAATTTTTCAAAGTGCACTGTAAGCACAGTATTTGACGGTTCTATTTGACTCTCAGATATGAAGTGCAGGACGCAAATGTAATATTTAACACCAACAAATTGCAGTATTTAAAAATGCCTAGATGTTGCCCACTGAGCTAACAGAACAGGATTAAAGTCATGTGCCTGGCACACATGCAGTTGCAAGTGCACTGCACTCTCTGGGGCACTGGGCTCAGGGCAGGGTACAAATATGTAGTATAGCACCCACTAAAATAATCACTGTAATTTGAATAATCGCTGTAGTTTGAATAATTGCTGTAGTTTGCAGATTCAACACCATAATTTTTTAAAATCTGTTCCTCACAGCTGCAGCATCCTCTCCCTAAACTAAGAAGAGCACATGTGATGTGCGTGTATGTGACTCCAGCTTATATATAGAGGCTGGGTCACATGCTGCACTGGCCAATCACAGCCATGCCATTAGTAGGCATGGCTGTGATGGCTTCTAAGGGCAAACGAGTAAAACGCTTGTTGATTGGCTGCCCTGCAGCCTTTCAACATGCGCCATTAAATCGTCAAACCTCGAACTCCAACACTGACATACAGTGAAATGTCCAGGTACGGGTTCATGGCACGGACACCGTAATGTCCGGTACGAACCCGAACAGTGCGGTTCGGGTTCACTCAACACTAATTATTGATGGTTGTAGAAAAGACAGCAGTTCAAACAATACAGCAAAGGTGAGAATAGTGCACCACACTAGACATATGATAACCCAAAACCACAAACCACCAATTCAGGAACTGAACTGAAAAGGTAGTACTCACAAGCATAGCTCCAATCTGTCATGAGGAGTCAAAAGTGAATGGATTACAAAAAGAAGAAGCTGCTACTGCTGCGTGAAGCCAATACCAAAATTATGCTCCTGAAACCTTTTTTCTGGACTTCTCTTAACTCAACTTCTGGGGTCTGCATATCCTTTGGAAAACAAAAGTGAGTGCTATATGTGTCTCATCCCATCTTGTGTTGGTGTTTGAATTCAGTGTAAGTGAAGCTGGAATGTGACTGCAGTGTGTTTCTGATCCCAGCTTGTCTTGAAGTATGAGTGCAGTGAGTGCTGCTGTGTGTACCTGACCTAATCAAGTGACATGGAACTTACTGTTAGTCTTGTACACAGTTGGATCCCTAGCAGATCAGCAGTGATGATGACATCACTAGGAAAAGGGGAAATCCCATTCAAATTAATTGTTTTATATTGGTTCCTTGAAAGGGTCAAAATAACTACCATGTCCCTTTCACGCAGCGAGGCAGAGGGATTTCCTGGATACCTGCAAAAGTTAATAAATTCTAAACTTTTAACTGTAAAGATTTCTTATTTAAACCAATGCAATTTGTACTTTGAAAGTATGCATTAACATATGGAGGATGCATTTTGGGCACCAGACAGTCCATTTAAGAAATCTGCTTGACCTTTGGCTAGGAACTGTTGTTTCTTAAATATATTTAAATCTATATTCTTGTGAGCCCGATTTCTAATTGGATGTGTATCCCCTTTCCTTAAATGGAGCTTCTAGGATTTGAGATCACCTCTGCAAATCATTGGTTTGCTTTATAATCTTTCAATTGTGTGTTGCTTGATGTCCAATCTAATGATGATTGCTTTCCATCCTGTCGCTCACCTCCAATACAGACACCTGATCTTCATTGGAGCATGAAAAAATATTCAGATCCAGATGAAGTAGAAAAACAAAATATTAAACCCATTTTTACAATTTATTTCACTTACCCATGTACTGATAAAGTATGTCATTCTCCTGACCACTGAAGCTTTCTTCTTTAAAGTAATAAATGTCAAAGGACATTAATGCTTCTTTTAGGCTACACAGACTAACTGCTATGGTCCAGCATGTAAACCGTGCTCCATAAGATCATTTACATGACATATGTCTACTGAAATTCTCAGTATTTTAGAAAAGCAGATCACACAGGTCAAAACCAAGTCTGGCACAGACTGCAGAATGAGCATTAAATTCAGTGACGTGTTTTTATCACATCACTAGGAGCATCTTTTTTCTAGTTTCATATACACAACATCCTGGACACATTAACATTTTTAATGTCCTGTATTATGGTGGAAATATAATTTAGAGGAAACACAGTATAATGATGATCTATAGCTATTATTTTTAAATTTTGTTTTATATTGTGGTTTTCACAGTACTTTTTGACAAATAATACAGATTATATATAATGAGGAGACTGTAGGTTAAGACTGGTTATAAACTTGGCCTGCAATCTTATTAAAATACCCCACCCCCCATCATGCTATATCCATCTTTCTATCTTCCACACTCACACTCAACTAACAGTTTGCAGTAATAAACAGCACTCTTATTGGTGGGAACACCTTTTAACATTCAGATAATCAGTTCAGTGCTCATTTGCTCCTGTAGTCTCAGTGCAGCAAGGTTATCTGAACTGTGTCTCCTGTTTAATATTTGGGCATGATTTGGTTTGTATAATGACTACCCTGGTTCTTCTGATCTTGGCCTTGGATTGCTCCACATTTGTATTGTTTCTCTTGCTTGTTGTTTTTGCACTTCATTTCCAGTGGCTATTGCAGCTAATAGCTCAACTGAGGTGGGTGGTGGTTGAACATACAACCTGCTGAGAAGATGAGTATAAAAAATAATCAAGCCAAGAGGACAAGACATCTGTCACCACTATATCCTACACCAATCTCTCCAAGTCACATGTCATTTGCCTTGTTACTGTTTTTCTCTGTAATCTTTCTACTCTTCTTTCTCTTTGTGTTTCTTATACATTCTCATCTTCTTCTTTCGTATGCCTCTGAGGTTAACCTTTCGTTCTAAAAAAAAAAAAAAGAACATCAATTATTTGACAATAATCTCATAGATATATATACACAAATATGTATGTTCTTGAGGAATGACAATAACAATATCCTGCTTTTCACAAAAAAAGCAAATTTTCCCATAAGTTACATTTCAGATGTATTTTGATGTCATAAAAATTAAAATATGTTTTTATTGGACTGTTTCTGTTATATTGCATACACAAAGCAAAAAGTGGTTCATTCAAATGTGACCTTAGCATCCACACAGATTAGTTGCAGCTGTCTATATTTTGTATGGAATGTGTTGTTTCTGGCACAAAGGCAAGCTGAACATGCAATTGCTTTTAATATATATATATATATATATATATATATATATATATATATATATTTTGCTATGACATTGTTTTTACTTTTTATAGCATGTCTCCATATAGGATCAATCCAATTAACATTATCCTTCAACTACAATTACAGTGAATAAACCATAATTCTAGCTGTCATAGAATTCAATCCATACATATTGATTAAGCATTGCATTATATTAGTACTAAATGATTTACATGTGAAAGTTAATTAAGTACATCTTTATAATGTTATCATAGTACTAACTGAATACATCTTAGTTTGCCTTAAATTGTGGTTTGGCTGCCTGTGAAATGATAAAAAGATTATGTAAGTTGAATTTTGTAACAGACATTTGTTAGATCTAGTTAAAAGGAAAGACACAAATGTCCATAGAGATCATGTTAGCAGAATTTGAAAATTGCACTGTATGCTCCTGTCAAATGTAGATAATAAAAATAAATGATCTTTTGTACTTTTTTTTGTGTCAGGTAAAAAGAGATAAATTTCTTATCAGAATGAAAGACAATTATACATTACTCTTGGCCCTTCTATTATTTTCTCTCAGCACTCAATATTCTTGTTAATCTCCTTCTAAATTCAATATTTTTTTTCTTGGACATATAAGTTTGTTGCCTTTTGGGTTTTATTGAATACACAGTAGACAACAGGATGAATATCTGGAAATTTCAAGTTATTTCTAGAGTTTAATATAATAATGTATGCAGTCACTGAAATGGTCTGCTAATCTCACCTTCAAGAGCTTAATGAAACATCAAAGAGAATTTTTCTTAAAGATTGAGATAGGAAGTTATAATATAACAATATAAGAGGAAATAGGGAAAGACTAAATCTGTCCAAGCCATGCACTGGCTTGGGCAGCTAAACACATCCGATCTCTGTGATTGGATGTGGCATTGATTGGATATGACAGAGGGGGCCTCCACAGGCATGGCTGGAGTGCCTATGTCCAGAGACAGCTATGTCAGTCGTACTCTGATAATGGTATGCCAGCTTGCATACCACGATTAGAACTGCAAGACATGCTGTCACATTTGGAGACTGAACTCCAGGGAACCACACTGCAGGAGTTGTTCACTAGACTCTGCCTCCCTCTGAGGTTGAGCTGGAAAGGCTATTCATGCAATGAACATCATTTTTGATAGTAATATAATTCAGAAGCGGCAGATTAACAGAAGTTTCATGCAGAGTTGATATAACAACGAGAAATGGGTTATTTGGTTAATCAACACGAACATATGACCTTTCCGATACAAATTACCAAGCAAATGCAGGAATCAGGTTCAGGATTAGCATAAAACAAATTTGTATCAGGTTAGCAGGGTATAACAAGAACACTTGTACCAGGGAAACAGAGTTTGCCAGGCTCAGATGTATATAATCCAGATGAGCATTCCAGATACTAACTAATCCCATAAGTAGCTTTATGTACTTTGAGAAGGCAGACGTTTAGGAAAAAGCTATTTGGAGATGTCTCTTTTGATTTTGGTATCAGCTGTTACCAATTGATTAATTGGGATTTGTTATGAGCATACGCCTCTCTGCCTACCTATATAAGGTCTCCCCTTTTCCACTGGGTTCATTGCACTGCCGCCCACCAGCTGAGGAAGAAGTTAAAACGCGTCCTGTGGGGTGTAGTTGTTTTTAGTGCAAACAATACCCAATTGTTCTAAATACCTGGCCAGGTGAACAAACCCAGTGAGTAAGGGATTTTGTACATTTATTGTGTTTTATTTTACTTTGTGTACCTGTGGTCACAATTTCTGACCCCTTTTTTCTCATAGTATGCTATCTGTGTATTTTATTAAGTTATATGCTTAACATCCATGTGACCACCTACCTACACGTCCAGTGGCCTTGGTTATTTGTGTTTTAGTTATTTATTTTTACTTTTATATTTTCTCTGTAATAAATTTTTTACTTTATATATATCTTTCTCCAGAGTGTGTGTTATTAATCTTCCCCCCCTTTTTCATATATATATAGCGCTGTCTCACAATTAATTATTGACTAAGTGTTGAAAAACACAGAGTCCCCCCAAAAAATTAGTGCAACACATTGTGTGATGACATTACCAGAGACACTGGAAATTCCATTAATTTAAATGAAATTATTTTCATTTATTGCTGCAGCAAAACATAAAAGAAATTGACTTTTACTCAGCTAATGTGTGCAGTCCTGGCTTCTTGCAAACTGCTGTAATTTCATAATTTCATCTAGCTGTAAGCATTTTACATTTTAAGCATTTTAAAGTACTTTGAAAGCACATTAATATGCATTAATATTTGGAAGATGCATTTTGGGCACTAGACAGTCCCTTTAGCCAATATGAGTAAATGTTTTCTACTGTTTTCCACTGCATATAATTTACACTGCACTGTGGCATGTAAGGGAACCATATTAAGATGTTGTTAGAGATAAGAGCCATTCCATCCAAAAGTTCCTATTTTTATCTTATTTAAATCTATTTGCTGTGCCATCTCATTATTTTAACTATTCTAACTCTAATAATGGCTGATAGTAAAAATGGTGTAACATACAGGTTTCCACATATTGCATCATCTTTTAAATGAAGCAAGACTGTAGGAGTTGCATCTCCATATGGAAGATGTTCAGTTCATGGGCAGACTTTGTTGTGATGGAGTGCTGACACAGCACACAGGTTTGGACAATTGAATTCATGGAATAAGCACACTGACACTGTATGCATCTTTATGAAATTGTAGTATCCATGCCAATTTCTCTTTTGAGTAGATATTGTCCAGAAGCTTATGGCTGGTCACTATTTAACAGCACAGTCATGTAGGACTGGACATAAGAATGCTACTAAGAAGAGTAGCAGTATTGGCTTAAACCTAATGATCTTTGCAAAACAACCAAACCTAATGTTATACATAATGCAATTAATCAATGTTTTTTCAGTGATATACTTTTTTTTTTTTTTAAAAGCACATTTTCAGTACATTTGACCTTATGAAGCAAAAATCCTGCATCGATTTTATTTTTTTTCTACTGCCAAATTAAAAATCTTCTTGAAGTATACCTTTCATATGGATTTGAGAGCAAAACTTCTTTTTCACCTTATCTAAGCTAACTTTCTTCCCATCAGCCTTTCTTCGAAAGGACAGGGCTTCAGCAGTAAGACTTTCAGAAGTCATTTTCTGTTCTTTAACAAGGTTCAAGTCTTTCAGAATTCTTTTAATGCATAGTTCTTGCTGTGACTTTACAGCTATGTATCAGCCTCTGCACAATATGCCCCCTTTTCCTTGTGCAAGATATCCTATTTTTTCTATGTAATAGTTCTAGTATTTAATCACATACACAAGCAGTCTATACATTTGTTGCAGTACCTTGTGTTGGATTTTAGCACATTTGTGGTTAATTATCCAGACACCTTCTAATGATTACCGGGTATATGTATATAAAGGATGTGTAGTAAATGCAGGCGCTTAACACCAAGGCTTTTTGGAAGGTTCATTGAGAGCTTGCTTTAAACGTGCATATACAGCCGTTCAAAAGTTTGAGGTCACCAAACAATGTTCTTGTCCTCCATGAAAACATACATCAAATGAGTGAACACATTGACAAAGTTAGAAATAATGATTTATATTCTATTGAAGGACAGTTTTACTAGTTATTTAATCAGTAAAACAGTTTTCAGCTGTATATATATATATATATATATATATATATATATATATATATATATATATACAGTTAAAAATCATCCTTTCCAGCTACAATAGTCATTTACAACATTAACAATGTCTACACTGTGTTTCTAATCCATGCAATGTTCTTTTAATGAACAAAAATTAGCTTTCCTTTCAAAAACCAAACTTTTGAATGGTAGTATATATATATATATATATATATATATATATATATATATATATATATATAGTAAAAACTATTCAAAAGAAGAAAAACACTCCATAGGTTAAAATAAATAGTACTCTCCTAACTGTACTGCAGCTCCTGACAAAGCACTCCCAAAGAGACGAAATCAATCGGACTCATCAAAATGTACCTTTATTCTTCAATCGTTTTGATACATGCAGGAAGAAACAGAGCACCATATAGTGTAATACTGTATATTAAATTACAGTGTGCCACAAATAACAAGATTGCACTCACAGACTTGAAAATTCAACTGAGCTCATCAATATAAATCTTTAATCTTAATGGCCTTCAAGTGTAGAACTTTTAATCCTGTCCCTCAACACGTTTCACCAGTTTCCCAACTTCCTCAGGTGATTAGATGTAAAATGGCACTAAACTGGCATAAAAAGAAAGTTCTCTGTTCAAAAATAGCTCCAAAATTGTGTTCAACATTGGATGGTAATGGATATTTCCTTTATATGTTGTGAGAGGACCTCCCCTAATTGGTCACATAATTGTTTCAATTGATACATAACAAATACAGAAAAACATATATATATTATAACTCTTAAAACACTATTTAGCCCATGCGGTGGTTGCTGTGAGGTGAAGCTATGGACCCACCCTTCACATCGTTGGGGTTTTAAATGCACACAAACGAGTCGTTGACCACCATAGTGTATAGTAAGCTGTACATAATATTTTTTTTTGTTTCCACAGCTATCTCTATAGAATGCCTCTGATTGGCTCCCATAAAAATCCTGCAAAAAAGTACGTTTACAAGTTAAGTATTGCAAAACCCAAAAAGAAAATAAATAAATAAAGCATAATCAAATCCACCTGCATCTAATACAATGTCTATGAGCAAGTGCTATTAGGCACGAAATGCGTAAGGCAATGGTTCTTATACATTTTTCATAGAAACCGTTGGAATAATTTGGAAACAATCTGGTCTCCCTGCCATTTCTTCTTTTTTCCCCAAAGCATTTAATACAATATGCTGCTCTGCTCTTGAAGACAAGTTCCTAGTTTGGACTCATATTCATCTATTCCATCTTGGTGCACCCTTTTATCTTGAAATACAAAATATTTTATGTCTATGCATCCTTCACTCAGCTCCACAGTAATAATATTCCCAGAATGTTCAGACTGCAGTAGATTAGTATATATATATATATATATATATATATATATATATATATATGCAAATAAAAAATGTTCTAAAAGACCTCAATTACATAAATAGACCTCATCTGGTTATAAGGTCTTTCAAACATTCTTGGTGATGCCACACTGATAACCATGAAGTCATCACTTCACTAACACTTTACTAAAAATGTTCTTTTTTCGTCATTTGAAATGTGAGGAGGTGTTTAATAATCATCTGTATATGTTATGATAAGACTCTGAACCATCAGCTCTATAATATATTCAATATATTTATGGAAACAGCTAAATTAAGTCAATTTTAATTACCCTAACCATGTGTCTTAAAGTGCTTGATGAAGACCTTTTATATAGAATGTATATAAAAACAAGTACAGTCTCCTCTTATAAAATTAGTAAATAGCCTGAGGACAACAGATGTTTATTATTAGATGTGTACTTTCTCATAGACCGGATTCATTCTAGAACTGCATTACACATCTGTTTACAGTTTTTATTTTGTAATATGGGGCTGGGCTTTTTTCCTACATATATTGCAAGTCATTTCAGACTGCATATACCAACAGTTTATTAAGTCTCCAGTCCCATTAAGCTGTGATATAGCCTTTCCATGCATGCTCAGATCCCCCTATGCCCACAAAGGGTAATACAGGGTTCTGAGAGGCTTTAATATATCTTATTGGTGAAAATGATCTGTTATCCAAAATTATCTGTTATCCAAAATACTAATGGCTCCAATTATTTTGGATAAGGGATACTTGGAAATATGTATAAGTTACAAAATATTCTTTCCTATTTATTATGTATAATCATTCCTGTCTTCTTGTATTCCTGCCCTGTTCCTTGTAACCTTGTATAGCCACAGAGTGGCCCCCTTCCCATGTTTGGCCTCAGAGCTGCACCTGCTCAGTTGGCCCTAATATGGCAGCTGCCTACTTGGCCCTAGTGTGACATCTGCCTAGTCGGCCCTAGTATGGCACCGGACCAGTTAGCCCCAGAGTGGCACCTGCCTAATCTGGCTTCAGTCCTGTTCCAGCCATGTCTTGTATTCCAGCCCTGTCTAGTATTCCTGTCTAGTATTCCAGTCCTGTCTATCATTCTAGTCCTGTCTAATTTTTCAAGCACTGTCTTAGAATCTTGTTGTATGTTTTCCATGCTTCTAGCTTCTGTTCCTTTGTTCTTATGTTCTGGTCCAGATCTGTCTCTGTTTCTCTCCTCTTGCCTTGTTTTTCAGTTCCTGTATTTAATCCCCAACCACACCCATTTCCGTTCAGTCCTGTGCATGTCAGTCTACAGGTATTCCCTGTTTACGTGTCTGTGCCATGTAAATCTTTAAACTTGTGTTATTCATTTGCTACTATTAGTTAGGGACTTACCTAATTGGGGGGTATCTTGACGTTGTTGGCAAGCTTCTGCCTTAGTTGTTTTTCTGCTTTTGCTTTGCTTGGTCTTTCTCTTAGTTTATTCAGTCCTAGCCTGCAACATCCTACTTTCTTGTTGAGTTATTATCCATGCTTGCTTCAGGATGTCTGTAAGGTTTCTCCAGTCCTAGATGGCTAGTGTTATACTGGATACAGCAGCTGCCTCCACAGAGCAGGTGGCTGTGAAAACCTGGAGCCTTAAGCTACTGGGGAAGTGCAGGTACCCAGAACAAGGCCCTGTCTTCACCCCTGCATTGTAGCTCCTCAACTCAGGTGCTCTGGGTCCCATGCTACCTGGACCCTGTGCGTTACACACAGGTCTTATATACAAAAATATAAAATGTTTATCATTCATACATCAACGTTTCGGTCTCCAATGTAGAGCCCTAATCAGTACAATTCTACAATTGACCCTCTTAATTAAACACAACCATTTTTCCTGGGTGAGTTAAAAATCATGTGCTGGAAGAGGGCATACATGTTCATAGTAAACACAAAAAATATATGCAAACATAATAATATTAAAAACCACACAAACATTTACCCTGTTTTAAAATAATTCATTACGCAACACGATTTGAAGTAATTTAAAATAAAATATAAATAAACCTAATTCAGTGGTTTAACGTGTAGCTAAAAAAAGATTTATAGGACACATACTCATTTAGGCCTGTGAGCCATTTAGTGTTTAGGATGTGAATCCCAAAAGTTTCATGGTGTAAAAAAAAGTGAATCCTGTCCCCACCATGGGACAAAGGAGGTACATAATCTTTGGTAATAAAATAGAAAGTGGAGATGTCCCTGTTCTAAAAAATGCTTTGCAACTGGTTTATCTGCTTTATTTTTCCTGTACATCGCAATTAAAGGGGTGTGTTATTTAATTAGTGGGATGAAATTTGTTTTTTGTACATATTAGGTTTAATATGTAATAGTGTTTGCTTTTTTGTAGAATTGTTCTGATGAAGGCTCCACACCGGTGAGCAAAACATTGATGTTCTACTAATGCTCAACCATTATACATTTTTCTGTCTTTGTATATTAAACCCGTGAGTGCCACTGCTACACCAACATAACAGCTCTTATGGAATGACTATAATAGTCATGTTATGTTAACTACAGAGCGACATCACATCACTGGCTGTTGTTCAACAGCTGTTAGATTATATGGACTGTACCACCATCATGTCAAGTGCCATTTTATGTCCACAGTGTGGATGACAACATTGGTTGGCAGTGCACCATTGTCCATGTGGAAATGTGTTATGTAGTCATGATAGTAATATGACACAAGCAGGGCAGTTCAAAGTGAAGAGTTTACCAAGATGGGTTTGCAATGCATATGCGAAAAAGATGTCCCCAATATCTAGTATCACATTGCCTTTTGCTTACAATCCATTTTTTTATAGGGCAGCATTCTGAAATATTTATATTTATAGTTAGGTCATATTTTAGCTTGACTTGTTCTTGATGATTGAAGTGGGGATAATTTCAATTGAGTTGTTTAGGATTTGTGCCAAACAACATGAACACAATTTTTCAGTATTTAAGAGAAGTCTACTGGTAGTGATCCACTCTTCAACATTTTAAAACTATTTCCATAGCACGACTTCAACTTGTGATAGTTTTGGCTTGCTTGTATAAATGGTGGTGTTAGCAGTATACATGTGCACACCACAGGGATTTAATTTATAAGTAGAATCTTTCTTTTTTTAAGTGATTCATCACTTATACCAGAGAATATTCATTTTTTTCACAGGATTTCATGGTCAACTGCATCAAGTAATTAACTGAAATTCCTTTGTAAAACCAAAAGTACAATATGTCTAAGAACTGCATCCTCTTGTTATCTGTATCATCTAGATTCCACAGCGGTGTAACTCATCTCTCTGAGGCCATATCACCTGGCATGATTGCAAGTTTCTCTAATTAGCCAATTATTATACAGCCTACATGTATTCAGTGCCCTAGAAAGCTGACAGGGTAGCAAACCAAATGATTCATATATTTCTGACATATCCAAATGAATGTTAATTAGTTTAGATATTTTCAGTTATAATTAAGGATGTTACAGAAGTATATGTTTTTTTTATTTTTTTTTTATAAACCTTAGAAATACAAGCACATCAATCAATTTCTTAATTATTTTGGAATTTCAGTCAATACTTATGGACAGATGTGGAAAACGTTATTGATGAAGCTTAAAGACCCTATGAACAAACTGGAAACATATCTTATAGGCTTTGAGTAAGGACCCCCCAGTGGTCTGAGTGGTGTGAAACATGTGAGGCATCTTTTACTCTTACACTGCTCCTTAATTCACCACACAAATTGTATGGTGAATTTTTTAAGAGACTAGATCCAATGTTGCTAAATAGAAAGATCAGTCAAGAAATATAAAGGAAGAAAACTAACAATCATTTTATAAATACATGTATTCTGTGACACAATCCATGTATTTATAAAACGATTGTTACTTTTTTCCTTTATATTTCTTGAATGATCTTTCTATCGAGCAACATAAGAACTAGTCTCTTAAAAAAATAATTCCCAAATTAATGTAAAATATCAATTTAGTTTTTGTGTTTTAGATTTTCTGAAAACAGAATGCCCATGCTATTGAGCAGCAAGTAAGCGTTTGTTTTGTAGTAGGTGCATCTACTAGATAAGACATGAAGTTGTGCTCAGCAAATGTGAAATCCTGCTTCCTTTAGCTGTCCCATTAGTACGATCAATACTTAGGTAATTGAAGTCTCCTGGAATTAAAGCTAAATCAAGTTAACCAGCCTTTTCCATTTGCCCTTAAAACTAGCTTCCCCTGCCGCATTAATGTTATATGTTTTACAGCTTATCCCTCACTCCGGTTTTAATGTTTTTCCACAAGGCAACTATTCTTTACTCACCTCTTTCTTAACATTAGTCTTCAGGTTGACCATAGAAACATGTTTGCTAATTTGTTTGCCAATTAGATTTAAACAATATGTTACAGATGTTTCTTGATTGTTTGATGTAATTTAATTTTGGATAAGTTAAACAGACATATGGGAACTGTATGGTGAATACATGCAGGGCACGGTTTTGTTGAATGTTAATAATTTATTGTGGCAGTGGGACAACAGCCCTTGGCAAATTCCACCAAAGGTCAATATTTGATTGATGCCTTAATTTGAAATAGTTTATAAAAATTCATCATTTTGAACTGCAATCTACAGTTCACTGTTGTTAATTACAAAGCAATAAAAATTATGTGTGGGGCTTCCTTTGAAATAATATTATATATTTTTTTTATCACTTTTAATATGTTTTGCTGTGCTCCCAAGAGCTCGCTGTCCACCCTTCGGCATCCCATAATACTGTCAGAGGACTCTGAGGTAACTGATTTACAACATATGAATAGAGAGGAAAGATGTTGCATTGGAGACGCCAATTTTCTTCCTATAAAATGTAGTTGATAAAGGAGTATGATCCATGACCAGGTGAGCAGTAGGTGTAGTCCCGGTCATCAGGGTTCTTGCTCTACTTCAACTCTGGAATCCACTGTGCGCAGTTCAGTGCGGATGCTCTTCAGGTCATTACAGAATGCTTTCATTTCTGAAAGCATGTTGCTGAACTCATCCTTGGAGGGTAGCATTCGTAACTCAGACATCAAGTTGGGTGGTAAGCAGTGGCGTTGCTAGGTCAACAAATGATCAGGGGCTTGAGCCCAGATGAGCACAGTCGCACACAATCTCACCCCGTCTCTCTCTCTCTCTGTCTCACGCACCCTGTCTCTCTCCCTCTCTTTCTAACACTATCCGTCTCTCTCTCTCTCACACTCTCTCCGTCTCTCTCTCTCTCTCTCTCACACACTCTCCGTCTCTCTCTCTCTCACTCTCACACACTCTCCGTCTCTCTCTCTCTCTCTCTCACACACTCTCCGTCTCTCTCTCTCTCTCTCTCTCACACACTCTCCGTCTCTCCCTCTCTCTCTCTCTCTCTCTCACACACTCTCCGTCTCTCTCTCTCTCTCTCTCTCTCTCACACACTCTCCATCTGTCTCTCTCTCTCTCACACACTCTCCGTCTGTCTCTCTCTCTCTCACACACTCTCCGTCTGTCTCTCTCTCTCTCACACACTCTCCGTCTCTCTCTCTCACACACTCTCCGTCTCTCTCTCTCTCACACACTCTCCGTCTCTCTCTCTCTCACACACTCTCCGTCTCTCTCTCTCTCACACACTCTCCGTCTCTCTCTCTCTCTCACACTCTCCGTCTCTCTCTCTCTCTCACACTCTCCGTCTCTCTCTCACACTCTCCGTCTCTCTCTCTCTCTCACACTCTCCGTCTCTCTCTCTCCCACTCTCCGTCTCTCTCTCTCCCACTCTCCGTCTCTCTCTCTCCCACTCTCCGTCTCTCTCCCACAGCATCTATATCTCCCACAGCGTCTATATCTTTCTCACACACACTTACACATACACAACCTGACACACACACACCCTCATACACTTATGCAAACACCCTGACACACACACACACCCTCATACACTTATGCAAATACCCTGACACACACATCCTTGACACACACACCCTCATACACTTATGCAAACACCCTGACACACACACACCCTCATACACTTATGCAAACACCTTATGCAAACACCCTGACACACACACACCCTCATACACTTATGCAAACACCTTATGCAAACACCCTGACACACACACCCTCATACACTTATGCAAACACCTTATGCAAACACCCTGACACACACACCCTCATACACTTATGCAAATACCCTGACACACACATCCTTGACACACACACCCTCATACACTTATGCAAACACCCTGACACACACACACCCTCATACACTTATGCAAACACCTTATGCAAACACCCTGACACACACACACCCTCATACACTTATGCAAACACCTTATGCAAACACCCTGACACACACACACCCTCATACACTTATGCAAACACCTTATGCAAACACCCTGACACACACACCCTCATACACTTATGCAAACACCCTGACACACACACCCTCATACACTTATGCAAACACCCTGACACACACACACCCTCATACACTTATGCAAACACCCTGACACACACACCCTCATACACTTATGCAAACACCCTGACACACACACCCTCATACACTTATGCAAACACCCTGACACACACACACTTATACACATTGCTTCACCCACACAGTCACACTTACACACAGACACTAACACACATTTTTTAATATTTAAATAAAAAAAATAAAAAAACCTTATAGCGTTGGTCCCCCTCCCTGCTAAATACCTCTGTTTGCAGGGAGGAGGACGGGGCACTCACGATGGGGCACTCACTTTCTTCTGCCGGATGTCACATCCGGCGCGCAGCCAGACTCACAGTGCGACGGGGGCGGAGCTTGCTCCCGTCGCGCTGTCAGTATGGCCAGGAGGTGCGGTCACCGCAGGCACTTGCCTGTGGGCCGCACCTCCAGGAGGAGGGGCCAGCAGCAGCTCCTCTCCTCCTCACCCCACCACGCGAGCAGAAACCTCCGATTCTGGGACTATGTCCCAGACGGGGGAAAGCTATGCGGGGGAGATTTTTTTTTTTTTAAAACAGTGATAGCCCTGGAGTCTCGGGGCTAAAGTATGCTTTAGCCCCAGAGTCTCCATTCGGGGCTATGCACTGGAGATTCGGGGCTATAGCCCCAGTAGCCCCCCCCCCCTAGCGACGCCTCTGGTGGTAAGTAGAACTGCATTCTGAAGGCTCAGTGTTGACAGAGGGCTCACTTCTTACCTTCTATCAGGGCCGCCATCAGAAATTTCAGGGCCCATTACCCCCCGATAGTTTATCAATTAATATGTGAGTAAAAGCCTGGGGTCCGCATCCGCTGGGTGTCACTTATTGATTGATAAACTATATGGGGGGGGGGGACTTTCACTCACACTGACATCCACACACTATCACTCACACTGACATACACACACACTCACTCACACTGACATACACACACTCTCACTTACACTGACATACACACACACTCATTGACATACACACACTCAATTACACTGACATACACACACTCACTGACATACACACACTCTCACTTACACTTACATATATACACACTGTCCGTTTTAACTTACCTCTCTGTGCTTTGAACTCCTTGTGTGAAGGAGGTCTCAGCCAATCACAGGAGGCTTCTACACTCTGAGCCAATCAGGAGAGTTGAGAGGTCTCACCTGATTGGCTGAGACGTCTTTCTATCAAGGTCCCCAGGAAAATAATAATAATCATTTTTAATGTTTCCATCCCCATTTATAATATCCATCTTCTGACCACATTTATTTATTTATTTATTAGGGTTGGGGATCTTTGCCTAGCCCATGGCCCCTTCATTTATCATGAGGATGAAGGCATCATGTGCAGCCCATGGCTCCGCTATTAAATGGAGTGGTGCCGTGGCTCTGATATGTATTAGGTTTCCATTGGCCATTTCTGAAGCCCCTGGCCCTGGTAATTAAAAGAGGGGCACACATTGTGTGTCATTATTTTTTATCTGGGCTTTATAATGGATTTGGTAATTTTCCCCCATTAATTTACCACATAATGCAGTCTTTCATTTAATGGGTAATGATTTTTCCAAATGGGGGAAAATGTCTAAAGCAGTTGGACTTAGTTTCAAAAAAGTCTAATTTGTACCTTACCTGACATGAAATGGAGGAGAGTTTATTCTGGCTCTCCTCAATATAGTATGCCTTCACCACATCTCAAACAAACTTAACCCCTTAGTGACATGACTTTTTTGGCTTGTCCGACGCTTGGTGATATGGGCTGTTTTAACATTTCTGAGGTGTTTGTGTTTTGCTGTAATTTATTTCTGTCTCATTTAGTGTACCCGCACAAACTATATATCGTTTTTATCGTTATAAAAAGGGCTTTCTTTTGATACCATTACTTTGATAATAGCATATAATTTGATGTAAAAAAAATAATAAAATATGGCAAAAAAATTGAAAAAATAATTTTTTTATGACTTTTATTTGAAAAATCGTATACTCATGTACAAGAGACAACAAAAAAACACTGCTAAAAAGTTTCTAATATATGTCCTGAGTTCAGAAATAGCCCATGTTTTTATGTTTTTGTGCTTTTTTATTCATGTTACAGGGCCAGAACTATAAGTGGTGCAAAGCTATTTTAAAATCCTTTCTTTCAAAATTAGCGATAGTGACATTGTAACACTGATTTCTGTACTAAATCCATGAATGACCCCCAACATGTACATATTTTTGAAAACTAGACAACTCAGGGCATTTAACTTGGGGTATTTTGACACATTTCATGTAGCCATTTTACCACCAATCTATGCCAAAGTTTGCAGCAAAAAATCTTTTTTTTTTTAATTTTTCACATATATTGCAATTTAGGTAAACATTACCTTAAAATGTGAAGGGGTATTTCCAAATAACACCTCAATATGTGTTCAGCAACATCTCCTGAGTACAGGGATACCACCCATGCATAGGTTTGTTGGTTTGTTTTGGGGCTAAAAGGCCACATTTAGGGGGTGCGCATTTTGGTTTTCCAACTTGGAATTCTGACATGCAGAAAACTTGTGCCCATGTCCCATTTGGGACATTTTTGAAGCCAGAAAGTGTATTTTTTTAAACTAGACACCCTAGGGTATTTCAAATGGTAGTATTTTAACACTTTCCATGCACTAATTATACTACCAGCCTATGTCAATGTTTTGGGTAGTAATTTTTTTTCACATACATTGTACTTTGGGCATGAATTCACAGATCATGTTATATGTCAGTGGCAAACAACACCTCAATATGTGTTTAGCAACATCTCCTGAGTACAGGGATACCCCCCATGTATAGGTTGGTTAGGTTATTTGGGGGTTAAAAGGCCACATTTGAGAGGTGCGCTTTTTGGTTTTCCAACTTGGAATTCTGACGTGTAGAAAACCTGCGCCCATGTCCCATTTGGGACATTTTTGAAGCCAAAAAGTGTATTCTACCCCACAAAACCATATATTTTTGAAAACTAGACACCCTAGGGTATTTCAAATGGTAGTATTTTAACACTTTTCATGCACTAATTCTACCACCAGCCTATGTCAATGTTATGGATAGTAATTTGTTTTTCACATTCATTGTACATCGGGCATGAATTCACAGATTCTATTATGTGTCAGTGCCAAACAACACCTTAATATGTGTTCAGCAACATCTCCTGAGTACAGGGATACCACCCATGTGTAGGTTAGTTAGATTATTTGGGGGCTAAAAGGCCACGTTTAGGGGGGGTGCGTTTCCAACTTGGAATTTTGACATGTAGTCAGCCTGCGCCCATGTTCCATTTGGGACACTTTTGAAGCCTGTCAAAGTATTTTACCCCATAAAACCATATATTTTGGAAAACTAGACATCCTAGGGTATTTAAAATTGTGGTATTTTAACACTTTCCAAGTGCTAATTCTACCACCAACCTATGTCAAAGTGTTGGGATGTCATTTTTTCCCCACACACATTGTAGTTCAGGCAGGAATTTTCAGATTCTGGTATTTGCCACTGCCAACCAACACCTCAATATGTGTTCAGCAACATCTCCTGAGTACAGGGATACCCCCCCATGCATAGGTTTGTTGGTTTGTATTGTGTCTAAAATTCCACATTTAGGGGGTGCGCAATTCCAACCTGGAATTTTGACATGTAGTCAGCCTGCGCCCATGTTCCATTTGGAACATTTTTGAAGCCGTCCAATGAATTTTACCCCATCAAACCATATATTTTTGGAAAATAGACATCCTAAGGTATATCAAATGGTGGTATTTTAATACTGTATAGGTACTAATTCTACCACCAGCCTTTGTAAAAGTTTGTGGTAGTACTTTTTTGGGAGTTTTTTTTCCACATGCATTGTACTTCAGGCATGAATTCACAGATTCCGGTATATGTCACTGCCAAACAACAACCCAATATGTGTTCAGCAACATCTCCCGAGTACAGGGATAGCACCCATGCATAGGTTTGTTGGTTTGTTTTCGGCTAGAAGGCAACATTTGTGAGATGCGCATCTCAAAATTCCAACTTGGAATTTTGACATGTAGTCAACCTGCGTCCGTGTCCTTTATGGGATATATCTTTGAAGCCAGCCAATGTAATTTACCCCCACCAAACCATATATTTTTTTATCGGTAGACCCCCATCACTACTTGTGGCAAGGGCTCAGCAGCCACTGATACATCGCTAGATGATGTATCAGAAAGCTGAATAGGGTCAAAATCGAACCCTGAGTCCGCGGCCTCAGAATCAGTGCGTAAGCAGTGATCTCGAGCAAAGAAGGGGTTAATAGCTCTTAGAAGAGCCTATCTAGTACTGTAATACATTACAGTACAAAGAAATTAATCCATAAAACAGTGCAGACAGCAAAACATACTGTTGCTGTGCAAGATTAAGGCTTACACAGTGATGAATGGCAGGGAAGGGGTTAATACACAGTGAAAGACTTTCATAAAACCTGCCAATTTTATAAAATGTTATTTTATATCACTAATACTGATCTGTCTCTTTCCGTCACAAAAATGTAAGTGAGGAGAGGGAGGCAGATCAATATTTGTGAATATTGATCCGACTAATTTTGATCTGTCCAGGGCGAATGGTGAGCTTAATTGAGAAATCACCAAGCCGCCTTTGCCACTAATTCGCTGTTACTGATCGCTATGCGCTCAGGCAGCTTAAAAAAAAAAATCTCAAATATTTTTACTTTACATGTAATCCCCTAGCGGGTATGTGTAAAAAAAATAAATCAAATAAAAATATGCAGACAGATAAAAATTGCTTTGGCGTCAATATCATTGCGTAAGCAGTGATCGACGGCAAATAAGGGGTTAATAACTCTTAGAAGAGCCTTTTTAGTACTGTAATAAATTACAGTACAAAAAAAATTAACCCCTAAAAAATGCACAAACAGCAAAAATAAATGTGCTAATGTGCACGATCACTGCTTATGCAAGATCAGTGGCAGGGAAGGGGTTAAACACAGGGAATTGCTTTAACAAAATTTTTTTTATTGTTTTATTATTTGTGTGTTGTGTATTTATTGTTTTTTTTTACTTTTACTTACTTTTAGAAGTTTGATCTGTCTCTCTCCCTCACTAAAAAAAAATGTGAGGAGAGGGAGGCAGATCATAACTGGTCAGATCAATATAGAGTTAATTTTGATCTGACCAGTCAGTGGGGATGTTCAGCAGAGCATCCCCACTGCCTGTCAGTGTGCCTGGCAGTCACTGATTGCCTCTGTGAAGAGGCAATTGTGTGACAGCCAGAGAGCACAGGAAGCAGGTACTCAGTGACCAAGATTGTGCATTTTTTTTTGTGTTCCTGATTGCCTCGACTTGCGAGGCAATCAGGAACACTTTCTGAGCATAGGAAGCGAAAATTTTGCTTCCTATGCTCGTTTTTTAATGCCCGTCGTTTTAAAGGCGCTGTGCCTTTAAAACCGGCATTTCGATCGCTCTCCGGAGCGATCGAAATGCCGACGGGCATTTTTTTTAGCATTGTACAATGCTTCCATACGGAAGCATCGTTACAATGCCGCTTGAGCACTGAAAGCGGAAAAACTCCGCTTTCAGTGCTCGTTTTGACACAGGACGGACTAGGTCCGTCCTGTGTCACTAACACCTCGGCACACAGGACGGACCTAGTCCGTCCTGTGTCGCCAAGGGGTTAAACAGTCTGGTCTTGTTGAAAATGGATGTTGTGAGTGCATTTGGGTGCAAGAAAAGCCTGAGGAAAAGAGAGAGGTAAAAAAAGAATTAAGGGCAATAAAAACACATTAACAATGTGGGAGGAGATTGAAATCAACTGGAGAGTGACCAAAGATAGTGAGTATGTAATTTAGAGTGAGACAGATCAATAGAAAATTCAAAGTTGCATAAAGTAGAGAGCATAGTATACAGATATTATAGAGGCATGAGTATAGAGTCCAAATCTAGATGTGTTCTGGGAACATGTACCTGAATTAACCTCAAGATGTCATGTTTCCAGGAGTAGAGGAATCCAGAGGAATCCAGAGAATCTTTACTAGATTCAGATGTGCATTTCTACTTTTTTTTTTATAACTTTGTAGGTTTGGGTATTGCATCAATGGTTCTTATTCTTTGAATATCAAACCATTGGAATTAAACTTCATAAAAGACCACAGCTTTCAATATCACATTTGCTTAGGAGTGCTTATAGAGAGCACTATTTGCTCTCTATTGTCACTTTTTGCACCCCCAGTGTCATCATATGGATATGTGAGCAATCAGCCTTCAGCTAGCTGCATTATATAGGGAGTAAGTAAATATATTTTACATTTTGTAACAAGTGATGATTATTTATGCACTTGTTCTGAGTTGTTTTGCACCTTTTTGATCACCTAATATAAAATACCAGCCCTGTTATGTAATCTAACGTTATTATTTAAGCATCTCACAGATGCTTAAAACAGGATGTTTACCCATATTTACCTCCTTATCTTGGATCCTGTGGTTATGAATAATCTGATGCATTATAAGTAATCTTCATGGTTAGACTTTCAGTTGTTTTTTTGGGTGGATAATGTTTTTACAGAAACCACAGAATAGCATGTTTCAATGCTAAGTGGAATCAATTAATTAATTAAGTAAACAGCACACTTTTTATTTTTAATACTAATGTAATATTAATACTTACATTTGTGCTTTATTGCAGGTTATGCAGTATTTTGTTTGGGATTATCATTGAATGTCCCTAAAAAATAATTTCTGGAATTGACTATGCTACTATGCTTCTTCTAATAAAGAATAAAAAAAATAATTGTGGACTACACTTAACCACTAATCCATTTATGGTGTGACTAGAAGAGACTTTTATAGGATGGACCGCACTAACTGTAGTTGTTGACCTACCAGAAGAGAGACAAAAAATAGTTTTCTCTAATAGCAGCTATTCCCTAGATTGTCAAAAGCTGTGTTAAACCCCATATAACAACCTCAAGGCCTTCATGGCAGCTTTCTTGCACTCATTGGTAAGGAAGATCTATGATCAAAGCATACAACTGTGTCCCTGCATCAACAAGTAATATATTATAGTGCTTTATCCTACAACCCCTGCTGAAAAACACTAATGGAGGGGGGGGGGGGGGGGGGTTGTCAGGGGGGATTCGTGGGTGCCTCTGGACCCAAATGTAGAAAAAACATATCTGTTTTGATTGTGTACTGTTATTTTACTATTGGTGTTTATTTAGTGTACTGACATTTGATGCCCCCACGGCCTTTCTGTTATGGTCCTCAATAATAATTATTATTATTATTATTTTTCTATTTGTGAACAATTTTGTGTAGTTCTCAAATGTTTATGCCTTTAGAGTGCCGTCATAAATAGACCATAGTTGTCGGGACAGTCCCGTGAAAATGAGTCCCGTGTTTTAGCGCGATCGCGGGTTACCAGTATAAGTGGTAGAGGTTAATACAGTGAAGGAGTTTAAACATGCATGGGATAGGTATAAGGCTATCCTAGATATAAGATAAGGCCAGGGACTAATGAAAGTATTACTTTACTGAGAGGGTAGTGGATGTATGGAATAGTCTTCCAGTAGAAGTGGTAGTGGTTAATACAGTGAAGGAGTTTAAGCATGCATGGGATAGATATAAGGCTATCCTAGATATAAGACAAGGCCAGGCAGTATTACTTTACTGATAGGGGAGTGGATACGTGGAATGGCCTTCCAGCAGAAGTGGTAGGTTTACACTAATGTATGATGGTGTAGACACAGCTCTCTGACATCTGCACATGGTCTTACTTCATTTAATGTAAAAGTGATATTTCCTGATGTAGATGTTGTGCTGTGAATGTAATTGGTAATGTTGGTAGGAACTTGGTGATATAATCTACACTGTGCCTAGTAGGTGGAGTTACATTAAGCTAACCCTGATTTGCAGCAGGGTTGATATTCATGGAGGGATAAGCCAAATGGCAAATGATTTAGCTAAACTAGAAAAATGGTCAGAGCTGTGGCAACTGACATTTAATGTGGACAAGTGCAAGATTATGCACCTCGGGCATAAAAACCCAAAAGCAGAATATAGACTATTTGGTACAGTCCTAACTTCAACATCTGTGGAAAGGGATTTAGGAGTAATAATTTCAGAGGACTTGAAGGTAGGTAGGCAATGCAATAGAGCAGCAGGAAATGCTAGCAGAATGCTTGGTTGGATAGGGAGAGGTATTAGCAGTAGGGAGAGGGAAGTGCTCATGCCATTGTAGAGAGCACTGGTGAGACCTAACTTGGAGTAGTGTACGCAGTACTGGAGACCATATCTCCAGAAGGATATTGATACTTTGGAGAGAGTTCAGAGAAGGGCTACTAAACTGGTTCATGGGTTGAAGGATAAAACTTACCAGGAAAGGTTAAAGCATCTTATCATGTATAGCTTGGAGGAAAGACATAACAGGGGGGATATGATAGAAACATTTAAATACATAAAGGGAATCAACACAGTAAAGGAAGAGAGTATATTTTAAAGAAGAAAACCTACAACAACTAGAGGACATAGTCTTAAATTAGAGGGGCAACGATTTAAAAGTAATATCAGGAAGTATTACTTTACTGAGAGGGTAGTGGATGTATGGAATAGCCTTCCAGCAGAAGTGGTAGAGGTAAACACAGTCAAGGATTTTAACCATGCGTGGGATAGACACAAGGCTATCCTAGCTATAAGACCGGGAACGGGGGACTAATAAAAGTACTCAAAAAAAATTGGGCAGACTAGATGGACCGAATGGTTCTTATCTGCCGACACATTCTATGTTTCTAATTATAGTGAGTGGGCGGAGCTTTTGAATGGAGGTGTGGTCAAGTGGAAGAAAAGCTGCAAACTGTCCCTGGAATTTTTTTTTAGATGTTGGCAACTATGATAGACCTTGTTTAGGGTCAGGTCGTCTTGAGATGCCCTATTGATATTAAGGAAGAACCATGGTAACCTTACCAGAGCTGTACATAAACAAATGCCAGTAAACCTCAATGAACTGATGCAAAGTTGTAAAGAAGAGTGGGCCAAAATTCCTCCACAACAATCTGAGAGACTGATAAAATAATACATGAATCTTACTTCAAGTTATTGCTGCTAAAGACTGTCCTACAAGCTATTGAATTATAAGGTGTACTTAGTTTTTCACACATGGCTTCTCCGTTTTGGATTATTTTTGGTAAATAAATCATGACATGGTGTAATATGTCATGTGTTGTATTTAACTAATTTTAAGACCTGGTAATGAACAGATGACTGTTATTTTGTCCTGATATGCAAAACCATTGAATTCAAAGAGGATGTTCTGTCTTTTCCCCATTACTGTAAATGCATATTATTTCAATTAAACACTTTAACTCATGAGTACAAAACCTACTCTTTCCATACATTAAGTTGAATCCAGATGAAAATATATTTGCATTACTATTGTCAAACATGGTATATTATGTATGTGTAAAATATTTATGAGCCATCTCATAACTGATTTATTTTTACATCCTCTAACAAACTGTCAAGGTTAATGCTTGTTTCAGGCAGTTTTAAGTCAGTTTGCAGAGACAGTTTCTAAATGCCAAGGAGCTGACCTTTGTTTGTTCTTATTAATAAACCCAACTTGTGACAAATGGAGTGCTCTGCAGAGCTGCATGTAATTTATCTGTATTTTAGTCTTGGGGCAAATCGCGGTATTGTCTTTAAATTGATTTTAAAGCATCTTACTCCAAGACAGAAGTTTGGCACTATAATAAAATATTAACAAAAGGCTAAATAATACAAATAGTCTTTGTTTGAAGGATAATTAGAAATCATTTTAACCACTGTTGATGCAGCAGGTAACATGTTAATCTTGGTCAAAATATAGTTGTTGAACCTGATTGGCTGATCATAATTAAATGTTTGTATTTTATTTAAGACTTGAGAATTTGGAAAATGGTTTATCTCCATGTAGGCATACTGTACTTTAACTGAATGGAACTATTTCCCCTAATGGGTGATCATATGTCTAGGTATGGCTACTGTCTGCACTGTGTTAAGAGACTGTTATTTATATACGTAACCAGTTTAAATGGTTTTCAGCACACTTACAAATATAGTGAGAGACAAAGGAGCTATTCACTAAAAATGTGCATGGGAGTTGAGGTGAGATGAACATTGCTCAATATTTAAATATTTAACCATGCATTTATACATGGCCAGCTAAACTCTGCTAGCAACAGACACTTGAAAAAGCCTCTTTTGGAAAGAGAAACGCGTTGTGTGTGGGAGGAGAGCACTTTAGTAGAAACAATGTGCACTTTCTACAAGAGTTGTACTTCATGCACTTTCTGTTGGACATTTTTTAATGTAAGATTTTATTATATATGTTGTGCGCAATAAAAGTTTTTTTTACTTAAGGTATATCTCCTTTCCCTTTCTTTTTGGTTAAATACCTATACTGGAATTTTTTCCTGGGACAACAGTTGATTCAAGACCCCACGAGGGGCTCCCGGATGAGTGTTATACTGAGCAGAATACTGCGCAGTAATATGTGCGAGGGTTTATATACATTATTTTAAAGTCACAATTATTTGAAGAAATACTACACTATAATATTTTAGTTATTTTTTACCTTTGTATAATACGGAGAGGATTGCCTCATTTTAAAGGGTAATCAAAGTGTGAAGTGATTATGAGACACGTTTTTGTCTACTAGCACCAGGTTTGTCCCTTTTATAATGAATAAGTCCATGCGATAAAAAAGTGTGGTCAATAGCACATCCTTAAATTATCCACCATAGAACCCAGGAAATATCCACCAAGAGCTATGTTGGTGTCCACCCTTGCCTGTACTTCAGATTCAAAAAGATTTGATGCTGCACACTTTGGCTCCCACGTATAAATTAAGTAACGGTGTTGCATACTAACAATAGCTTAGTACAGGCAAAAAAGAAGATCTTATTTTAGATATGCCACTTGACAGTTTGATTTAACTTTAAGTGATGTTACTCAGATACAATTCTCTTAATTTCCCAAAGGATTCAGCTATTACAACTGTGATAAAATAAAGTAGACAAAATGTAAAAATGCTGAAAGTTTTAAGCAAAAGTAAAATTTCCGTTTGAATAAAGTTCATGATACTGAAAATACAAAGTTTCCTTCTCTATGTGATAGGACTCTTAAAGCCAATTTTAAATCTATTCTTAGTCTCATGGGACTGCAGCTAACAATCAGAGACTCAGTAGGAACTCTATATAATAATGCATTGAATTGAATTCGGACATAATTAAAAGGACTGTACACGTGTTGACTAAAAGGAACTTGCAGCACTCCTCGGGGAGTCAGTATTCTTTAAATCATATAACTATTTTAAAGCAATGTTTAAGAGAAAATATGACTTAAATTCACAGGCCTACATGATATGAAATACAAATGTGTATATAACGGACCTATACTTTATATATAGTACAATTTCTGTATATTAGCAAGAAGGCCCTTAGTCGTTATAGAGGTCTTCATGTACTATTATAATGGTAACTATTTAAAGTGGCATAACGAGCATACTAAGGGGCAATATCCTGGCATATTGGGGGCAATATCATGGCATATTAAATGGCATATTGGGGGCAATATCCTGGCATAATAAATGGCATATTGGGGGCAATATCCTGCATATTAAATGGCATATTGGGGGCAATATCCTGCATACTAAATGGCATATTGGGGCAATATCTGGCATATTAAAATTGCATATTGGGGGCAATATCCTGCATATTAAATGGCATATTGGGTGCAATATCCTGCATATTAAATGGCATATTGGGGGCAATATCCTGCATATTAAATGGCATATTGGGGGCAATATCCTGCATATTAAATGGCATATTGGGGCAATATCTGGCATATTAAAATGGCGTATTGGGGGCAATATCCTGCATATTAAATGGCATATTGGGGGCAATATCCTGCATATTAAATGGCATATTGGGGGCAATATCCTGCATATTAAATGGCATATTGGGGGCAATATCTGGCATATTAAAATGGCATATTGGGGGCAATATCCTGGCATATTAAAATGGCATATTGGGCTTCAAAGTTCTTAATTTAAGTTCTTAAGTTTTTTTTCCTGAAATTTCCTTCTTAAAATTAGGTGCGTGTTATACGCCGGCGCGTGTTATACGCCGATAAATACGGTAATTATTATTGCATTTATAACCCCCTAGTATAGGACACTACTATAGGTTTAAACCCTTCGTGACAAGACATTTTTACCTTGACTTTCCCTTGGTGACAATGGCTGTTTTGACATTTCTGGGGTGTTTGTGTTTAGCTGTAATTTTCTTCTTTCTCACATACTGTACCCACACAAATTATATGTTGTTTTTATCGTCATTAGAAGGGCTTTCATTAGATACCATTATGTTCATCATACCTGGTAATTTACTAAAAAAAATCATAAAATATGATGAAAAAAGTTTAAAAAAACACTTTTTCGATATTTGACCTAAAATATAATTTACACAAATACAATCATTAAAAAATACCCCATCTAAATTGTTTCTAAATGTTGTCCCGAGTTCAGAAATATGCATGTTTTCATATTTTTCTGTATTTTTTGTGCGTTATTGGGCAAAAACCAAAAATAGTGTTTTTTGTTTATTTCCAATATTGATGTTTTGACCCCAACCCAAACCCTAAATTTAACCCTAACACTAAATTTGACCCCAACTCTAACCCTTATGCTGTCCCTTAATATATTTTAATTTAATTTTAACCCTATCCCTTATGCTAAAAAATATTTAATTTGAACCCTAACAGCTAATCTAACTTTAATCCTAGTTTTAAGATAATTAAATCTTTTTTTCCCCATTGCAATAGGGGCAGTCAAGCAACATATTCAGAGCGACGGAAGTGATTTTTTTTTTCTGTTGATCGCTAGAACCGCTCATTTCCCTGCAGGACGTGGCAGGCAGGTCCATTGTCGGGCCTGGCAGGACGTGCCTGACACGTCCATTTTCGCGTAGGGGTTAAAGGAGACAAATATGAATTCTACTGGTAAATATCAGCTATTTCTGCAATAGCCAAAATCCACACATCCTTCCGATTTATGTTGAGTTCAGTGATTCCTGAATGGTCCAATTTAATATGGGATGTAATTTGGAGCTCTGAATTTCATCAGCTAGAGCCACCTGAACAGATTCTTGAAACCCTATTAACTGGTTTCATTTCTGACCAATAACAGAACTCTGTCTTTGATAGTGATGGGGATTTTAATAAATGCTTAAGTTAATTAAAACTTGTCATTATTAAATATGAATAATTGCAAGGAGCCCTGGACCCCAATGTATATTATACAGAGGTTTGGAACATTGTATGTATTATGGGGTGTGGAAGGGGGGGGGGGTCAGAGCTAATTGTCAATGTTACTGACAGGCACTGTAAGACATCCAGATTCATTAGTAGGGGGCAGGGCTACTAGAGGGGCCAAAGGAGGGCTGGTTTTCAATTTTTTAAACTTATTTTATTTATTTATATTTTTTTCCTGAGGACTTTGGCTATTGTTGCAATGGCCGAAGTCCTTCACAACATAAATCTCTATAGATGGCTGATTTTCACGGCAGTTTGAAAGCACTTCAGTGGTATTGGACTATATAGCACTATTCATGGGCTATTTGGATCACTGAAGTGTTAAGAAGTGGTCTGAAACTCAGAGCAACGATTTTCTAATAGAAGATTGGAGCTTCTTGAATCAACCCTTAAGAGTTAAATGAACATGATTTCTGAGCTAGCCACTGGCTATGTCCAACAACAGATATGGTAAGTTTGAGAAAGTTCAGAGTCTTAGATTATAGAAAGGAAACAATGGGGGCAAAGCTATGAAAGTGGTCCAGTCACGCCTCAGGCCATGACAGTCGAGTCTCAGCGCAAATCTTACTAATCTTGTTCTCAGTGTGCCATTAGCTCTTTCTACCTTGCCTGCACTGTGAGGATGAGAAGGGAAATGCAAATGATAGGTTATGCCAAGTGTGCGCGCAAGCTGTTACACAATTCACACCTTGTTCTTGACATATACACCTTTATTCCCGGTATCAACCTTGTGTCTGAGTATTATTCCTCTGGCATGCACCTCCACCAGAGACAGACTTGCCTCCTTCTAGGAGTAGAGAGGGATCAGATACAGATTTGGTCATGCTTACCCTATGAGAGAGACTAGTGTAATAGACCCCAAATCTGGATCACAGCTGCGTATCCATCAACCTGGACGCCAGCTGAGCTGCTAACCCTCAAAAATAATTACCCCAGACCCGAGGATACTGTGAAATTTTGTTCGGAATTAAGAAGCATGGCAATTGCATATGACCCAGCAAGGAGAGATGTAGTACAATTGTTTAATCTTGTTATGGCTGAGAGGCGTAGATTTGTAAAAAAAAGTTTGATGAGTTGGCTGAGTAGAGACACGGCAGGTCATGGGACAGAATGGAGATGGTTGATAGAGATGTGGATGACAGGAAGAGAGTTATGACTATGATTGTTGAAGCATGTGAGAAAGCATGGCCAACAAAGCCTGAGTGGGGAAAGATTAATAGTATTGTGCAAGGCGAGCAGGAGTCTGTTGAGGAATATGTAGATCAAGTTTTGAAAGTTGTGATAGGGCACAGTGATGTGAAAGATCCTGAAGAAAGTGCAGAGCAATTGATTGTGGCATGTTTTGTGAAAGGATTGTGATGATGAGTAAAGGAGTGATGATGAATTTGGTTGGATGGGAAGAAGAGCTTTTGGTTAAAGTGTCATTGGTTGCAAAGCACTATGAGAAGCAAATGGTTAATGGCAAGCTGAAAGAGGGAAGTCTGTGCAGACGCCACCCTACGTACATTTGTTTTAAACTTCATCGCTTATTCAACTCCAGAATCTGGGCCTGGTCTCATTTCTTTGACTCTTCATTCCTGTGTGAAGTATCCAGGGACAAATTGCTTTTCTCACCACTGTCTCCTTCAGTTTATTTACTTATTTGTTTTTCTTGGCATGGGGTCCCATATTACTTAGGGACCAGATGCAAGCTAAACTTTCTGTATTAGCTCAGAGCGAGAAGATGAAATCTGCCTGCTCCTCCCCCTCTCACTCAGTGCTTGTCAGTCATAGTACTAAGTGTCATGCTGATGCTCACAGAGAAGCAGCGGGGGACTGCACAGACCACTCTGCACAATAAACATCCTCCTCCCTGCCATGAAAGGTAAAATATCAGGGAGGGGGAACATATATTAAAAAATACTTCTGGGTTGTGTGTGACTGTGTGTACGTGTGTGAATGTATGCATTACTGTGTGTGTATGTATGTCTCTGTCTGTACGTGATTATGTGTATATGTATGTGACTATGTATGTGACTATGTATTTGTCACGAGTCAACCCACATGCAGGCTCATCTAGGAATTTCTGTATCATTTTGGTTTTACTTGCTTATGATCTATGCGGGTTTCTGTCTGTTCTTTGTATCTTTGTATCCTTGTGTTTTTCAATTCCCAGTTTCGGCTACTTGGTGACACTTCCCTAGCTTCGGCCACAAGGTGGCATTTCCTAGTTTTGCCACATGGTGGCACATTCCTAGTTCAGCCTCAGACGGCACCTGCCAGAGGCTTGCCATGGACCAGTACCTGACCAAGTCTAGCTATTGTCAGGCACCTGCCCAAGCCTAGCCATAGGAGTTCCAGTCCTGATTTAGAGTACCATTGTTCTCTGCTTCTTAGTTGTCTGTTACTGTATCTGTTGTTCCTTTCTCGGTTTTCTTTGGAGAAAGTTCAGAGAAGGGCTACTAAACTGGTTCATGGGTTGAAGGATAAAACTTAGCAGGAAAGGTTAAAGCATCTTAACATGTATAGCTTGGAGGAAAGACGTAACAGGGGGGATATGATAGAAACATTTAAATACATAAAGGGAATCAACACAGTAAAGGAAGAGAGTATATTTAAAAGAAGAAAAACTACCACAACTAGAGGACATTGTCTTAAATTAGAGGGGCAACGCTTTAAAAGTAATATCAGGAAGTATTACTTTACTGAGAGGGTAGTGGATGTATGGAATAGCCTGCCAGCAGAAGTGGTAGAGGTAAACACAGTCAAGGATTTTAACCATGCGTGGGATAGACACAAGGCTATCCTAGCTATAAGACCGGGAACGGGGGACTAATAAAAGTACTCAAAAAATTGGGCAGACTGGATGGACCGAATGGTTCTTATCAGCCGACACATTCTATGTTTCTATGTTCTATGTTTCTATGTTTCTTAGTCTCATCTTGCTTTGCTGTATTCATATAGTTAAACCACAACCACACCCATTTGTTCTGTCTATCCAGTCTTCAGTCTGTGCAGCTCAGGGTTGCTTTGTGTCTGTGTGTCTGTGCAATGCAAGATTTTTGTTGTTTACTTGTTAGTTTGTTATTTAGTTCATAGTTAGGGAGTTTCCTAATGTGTGGTAACTTGACGTTGGCTGGCAAGCTTAATCTTGTGGCCAGATGCAACTCAATCCTCACCATTATAATATCCAGTGACTTTTGTGTTTCCTTGTGTTCCTTAGCCCTTAGCCCTGGTCTCTGTGTGTTATCCTATACCACTGGCATTGACCCTGCCAGTGTGTTAGGTCAGTGTGTATTCAGGGTTAGCAAAATGTGGTGTTAAGGCTGTTAAGGTACTGTCAGCACCATTGATAGCTATCTAGCTGTAAAAATCCCTAAAGGTATAGCGGTCTCAAGGACTGGGAGTAACTGACAATCTTCTCCCATAATCCTTCCAGTGTAGATGGCTGGGGTTGTGGATAGCAGGGCCCCTTGCCTTCAGTATTGAAGATCCTGAAGTGTCTTTCTGTTATGTTGTTGAGACTTTCAGTAGCAACTACTCCTGTTGAGATGACTCCAGTAGAGAGAATTATCTATTATATAGATTTATGTCCAGCAAATAAACATGGCTATTAAGAGTTAAACTAAATACAGAGTTCCTGGTGTCCTTCCTACTACTACTACTACTACACATAGGCAGAATATGCCCCTGTGTGTCCCAACCCCAAAAATACCTGCTTTACCAAAACAGAGATTTGAGTGGGACCTATATGGTCATGAAGTGATGAAGCCGATTTA
The DNA here is from genome assembly GCA_036172795.1 of Pelodytes ibericus. NCBI lineage: Eukaryota > Metazoa > Chordata > Amphibia > Anura > Pelodytidae > Pelodytes > Pelodytes ibericus. The sequence continues at coordinate 217,179,883 of CM069857.1, read as the reverse complement.
TAATACCCAGGCTTTTTTAGAGAGAAAATCCTCAGCAGTTTATGTACTACAATTTTTTTTTTAAGCTAGCACTTAACCTGCTTCTGCAATACTTAAATTTAGAGATAGAAAGATAAATAGATTGAAATATGTAAAATGCTTACAGGTGAAATATATAAAATGGTAGTAAAAGGGGTGGAATATAAATAGAAAATGCTGTGTAATTTTGGTACTCTTTTGGTATCACTGGACTAGATATACATGACTAGACACTTGGTTATTGTATAATATTGTTATTTTGCATAAATTCAAAATGCAACCTGCCACTGCCAAAAAATACCATCATACCATTAATGACTCATAATACATTTTCAGTATGAGAATGACAGATGCACAGAAATGAATCCTCTTAATCAAACCTACCAATAATATCTCACATAAATAGCTAATCCCCCTACACATTTTGTATTGGTTCCAACTTCATCAGAGTCTTTAAAACAATATAAACAACTTTGATTAGACATGTGTAATGATGTATCATAAAGTACTATGCTTTTATGAACAATCTTAAATATTAGTTATCCACCCATCTAACCACCCACACATTGCAAACAACAGGCCCAAAAAATCTGAGTTGGAAGTCAGTAAAGGTGAGCTGGAGAATTACTTATTTTGTATGTCCTCTACTAAGCTTACATCACACATTGTATATTCTTTTTTGAGTTGAACGTTTAGATGTGGACCTCCCAGTGTTTGGAGAGATATGCTTCATGTATCCCTGTGCACATCTTGGCAGCTGGTATGTCACAGTGAGTGCCTCGGCTGCATTAAACAGCTTCACTGCGCATGCTAATAGAACCCTCAGCAGTGACAGGCAGCCAAGCACTATCTCCTTTCACCTGGATCAGAATTTATATTGTATTTATTATTATTCCACTGTGACTGTACAAGCGTTAAATTATGGGAGTTGCTCCCAATGGGACATTTTCAAAGACCTGTCTCTGCTCTCGTTAAGCTTGTTCTCTCTAATTTACAGATATTCAGCACAAAATAAATGATACTATTAGAAGTTAGGAGAGATTGACACATTTATATCAGCTAATCTGTCAAAAGCCCTTCCTCTAATCTCCACTGAATCTCTGTGGTAATATGCTTACCAGACTGTCCAAGAAACCTACACATTTTACCAGCTGGTAGAGACTGTTTATTACTTATGCCCTTCCAGACAGTGTGAATATCTGCATGCACACCAAGTATGTATTTGTTATCTGAGCAATACAAATGTCTATATGTCAAATCAAACCACCATAATAATTTTTTTTGTTCCAATGCCTTAAATTAAATAAACCAAATTTTAGATCAATGTTGAAAATATTAAAATCTAGTTATAAAATGTGCAGCACACATGTAATTAAATGTAATTAAATGCCCTTGTTTTAAATAATATAACATTTCTGAACAATGTGAGTGGCTTAATATTCTATTCCCCATTCCTTATGCAAATGTTATTGGAAAACAGTTTAAAAAAACAGTTTAAAAAAATTGACAGTGTCCATTTGTAAATACAATTTACGCTGGAGTTCTTTCTCCACATGAAGGAAAAATACAAAACTGTGCAACATTGTAACCAGCATGGTATTAAATAAAGATGTCAATTCACATATACAGGACACCTCCCATTGGAGGAAATCTGTCTCTGCCCCAGAACTGAGATAGCATCTAAGCCCCCCAAAAATGCCTAGAGGCTGGTGAGCCTTGCTTTGCTTCACAATAATGTACTGCCATGGCATTGGTTTTTTCATTATCTATACCCAACATTTATACCATTCCTTAAGGCAGATTTGTGCTCCATGATTCTATTTGTTATCTATGCCCCAGAGAATCCTTTTTTTTTCTTAGATTTATCGATGACTTTTTCATTTTTTGGAGTGGGTCTGTAGATATTATGAGGTCTTTTCATGAATATGTTAATAACAATTTTGTTACATTATCATATGGAACAGATTTAGTTCTTGGACATTGTTGTATATAAACCAGGAGATAGTTTGGCTACAAGATTGTACAAAAACCCATGGTAGTCAATTCACTGCTGTATTACCAGCCATGCATAGAAATATTACTAAGAGTCAAGTCACCCATGTAAATAATTTATGCAACATCCCAGGTATCAGGGAGTCTGAGAGACTGATTTTTCTTTCTGCAATTTAGATCACCCTGATCACATACTGAACAACATTGATACCATTACAACTAATGTTAGAACAAAAAAGACAGCATTTTCAATCTGTCGATATTCTACTTTATATTCCCCCATCTAAGGTCACATATAGTAAATTTTCCTTAAACAAGAACCTTGTTTTAAAAAGTACATTATTTTGAAGCGAAGCATGGTTCACCGCCCCCTTTGTGTGTTTTTTATTGTTGTCTTGGAAGCTGTTTCTGTTGCATCAAGCAGTAAATACATATTTCAAGTGTTCCTTCGATGGGAGCTGATCTGGATATGTAAATTAGGTGCCCTAGCCAATCACACTAGCTGCGCAGGTTTAAACTGGGAAGTAAATTGGTCAGCTATCTTATAGTTCTTGAAGTTCTTATAGTTCTTTGTGCTGTATTTAATAGTGCTGTACATCTTCTGTATGTTTTATTTTGTTAAAAAAAACATACACAAAAAACACTCAATACAATCCTCTTCCCCCTCCTCTCTCTTCCCTTCCCCCACCTCCGGTCCCTCAGATAAATCTTTGGAATTCTTGACTTTCCCTAACTAGGACCCAAGGGGTCCATCACTTATTATAAATTTGTTTCCCCTCTCCCCGCCTATATCAGATCCTCCATTCCGCATATTTCGTCCAGTTCTATAACCTAGTCCCCATATCCCGGGGGCTGCTTCTGTTTCCAAAATGTTGGCATTGTGAGTTTTTCTGCATTTATTAATCGTATGGTTAATGACTCTCTATATTTCTTTAATGGGCCTTTTGTGTGGTGAATTAGGGCACTCATGGGATTATCATCAAAGTTTGGATCAGCGGTTAGTCTAATAGTTTCTATTATTTTTTCCCAAAAGTTCTTAATTACTGGGTATGTTCGCCAGAGATGGAAAAATGTCCTCCTCTGATTTAGGCATCTCCAAAAATCTGTATTTTTATTTGATATTTTATGAAGAGTCACTGGATTTCTATACCATCTTGTTAATATTTTATAAGAATTCTCTTGGGTTCAGGTTAACGATGAGCATCCGTGGTCAGTCTCAGTAATTTTTTGTCATTCAGATTTAGTTAGTATTAAATTATAGTCTTCTTCCCACTTTCTAATAAAATAAGGTTTAACTTCCTGATTATCTTCATTAATGCTTTTATATATTTTAGAGATGGGTTTAGAAATGTTTTTTTTTTTTGTTGCCAGCACATTTCCCCTATCTTTGATATCTTCTGTACATTAAATCGTTATATTTTCGTATATTAAATATGTAATGCTCTGAGCACTTTGTGAGTATATTTGCTATGTTTTAATCTTTCTTTTAATAAAGCTCTGTTACACTATTGCAGCTTTCTCTTCATTTTATATGTAGAAAACCGCAAGTGGAGGATTATATTAAGTGAACGTTTCTTTTTTTTTTTTTTTCACAGAAAATCCTGGGCAACGTCTTTACCATTGGTTCACAAGCAGGTGTTGGTTTTTGGAAGTATTTCTCCAGAAGTGATATATATGTGCATTTCAAATATTTACATTGATTGTGCGGGGACACATTTTTTATCTGTGTGTTTCAATTCCATTACTGTCAAGTCATTACACTTTTTGTAATATAAATGTTAACATAAACAATCTCAACACAAGTTATTTTTGTCCCCTTTATATTGCCAACACATTTCACACAAGTGAAGCCAAAGCATGGATGAAAACATTACTGTGTTCCTTAGCTTATAGTGATAGGGTACATGTTTAGCTTTAAACTCCAAAAAAAGGTAAAAGTGACATTTTCTTCTTCTGTAAATCCAGTTCTTGCCAGATAATATCTATGCAGCAAATATATTTTATCAATCAGCTATATTATTTAATGCATTTCAGCTAAGTGAAAAAACGAAAATAACGGTTACTGCACACATAGAGAAGGCTGTGCCAGCTTTCTGCTACAAATCCTATTGGAGACATCTGATAAGTAGACCCTTGTGAATGCAAAATGAACCATCTGCTTGTACATTGCTGTCAAGGAAATTATGCACTCACATATTCTAGATTTCACAGCTTGTATTCACAGCCTATTACTTACAGATTATATCAGGTTTGCAGTTTATTATAGAACTTTTAAACAATGAGCCAATTAGTGTAAAAGATTGAGTTCATACATTGGTGCATGCTTTATGAAATGAACATAATTTGGATTAACACAAGTTACAGCTGATGCATGGTTTCTGGTTCTCCAAAAAGAAAAGAAAAATCATTCCTTATTAACCACTTATCAGTGAGTGATGCGATGCCCAAATTAGCCACTAAAGTGTTATGTACCCAAGAATGTAATACTTGCAAATTCAGAAAACATAATCAGCACTTTTATAACTACCATTTACATGGCTTAAATTAGACAGTTTTGCAAAGGATATTGTAAACAACACATGGAGGTCAGAAATAAGGAAAAAAGATTTTAGTAAAATTCGACACATTTTTAAGATGCCGTAGAATTAATATCATTATACTGTATGATATACATGACCATTACATCCTGCAAAATCAATGAACATATTGCCATATCAGTGACTATTTCAAAGGTGAAGTACAGAGTAAACAGTGATAATAATTACTGAGCAAGAATAGTGTCAAATAATTATTGAAATGTATTAGTTAGTCCTTCTCTTATTCCAACACATCATTCATATATCACCAGTGTTTTTTTTTTATGGGTTACAAACAGATTACCATTTGAAATCCTGGCGCTAATACATCAGTGAAATTGGATTTTGTCAAATAAATGAATTTCATTCTATTTCAAGGAAATATGTCAAAAGGTTATAATGAGAGAAAGAATACCCTTTTTCTAATGACTAGTCAAATTATGTATTGACTGATAATTTGTGAAATGCTTTAATCTCTTTAGTTACATGCTTCTGCATCAATCATGTATTATATATTATGATGTATGTTCTAGTTTTACATAATAGAATATGTCTAGGTCTTGCATTCTCACTCAGGGAATGAAGACATTACTAAATGTGAAAACAAAAGAACAGAGGAACTATTAGAATGTGAGAATAAGTCCCTAGACCTGTTCCTGATGCAATTCTACTCAATTTTGATTATCCATGTCCCTGTCTATTGACGATACAAAGCAAAATAAATTAGAGAAGCACACCAAATAAACAACTAACAACAACAAAATTATGAGTACGCTGCATCACCCCTAGGGGAGTCCAAGCACTACCCTTAAAGAGAACATGTACATTAAAGAGATGCGGGGAGGCACACAAAAAAATAAAAAATGAAACTATACAAATGAAATTATGCGGTATCAAAAAATGTATTTAGACAATTAATCAAAACACAAGCAATATAATTACAACTATCCAATGGATAAAAGAGATAAATACTTACATATAAATAGAGGGTCAACCGACGTTTCAGCTCAATAGCCTTTATCAAGGTCTCCCTTGATAAAGGTTATTGAGCTGAAACGTCGGATGACCCTTTTTTTTGCACTGTGCGACCCTCCTGTTTATGCTCATTCATGTTTGTGTCATTTTTTGTAATTTTTTCATGTGATTTCTCTGTTTATATGTAAGTATTTATCTCTTTTATCCATTGGATATTTGTAATTATTTTGCTTGTGTTTTGATTAATTGTCTAAATACATTTTTTGATACCGCATAATTTCATTAAAGTATAGTTTCATTTATATTTTTTTGTGTGTTCCCCCTATCTTTTTATTGAACCTGTCTATTGATGATGCCTATGATCCCCAGTGGACTGTTTTACCCCAATAGTACTGTAGACAGACCTTATCATAGTTGGTTTCACCTATTGATCTGGCAAGCACTGAGTGATTGCCCTGTGCCAGTCTTTTATGAGGCCTTATAGGACAACTACACTTTTTTTCCCCTCAAAAATATGAGAATACTATAGAATGTCATGTACTTTGAATAGTACTTGCCACTTTATCCCCTGACTGGTGGCTGCCATGGGAAGCAGGTAACCCGGTCAGGTTGATGGCTTTCTACCTCTGCAAATGCAGAGCCGCTCCATGGAATCTGCACAGTATGCAGCTTCTAGCAAAATCATGAACTTAATTTTTCTTCTTAATAGCAAAATAGTGGCTGACAGACAAAATCACAGCAAAAAACACATGACCTTCTGTTGGGGTTTAAAATTCAGCAGACAGTAATGTTTTCTCTCAGATATGGAGACAAGGAATGGACACAGCAGAAATACGAGCTCGGAGGGCAGTACTCATTCACACAAGTGTATGGCTGAATACTACTCCTGAATTAAATGGAAGCAGACATAGATTTTACATCCAATTCAGTACATAGTCACAAAGGGGTTTTCTTCACACAATACATTAGGATTTACATATGTCCAGTGAAATGCATCTTAAAGGAACTTCAAACACACCTGGCATTAGCTAAATAAATAGGTTAATTGAAGAAACAAACACTTCAGTGAGATAAGATGTTATCAGGATATAGAGCACGGGCGTCCAACGTGCGGCCCACGGGCCAAATGCGGCCCACCGGGCAGAGAGGTGCGGCCCGCTTGAGAGTGGCAGTGGTAGCCGCACCTCTGAGCCTCTGAAATAAAGTGTGCACCGGGATGTCACTGACACCAGGTGCTTCAACAGGGGCAGAGCACGAGGGGGCTGAGCTTTCTCCCGTGGTGTATGGGAGAAAGCTCCGCCCCCTCACACTCTGACCCCGATGGAGCACCGGGTGTAAGTGACATCCCGGTGCTCAGATGAAGACTAGGACCACCATAGACAGAACAATCCCCCTCCCTGCAGATAAAGGTAAACGAGCGGGGAGGGGTAAAAAACATGCTGAGGGGGGGTTCAGTTAAGAAGAAGAAGAAGCAATGTGTGTGTGTGTGTGTTTGTGTGTGTGACACAGTGTGTGAATGTTTGTGTGTGTGTGTGTGTGTGTGTGTGTGGTAGTATGACACAGTGTGTGAATGTTTGTGTGTGTGGTAGTGTGACACAGTGTGTAAATGTTTGTGTGTGTGTGTGTGGTAGTATGACACAGTGTGTGAATGTTTGTGTGTGTGTGTGTGGTAGTGTGACAGTGTGTGAATGTGTGTGTGTGTGTGGTAGTGTGACACAGTGTGTAAATGTTTGTGTGTGTGTGTAAGTGTGACACAGTGTGTGAATGTTTGTGTGTGTGTGTGTGTGTGTGGTAGTGTGATACAGTGTGTGTAAATGTTTGTGTGTGTGTGTAAGTGTGACACAGTGTGTGAATGTGTGTGTGTGTGTGGAAGTGTGACACCGTGTGTTAATGTGTGTGTGTGTGGAAGTGTGACAGCGTGTGTGAATGTGTGTGTAAGTATGACACAGTGTGTGAATGTGTGTGTGTGGAAGTGTAACACAGTGTGTGAATGTTTGTGTGTGTGGATGTGTGACAGTGTGTGAAAGTGTGTGTGTGGAAGTGTGAAGGGGTGTGTGTGGAAGTGTGAAGGTGTGTGTGTGTAGAAGTGTGAAGGTGTGTGTGTGTAGAAGTGTGACACGGTGTGTTAAGTGTGACAGTGTGTGTAAGTGTGTGTGTGGAAATGTGACACAGTGTGTGAAGGTGTGTGTGTGGAAGTGTGACACAGTGTGTCGGTTACGGTGATTGTATGTATATATGTAAATATGTATATTTATGTGTGTGTGTGTGTGTGTATACATACATCCATGCATGCATACATTTACATTCAATGAAACGTGAATATGCGGCCCACGGACAAATAGATTTACGGTGAAGTGGCCCACTGCAAAACAAACTTGGACACCCCTGATATAGAGGAAGAAAGTAAATCAGGATCAAAGGCCAGATGTTATAAGAGAGCATCCTGACATTACTAAATCACTGTGTGGTGTGACACAGGATATAAGGGAAATGGGTGCAACTCAATTAACCCATATCACCCTCCTTACTCATTTTGTGCGTGAATGCACTTAACCCCTTCCCGACCTTATGACGAGTTAACTCGTCATGCAGTCTAGCCGGCGGTGCGCTCCGTGGGTACCGCCAGCTAGTCTGCAACGGGTCCAGGACTAAGCCTCGCACCCGAGGCAAAGCTCCTGGACCCGATCGGTGCATTTCCGGGCATGTGATCGCGGTGATAACGTTATCACCGCGATAACATGCAAATTAAATGGCAAAGTTCACACACTGACTTTGCCTCTAATTCACTCTCTGTGCTTCACATTCTTATAGTGAAGCACAGAGAGTGACCTGTAAGTAAAAATAAATTAATAACATACACAGAGGTTAAAAAAAAATAAAAAAAATTAACCCTTTCATTGCTGATCACAGTTTTTAACTGTGATCAGTTTCCTTCCACTTTATGGCCCTCATTTAGTTTTTTTTTAACAGATTTTTTTATTTTTACAATGTATAAAGTATTTTTTAATAAATAAAGGTAATTTTAATATATTTATGTAATAAAATGTAACACCTGCATGCCTGTTTTTTGTTATGGGGGGTTTGGGAACCAATATTTTTCTTTTTTATTAGTTAGTTAATTAGGGGGGATAAGTGGGTTAGTGTTGCACTAGTTATGCAGCTTATTATTGGGAAAATAATGGGGAAAAACTTTTTTTTCCTCAAAAATTTCCTCTTTTATATGTATTTTTTAATACTAAAATGTAAATCATTTTTATGTATAGGGTATCGAAAGAAAGCTCTAACTGTCCTTTAAAAACAACATATAACTTGTACGTTAAATGAGAGAGAGGAAAATTATGTTTCAAAAACCGCGTATTAAAAATTGAAAAACGCTCTGGTCCTTGGCCCAGGAAAATCCCTGGTCCTTAAAGGGTTAATCACATGCTTAATCACGCAGGTCATGTGTATTTTGCTGCTGTTTCTATCAGCGAGAACAGTACAGAGCAAAGAGATTCAAATGCCTCAAAGGGAGGGCACAGTGAGTTCTTATTCATATATTTACTTACTTCTTCTACTGCCAATGACAAAGAGGAGAGTGACATATGGAGTTCTAATAATTCGGGGATGAAGTCCTCTCGCTGTCTAAAGGAATATAGGGGACAATACCCACAATCTTCAGATATAGAATAGGAATAAAAGTAGTCATAATCAAAATATAATGACTGATATCTTTTAAGTGTATCATTTTTTCCCTGACCACATAACACATTTTTATATTTAACTTGAATGATAATATATTTGGGGCTAGCTAGTTATAAAATATTAATACATTTTACTTTTTAAATCAGCTCCCTATTTTATAAAACTATTCTCCCAGTTATTTTTTTTTACTATTTAATGTATGCACTTATTGAAAAGTTTTAATGATCCTTACATATTCCTTCTACTGCATGCAATTATAAGAATTTAAATCTAATGAAAACTCTTATAAAGTAGTATTGGGAGTATTTTTTATTTCTTCAAGTTAAATATCTTTAAAAGAATATATGAACTTTGATGTTGTCTATTAATCCAGAAATCTTGAAATGGAAATAATTAGATCCTTCACCTGTCAACGATAAAAAATTGAGATGAAGAAGAGAAATTCAGATTTGAAAGGCCAGATCTTGAAATGGGAGCATCATGTACAATTTAAGATACATTGAAATAGCATTTTAATTAACCAGCGTTTTTTTTCTTCTAATCCTTCTTTTTATTTTATTATTTTTTTCAAGGCGCTTAAAGTTATTCTGTATTGTCCTCTCAACTTTATTTTATACCTAACGTTAAATGGCAGCACTAATGTACTAGCTAAGCAAAAGTAGCCTTAAAATGGTTTGGCTCATTATAATGCTAATTGGGTTAATTCAATGTTAAGAATGATATTTTAGGTACTCTGTACCAGCATTTTTATCCTTTTGAACTTCAAATTTGAAGGGGCACTAAAGGATTTTTTAAAAGGGGTTGCTTCCTTAATAGAAGCAATACACTTCCACTTCTCTGGCGTAAACCCAACTTATATCTTTACAGATAAACTCTGGGTTGACACTCAGCTCTGTCTCTCAATTGTGTCAGCGTATGCTCTACCAATCGGAGAGAGGGCTCCCAGTTTGCTCTGACAGCCTGTGATGAATGTCTATTCTGTTTCTCAGCTAGTGCCTTTCTTAAAAAAAAAATATATTACATAGATGACAGAGCAAGCATTCCCTCTGCTGATTATACATAAAATTTTGGATTTATCACTGCATTAACAGTGAGTCACAGTAGTCCTGCTCCAGGTATGTATTATGTCTTGGTATCTATATTTCTGTTTAATTTAGTTATTATAGCGGTAAGGGCAGTCCAGATCCAAATATCCTGGCAGGTCTCCTCTGCACAAAGAATCCAGCAACCACAGACGTATATTTCAGCCTTCATTGACCTCGTCAGTGTGGTACAGCTGGTATCCCTCTAGGTGCAGCGAGCTAGGGAGCCGCATCTGGCCATACCATAACAACTCATTGAGACAAAAAAAAGGTGAGTGAACCGTCTCAGCGAGAACGGGCAAAAACTGAAATAGCCGGCCCTATAGGATGTAACCTACCTGGGAGAGGAATCACTGTTTTTTTGTTTTTTGCTCGCTTTTAACATAACAGAGGAAACCTCTCCAGACTGTTCCCACCCGTAAGGGCAGGCCAGATCAAAATAGCCTGGTATCCCTCTAGATGCAGAGAGCTAGGGACCCATGACGGAGCACACACTAATAACTCATTGAGACAAAAAATAATTTTGTGGGACCCTTCTCAGTGAGAAAAAATTTGAAATAGCCAGCCCTATACGATGTAACCTGCTCGGGAGAGGAATCAGTTAATCTATAGGCAGGTATTTTGATAGGATTTGCCTGTTGTGAGGAACCTTGTTGCTGGTGGCAAACATATCATCTCATGGCCATTTGATGTAACTAAACCTTCAACATTTATCTTGTTAAAATCCTAGTCTTGTGTTTATGTCTGTGGTTTATTTAAATGTCTTCTTAGTTCTGTTCCTTTTCCCTTTGTTGCTGTCCTGTATTTAGACTTCTGCCCTGTATTTATTATTCTCACTTTGGTTTATTCTTTGCCCTGCTCATGTACTTTTTTAGTTCTGCATTTGCCCCAGTACTCTTCTTTTCTTCCTTGGCTATGTCCCCTGCCGCAGTTCTTACAAAGTCCTTACGTTGTCCTGTAATCTGTATTCTGTTCTGTCTCAATTTTCTTTTCTGCTATTGCTCTGCTTGTCCTGTTTGTCTCAGCTTGCAGTATCCTGCCTATCCTACCAGTGGTGTTATGTTCCATGTCTGCTCCAGTATGTCTGATGGTTTGTCTAAGTATGCACCAAAAGAGGGACAGAAAAGATGGAAGAAGGTAAAGGGAACACATGTAAGACACCCATACAATGAAAAGACAGGGTGCTACAACCCTCAACAGGTTCCTCCAAAAGAGGAGAAAAATCTGTGTGGATGGTACTTGTTTTTCCCTTTCTATAAGAATGTACTGGAGTTACCGCCCCAAAAGCATATTTTAGAACTGATTTCCTGCAGGCTCATTAACATTAACAGCACAGGGCGCAAAACACCCCAAGGGGCGCCAGATTTAAATAAAAGTTTTCTGGCAAAGACACTTGCTGGGGAGATCAGAAGATCTGCTTCATGGGGGACCCACGGGCAATATAAGCTCCATGTGTTAAACACACATGTAGCTTAGTAAGTGCCGCTTGCCCTCCTGCCATGTAGTGAGGATGCAGGGCATCATACTTCCAATGCACTGCATTAGCACTGCGTGAATGGAGAGTGAGCAGCACTTACTGCTCCATGTGTGTTTAACACACAGAGCTTATGCTGCCCGCACTTCAAGTAAGAGTGGAAGAACAGGTGAGGAGGCGGTGAGAACAGAGAAGGGGGAGAGAACAAAGGAGGGGAGGGAGAACATAGATGAGGGAGTGATTTGAAGAGGGGGGAGAGAATTGAAGGGGGGAGGATACCAGGAGGGGAGGAAACAGAGATGGGGAGGAAGGGGAGAGAACAGAGGAGGGAGGAGAAAACAGAGATGGGGTAGGAGTGGAGAGAACAAAGATGGTATAGGAGGGGGGGAATAGAGATTTGGAGGAGAGGGGGAGAACAGAGGAGGGGTTTAATGGGAGGGGGATAGAACAGAGATGGGGAGGAGGAAAGAAAACAGGGAAGGCGAGAGAAGAGAGGTGGAAAGGAGGGAAAAGGACAGAGATAGAGAAGGAGGGGGAGAACAGAGATTAGGTAGGAGGGGGAGAACAGAGATTGGGTAGGAGGGGGAGAGAACAGAGATGGGGTAGCAGGGGGAGAGAAAAGAGATGGGGAGGGGGGGGAGAGAACAGAAGAGGGGGAGAACAGCGATAGGGGTAGGAGCAATAAGCAATTGCATTGTTGGGTATATCTGTGGGTCTTTACACTAAAGGTTGAGTATAGTGTGAGCTATTCGAACTCTCTTCAAATTTTAGTGAATATCAATTTGTATTACTTTTCACTGAAGGTGATCCTGATTGGTTTTCTGGAAATAATGTGTATTTTGTTCTGATTGATGGCCTATCACAAGTGGATTGGCATGAGAATTGCACCGTTCAGGCCACTATGGTCCAGGTTAAGGTATGATAATCAGTTAATCAATTTCCCTGTAATATATGTGAGTACTGCATTTTTTTCTGCAATTTTTCTGTCCATGTATCGATTTTAATTGTATTTTCATTGTTATTCCACAGGTGATGGTGATGCTCTGTATTTGTGTATATATATATATATATATACATCATTCTACATGAGTAATCCTTTCCTTTTATTGTGGTTACTAATTGGCGGATATGATGCCCATGTGTTGTGCTGTATAACACTTTTTGACAGATTGTGTGGACAAATATCATCTTTTTAACAAATATTTTAATTATCTGTATTTTGGGAATTTAGAAGATGTGCTTGTTTTTGCCGATCTGGCTTCATTTTGGACCAGATTACGCTATACCGAGATCCTGTAGTGTTCAGGAAATATTCTTTTATTGAGCATCTTAGCAATCTTGAATCATACTGATTGAGGGCCTCTTAGAGTTCCTTCATCCTTATCATAGGCAGCTTCTTTTTAAAGCCATGAAAGGAGGCTTAATGTTGACGAGCCTGCAGGAAATCAGTTCTAAGATGTGCTTTTAGGTGCGGTAACTCCAGGACATTCTTATAGAAAGGGGGGGAAAAGTACCATCCACGCAGGAAGCCAAGTTTCAGAAATAACCTCATTACTGTATATTATAATTTTAGTGGCTGATCAGTGAAGCAAAACTGAAATGCTTAATTAGCATAATGTTTGGGAGCATGCTTTTTTGTACGATACATGCATTTTGGAGCTTTTGTGTATGAATAAATCATCAGAACAAATGCAGCAAATTATAGGTGTCTATAAAGCATTGAAAAGCAGTTCAGATAACATTTAATTATTATAAAAGGAAAGGGATAATTATACAAGAAAACAAATGAAACACATTATATAAAACCAGCAAACAACACACATTTGGTCTATAATTGAAGCTGCAAGCTTCATCACAATCAATCATTTATATTCCAAAATAGAATATTTTGTTCTGCCTGTGCGCCTTTCTGTACATCACTTTTATCCAAAACCATGACTATATCAGGAAATCTACAATAGATGTGGGAGGCCATAAGAACGCACTGTGCCATCTGTAAACAATATAATAGCAAATGATTCGAGGTACAGGCACCTCAATATCTACAATACTCTGTGACTGAGACAGTTTGGGACATTTTTGAACTTTCATTAAAATTCATAACATTATTTGAATTCCACAAAAGACTCTCCAGGACCAATCAGAGCCCAGTGAGAGCATTCCCAGGTTCCGCATTTCCCCCCATTTTTCCATCTGTTTAACTAGATACTCCATTTCCACTATGCATATTTTGGTGTGCAATATTCAAATACATTGTGTCTAGGGTAAAACACTTGTTTTTTTCCCCCTCTGATTCTCATCATGGATATACATGAGCCGAAAGCTCACGCAACAAAACGGGAGTAAAAACTAAAATGTCTAATCCGAAATCTCGCGAGCGTTTGACGAATGCGGAAGAGATGCCCAGACACCAACGATAAAAGCGCCATTTTGAAGCAGGGAGTCCAGACGCCTAGTCGAACACCACGAAGGGCGAAACGCGTTGCGGACTGGACTTACCCTGCTATTTGTACTGTATCTGTTTTACCATACAATGTATTTTACCTATTTAAAGTATTTTTATTTACTTATATCTGCTGGAAGGATATACTTTGCAGCCACGTGGCGCCCACTTCGTTTGCTAGAGAACCTCCATGTAAGCAGATATTTTATTTATTAAATATTACTGTTTCTTACCCACTAATTCCGGATGTTGTTAACATCAGGATCCCAATGACACCAACTTTAATTTGAAGTGCAACTATTCCTTCACAAGTCTGTGAGTGCATTCCCTCTAGGGGGATAAAGCTTCCTCCTGATCTCATATCAGAGATAATATTTCACTATCACCCAAAAGGTGTTAAATATATAATTTTGTTCCACAGTTTGCTTCAAGCGCAACTTTATGTCTTTTTGATTTGTATATGTTGTTTTGTTTGTGGTTTAGGGACACACTGCCTAAGGGCTGCTATAGCTGAGATTACAGCGCTGGGTACACCTTTATCTTTTTGAGTTTGCTTCATACTCTAACCCAATGGCTCAGGTATCTGCAACTGGGTTTGTTTCTGAAAGCTTTACCCTATCCAATGGGACCAGACAAAGGTGCCCATTTGTGCTGGCAATGGAACCCTTGACTGAGACAAAAAGGCAATGTGCGGATATAGAGGGCATTGCAGTAGACGATAAGCGCTCTTATTTTTGTCCCATGGATACTTTAAGCTGCTTTTAACTTTGACTGGAGAGAATACTATATTTTTTATTTGGGCATTAATCTGTGCAAGAACCTGTCAGAGATACATACATATAACCTAGTTAAAATCTGGCCTCTCTTAGGGACGATATTGAGAGGCGGAGTAGTCTTGAAATTTCCTGGTTAGGCAGGATTAATTTGGTAAAGATGACTCTACTTTCCAAAATGTTATATTTTTAAGAGCGATTCCCTTAACCATTCCTTCCTCCTTACTAATATTCATATGGAATAAGAAACCGAGCAGGATTAAATTGGCCATTTTCCAGAACTAGTGGAGAAATTGGTTTGCCAAACTTTAGCCATTATTATTCTGCGACTAATGCTGCTATGGCACTTAAATTCAACTTGGAGCATGGTCGTCCCGTGTGGCTCGAGATGGAGGCTACAAAAATGTTACTCTCATCAAAGATGGGTTATGGTTGCCTCCTGCATTGCAACGGTGGGTGACGAATATGTTTCCAATTACCAAAGCCACTATTAAGTCATGGGATGTGTTATATAAAAAGATAAACCATTCTACTACCTGGTCCAGAGGTACCCCCTTGTCGGTGTTGCAACCTGCATTACCTGATCTAGACGTGGAATACTGGATTTCCCATTCTAATGTCCAATTCTTTGTTATCTTTTGACCAGTTACAGTCCAAATTACCAGTTACAGTCCTCTGTGGCCCCTGTACATAGAAAGATGGTTGATTTAATTAGTGAACATTTTAATGTTTCAGATTGGGTCCTGGAGGAGCGCAAAATTCACATGTTTACTCTAGAAAAGACAACATTTGTCTAAAACTAATATATAATGTAGGGGGTGCAGGCAGGTAGGTACACTATTCTTTTGGTCCTGTCTAGAGTTTAACGGGCACCTGGATGTTCGGGTTCGGCAGGTTCAGCCGAACTTCGAAAAAATGTCCGGGTCCGTGCTCGAAATTGACCCACGAACTTTTGGCCACTAAAATGCCTCTAAAAAAGTAATCGAAAGGGCTAGAGGGCTGCAAAAGAAAGTAAAATGTGGGTAAGAGTAGGACAAGTGCCCTGCAAGCAAATGTGGATAATGAAATAAGTTATTTTCCTGGAGGGCCCCGTGCAGAGTGAGCTCTGCAGGACGGGGGAAGGCTTATAAAGCCTTTCCCCGCCCTGCAATTAAGCTCAGAGCACTGTGTCATTTGGATTTTTTTATTCCACCAGTGGATTCTTTTTTTGTGTGTGCTCGGGTTTTTTTTTTTTTTTAACAGTTGTGGAGCGTATTATGGTTTTTTATTTGGCCTTTTTTGGGGCTAAAGAAAGAAAAAAGAAGAAAGAAAAAAGAAGAAAGAAAAAAGAAGAAAGAAAAAAGTAGAAAGAAAAAAGAAGAAAGAAAAAAGAAGAAAGAAAAAAGAAGACATCAAATGGTTAGTATAAAATTGTTTTTTTTTTTACAGGTTAGCTTATTGCCCACTCTCTCACTATTATTAGGGTGAGGGGGGGTAGGTAGGAATTTTTTTTATTGGGGGGGTAAGTGACTAGGAGCTGGTCACCCCTAGTCACTTTATTTGTGGTCCCCACCCGCCGCTGTTGGGTGAGGACCAAGGGAGAGACTAGGTCCCCCCTCATTATTATTAGGGTCCCCACCCGCCGCTCATGGGTGAGGACCAGGGGGGGGGGCACTAGGTCCCCCCCTCATTAATATTATTAGGGTCCCCACCCACCAGCAATGGGTGGGGACCAGGGGGGGGACACTAGGCCCCCCTCATTATTATTATTAGGGTCCCCATCCGTCGCTCATGGGTGGGGACCGGGGGACACTAGGTCCCCCCCTCATTATTATTATTAGGGTCCCCACCCGCGGGCAATGGGTGGGGATATTAATCACTGAATACAGTGGAATGTCCGTGTTCGGGGTCCAAAAATCGTAATGTTCGGTACGAACCCGAACTTTGCGGTTCGGGTTCGCTCAACACTAGTCCTGTCCTAAGCTGAACATCTACTGGAACAACATTCATACACTAATACATACCATTACAGATCGGGTTCATACTATTACACCACAATTGTGTCTCCTGAAGAAACTCCCAGACAATTTGTCCGAGTCTACAGAGATTATTTTGACACATCTCTTGGTTTCAGCAACTTCAGTTCTCCCTCGGTATAGCATTCCATCTCTGACTGAAAGATTACCCAATATTTTTGAAGCCAATAGGTGTGAGTTGCCTTTAGGACACCTTCTGCTACTGTAGACTTACTGAAACAGGAATGGAGAACTCTAGAGAAAGGCTGATTTCAATGCCAATTCAAAGGCACTTCAGTGCTTTCTGACTAGCCCAAATTCAACGGCTGTTCGGAACACCAAAGTGATGCAAAGTAGTCGGAAACACGGAGCTCCAATTTTCTCATGGAAAGTTGCAGCTCCCTGAGTTGACCCTATAATATATAACTCCTTGTTACCTTTGTAGTTAGGTTGATTACATATATTTTGTTGTCTGCAAACTAGTCATACTCCTGAAATATTGTTAAATATTTAGCTGTAGCATGTTGCTCAAATATTACAATTAAATACTACTGCCCCAAAAAATTAAACATGGTTATAAAATAACCTAATGAACAATATACTTCTACAATTTCCTCATATGATCTGTTTTATGAATGTATTCAAAGAACAATTGGACAGAGAGCCTGCTGACATCTGGGTTACTGTAATGATGGCCAAAGGGATGTAAATCTAATTACTAAACTCATAATCACATTGGATATGTTATATTTCCCATCCAGGTAATAGTCTTATCAAATGTTTCTTTCAGTATGCAAATGATTCTTACATCTTCTGATGTTTTAAATTAAATGCCATGAAGCACTCATGTGTGTCATTACTTTTGTTCATTTTGCAAATAATCCTTTAAATCCTTAGCAATGGCAAACTGCAACTTTATTCTATCACTTGCTCAAACAAAGCAGATTTACTTAAACTTTTATTATTAACACAGAACATTTATTATTTATTTATTTTCAAAATTCCTCATGTATGTGCAGGCAATGAAATAATAAAATGCTACGTGAACTGTATATGTGTGTGTGAAGGGTAATGGGCCTGCTTACAGCATTGGCACTCCTCAAGTGGGATCTTGGGAAGTATAACTCATACATGTGAAGGGAGAACATGCTTACTTTGGTGCAAGATGAAGGTTACTGCTTGTATAGTGCACAGGCTTTTTCCAGTGTGATTTGATGAGGGAATTCTGCATAAATCACATTTTTAATATTTGACTCAAGCCCTCCCCTATTGATTACTCTGCATGTTTACTGCAGGTGCGGCAGCACTAATTATATAGACACTGAGCATATAACATGTTGTTTCATTTACTCACTTCCTATGCTGACAGATTAGAATACATTGTGTGGACTGTGAAACACTTGCTCTTGTACACCGTAGGATATCTTAACATTGCAACACATTGTCTGATGATATCACTAGTGAGACAGGAAATGCCATTCATTTGAATGAAATTAATCTCACTGGATCCTGTAAAAAAAAAAGAAAAAGAAAATTGACTTTTACTCAGCTAGTGTGGGCAGTCCTGGCTTCTTGCAAACCGCTGTAATTTCACAATTTCATCTAGCTGTAAGTATTTTATATTTTAAGCACTGTAAAATGTAAAACATGCATTTTAAAGTACTTTGCATATTAATATGCATTAACATTTGGAAGATGTATTCTTGGCACCAGTAAGTCCCTTTAAGGAATGCTCTAAGATGCCCATTGGCTTTGTGGAGGGGAAAACAAAAAAATTGCCCAACTCAAAGTTGTGGCCATAAACAAAACATCTATAAAATAAAAACCAAAGCCCATATGCTGGAATGCATGTATCTGTGTCCTCTGCTTAGTCTTCTTACCCCTGCTCAAGTCCCTTATTCTATTGCAGCTTTATGAAGTACAATCTAATGATGTACTACAGACCTTTACTGACCTTGTTGCAGACATTGACAAGGTCTATGCTATGCTAGGATATGCGACTACCTACAGACTGCTTCTACTTCAGAAATATAAAACCGGTTTCTGTACTGTAAATGTAATGCCTATCCTTTTATAACAATGTTTATTTTTATAT
The DNA here is from genome assembly GCA_036172795.1 of Pelodytes ibericus. Classification (NCBI taxonomy): domain Eukaryota; kingdom Metazoa; phylum Chordata; class Amphibia; order Anura; family Pelodytidae; genus Pelodytes; species Pelodytes ibericus. Next base: position 217,160,777 of record CM069857.1, on the reverse strand, counting down.
ATTTGAGTCAGTACTAACATAAACTGAGGTGATAATTTCTTTTTTTTGTGGTGAAAAAGTGAAATGTCAAAATAATAGAAAGGCATCCCCATAAGATAATATAACCGACAAACATAATGGTCCATTATCTAAAAGAAACAGTTTCCCAAGGTGAAAGTCAACACTATGTAATATAATGGTCTGAAGGGAAAACAGGAAGAGACTGATGCAGAATGTTTGTTTAAAATCAGTGCAGTTATTGAATAAACTTCATAAGATCAGAACATTTAAAAACATATCAATTACAAAGTTCAGTGGTACTCAGTCATATTGTCCTCTATGCAACACAGACCAAAAGCAGGAAATAAAGATCCATGGAAGTGGAAGTTCCTGGTGATGGATTCAGTTGTCAGAGCTTGATGTGTTTTGTCAGTTCCAACTGAATTTTGACCTGCCCGATTGCTTCAGCATCTTTAACCCTCATGAGGACAATGACAGAGCCCCAGATGGAATATTAACCCAAGTAGAGGCGTACAGCAAGGTCCCCCTCTGTTTAACTCCTACAAGGAACATCATTTATGCTGATGGAGGCTTATTTTATGAGAACTTGAAACGTATAGAGCTGCACAGAACTAGTAAATTCATGCTAAAGATATCACACAGTGTATGGAACTGAAGCGGGAACCTGCTGGCAGAGTGAGCATTCCCTTGATAATGCAGGATAAGTGCCAAAGAGTTAAAAGGGTTGTCAGATCTGCAACAGGTAGAAAAACAATAACCCAGATTGTCAGGAACATAATGATGTCAAGTAGCTAATAGTGTCAGGTTGATTTTTAAAGGATGCACTGGATGACACTGTGCTGAAGACACAAAGGTTGGCCCTAAATAGATGTGGGGAGTGATGCCAGCAATGTTACAATGCAAAGTACGAGAAACTGAGGCATACTTATCCCCAATTCTGCTGCTGATGCCAATGGATTCTGGGAATGTCCTGGAAAGTTATTATGATGTCCCAGGCAGTGAGAAATGTGGCATCTGATTCCGGACCTATCTGATGGGCCTTGATAAAAGCATTGTTGTAAAAAGGACATGCCTTTAGAAAAGAAATAACAATGAATAGCACAGGTGAGAGAGAGAGACAATAACAGCTGAAAAGCACAGGAATGGTACAGGGAAAAGTTAATAGAAAAGTGGTACGGAAATGGATATGAAGAAAAGAGTGGTAACTTAAATAGGCATAGTGACAGAAAACGACAAAGCAGTTAGGGGTAAGTAAACAGATAAAGAGAAGGACAAAGGAAAATAAGATGGACAGTGGCTTAAAGGACAAAGATTAGGTCATGTTTATATATAAATTATATTCCCTAGTGTGCTGATGGAAACACAAGCTTGATATCTTAAATTACTAAAACCAGATCATTAAATGTTAGGGTAAAAAAAATCTTCCACTTTTTGGTTTTCCTTAAAATATAACATTGGATAAGTTATTAGATGCACTTTGAAATGGTAAAGTACAAAATGTGTCACTAATTATGCAATTTGCTAACGGTTCCTGCTGATCCATCTGTGCTTATATGCCTTTTAATAGACCAGAAAATACAGCCTAGGTTTATCACTAAACAAACGACTTTGCAACTCCGAAAGCTTGTCAAAGACTTGAAAGTTAGCTAATTTATTTCACGGAAGTAACGCTTACCAGATTATATTTAGATACACCTCTCAACAATGAAAAAAAAGATTCTGATAGTTATATAATAAATAATTTTTATCCGATTTCTACCGTCAAACAGTGACAATAAAGAATGCAACAATTTATCAAATCATTAGCTTGATAGCTTTACAGGCCTCACTTGTTTCAAATAATTTTGTTTTATAAAAGCTGACATCAATATGAGCATTAAAAGATGCATTTTAAACATATTTTCCCTAGACTATGTAAACACAAAACTGGAAAATGAAATAGTATTAAAAACTATTTTTTTCCATTTAATCCAATAATTTGTTTTTTTTAATTTGGATTCAATGTACAGAAATAAATAGTGATGTCAGATATATTAATGATTTGCTCTAAACAAATTTGATAGAGCATAGATATTTTGGTGGATGATCATTATCTTTTTATTGATAAGTTTATTGACTATGTTGAATGCCACATAGAGTACAGATGAAAACCCCAATATAGCCAGCTATATATGAAATGATCAACTGACAGAATGGATATGCACTGCAAAATCTTCTTTATTATTGTATCACTGTAAACAGAGAGTAAAATGGCAGTGGGAATATATATAAATTATCCAAACTGTTAGGAGTTTATTCTAATATCTCTCTCCGGTCATTTATGTCACTGTTCATACATATGCATATATAATAAAGAAGTCTGTTTAATTCCCAATGACTGGGGGACCAGTCTAAGGCCTCTTTAAAAGATTGATTAGTTTTATGATTAGGTCTAGATGAAAACTCTCTGATTGAAATCTTGTGTAGCAGGTAACACAAGACAAGTGTGAACACATTTCTATGTAGCCGTGTGCTGTAGCAAACTACATATGCTTATCAGCAGGTCAACCACATGGGTCATTGAAACAGAATACTGTATGAGGATAGGATGAAACATTGCTGTGTATTTAAATAAGGCTTGATTCTGATGAACATGCTGAAAATAGCAAAATACAAGTGAATCTTTTTTTCTCTAGTTCATTGAAGCACATTCACCCAGATGTTCCCTCATTCCAGCTCACTGTTTAACCACATTGGTCAAACATTCATCCACATTTCTCTCTTTGCTCTATATGTTACAGCATTATGGAACCAACAGAGGTCTAAAGGTCAGATCAAACTTTCAATGTCATAATAGGCATTTTGGATATTTAAAATCCCTTATAAATCTACTCCTCCACATGATTGATTAAATATAAAATTAAAACAAATGCTTTAAACCCCTACCGCCATACTTACCTCAGTACCTCTACATACAAACAAAATAATGCATATAGGTAGAAAAAAAGAATTAGATCCTGCAGTCCTATGGCTGAAAAATTCCCATCTGTAGAGGACATGTACGTATCTCAATGATTGGATTACTAGGTACATCTCTTTGCCATCCAACTGTTCAGTTACAGGGAGATAGGTATATTTTTATAAATGTTCATAAATAAAGGTTTTATGCTGCTTAAATTTATTTTATACATATATTTTCTTTTTTATTTTGTATATTCAACTCGGACCATCTTCCCATGTGTTACACTGAGCAAAGAATGTACTCTCTAAAAAGAGAAGGTTATTCTTTATTTTCATTCATTTACATAACAATTAAAAGGCATACAGGGCACTGGTTTGTGTGTAGTGTGGATGGGAAAATATATAAGGTGGTATGCTTTGTTTGTCCTTATAATCAATCAATTAAAAATCCTTGTTCTTTGATTCCGAATTCTTGGCAACACCATCCTTAATCCCTTTGTGACGCTAGGATGTTCTATGCCGTCATAATTTTAGTGGTCCTAAAAGACGCTAGGACGGCATAGAATGTCCAGCATTAAACAGCTCAACGCAGCTCCCAGCGATTAGCTGTGCTCGGATCCCGCTGCAGCAGGATCCTACCTGTCAGATGAGCCTGAGGGCTCACTCTGACAGGGGAAAATGAATTGAACTTCTGGGTTGCGTACACCTCTGTGACGTCTCTGCCATTGTGTTTCTGGCTACTAATCACCTTGTGATTGGTGGCCAGGAACTAAAAGTGACATGTTTTTGCATCACAAAGTGTTTAACATGTTTATGTTCCCTTAAATAATATATGGATTTTTGTCTCTACAAAAAGAATGTCAACTTCTTATATTTATATTCAATAATATATATTTCCTAGTCCTTACCTAATATATTGCACACCAAATTAAATTACTATTCAATTTATCCAAAGCAATTGACATTAGTATCTTAAACTAAAAGGTTTAGAACTCTATGTAGACAATTGTATCAAATTCATGGTGAGACAAACCAATTCTAAATCTTAAAGAGCTACTAAAGTTTAATCACTTGTGCTTTTAATATAGAAGCACTCTCAGTGAGAGCTGAAAGTAACCCCACGTATCTCTAATGATACACATTGGGTTTACTCTGGAAAACTGGCAACAGGTTTTTAACTTTTGCTTCTTTTAGTAAAGCAAAGGTTTAAAACAAATTACCTGGGAGTTACTTTAGGCAGCTCTAAAGTGCTTTCTGATAAAAGCAACCTTCATTTACAAATGAACAGTGTATTTATGTTTGTTTTTTCAAAGCTCCTACTATTCGTTTATATCATCTATCAGTTGGACAACAATAAGGTCAATTTGATTTGAAGTGGTTTCTATTCCAGATGGCTACTATATGTCCTGTAATTAATATTGCTATATCTTTGACAGTGAGTGCAGTTTTATTTAGCTTCATCAATGCACTTCTCTTATATTTAACCTTATCTTAAAACTGCCCTGGAGAAGAATGTATCTCCATATTGTTAAGCCCTTTCTGTGTAAAGAATACTGGAATATAATGCATGTACATTATCTATGCGTTTGCAGAATGCTACAATCATTCATGTAGAAGTGGATTTACCTAATGGTAAAAAATATCCGTATTGAAAAAATTTGTAAAAAAGGCTGTTTTTACACTTCTGCAGTGTTTGTCTTTAGCTGTAATTTCCCACTCTCATTTATTGTACCCCCATATATAATATACTGTTTTTAATGCAATAAAAAGGGCTTTCTTTAGATACCATTATTTGTATCATAATATGATTTTAAAAACAGTTTTTATAACTTTTACATGAAAAAAACATTTTACTCATCTACAATAACAATTAAATAAAACTGCTAAATAGAATCTAATATTTGACCTGCGTTTAGAAATACCCATTGTTTACATGCTTTTCAGTTGTTGTTTTTTTGCAAGTTATAGGACAATAACTTAAAGTAGTGTTTCCAATCTGCTTCTCCTACAGTGACCTTTTGACCCCAATCACCCCAGCACTAGCACTAACCTTAATATAACGATAACCCTAGATGGTACCCTTAATTCCTAGATGTTAACCCAAACTCTAGATGCTAAATTCTATATGCTAATCCCAGCATCTTTTTTTATTCACAGTGTAATATTGCCGGCTCCAGGGCAGCACCATGTTGGATGGGTTTGCTTACTTCCGATATGGCTCCCGTCTCTCTCCTTCATTGGCTCGTGGGTGTGTCAATCATGTCACACACAGCTCATCTGGGAGGAGATGCTTATCTCTTCAAGCTTGAGCTGTGTGAATTAAATATTCTCTCTAATATCATGTGCCAATTGAAGAGTCAAGTGACAAATGCGTTTCATGTTAAGAATTCATCAGGAGCATGGCTTTGACAGTTCATTGACATCAAATGTCTTAAGTTATGTCTTTTACAATTCTTACAGAATTGAATCACTTTCATCACTGAAATATTTGATGTTTAATTTCCCTTTGAAAATATATAATAACCACTAGTCATAAAATAAAGGACTTATGGCTGAGCTAAGGCTACTATGAAACCATAACATTATAATATTCTCCACAGTTTAAATAACTTTAAGTGTTTGATATCTTGTATTGTTCTTATGTTTCTCTAACTGACAAAAGGATATATTTAAGGACATTTTAATAAGTAAATATTTATTACAATTCTGCCAAACTCCAACACACTCCATTTGGGTCTCACTTATAAAAAATAGTTTGCTGAGTGAATTGATGTAGCTGGAGGGTATTCATTACTAGAAACGTTAAAAAATAATGGTGGGAGTGCTAGGAATTTATTATACACATATTTGTATCTTACTACCACATAATTTGTGATATTTATTAGTTTGACCAAACGTCAACTGAAATTTACGATAATCTACATGTTTTTATGGGAACAAGGATAAAACTTTATGAAATATTAATTTAGGCTCATTCGCTTATCCATTATAAGCTTTAATTTCTTGTCATGTATTTATGCTTGAGAATAGAGTAACAGTAATACATTCTATTATGTTGTAGATTATTATCATATTTCCTAATCTTTGACTATTATTGTAACTTTAATGTAAGATATGTTTACATAATGACTGGTGCATTCTTTTAGTGTTTCATTCCATTCATCAAATTGATGTAAGAATATAAGAAAATTAACACAAATCCATTAAATTCATGCATATCAATCCAAGAATAGGATGTTGATGTACACAAATGGGCATGTTTGAAATGTGGTAGGTGACTGACCGGGGATGCAAGAGAAGAAGAATTAATGTTCACAAGACTGTTAACTTGTTTTATTTTAAAAGTACATTTCTGTCAAGACATTTATTGGAGGTGCGTGAGTTACAAAGCTTAATATTCTGTTTGAACCCAGATTAACTGACACTGAGTCTTCTACAAGCTGTGTAAAATTGATACACTGGAAAGTAAAAAAAATAAGTCCCACTGTGAAATCACTAATCATAAACAGTAAGAAAACATACAGCAAAAAGAACAGCCATAAAAATAGAATTTATACTCACCTAAATACTGCAAATTGCAGGTTATACTAACAAATTATTGTGATATTAGGCACCCTAACTGTACATAGTGTGAAGTGTGAGTATGGAAAAAATGCTACAAATATTCATAAATTGCTCCATATTCCTGTTTTACCTATTTTCCCACTGCACTTGTTTAGTATATGACCCCTCTAGAGTGATATTGAAACAAGACTAAATAAACAGATAACCACATAGAAGGTTGTGCAGACAGGATAAAATAAGCCATTGGGGAAATATGTGCATATTGACTTTGGAAAATAGCTAAAATATAATGTTTTTAATAATTGGTAGGCATATACAAATCTGTGCTAAGTACTGTGTTGATGCATAATTGCAGTGAGAGATGCACATTACATTGTTTTTGTCAGGGTTCTACCTTGACTGTCTGACCAATGTATATAAAATTCTAGTTCTATGGTCATGTGGTGTCAATTGGGCTTTGTTAATTACCCTGCCCTATAAGTAACCGCACCTCTGTTCCAACAGATCTTTTGCCTTGAGGTTGGTTGCCTGCCAATTGTGATCCATGTCATCTGGCTCCTGATCCATTGCTACATTTATCTACTAGATTTTTCAGGAACTGGGAACCCTATTCTGGAGGGCTCAAACAGTGAGGGGAAGGGTTTCAGGTTCTCATGTGACCATTCTGCTATATCATAACTATTCCAGCCTATCCAGGGATCCCTGTCAAGTGGCCCTATCCAGGGTTGCCTGATTGGACTGACTTCCAACCAAGTGCTGTGCCTAAGTCCAGCTTGTTCTGTCAATACCTTTGCTAAAGCCCTTTGTCTATTCTATAGTCATTGATAAAAATCCTTTGTCTATACTATAGCCCTTGCTAATGTCCATTGTCCATGCAAAGGGTTAGTATGGAGGTGCGCGGAAGTGGAATAGAGTTGGTAATAATGGGTAGTGGTGCAAAAAGAGATTTTAAAAAACAACTTGGCTTCATGCCCAAAAACAGTTACCATCATGTGCCCATGCACTGCATTGATATCTGCTGTAAACAGTGACCTTTTTCACTGATCTATGCTTTGTCAGCAAATCAAACAGATTGGCAGAAGTGAAATTGAGGGGGCAGTTTAAACATTTTGGAAACCAACTGCACAGGTTTTATGCTATTAAACTTACATTTTCAGATAATGTCAAATATAAGAAAAAAGAGTAAGTACTTGCTCTGGTATGCCATATTGTGGAACAGATATTGATTCCTCTGCCCACCACAATGTCTCCCACCTCTGGTTTTATTTAACCTTTCTGTATTATTTCACTGAAATATATACACAACTTTGATTTATTGTAATCTGCATTTCTGAAGCATTCGCTATGCCAGTGCATTTTTGTGTGTGAGAAAAAAATAGTGAGGGTGTGCAGACGAAAATAAGAAAGACATGTCTTTATAAGTAAAATGCTGATGGTATCTCCAAACAACACTTAGTATACTCCATCAGGGGCGGATCCAGAGTCTGATCTCGGGAGGGGCACATGTCCGTCTGTCTTTTCCTCTCTCCCATGTCCGTCTGTCTTATCCTCTCTCCCATGTCCGTCTGTCTTATCCTCTCTCCCATGTCCGTCTGTCTTTTCCTCTCTCTCATGTCCTTCTGTCACGCTCGTCTCCCTTCCCATGTCTGTCGCACTCCTCTCACTCCCTGTGTCTCTCTGTCTCTCTTCCTTCCATGCCCGTTTCTCTCCTCTTCCTTCCCATGTCCGTCTATGTATCCTCTTCATTCCCATGTCCATCTGTCTCTTCTCTCATTTCCCATGTCTGTCTGTCTCTCCTCTACCATCCCATTTATGTCTCTCTCTTCTCCCTTCCTATGCATGGCTCTCTCAGCCAATTTGCCCAATAATATGCCAGTGTTAGTTGCCATTTAATATGCCCCAGCCAATTTGCCCAATAATATTCCAGTGTTATTTGCCATTTAATATGCCCCTGCCAATTTTCCCAATAATATGCCAATGTTATTTGCCATTTAATATGCCCCTGCCAATTTTCCCAGTAATATGCCAGTGTTATTTGCCATTTTATATGCCCCAGCCAATTTGCCCAGTAATATGCCAGTTATTTGCCATTTAATATCCCCTGCCAATTTGCCCAGTAATATGCCAGTTATTTGCCATTTAATATCCCCTGCCAATTTGCCCAGTAATATGCCAGTGTTATTTGCCATTTTATATGCCCCAGCCAATTTGCCCAGTAATATGCCAGTTATTTGCCATTTTATATGCCCCTGCCAATTTGCCCAGCAATATACCAGTGTTATTTGCCATTTTATATGTCCCAGCCAATTTGCCCAGTAATATGCCAGTTATTTGCCATTTTATATGCCCCAGCCAATTTGCCCAGTAATATGCCAGTTATTTGCCATTTTATATGCCCCTGCCAATTTGCCCAGCAATATGCCAGTGTTATTTGCCATTTTATATGCCCCTGCCAATTTGCCCAGTAATATGCCAGTTATTTGCCATTTTATATGCCCCAGCCAATTTGCCCAGTAATATGCCAGTTATTTGCCATTTAATATTTTAATATCCCCTGCCAATTTGCCCAGTAATATGCTAGTTTTTGCCATTTTATATGCCCCAGCCAATTTGCCCAGTAATATGCCAGTGTTAGTTGCCATTAATATTCCCCAGCTAATTTGCCCAATATGTCAGTGTTACCTTGTCCCCCCATCTCCCCAGCACTTACCTTTCCCTGGTGGCAGGCAGCATGGTCTTCTCCATGCTGCCTGTTCGTCTCACAGGTGGTTGTGCCGATAGGTCACGTGACCCGGCGCGCGTATGACGTCAGCGCGCCGGTCACGTGACCTGTCGGCACTTCCGTGTCGGCACACTACACGGGGAGCCGAACAGGCAGCACGGAGGTTTCTCTGTGCTGCCTGTTCGGCTCCCCGTGCAGCCTGGCAGGCAGGCAGAGAAGGTGAGGGGGATCTTCCGATCCCTTCTCACCTCCGTCTCTGCCTGCAAGCGTGTTTATTTATTTATTTTTTTACAGTTTTTTTTTCTCTCTCTTCTCGGGGGGGGGCAATTGCCCCGTTGCCCCCCCCCCCCTGGATCCGCCACTGTACTCCATGTGTGCTAGGAGTGCGTCGCACAGCAGCATCAAATTCAGCATCAGAGTCACTCACTCTCACTCACTCAATGCATTTTTTTATATTGAGCTTTGTTCTTGCTTATTTGCAAAAATAATACTATCTTATATATGTTAAATGTGTGCTACTGAATATGTATAATCGGGATTTCCATCAGTACTTAATACATGTCCCGCAATTAAAAAATCCTTTGTCCCAATTTGTGTCATGGGCTTCATTCCAACATGAGATAGTGATTTGCCCTATAGATTATACAAGGTATCTGGGGTGGGACACCATAAAAGTCTTTGCCTTTAAAAAGTAAGGGTCTGATCAATATTCACTGATCCGTTCATATTGGGCACATTACTCAAATTGAACATATCCCTGAAATGAGGCTACTTCTTTTCTTCTTTTTAAATTTTAATTTCTTACAAATGCAATCTTATCAAATGCATAGAAAACATACATAGAATAAAACCGGACAATCAAGGATTATAACAAATACATATGTAAAAACAAAACAGAACATACATAAAAGTGTACAGAGATAAAAACTATCAATAATAGTTATAGCACTTTACAACCTGTGGGGTTAAAGGGAGGTCAGGCGTTCTGTACTATAGGAGCAATGCAAATAACATACTCAGTTTAATCGAGATCTCCATTTTATCCAATCTATTCATCCAATTGTTCCAATGGTTGAACTCTAACTTTTTCAATTCCTCTCTCTATTTTACAATAATCGATCAGTTGTGATTTGAGCCCATCCCAGTCACAAACCAGCAAAGTCTTCGAGTTCCTAGCAATGGAGAGCTTTGCTACCATAAGAATATGGATCAAAATTCCCATATCACCGCTAACTGAGTCAGGGAAACTAAGATGTAGTAATGCTCTATCAAGGGATACTCTTATGTTTGGCCCCCAGATTTTATTTACTATGTTTGTGATTACATTCCACCAAAAATGCATATAATCTCCCAAATGCTTTCCACATCTCCAACATAATGCAGACATGTCTGTATATATCTTTGAGATGCTTGTGGGAACTAGGTACCCTCTGTTATCATTCTTTTATTATTTTATAAATATATAAAAAAGTACATGCCAAGGGTTACAATACCTTGCCATGATTAATATATATAAAAAGACAAACCGTACACTTTTGGTCCCCTACATTCCGGGGTACCATAACTTAACAATACACAACAAGACCCAACATATTACAAACAGCTTGTGGTACTGCAGAAAGGGGTAAGTCCGAGAGAGGGAGGGGCAGCCAGGGCAGTCATCACTTCTTTCAATGCTCCTCAAGGGAAATTAAATTGATTCATTTATCCCAGCTTTCATTCCTTTCGGGGGATATGGATTGAAATTTTACAATACCCTTCTTCATCTTCAAATGGAAGATTAATTGATTTCTAATTTCCCCCCAATTTGTAGGTAATAGTGAGCCCCAGTTTCTAGTCAATGAGATTTTAACCGCCATCAAAAGGTGAATAACAAAATTAGTTTCCATTCTAGTCATATTTGGGAGACCGAGATGAAGAAGAAACACCTCCGGCTCAAATGGCATCTCAATTCCAGCGCAAAATGAAATTTTACATGCTATCCGTTTCCATAAGGCCTGCATTGGTTCACAGAACCACCATATGTGGAGCATGTCTCCAATCTGGGATTCACATCTCCAACATACACTGGAACGGTCTGGGTACATTTTATTGAGCTGGCTTGGAACCAGATAAGCCCAGTTTATGAGTTTATATTGCAATTCTACTAGTTTCAAGCATTTCACCCCTCTATAGACTCTTTGGAAAGCCGCATGCCATTCTTTGTCTGTGAATTCGATTTTTCAATGTTTTTTCCACTTTGTTATTATAGCGGTCAAGGGGTCCTCTTCTTTAACTCTAGTTAATTCTATACATAGTGAGATCATCCCCCTAATCTCTCTCCTGTCCACTGGTAATCCAGAACACAGACTCCATCTATTAGTTACTTTATATTATAACTTTTTAAGAAATGGGGCAACTCAATATGTTGCATTTTAGGTCCGAAAAGGCAGTTAGCGTCCTTTGGAAAGTGAAGCATCAGAAGCCTTCAGATCGTGATATTTTGCCATGAAAAGCATGGGTTTCCAGCAGAGGCGTCACTAGGGTTGGTGTCACCCGGTGCGGTAACTCATGATGTCACCCCCCTGGATTTCCTCCAATACCATGCCAAACAGATTCCTTAGTAATTCTAGTCAGATGGCCCATTAAATATGCCACATACAGGAGCCCCACAAATTATGTCACACGCAGGAGCCCTTTAACTATGCCACACACAGGAGCCCATAACTATGCCACATACAGGAGCCCCATAACTATGCCACATACAGGAGCCCCATAACTATGCCACATACAGGAGCCCCATAACTATGACACACAAGAGCCCATAAATTATGCCACACCAAAGCCCCATAAATTATGCCTCACCTTGGAGCCCAATTAATTATGCCACACACACAGGCGCCCCTTAATTATGCCACACACAAGCGCCCCATAATTATGCCACACAAAAGAGACCCTTAATTATGCCACACATGGGGCCCAATTAATATGCCACAAATGGGACAACCATTAATTATGCAACACACAGGAGCCCCACAAGGTGACAATTGTACAATTCGAAAACAATACATATCTATAAACACAGACATCTCTCTATAACTAGTTGCATTTATACTTATTTGAATTATTTAATATTCTATTTAATATAAATGTTATTCAAAAATTGCATTCCTATTTTTTATTCCCTTCCTCTGCACCCACATTGCACCTAAAGGACTTAACACAGCACCATACGTACAGCACAGAACTTGCCATGCACCTATATTGCACCCACAGCACTTGGCTTGCACTCATATTGCACCTACACGATTTGGCATGCCACAGTGTCACTTTGCGCCACAGAACTAGCCAGTGTCACTTTCCACATAGTACATGTTATTTTGCCCCACAGACCATGCCAAAGCATCACTTTGCCAATTAAAATTGCCAGTATTTAACCCCTCGATATGCCAGGATTTAGCCATTCAATATGCCAGGATTATTTTGCCACTCAATATGCCAGGATTATTTAGCCACTCAATATGCCATGATTTAGCCATTCAATAGGCCAGGATTTAGCCATTCAATATGCCAGGATTTTTCCCTCCAATATGCCATTTAATATGCCAGGATTCTGCCCCTCAATATGCCAGGAGTTTGCCCCTCAATATGCCATTTAATATGCCAGTATTTTGCTCTCAATATGCCAGGATTCCCCCCCCCCCCCCAATATGCCATTTAATATGCCATGATTTTGCCTCTCAATATGCCAGGATTTTGCCCCTCAATATGCCAAGAGTTTGCCCCCCAATATGCCATTTAATATGCCAGTATTTTGCTCTCAATATGCCAGGATTTTGCCCCCCAATATGCCATTTAACATGCCAGGATTTTGCCCCCCAATATGCCATTTAAAATGCCAGGATTTTGCCCCCCAACATGCCATTTAATATGCCAGGATTTTGCTCTCAATATGCCAGGATTTTGCCCCCAATATGCCATTTAATATGCCAGGATTTTGCGCCCCCTCCCCCAATATGCCATTTAATATGCCAGGATTTTGCTCTTAATATGCCAGGAATTTGCCCCCCAATATGCCAGGATTTTGCCCCTCAATGTGCCAGGATTTTGTCCCCCAATATGCCATTTGATATTTCAGGATTTTGCCCCCCAATATGCCATTTAATATGCCAGGATTTTGCCCCCCAATATGCCATTTAATATGCCAGGATTTTGCTCTCAATATGCCAGGATTTTGCCCCCCATATGCCTTTTAATATGCCAGGATTTTGCTCTTAATATGCCAGGATATTGCCCCTCAATATGCCAGGATTTTGCCCCCCAATATGCCATTTAATATGCCAGGATTTTGCCCCCCATCCAATATGCCATTTAATATGCCAAGATTTTGCCCCCCCCCCCCCATCCAATATGCCATTTAATATGCCAGGATTTTGCTCCTAATATGCCAGGATTTTGACCCCCAATATGCCAGGATTTTGCCCCCCAATATGCCATTTAATATGCCAGGATTTTGCCCCCCCCCCCCCAATATGCCATTTGATATGCCAGGTTTTTGCTCTTAATATGCCAGGATTTTGACCCCCAATATGCCAGGATTTTTACCCTCAATATGCCAGGATTTTGCCCCCCAATATGCCATTTAATATGCCAGGATTTTGCCCCTCCAATATGCCAGGATATTGCCCCTTATTATGCTCGTTATGCCACCCTCCTCCCCCCTTCCCCAGCCAGTACTTACCTCCTTGCTGCTGTCTCCAGGTGCAAGTCCGTGGCTGTGAGGGAAGCGTTGTGTCACCCGGTGCAGTCCACACCCCCCCGCACCTCCCTGGTGACACCACTGGTTTCCAGCTACCCATTATGCGACGATCACCCCTGAATACAATATACAATATAAAAAGCCCTCCAAGGCCAGAGGACTTTCACTAGCCCCATAAATAAAAAAAAATCCTGACTACCCCCCCCTCCCAAAAAAAAATTAGCCAATGCAGGGTATCATTTCCTTCTCAAAATGTAATCCTTTTTAGGATAAAAAATCAACCGACTTCTGTTTCCATCAATCAACCTCACTATACGCTACTAACACATCGTACAGCATCTATGACTGTGTTTTGGATATCTTTCGTGTCGTTTATACACAAAGATCTAGTATACATCATCCCCCCTCCATCTAAGCATGCCGCTGATGATAACTAATTAAATAATTAACATATCTTTTAATTTCTTCTGACCAAGTCCCTCTGGGACATTATTTCAGTTTAATATAATTCACCACACCTACTCCCCGGAGCACTCCTTTATCTCCTATGTCTCCACTTTGCATCTTCCCCCAAAGACAAGAAATATAATTTACCCTCACCTCGTTGGGCATAATTCCAAGCACAATGTGTTCAGTGCCTGAACTGGACAATATAACCCACTACATATAGAATTCATTTTTTCATGTCTTTAGGAGGACATTACATTCATTTTCATTTTATGGTGCCAGTAATTTATTTAGGGCTTGATAGAGAACTTCAGATGAATAGAGACAGATCAATGCATAAGGTAGAGAAAGCCCTGCTCAGAAACGTATACGTTAGGTGTAGAGAGCACACAATTGATGTATAAAGAAGGCAGGAAAGAGGGTCATATCCAATAATGTGCATTGTTGAGACTGTAACAACTATATAGGTGTAACTTTACTTATTAAGTATATAGGTCGGATCAGTAGAGTCTTACAGTTTGAATTTAGCTGTAGAGGTACTTTTTTAGGGACTTTTTCACAGGTTGAGATTGGAGGAGGGAGCTGGAGATTATGGGGAAGAAAATTCCAGAATTGGATGGCCAATGAATGGGACAAGGAAATGAGGAAGTAAGAGAGTCATGTGAAGAGGATAAAGGCCCAGCAGGGAAATACTCAGCGACAAGGTCACATTGCACAGTGGGGTGCAGTTCGAGGAAGGCTTTGTATGCATATGTTCATAAGTCTGTTAATATATACATTTAAATAATATTATATTATTATAAATAAGAAAATTTGTTTTAATTTCTTGGTTATCATTGAATAAATTATACATGTATTTTTCCCGTTTAGTCAATGCTATCCGGCAGATATAGATTTAATGCATTACTGCCCAAAATACAGGTTTGAATGGTCCTTTGTGAATATTGCTGTTTAAAGCTAACTGGACTATTCAATATCAGTTTGTTTCTCTGTTAAATGTAGGTCAGATTTATAGAAATATTTCTACCCACGATGTTGGCCTTCAATTACTAAAATACCTTTCTTTTAACACATTTGTCACTTTTGTAGAATTGTTGTATTATTACTTCATCCACTATAATAATGAGCTCCAAAATGATGTGGTCTTTGATTCAGAATTGTCAGTTGTTAAAGGAGACAAAGCAGAACAAAATTGTTAAAGCCATTCTTTTTTCTTTTTCTATCTCTATTTTTAGATTCTGCTCCCATTCACTTGATGTAACATTATATTTTTTCAAAAACTTATTTTCACAGGTTTCTTAGATGCTTTGTAACACACTCAGAGAGCCTCAATGGTAAGATGAGAACACAGCAGTATTTGTAAAGGCAAATTCTATGGCTAAGTGCGACACTTGAGACAGTCAACACAGAAACCAATGCAATTATTCTTCTGGTAGCTCCAAATTTAGAACTTTGCCTCAAAATCACTCCACTTTTGCATTTCTAAGGTTACTGCTGTGGACAGTTAAGAGCATCCTATTTTGGCTCTTGTGACTGTTGGGTACAAGCAGGTTCTGTTATCCTCTGCTATGCCTGATCCCTTGGGTCAAATGTTGCCAGGTGCTCGATGCAGCAGGAGTGCTATGAGATGTGTGTCACAGATGTTCCATCTGATGACTCTTTGCCTCCTGATTTCAAGACTTAGCCGAAGGAGCACACTGAATTTGTGGTTTTACCCCTTACATTTACTTGGGTTTGTGGTGGACAAGGTAATATGAACCTTCACAAACCTTGCCACCGAGACGGGTGGCTTTGTACAGACTCTTTGCCTATCCCTGCTTATTACAAACAACCATTTAAAGTTCATGTGTGTCAAGGACTAGGGGTCTATTCAATAAAAGGAGAATTGCAGGGAATTGAGAGGGGAATTACAAACTTAAAGACAAAGTAGGTGAATTGGAAAAAAAAATTCAAGTAAACGACTTTGGCCTGAAGTTTTACATTTCTTTTTCAATTACCTGCAATTATTTCTTTATTAAGTAACCCATTATGTTATTCTGATTCCTTGCAGGGTAAAAAAATTCCCTTTGGTCCCTTACTGTTTACAATCCAGATCCTGTTGAATAGCATAGGTTCATTATCTGTATAACAAATAATCTGAATGTTGTACAACACTGGCAGCGAAATATGTATTAGATATGTTCATTCGTTTTCGGACTATTGCATTTTCAGCCGAAAATAGCATTTTCCTCCATTCGTCCGGATAACGAATAAAAACTACAAAAAACTAACGAAAGCCAAATGAACGAATGCTAAATGAACGAAATTCATTCGTCCATTCGTCCATTCGGATGTTGACATGTCGAATTTGAATTTCGACATGTCAAAATAATTGTTTTATTAGCTATGACCACATTCAAGTCATGTAGTTTTACCGACTTTCAACTGTACCTCCAAACTAAATAATTTGCATCTGTACATGTACACACATAATTTTGTGCTGGCACTTTAGAGAAGTATGATATGCCAAAAACATATTTTAGTCTTGAGGAGCTGGGGCTGGGACAGACGGTAGCTCGTCTCGCGGCGGACCGCCAGCTCAATCCCATGATCCTACTATGAGCTTTTTAACTGCAGCAACTTTAAGGGCTGGGTCCCTCCGCCTGGTGGTGCTCGCCGGAAAACGATAGCACTCCGTGGCAGGGAGGTCAGGGGGCGGCGGTCGGACTCGCGCATTTGTAAACCTCCCGGTGTGCGGCTTTGGGCCTCTGCTCCTGCCAGGCCTCACATACTCAGGGCTGACGGAGTTCGGGGACCCAGGGACCGCTCCGGTGGCCGGGGAGGAGGCCACCTTTGCCTGTCTCAGGGGGACACCAGGGACCGCCTGAGCAAAGGTCTCCTTCCCGGCACGGATGCAGGGTACCAGATCGATTGGAGTAGCGAGAGGTAGTGGAAACTTGGGGGAGATTTTTTTAAAATTGTTCTTCTTAGTCCCCCCCCCCAAAAAAAAATCTACTTTCCACCATCGATGGGCGCCGCCTGGTCGTCCCAGACCCGTGGCACGGAGATCCCAATTTGGCCACTGGGGGGTGCCGCGGGTCTGGAGGACCTCGGCCCTGTTACTCCGGAACTTTTTCCTGGGCACAGACTTCCAGCACTCACCCCCAGCAGATTCCAAAATCTGTGTCTCATGATATTCTGCGTGCGGGTGCAACCCAGACCCCGGCGGGTCTCCAACTGCACGTCGTCGCCGGAGACCGCGAAAAGCATCCGAATGCCTGGAAGCGACGGCCGGCCTCAGGGAACAAGTTCGACTTCATCGGGACTTCCAGAGATGGGACTTCGTCTCTGGCAGCTCGAGAGAAAAGCTCCATAGCCTTCAGGGGACCGGATGTCTAAGCAAGACCCAGGCAGAGTTCCAGAATGATAGCAGCTTGGTGATGCTCGCCGGACCAAGTCCCCCACAAGGGAGCAGACCACCCAACGAGGCCCAAGCAGAGTTCCAGAACGACAGGAGCTTGGAACCGCTCGCGGGACCAAGTCTTCCCGCGGTTCATTACCACCCCTGCAGCACCCACCCCCCGTGGCCGGATTTCAGCCTTCTCCCAGCAGTCCCCCAGCGTGCATGGAGGGAGGAGTCCCCCGGGAGCCCCTGGAGCGCGCTGCAGGGCTCGGTTCCCTGCGGGATCCTGCCTATCCAAATCTGCCTCACGCCTGCTACATGTTGCCAGGCAGGCTTTTTTTCACGCCTATCCAAATCTGCCTGATGCCTGCTCCATGTTGCCAGGCAGGCTTTTTCTCCCGCCTTCGGGAGCGGTGCTGGCTGCGCGGGAGCCTCTATAAATGCGGCTGCAGGGTGGAGCATAGGAGCTGTCTGAAGGGGGGTGGGGCAGAGGAGCTGTTTGAAAGGAGAAGGTGTCGACGTTTCTTTGACTGAATCCGCAGTTTCTTTCACTGATTCACTCTAGTAAGGTAAGGTGCACTGTTACTGGAGGTGGTCAAGTGGTTCATGTCCCAGACATTTGACCCGGGGGGGGGGGGGCTTCGACAGGAGACTGCCTTAGGCGTGACGCCCAGACAGGGTTCCACAACGACTTGTGCTTTTTACCGCTTACCTAGTCTGGTAAGGTACCCCACGGGATGTGCACGCGCAATATGGGTCAGTTTAACAAGACAGTTAGTAAATGAATTGTCACCAAAAAAAAAAAAGTTTTTTTTAAAAAGCTCCATGACTTTAGGGGACCGGTCAGGCTTGCAACTCCCAGGCAGGGTTCCACAACGAAGGGTGCTTTGTACCGCTTACCTAGTCTGGTAAGGTGCACTGTTACTGGAGGTGGTCAAGTGGTTCATGACCGGGGGGGGGGGGGGGCAACCGGACACCGCCTTAATACCCGTCAATAGACTGGCTCATTTTCCATGGCCACTACTGTATATATACAACATTTTATTATAGGTATTATACTTACAGTATATTTTTATTGAGCACATATGTGTGGAATGTAGAACAATATTCAGCATATAATAATTATAATAATAAAACACATATAACTTGTCAGTTTTCTTTCTATCTGCTCACAACAAAATATATTATTTGTGTATGTTTCCCCCTTGAAGTGCAAACATTCAAATGATCCAAGCTTAGTATACTACACAATTTCGGTCAAACTAACAACAAGTGTTTAACAAATCATTCCAATAACAAGTGATATAAGTCAAGAACAGGTACAAAGGTGTCCTTAGATCTACTTAATAGTTAGAATAGCTGAAATAATAGCAACTCTATTTTCAGAAAGAACAGGTCATTGGTAGCAAAAAAAATTGAACAATGCTGAAGTGAATTCACTGGAGTAAATCAAGTTAATCTCCTCAAGAATCTTGAAGATGTTTCTGGAGATGCCCTAACTAAACATCTGATTATGCATGTGAATCATCATTCGTAAATGTCATCATGCAAAAATGACATGGTATCACTTTATAGATAATAACTCTTTATCTATACTGCACAACGTCCTCGACAAATTTCCTGCAAACATAAAGACAAAATTTGTTTTTAACACATACACATAATATTCTATTTGGTATAAATCGCAAAGTATTCCTTATCTAGATATTAGTGCTTTTTTATTCTTCATAAAAGTCTATCTGAAAGAAGGATAGGTAACCATTCCAACTTAAATACTTACTGAAAATGGTATGTTTACAGATTAAACGCCTAAACTGTTTTATTACGGAGACAGAATAAGCACATTCCTACATTTTAAAAATTATTTAACTGTAATACTTAGAGAAAAAGGCAAGGATTTTCAAGTTGGAGCAGTCATTTAAAAGAGGTGGGTAGCTAAACATTGGGGGAAGGGTTAATTAGACTTTATAACAATACATTAAAAACGTTTTATTAATAGTGTATGTAGCTTTGTGTGCCCACCAGATGGTATTGAGAGTGTCGGGAAAGCTTAATCATGCTTCATCCAAACCATATAACCAAAACCATTGATTCATTTTAGGTTTATATTTATTGCCAACCTTTTTTTTTTTCTTTTTTCTACACACAAGGTAATCAATTACACTGTACTTGCAGCCCAATTATTGCATAACCACTTGGGAGGAGCCCTTTGGAAAATGAAATGCTGGGCATTCTTCTGATTTTTAACATGATAATCCATCTGTGAGTTCCTCGAGGATATTAATCCTTCAATTGACTGTTCTGACCTTCAGGAACTATAAGACTTTAAAGTATTCATTTGGTGAACTGCAATGGAATTAGCAGAAGTTTGAAGAGATGACTAAATGCTAAAAATCTAAAAGCATTCAAAAGTAAAGGAGGAAAGAAATGTGTTTAATTAGATTCTTAAAAATATAAAAAAGATATTAAATATATGTTCTCATGCTGCAGGAATGAATGAAACTGACATTGTACAGTGCATCTAAAAACCAGACTGCAACATTGAGCTGCTTTTCAAGGTGAAGTATAAACATTAACATGATTTAAAGCCAGTTGAAGAGGATGTTATGTATGCTAATATTTGCCTGTGTAAATACACAGAGCAGAAACGTTTCAGTTATGGGAAGAAACATTAAATATTTAACATCTCTGCTTCAACTAGATTGGGGGGATGCTTCACCCTTGAGCATGGATAATAATAAGAAAGAAATAGACAAGGGTGTTTAGCTGGAAATATATTAACTGGTAATTGGCACCATCCAACTTGTCTTACAGTCAGCAAAACAAGTACCTTGCCAATAGTATTTAAAAAATACTGTTAAATTCAGATTAGATTATAACAGTACAGATTATGCAGTCATTATACCTTCATTTTCATGATCTACTATCAGAACACGTCATGCACACACATTGGATATATCATAATCATTACCTACAAATAGATCAAAATAGCTCCCAAAACTCTAAAAACCATGGCAGTCCTTATGGGTAACTTTTACAACACATTTCTTTGAGAAACACGTTAAGGAGCGGTTCAGTTTATGTCGCTTCTGTGATGTATTTGCACAAATGAAAGATGTTCATGTATAATCCCCATTTGGAGTTAATGATTTACTTACTGATCTAAGCACGCCTTGGTTTTCCCATTCAACTTTTACAACCCACTTTGGCTTACAAAGGGCAAAACTTAATTAAAAACTGACCCACTACTTAACATCTAACCTTTGACCTCCTCTGGAAAAGGAAAAGTAAAGTACAGGGCCATTGATGGCTTCTTCCAGTTGTGAACAGTATTAACACAAGTGTAGCTAACAATGGAAATAAACATACATCACCTCTGCTCATAGCATACGTATATTCCCTAGAGGCCCAACAAATAGGCAGCTATACCACTGTCACATTCCCAGGTTTGTCAACCAAACATATTGCTAATCTAGCAGTAGCTGTCTATAATCATCCTCCCACTTCATATCATGTTTAGTGAGAAAAAAGTATATGGGGAGTTTTAGAGAATACTAGCAGAAATACATACCTCTGGGCATTAAATGTCTCACAGAAATGATTTATAAAAGCTAGAAGGTGGGAATAGATAATGCTTCAAAAAAATGAAATAAAATGTCTTGAGACGTTTAAAAGCATCTTTTATTTCTCCAATTTAATGTTGTGCTTATATACAGCTTAGGTGTCTCTGATGGGCAGTATATCCAGAGAGTATTTAATGGGGATAGATCTGTATCACATAGAAATTTCTCTCAAAGCATTTTCTTTGAACCACAAATGATGTGATCTTTGATCAGAGACTGCCAATTCTAAAAAATGCAGGTCTTACATTCATTTGCTGGTGTCTGTCTCTGTGGTTACTATTTATACATAGTTTTTTTTTTCTTCAACATGTTGGCCTATATTTTTACTAATAAGAAAAAAAATAGTTTTAATATGTTTATATCCCTTTCTTGTTTACATGCATAATTAATATTGCATCAAAACACAGACATAATTATGTAGACACTAGTCTCCAACCCTGTTTCATATCAATCAATTCAAGAATCCCAACAAGAGAAAGTTTTTAACCTAGATTGTTGTATAAGCATTATTTTCATGCTAGATTGAAATTTAGTTACAACCAATAAAGATATTTACTAACCAATAAACAGCCTAGCAAACCCACATTGACAATAAACATACAACCTTCAGGGTTTCATTCACTAAACAGTAAATTCTACTGACATTATCATACAATGATAAGTGTCTCAGCAAAAAAAAAGAGAAAACAGGGGTCCGTAAAGCACTTTATTGGTATTATTTAATTAAAGTATATATATTTAAAACATCAATACTTGATGCAATATTTCAATTAAACAGAGTTTTTTTTTTTCTTTTTGCTACCGATACCCTTTAAGTCACTTGTGCAGAGGAGATCTGCCAGGCAATTTTGGATTCCCTAGTGGGTGGGACCAGTCTGATACGCTCATGAAGAGGTTTCCTCTATAATGGTGCAAGAGAGCGAAATCAATGATTCCTCTCCCGAGTACTTTACATCCTATATGGCTGGCTCTTGTCTGTTCTCGTTGAGAAGGATTCCACTTCTTTGTTTAATGCCCTTTAACTCACACCTTACTATGTTAATCTGCTATTTTAATTAAAATTATTTTTATTATGTGTTTAACAATATTTTAACTTAAAATTGTTATTTCAAATACCAGATGACACATCTCTACTCATAAAGCTAAAGCAACATGCAATGTAACATCTTTGCTCATAAGGACATTCTATGCTGTCCTAAAATACAGGGCTCACACACCCTTAGTACAGCATAGAACATCCTCTGCTTCACATCTGAGGCCTCCTGCTTTGAGCCATGCTGCAGGTAACTTCAGTGGGACCCCACCTGTCAGACTACATGCTGATTGTAACGGTAATGTGCTGTGTGTAAGAATGTATCAGAGAGCTTCACAAAAATACAATTCAGAGTAATGTATAGTGTGTGAAAACTCAACAGTAACTCACAATACTGTGCAGTGTTTTTCAGTGTATCACAGTACTTCATAGCAATAACATTCCAAATAATGGGCTATGTGTGAGACTATCAAATGCAAAATGTTCCCTGTCCATGTCTCTGACACCAAAATGTGCTATTTTGTGGCATATTGGATGAAACTCATCCTCCCTAACATAGGCTGCTTAGAGACATAGGGGTTGAATCGAGTTTGGTAATATCAGGGGTCTGCCAGAACATCCCCTTTTTATTTCTTTGGGGCAAAAAGGGATCTTTTGGACAGCCTTCAATCCAGGAGGACTCTGTGCTACCCTGAAATTAACAGAGAGAATTCAATAACTTTTGTCCATGGGTGGGACGCTGGGGGGCAGAGATTGGGAGTTTGAGTGCTGTCATTCCAAGTGCCAAGATAAGTATTTTTTTCAATCAAAAATGTTTTTACATGGTCTTTTGCTTTTTCAAAAAAAAAAAAAATATTGTTGAGTGAAGTGGCCTCAAGTAGATGTTCTTTTTATTTATTAGGTTGTGAGTCAGAGAAGAATTTCATTCTAAAGAAAAATTTGAAAATATTTGGATTGAACTATTTGTAAATAGCTTTGTAAGCAGGAAAGACATCCTTTCACAGCAGTAAATACCATATCCATACTGCCCTAATAATAGAAATTCCATTTCTCTGTTGACGATAACACCATATTTCTTGTTCTGTAGAGATAACATTGTACGATTTTATAGTCCATAGCATTAAATGTATCCCTGATAATACATTGAACTGTAAATCCCAAAGATACATTTTATTATTTCATTAAAAAAGGGTTGAATTTCTTCTTTACTTATTCCCGGAACTAAATTAGATAAGTACAAAAAGTGCATAAAGTACAGAGAAGGTGCGCTGTGTTCACAAATCCATAGTAAAAATAAATGTGAAAAAATGTGAAACAGACAATATATTTATGTTGTTCTTCAGATAATGATGTCACTTTCATACATAAAAAACATAAGAGAAATATAACAAAAAAATATATAGTGCAGTTTTTTACATAAATATACAGAAAAGCACACTAGTGGTGATTGAAAATGCACTCACATGTGGGAGAGCAAAATACTTGCTTCAATAAATGAAGCTCCTTCCTTGTATATAAGACCCACAATGAATGGCAAAAGGGTTCTTCCAGAGAAATTTTCTGGGAACAATGGGAAAAGGAAAAAATGCCACAAGCAGATATCAAAATAAGAATTTTAATGGGTAAATAGCATCTAACACTGTGAATGGATGCAATGATCTAGATGTTGAAACAAAGGCCAAAGCAGATGAAATATAGTGAAGACAGTCACTTGAAAGTCCAATATCAAATCAAATAACAGCTTAACACAACACTATACACTAGTAGATAGCTTCCTCAGGTGTGAAAACTAGCTCTGTACAGTTCCTTAGATATTATCCAAAAAATCATGGTGTCCGGTGGCAAATTCGGGTTTTCTTCCAGGGCATGAATGATGACAACATCTGATTTTGTCGTCGCATACCATGACGACTTCGGGGTCCAGGTTAGCTCTGTGTAGGCACCCGATATGCATGCATAACTGGTCGATTGTAGTAGTATCTCCATGGCAAGCATTCGTGCATGCATGAAAGATAAATTAAATTCTCTCAGGACAAAAAACGTATGTATATTTAAACAATGCAATACGCATATAGGGAAAAGAATATTCTAGTATATATTTAAACATAACACAGGACAGAAGATAATATGCATGACTAGGGACAATTGCATTATATAAGATAGAAATATAAAAAGGGATATAAAAGAAAAAGATAGGAAACATATAAAAAATAATATATAACTAGATATATAGATCATAAAAAAACACCTGTAAGACAGGGAACTGCAGCAAAAGAGCTTTTATTTAATTTTATACACCCTCCATGTAAGAATGGTTTGGCCTGCTCTCTGCCACAGAACAAAAGGGGGAAACTGCCCTGAGTGGGCACACTGCAGGGTCAACTTATTCTGCTCTTTGAGCTCTACAGTTTCTGAATCCTTTTTTTATATTCTTACTTGTCATGGTGGTTTACATTATACTATTGTAAATTATTATTAATTTTATTATTTCCCTTACTCACCACTAAAGCCCTTTCATCATGGTATTGACCAAGTTCCCTTAGCTTCTTTGTTTCATGGGGAGATTTAATTCCCCCCACTGGCCCTTAGATCCCTCCTTTCATCCAACTGGTCTCTCTCCTATTTACTCTGACTTCATTTACCTTGGCATTGGCTGTTTTTTGTTTCTTCCCTCCACTTTATTCATTTTCCTTTGCCTGTACATCAGATGATAACTGGTAAGAAGATCATTATTTTGTAATGCTTTTCATGCTGGATTCTTAAATAAAAATGGAGTTGCTGAGACTTCATTTTCCATGACTCTCAGCCAGTGTGTTCAATATCATGGGAAAGAGAGTACTCAACAACCACAGTACCAAAGATTAGGTATTATATGATTATGGATTGGTACTGCAGCTACTGTGGAAGGCACATCTAATTTGGTTGGCTGAACATCATGAGAAATGTAATAACAGCACCTGTTATACCAAAGGTTAACCTCCAATGCTGCGTAACTACCACGTTTCCTTTATTGGTACCATGCCTTTGTGTCCCTCTAAATGCTCCAATTGGAATACTACCCAGTGTTTGCTGTGCAAAACAGAGCTGCACTACACAACACATCATTAACTTTTGTTGACTACAACTCCCATGCTTATGAAAATCCAAAACACTCAGCACACTGAACGGGTGATATATTACAACAGTAAAAAGCAATTCATAGAGTGTTGAGTGTTTAGGATTTTCTTTATTGTGTGAAGACTTTGGGCACATTTTTGCTGGTTTGCACCTTTCTCATATTGTGTGGGGACCCAGAAATGCAGCCTATGAAAAGAGGTGGAAAGTTTAGGTGGTAAATGATCAGTTTTCCAGATATATTTATATTTGTATTTTAAGAGATGTAGAGTAAAACCTGGGTCTTTCAGGCATTTGTTAAATGGAAATAAACCTCTGAAAACCCATTTAGTTTCTTAAAAACTACTTGCATATATATTACAATAGAAGAGGTGTAATGTTCAGAGACAGCTTGCAAAAATGCATATAAAAAAGGTCAAAAGTCCGTTTTGACATGAATTAAAATCCGTATGTGAATAAAAACAGCAGTAATGATAGTCACGCATCACGCGTCACACATACGGATTTTAATTCATGTCAAAACGGACTTTTGACCTTTTTTATATGCATTTTTGCAAGCTGTCTCTGAACATTACAGGGGACTACAAGCTGCAAGATTGTTCCTTCGTTTTCAAGAAGCATCCACATGTGTAAGATACTATTGTTTTTTATAATAAATTGTTATTGGATATATACTGATCCTTTTCTCTTCCTGATCCTTTTCACTCAATTTATGAGCATTGGAGGAGGAACAAAGAGGACTTTCTACCATATTAGAAGAGCCTTTTAACCTGCTGGGTTTGTGAGTGCAATACTTTATCTCACTTATACCATACTGACATCAAGATATACTGCACTATGGTCTATGTTTTGTTTTCTCTCTTTGCATATATTTTGTAAAACACTGAAGACCATCCATTTGTGTCAGAATTCTACTATCCCAGGCAATTATTATAATCCGGTATTTTTTATGTAAAAGTGGTTCACTTAGCGCACCTACCATCTCAATTCTGTTTTGGGTTACTTTTGCTATATAACACACGTGTGTACACAGAGAAACACACAGGCTGGTGCTGCTTTGGATTAGATTAAGCGCCAGAGTTCTCACATCTTCTTTTTATAGGACAGGGTAGGTTCTGGCTTTTGGAGGAATGGTGCCGGGCAACAGGTCGATGGCTCAATCATAAGGTCTGTGCGGAGGTAATTTGTCAGCTTTTTTCTTAGAGAACACGTCCAAATAGCTGCAGTAGGAGTTTTTTGGGGTCTTCAGTAGGTAAGTTCAGGGCAAGACTTACTGGATTGAAAGATTGCATACAACCTCTAAGTCCACAAGTTTTACGGACTATATGACCCTTTTGGCCACAATATAAACAGAGGTGCATCAGTCGTCTGCGCTTCTTCTCTTCGTCCGATAAACGGAGTACAGGACCCATCTCCATGGGTTCCTCCGTGGAGGAGGTCACAGTATTTCTGGTTGCAGGAGTAGATGATACGGACC
This sequence comes from Pelodytes ibericus, assembly GCA_036172795.1. Lineage (NCBI taxonomy): Eukaryota > Metazoa > Chordata > Amphibia > Anura > Pelodytidae > Pelodytes > Pelodytes ibericus. The sequence goes on along the minus strand of CM069857.1, from coordinate 217,133,737 downwards.
GGAAAGCGGCAGAGGTAGGACGAGGTTTACGGTCTCTGTCTTTCTCTTGTTGTCTTTCTTGCATATGTGCCTCTAATTGGAGACACATTGCAATGAAGTCTTCAAGATCATCAGGAATCTCTCCGCATGTCAATGTGTCTTTTAGGCGATCATTAAGGCCTCTACGAAAGGCAACTTTCTCATAGGCTAGGGTTTTAAACTCGATTACATACTGTGCCAGTGTCTTCCTTCCTTCATGTAAATCGAGAAGGGTAGCTTCAGCCGACTCTCTGCGACCAGGAGCATTGAATACAGACTTGAATGCTGAGATGAAGGCATCAGCGTCTTCCAAATTAAGGGAATCTTGTTCTACCAACGGGGATGCCCACTCTTGAGTGTCTCCTCGCAGGAAGCTGATAATGAATGAGACCTTTGAGGAATGAGCTTGAAAAGTTAGGGGTTGATTCTGGAAGTGGAGTAAACACTGGTTAAGAAAACCCCTACATTCTTGTGGATTGCCAGAATATTTGTCTGGAAGTGGCAACTGAAACGGAGGGGGCACTGGAGAGAGCTGGGAACCAGAGGCAGTTAAAGATCGAAGTAGCTCCATCATGACATCAAGTTTCTGATCCAGGGATTGAAGATGAACAGAGTGGGTAGTAAGAATCTGGTCTTGTCTCTGGGACATCCTGGTTAGATCTGCAGGATCCATTTTGGCCTGTGCAAACTGTTACGGTGTACCAGTGATACCCAGGAGGAGGGACCCTTGTTGCAAGATCACCTCTTGGGAAGTACTTTGTGGTGTTCACCCTGACAAATATGTACCCGAAGGTTGAGCCCAGGGTAATGTTTTGCCAGAGGCTTGTGCGGCACAAGTACAACCTAGAGGTAACCAGGAATGGGTTGCTGGAGTACTCTGAGCAGCACAGGAGACAAGACAGACTGGAACAGGTTGATGATATAAATAGGCTAAGATCAAGCGGAGTCGAGGAACAAGCCAGGGGGTCGAGGCAGGCGGAAGACAAGCAAAGTCAAAAACAGGCTGAGGATTCGAGGCAGGCAGAGATCAAACGAAGTCAAGGTACTAGCCGGGATTGATGCAGGCAGAGTAAAAAAACAAACCGAGGTTCAATATCAGAAGTCAGATGAAATATAACAGTAGCCCAAAAAGAGAGACAATTGTTTGTACAGGCAACTAGAAAATGATTGAACAGGTGAATACATATAGGAAGTAATTAGCATAGACCAATGGAGAAGGAGATGGGTGTGTCAGGAGGGAGGAACAGGAAAAAACAAAAAGAATACAGAACACTAAAATATATATGCTTATATATTACAATAGAAGAGGTTCCCAAGTGATAGAAAGAAAATAAAACCGAAAATAAAAAATGAATGCATCTATATGAAGTCTGTATAGAGAGTAAACAGACTCCAAAAACATGGCCACCGTAGATGAAAAACATCTCCAGAAGTCACTAGTGACTTCCTGACTCCAAAAACATGGCTGCCGTAACAACACGAGCGCTATGACAGCGTGAGGACGGAGGTGACAATCGATGTGAGGGGATCAGGTGAGTGACAGCAGCTACGTCTGCAGTTTGGCTAGACACAGTAACACATTATCTGTGTACAATCAAATAGTAAATAGTTCTCTTCCAAACCTAATTCCTTTAATTCCTACTTGAAGTAGCAAGTGGTTCCATCATTAACACAAAGGTCAAGGGCGACAATGGGCCCTCTTGCAGGGTGCCACTGGTAATTAAAAATGTATTAGAAAAAGAAAAACCTGAATTAGAGACATGTGCAGATATATAGTGGTAGCACAGAACCTATAAACACTTTAGGCAGATAAAATTGTTCCATCACTTTTAACATGAATATCCAGTTCAGTCTATCATATGCTTTTTTTTTCGCATCAAGCAAAACTAGAACAGATGGGATTTTCTCTGATTTGATCTTTTGTAATAAATCAATAACACTTCTTCTGGAACTGTGAGATACCTGCCTACCTGATACACATGAATCCACTCTTTCAAACCTTTATTGAAACATGATGCTAAAACTTTGGCATACAACTTTACCCACTTTAAGAATGGTTACTACATAGGCATCCAACATCTCTGGATGAATGAATGTTGTTGTGTGTATCAAGTTAGATAAGTCAAATAAGGAATTAAGGTATCTTTAAATATATTATAATACTTATTTATAAACCAAACAGGGCCTCGAGATTTAGAAAGTTTCAATGTATGTATGTATAGCCTCTGAAACCTCATCTAAAGATAAGACCTTAGCTAACATTTATTGTTTTTCCTCTGATAAAGTATGGAGATTAATGTTTTTAAATACCTATTTATCATTTGTTTGGCTGGCAGTCTCAATCATTGTTGTTTATTCAGATTATAAACTTTCTCACAATAACTTGCACAATGATTTACTAAATCCCTATGATGGGAAATCCTTTTTCTTATCATCATGTAGATAAGGAATCTTTGCGTACTTTAGAATTTTTCTAAGTTTATTAGCTAACAATTGAGATGCCCAATTTCTCTGCACATAAAACTTTTGTTTTAAAATCTTTAACATGTTCACAGTATTTTATTTTTAATCACAGTAATTTGTATAGTCGATTTCTTAGAAGGGTTTTGTTTATTGAGGGTAGTCAAGTTAGACGGTTCAAATTGCAGAAGTCTTTTAATTTTTTATTAAATTATCTCTAATGTTTTGCCATTCTTTGAATAACTATCTCTCTTATGTATGTCTTGTGTGCTGCCCACACTGTTTGCACATGCGTCTCACCATTCAAATTCAAATGTAAAACACTCCTCTAACAGGTATTGAAGATACTGTTTAGTTTGTCTGTTCTGAAGTAATGAGGCCTTCAGCTTCCACGACCCTCCCCCTTCTGGGTCTAGGACAGTTCTTCGCGACTGCTTCACTGCTGAGAGTTCCGCGCGGCATTTTGAATGCTGAACTGTCAGCGGTAAAGATCAACGTGGCGCCCTCAGTGATGAACTGTCAGTGCTTACAAACATACACACCCCAATAAATTAACCCCCCCTAATAAATGAACCTCTCTAAAAGTGACCCCAAACCCCAATACTTTCCCAGCCGAACACAAAACCTAATACTAACACTACCCCAGAGCCTTAATACTAACATTATCTCCCAGAATCCTAATACTAACATTACCCCCCTGAACCCTAATACTAATACCTAAACCCCCGAACCCAAATACTAACATTAACCCTAATACTGTGCTATCCTCCCTGAACCCTAATACTAATACCTAACCCCCACCGAATCCTAATACTAAAATGTACCCCTTTAACCCCTTTGTGACGCGTGGAGCTTGCGTCCCAAAGGGGTTAATAGGGGTTAATTTTAGTATTAGGATGGGTAGCCAGGAACACTATGGCAGAGTCCTGATCAGGGTCTTAATAGTCTGACAGGTGGGATCCCGCTGCAAGATCCGACCACAGCTCATCAAAGGGAGCCGCGATGAGCTGTATAACGCTGGACGTACTATGCCGTCCTAGTGTCTTTTAGGCACTGAAAATCAGGACGGCATAGTACATCCTAGTGTCGGGAAGTGGTTAAACATTAATAATACTCACTTTCAGTTATCCCGAAATGAACTGTCCAGCGATGAAAGATCCGGTGATGACCTCTCGCATGACGAACTGGCCATTGAGCGAGAGGGGACAGTGAAGTGGCTGCGTTAATGCAGCAGCGATGAACTGTCCCATCCCACCCCCTTCATGGGTATCCACATTGTATTGTACATTTAATGGGAACCAGATCAGACCACTGCATCTGACCAACAGAAAATTTCTCTAAGGCCTGTAAATAATTTGGATCCATCAAAATATAATAAATTCCTAAATAACTATTACATATCTCTGAATGAAAAGAGTAATCTTTCAGGTTAGGATGTTTAGACCTCCACCCATCATATACTCTGAAAGAAGAAATTAGGTAAGTGAACTGTTTACTGAAATATTGTACATTTTTCTTGGATGATCTATACCTCTATGAGGAGATGTCCATCTCAGGATACATTGTAAGATTAAAATCACCTGTCACAAGCAATGCACCATGTTTAAAATCATTAATCTTATGCAGTACTCTAATTAAAAAGTGTATCTGTTTTGTATTAGCAAGATAACTATTGGCAATAGTATATGGGGGAAAAAACAACCGGTATACAAATGAAAACCACAATAAACGGCATCATGACCAGCCAGGATGCATAAAAAAAATGTTTATGAAACTTAGGCAACCATTCTTGCAATAATTTCCTGGGTTTAGGTACAGGGGATGGCGCCTTCAACTCACAACTAACACCCATTCAATTAGATTAGTTCTGGCCTCCTCGGGTGTCATGAAGATATATAGCTCTCCATTTAATTTAACTATTAATTTCCCCATTTGTAGCTGCATAGACAGGTAAGCCTTGATAATCCTGTAGTGTGGTCTCAGTTTTACAAAAGGCAGCCATTTAAACACTCTCTAGTGGAATCTAATGATAGTATCTCTCGGAACAGCTTGAGTACGATTTTTTGTTTGGGTATTCTGTGTACCCTACATATCATAAACTCAGACACATTCAGTATTAGTATTTTCGTAATTACCATCACGTATTCTTTCAAATCTTGTGGGGCCACATCTTCTGAAATTCCTCAAATGCATACATTGTTCCTGCGGGAAAGATCAGCTTGTTTTTGAGCATTAACAACTCTTCACCATTGCCATTTGATTTATCTACAAGCTCATTCCTTGTATCAAAATATGTGGCCGTCTTGTTCTCCATATGTGCCGTACACTCTCCAATCTACTTCACAGGATAAGAACTGCACTTTTGATGTCAGATTGGATTTTAGTATACAAAGCCTCCAACATACTGTTTATTTGACTCCCTGTAGCCGGGTCTCCTATTCACACTCCAAAAACCCATCTTGTTCATCATTTGAGGTCTTCCCACCTCTGGAAGAGGAGACGCACAAATCTCCGCCATCTTGTAAAAGCAGCTTACGTTTATTGTTTGGAGTGAAGAAATGAGTCGGTTTATCTGCTTTTCTGTCTTTTGGCTTTCCATGTTTGGACAGTGCAATTCTCCACAATTTCAGACTTTACAGGGTATTATTTTAAAAGTCAAACTGCCTTTTGGATATATGTTTTAGCCGGTTTAGTTCATGCTGGGCACAAGGCTCCAGTCACCTGCATCCTACTTCATTGGTGGCTCAGCCACGCCCCCTCCTGGAGTTAATTTTTAAAGTTTCAGCTATGAAATTAATAAAGCCCAAAGCACCTGTTTATTCAGTAACTTTGCGCCTTCTTTACAGTGATGACAAGCTGTTGGACATTATATTCAATTATAGGTGTTCCTTAACCCTTTAAGGACCAGGGATTTTCCTGGGCCAAGGACCAGAGCGTTTTTCAATTTTTAATACTCGGTTTTTGAAACATAATTTTCCTCTCTCTCATTTAACGTACACATACAAGTTATATGTTGTTTTTTAAAGGACAGTTAGAGCTTTCTTTTGATACCCTATACATAAAAATGATTTACATTTTAGTATTAAAAAATACATATAAAAGAGGAAATTTTTGAGGAAAAAAAAGTTTTTCCCCATTATTTTCCCAATAATAAGCTACATAACTAGTGCAACACTAACCCACTTATCCCCCCTAATTAACTAACTAATAAAAAAGAAAAATATTGGTTCCCAAACCCCCCATAACAAAAAAGACAGAAAAAAACTCTGAAGAGTGCGATGTCAGATCAGTAAAAATCATGCAACAGGCATGCAGGGGTTAAATTTTATTAAATTAATATATTAAAATTACCTTTATTTATTAAAAAAAACTTTATAAATTGTAAAAAATAAAAAAATCTGTTAAAAAAAAAACTAAATGAGGGCCATAAAGTGGAAGGAAACTGATCACAGTTAAAAACTGTGATCAGCAATGAAAGGGTTAATTTTTATTTTTATTTAACCTCTGTATTTAATTAATTTATTTTTACTTACAGGTCACTCTCTGTGCTTCACTATAAGAATGTGAAGCACAGAGAGTGAATTAGAGGCAAAGTCAGTGTGTGAACACACTGACTTTGCCATCTAATTTGCATGTTATCGCGGTTATCACGTTATCACCGCGATCACATGCCCGGAAATGCACCAATCGGGTCCAGGAGCTTTGCCTCGGGTGCGAGGCTTAGTCCTGGACCCGTTGCAGACTAGCTGGCGGTGCCCACGGAGCGCACCGCCGGCTAGACTGCATGACGAGTTAACTCGTCATAAGGTCGCTAATGCGGCGGCTCTTATGACGAGTTAACTCGTCATAAGGTCGGGAAGGGGTTAATAGAACTGTGTTATGATCACACTAAATGTGAATGTCTCATGGTTTTACTGCTGTTTTTTCACAACAGCCCTCTGCGATACTGGTGTCCCGGGCCCGGCGTGTCCAGGGGGCCCGGTGGGCCCGGTGGGCCCAGGTCATGCCAGGAAAAAAAAAATCCCCTTCTCTTAAGCCGGTCTGCAGCTGTGAGGGAAGTGTTGCGCGCTCCCCTCCAGCCGCATGGCTTCAATAAAGTTTGTTTTAAAAAAAAAGTTTAAACAAACATTATTGAAGCCGCGCGGCTGGAGGGGAGCGCACAATGCTTCCCTCACACCCACGGAACTGCAGAGCAGAGCACCGGGAGACAGCAGCAAGGAGGTAAGTACTGGGGAAGAGGGGAGGAGGGTGGAAGATAACGAGCATACTGAGGGGAAAAATCCTGGTATATTGAGTGGCTAAATCTTGGCATATTAATTGGCATAATCCTGGCATATTAATTGGCATTATCCTGGCATATTAATTGGCATTATCCTGCCATATTAAATGGCATAATCCTGGCATATGAATTGGCATTATCCTGGCATATTAATTGGCTAAATCCTGGCATATTAATTGGCATAATCCTGGCATATTGAGTGGCAAAATAATCCTGGCATATTACATGGCTAAATCCTGGCAACTGAAATGGCTAAATCCTGGCATATTAATTGCCATTATCCTGGCATATTGAGTGGCTAAATCCTGGCATAACAAATAGCATAATCCTGGCATATTTATTTGGCATTATTCTGGCATTGTGACGATAGGGTACTGGATGGAGGTCAATATGCAGATGACAACTAACCTGTCTAGTAATGTGAGGATTAAAGGCAGGAACACAGCAATATTGTAATCCAGACTTCGAAGGGTAAACTGGTAGCAAGATACCACAATAAGAATCCAGACAGCAAGTATAGTCCAGGCTTGTGCGGGTTACAAACAGGAACACAGCAATATTGTAATCCGTGCGGGTTACAAACCGGAACACAGTAATATTGTAATCCAGACTTCGGAGGGTAAAGGTAATAATAGCCGAGGTCAAGGGAACCAGACAGACTGCAAAACGGTAAGGTAATCCGGGATCAGTAGGTATCAGAGAGACAGCAAAAAACGAAGAGACGGTCCAGGGTCAGGGGCAAAGGCAGGCAGAAGAGTAGTCGAGGAATCCAAGGTCAGCAACAGTAATATAAACAAAGAAAAACGCCAAGGGAAGCTGATAAACACGAGAATCACCAAGCAAGGAGTGTTTGGTGATTCTGCCTTTTAAATTCTCCCGCGTCTCGAGGGTACGCGGCGGACGTGACGTCATCGGACGCGCGCCTAGTGTGGAGACGGAGTTTACCAGAGTCAGTGAATGCACTTGCAAGCGCATACGATGGCTGGACAGGTAGGCAGGGATACACAGGGGAACTACTGCGGGGTAGTTCCTGACAGGCATATTAATTGACTAAATCCTGGCATATTAAATGGCATAATCCTGCCATATTAATTGGCTAAATCCTGGTAAATTAAATGGTATAATCCTGGCACATTGAGGGGCAAAATCCTGGTATATTAATTGGCTAAATACTGGCATATTAATTTGCATAATCCTGGCATATTAAATGGCATAATCCTGGCATATTGAGGGGCAAAATCCTGGCATATTAAATTTCAAAATCCTGGCATATTGAGGGGCAAAATCCTAGCATATTAAATGGCAAAATCCTGGCATATTAAATGGCTAAATCCTTGCATATTGAAGGGCAAAACACTGGCATATCAAATGGCAAATTGACTGGGGAAATACTGGCATAAAATGGGAAAAGAATGACATATTGAGGGGCAAAATCCTAGCATTTTAAATGGCAAAATACTGGCATGTTGAATGGCAAAATAGTGGCATATTAAATGGTAAAAGAATGGCATATTGAGGGAAAAATACTGACTTATTGAGTGGCAAAATATTACTGGCATATTGAGTGACAAAATATTACTGGCATATTGACCAATTGCTCCCAACCACCCTCCATATTACATTAGACCAGGATAAAATGCTTGTGAGGGTAGGTGGGGCGAGTGGGAGATATTTTCCGGGGGAGGGGGCCCAGAAAATGTGTTCAGTAAGGGGCCCTGAAATTCCTGGTGGCGACCGTGCCTAAATATAAATATTTTTGCAGCTGTGCAAAGATGCACACATGCCACTTCCTGGAGTGGAGTTGCAGTAGGTCAGTAAATGTCTTATAGGAAAAGGAAATGAAGAAGCTAAGAATGTTAGTCTATCATGTAGCTTTCTGGCTAGAACTAAAATCAGACAGAAGCAAAACACTTTCAAGCAGTGAATAATGCAGTTTATAGGCTGGAGAGAATACAGAAGTATGCTCATATTTTGAGAGTAAATGGCTTCTGATTTTAATTTAGATTTATCCCTGACAAATGTCTGCAACACATTAAGTTATGTTTAATTGAAAAATTGCATCAAGTATTTGGATTTTAAATAGAAATGCTTTAATGAAAGAATACAAATAAAGTACCCTCATTGTGTGTATACAACTAGCGGGGCAGCCATGTTGTTTAGAATTCTGGGTTTGATGGGACAGTTTTCCTTCATCTGATACAAAATGTCAGCTCCCTGACAGAGTTATTCAAGCAACCGGAGATCCATAAGATACTTTATTAGCATTACTATTAATATGCATACACTTGGTGCAATCTTTTCAATTAATCATAACTAAAAATATGTTTTCAAGTATATGGATATTACACCAGATCATTAAATATCAATAAGTGACTATAGGTTGGATACAATATCATCAATTTAACCTTTCATTGAGTTGTATACATTTTCTCTCTTCTAGTATATAACCATTTAAAATGATTAACAAAGTTTCATGTATTGTTAAAATGTTAACCACTGTGCAGTATAGCACTGAGTACAAATCACTGTTCCCTGCAGGTAACTAATAGCAAAAGAAAAATACTTTTTATGAGGGCATTTTGTAAAATAATAAACTTTGCTGTTTCTGTTCCATTAAATGAAGCAATCAAATTGCAGAAGGACTGCTTTCTTATTTCACAAGACAGTCACTGAAAATCCTAGGTTTCCTTCCCCTTATTTGTAAAACATTTGATGACATTTCCTTTTATTTACTGAAATGTGTCACAAGTGGAGGAAGATTACTGCTGATTCAGCAAAACCGTGCAGGTCTTTCAACATAATTGCTTCAAATGGATTATACTACTAAATCTACTGACAATTCTGTTGGGCTTGGAAGATTGATACCCAGCTGTCTCTTTCCTTGAACAGCACAATTAAATTGATAATTAGAATAAATATCACATTTCATTTCTGATTTGTCTTGTCTTGCAAACTTTAGTTGCAGTTCTGCAGATGAGTAGTGCATTTCAATGTAACTAGATGTAAACTTCTTTACACAAGTGATAAGTAGCACACCTGCCAACTTTCCCCCATGGCAAATTGGGATGCCATTCTGACAGTTCTACTGCACATGAGCACAATGCTGTGTATGCTCAGTACACCTTCTCCCATATAGTAGACACCGAAGAATGTGATCAGGACTGGTTGTCACATTGAGCTCTATCTCTGTCCCAAAAAGCTTGTAGAGACAGCTGGACAGACTCTCTCCCCCCCCCCCCCCCCCTCCATCTCTTAAATTCATACCCTAACTGCAAAGCGGGATGGTTGAGGGGTATGAAGTAGGGTTACACATTGATGGTTTATTAAGGACAGCTATGAAAAATGCATAATCCATGGCATTGGTTAGAATAAAGTCTGCAGGCAAATATTACTGATTACAGCCCTGGAGAACACATTTTTCATAAGAATTCCTGAATAAAACGGCAATCTGGTCACCCTGCCCAGTGTATACTGATATAATTGATGTAGAATGCTGCAGACATTTATTCCTATTTTTTGCCAAGATGTGACTTTCAAAAGCAGAGTATCGGGACATCTGTGACATTGTGTCCATGTAACCTGCCAACATTATGTTTAGAATAAAATTCAAGCCTGCAAATGGTAAATAGTAAGGATAAAAGATGTAGAAATAGTTAAAATAGAATAATGCATAATTTACAATGTCCTCTTTAAAATTCATGGTCTATGTTTTTATTTTGTTTACTCCCACAGTGCTAAAAAAAAAAAAAAGAAAAGAGAAACAAAGATGAATCAACAAGTATTTAAATGGGATTGGGATGTAGAGCCTCACGCATGCCATTGTCTCCACCTCCAATGCATCAACTGTCAAAGTAGGACCTAGAAGAAATGTACAGCACACTTTATAAAGGAAGAATTCTGCACTAATATAGAGGTGATCAATAAAGACATTCAAATGCTCCGCCAAAAAATGAAGTTGCAGACTGAACAACTCAAAACGTTGATAGCAGACTACAACCATCTTTCAGATGATACCCTAGATCTCTATAACAAAGCATCAAAAGTTGAAAAGTTATGGAGCCACTATGAGTCCTTCGGACCCATAATTCAGGTGGCTTGCCTAACATTGCACTCTCCTCTCCTTTAGCCCCGGTTATTGTTTATTTTTTAACAATGTCCCAGACCACCTACCATCAGTCATGATTGGGCAATTCTGTCCCGAATGGACAAGGATCCTACTACCATAACGGATCTGTTTTTTTGTGCTATATCACTACTGGGCTTTGCCCATCATGGAATTATGAAACAACCTTATATGGCCACCTATTTGTCCTTCATACTGGTCTGAAATTACATTTTCAGAACCTTATTATGCACTGAACATCAAAAGGCTCATAGTGATCTGCACTCCAACACAGGAATACCTGCCGAATATACCTATCCCGAAACTTTATTTTACAGCTTTTGCTACCTTATATTCTCACCCTCTCTCCTCTGTACCACGCCTGAACGGCGTACATCCCTGTACATCTATGCACGCTCCCAGTTCTTCTCACAAATCTCTACCATTGGAGGCACCCTGGCGTTTTGGATCACTACCCAATTCAATTACTTGAATTTCTGGCCCTGGACAACTGTACATAATTAGAGATACAGACTCTCATTCACCTTCTATAAAACTGTACCTGTTTGAATGGCTATTGTACCCAACTGTGAATGATTGAATGGACTCAAACTGACTGCTTAACTTGCATTGTTCCGAAATATTGTTCCGAAATGCATACTGGTGAAATACCAGTTACAGGATAATTCAACTTAATTAGTTAACTGTCGGACTGACCCCACAATACATCTTGAATGATGGCTTCTAACTTTACATACACATATTTTCATGTATGGTTTACCTTTACCTGAACTAATGTAATTAACTGTTATGGTTGAATGCCATAGGTACTAAGCTACAACTAGGCAACAAAATGTAGTATTTTTACCTGTATTATGTTTCTATCAATAAATTTTCATAATTGATACTGTTTCTGAAAGTTATTTCAATTTTTACCTTCTTGCAATTAATATAATCCTTTCCAGCCACAGTCAGGCAAAGTATGTAAGACTAGTTTTTATTATTTTTCTTTTCATTTACTTAATTCCTTCCAACTACTTTACTTTCTCTCTCTCATTCTTGTTTTTTTCTATTTCCCCTCCTACTCCACCCCCCACCATCTGCCAAAGATACATCGCCAAAAACCTCAGACTAACTGACATATATTAATTTCATATCTCACACCCCCATAACCATTCATAACGCCCATGCCACAAAATATCATATCCCTAAATGCACACAGCCTTAATTCGCATCAAAAACAAAGAACACTACTCAGACACTTAAAGACCATGAAAGTAGACATCACACTCATTCAGGAAGCACATTTCTCCAGATGAAACTTCCCCAAACTGTGAAGCCATCTGTTCCTAACATGTATCACAGCATCTACCTCTAAAAGAAATTAGGAGTGGCTATTCTGATCCGAAATAAATGCCCCTTTATCCTCCAAACATCTCAGTCTGGATACATATACTTACCCAGCCACATCAACTCCACTCCATTAAGTCTACTCGATATATATGCCCCATCAGTCCCCGACCATACATTTTGGACTAACCTCACCACACAACCTCCTCATAAACTAAACATATTGGGGTATATGAACACCAAGCAGACCCATGCACCCATTTATCTTCAGATAAATTCCTCCTGTCTTTCATTAAGAGACACACTATCTAGATGTCTGGATATTACAACACATGAGCACAAAAGACTACACCTTTTTTCCCATCCCCACCTAACTTACTCCCAGATTGACATGTCCCTAGTTTCTGCTTACTGTATGTCTTGGATCTATGCCTATGTCCATATCCATAATATTATCTGATCCAATCCCACTAACATTACTATTAATCCGCACTCCACAAACACACAAGAACATGTATGTGGAAAATGAATACTACAAAATGACAACTCCCTTACATCAAATCTGGACAGCACATAAAACAGTCCTACATGGAATTCCAATCAAACATTGTGCACACCTCAAAAATCAAAAACTGCATTCCTTAACTAACTTACAAACCCAGCTTCACTCACTTTCAAACACCCTTCCACAGCAACTTCAAGCAGTATGAATTGAGATCTGATGCTAAGTCCTTATGAAAAATCATACAAAGCGGACCGATTACTCATCTCACTCCTCCAAACTCACAACCACAACAGACCCATCCGAAATAGCAAAGGAATTCCATATATTTTGCTCGCAAATTTACAATAATTTGCCCCCAACACTCTGCTGAGTCACCCTTTTCTATGGTGTTCCTGCTTCAGTCACCCTCTCTAGGGTGTTCTTGCTTCAGTCACTCTTCTCAGGCCTCACCCCTTACCTAAAGCTCACCCCTTGTTTAACCCTTTACTCCTAGCTTTGCTTTGTCTACAGTTCCTGCTAAAGCTCTTTGTTTATACTGCAGTTCCTACTCAAACCCTCTTCATATTCTGCAGTTCCTTGCTAACCCCCTTTGTCTCTGCTTCAGTCCATATCTCTTTGTTTCTATATCTGTTCGCACCCGGCACAATGAATAACAACATGCAACCAGACAACTCCTCTATCCCTGCACTGAAATGATTGTTGACAATTTGTGTTTCTAAATTGTATGTAATGTCAGGACTACTACTCCTATCACTCAGAAATATCACTCAGAAAACTACAGACTGCAAGACACTCTTTAAGTGCCCCAAGTCAAAGCATCTGATGGGACAATTATAGGAAGAGAGAACCTTGTTCAATATGAGAGTTATGTTTATAAATAAAAGCTAATCCAGAGAAATACACGGTCTAAGCAAATTTAACTCTGTTCTAGTCAAAAGACATATTGCTTCTAAAAGCACTACTAACTCCTCTGCAAAATCTCTTGTCCTTGGTACAACCGTTCGGGTCTCTGGTGAGAAAGTGGCAAAAAGGAAACATTTACCAATTGCTAAAGATTCAAAAGCCTGTCAAAACACCTTACCACAAAGTTATTCCAAATATATATCTGTGAATGCAATGCATGGTTCTGGTCCAATTGAACCCTACAACAGTATAGCTGAAGATCTGCCACCAGAGTTTGTCAATAATAATAATAATAATGTAGCATTCTTTTTATAAATCTGTTTTTGCTTCAGCCTTTAGCCACCCCTGTTCTCAGCAACCATGAACAGTTTGCAGGGAGTGGTTGTATTATTGTTTTTCCCTCATACCTAGGAACCTATGTTTTATAATGTTTTGTTATCACTGTTCCTCTTCAGGGAGGCTGTATATGTCATGCCAGATTCTATTCTCAAGTATCTGATTCCTCCGCGTCCAGAGGCCGCTCCTTTAATGGAGGGGGCTATGTCAGGGTTCTATCCTGACCTCCTGACTCCTGAGTCCTAATTTCTCTGCTTATGTTCCTCCTTCCTCCTCTAGAAGCCTCCTACCTTTAGGTTGTAGACTAAAACCAGTGGATTGATCGAGATAATTGACTTTCCATGAATTTTCTTTCCATCCTAAAACTTCTTTTGATTCTAAGGTATTAGGTGATCTTTAAACTAGCATAATATGAGCCTCTGTGTCTTTATAAATTACAAGACTTTGCTAATTCATGACATAAAGTCATGATTTATAAAGACATGGAGTATTATTCCCACTCTTTTTGTATTTTTCTTTCCCATCCCATGGTCTATATTTAATATGTATAAATTGACACATCATTTATCTTACTTATTTACAGTTATACTGAGTTGTGCACATTGTTTTTAAATTATTGTCCTGATTTTGGGATTTTGTATATTACCTAATTTTCTCTTTCTTTTATTAAAAAGATATGTTTTTTCTCATGAGAGCTGATTACAAGATGGATATTTCTTCATGTGTACTGAATTTTTTTATACTGTTGGCATGTGTTGGTGTCATTTTTTTTTTTGAAGCGAGAGAACTTATAGTGAGGGGAGGAACGGGTTATGTGTTAACGTCTGATTGATTTTTTTTTCATCCTGTTTGTTTTGTTATTATTTTTTATTTGCTGCTGAGGAAAAATAATAATAGAAAGAGTTATGCATAATACTCGTCTCCGTGTCTATATAAATCATGACTTTAAGTCGTGACTTAGCAAAATCTTGTAATTATTTATCCATACTTGAATGTTTCACTCATTATACCTTTTGTATCTAAAATTAGATAATATATGTTCACTTAAATATAATTAATTAAGGTTTCTTATAATTTAACCCCATTAAATCAGTTCCCAGTTTCATTTGCATAGTAAATGACATTGCCGATCAGCTCACTATTGTTAATTGCAAAGGTTCATGTAAATTCCAGTGTTTGCCATAGGAACCTGTTGATTGCAATAACAATGTTAAAATGCCTCCTTTTACTGATTATCATCATGCTCTTTTGTTATTCTTAAGATTTTAAACAATAAATGTGGGACATTTTACAAATTCTTAGCATAAAATACACCAAACAGCCATAGCATCATGATCACCTGCCTAATATTGTGTAGGTCCTCTTTTCATGTCAAAAACAACCTTGACCCATCAAGACATGGACTTCACTAGACTTCTGAATACGTTCTGTGGTATCAAGACATTAGCACCATATACTTTTAGTTCTGTAAGTAGCGAGTTGGGGCCTCCATGGATTGGACTTGTTTGTCCAGCACATCCCATAGATCCTTGATTGGATTGAGATCTGGGGAATTTGGAGGCTAAGTCAACACAATGAACTTGTTGTTCTTTCCTCAAACCATTCCTGAACCAATTTTTCTTTGTGTTAGGGTGCACTATCCTTCTTAAAGAGTCCATGAAGGAATATTGTTTCCATGATAGGGTGTGCTTAGTCTGCTAAGGAAATAGAGGTGTGACTTGCTGAACAATGATTGCAAACTGCTACAAGACAGAGCAACGAGACAGCTGAAGATATGACGAGCGGTGATCATCCAATATCCTACAACCTTCAAACTTTCTTCAAGCATCAATTTTTTTTTAGTTTTAATATAAAGGAATATACAGGAATATGAAATGTATATAGACAAGAATCTAAATACCGGCAAAGTCAAGTAGTAAAACAAGTGACATTTAAAGCATGTTCCAAGGCTAATATGTACCTCTACATATAGATGCAGATATGAAAGTGTGTATTCTGACTTCTGGACTTGAAGGAAGAATGAATCTTGTTCAAGTTTGTGTGCTTAATTTTTGAGCTCTGAATTTCTCTGTAATTCAGATAATATTAATGATTCAAATGGCGCATTCAATTTGGCCATTTATGTTTAATCGAAATGATACCGAATCTGATTTTGGCTACTGCGAAATAGTCAAACTCCTCCCTCTTTTTAGATACATAAATATTTAAAAAAGATATAATTGCAGTAAAAATATAAAAAATAAATACATATTACAATAATATATAATATAATAAAATACATTATAAAATAATAAAACATGTAATAATACAATAAAATACACATATGAGGTTATAAAATACTTATTACATACAAATACAATAATATAAAATAATATATAAACATACACACACACACGCACACATATATGTATATATATATATCAAATATAATACATAATACAAGTATATATTACATTTAATATAGATAGTACATGAAAACCTTCACAAAGATCTTAGATGCCAATTAGTAAGCCCAATAAAAGTTAGGAGATTGCCATGTATATATATATATATATATATATATATACATTAAAATATATCATTTTTCACACTGCCATAAGAGCAGTGGTTGCAGGGGTAGCACGTTGGTATTTCTCTTAACATCCTGTTTACTTGGTAGTAAACTTGCAAACAAGTCTTGGTGCAGTTTCCTGATTTATGTTAACATATCCTCTCTGTGTGTAGTGTGACTTTACTGACAATAATGTTAAAACACAAGTCACAACCATAAATACTTACGTACACAGAACAGAAGAAAGAGAAATATATTCAAAAACTCATGAATAAGCTGCTTGGTACTTGAATTCCAAATATTTTCTATATTTTTAAGATTATGGGTTCCATGTTTTGCGCCTCACATATACTCAACTACTTAGTAATAATATCAACTATTGTAATGTCACAGCATGTCGTATCACATTGTCAGACCCCAGGGCCCTCTACCACTCAGCAGCAGGTCCCCCCACCTGCCACATTTAACTCTCTCTGCGATATGGCAGCACGATCGCAGATGAGGCCACATCCCCAGCCTTGCACATAGTACCCGCCTCATACATAGCAAGCATGCGTGTTCTGCAACATGTAGGGCATTTCTGGAGATCAGGGGGTGTGCCTGTCACAAGGGAAGGTACAGGGTATAAGGAGGGATGAAGGTAATGCATACTATGCACACCTTCCATTAAGTACTGCAGAGAGTAGAGGTATCTGGTGCTGGTGGGAGGGGCTAGGGACCTGTTCACCTGTTTTTCCCTGCTTGTTTATTGCAAAGCTATGACCTACTATTTTGCCATGTGTATATATGTATATACATTAAAATATATCATTTTTCACACTGCCATAAGAGCAGGAGGACATGTGGGAACAAAACTAAAAATACAATAGTGAAGTATTTATATGAAATTATTTAGCGAATGTGAATCAATAATAGTGGTAATATATACACTCAAAAAAAAAATAGCAGGAAAACAGGTTCTTTACAGCATCAGGTGTTTTAATATAGAAAGTCTGCAAATAATGTAGACAAAACCCTAGGGTCGGATGGTATACTCCCATGGGTTCTTACAGAGCTAAACCTGTCCCTGGCAAGACCATTATTTTTTTTATTTTCAGGGATACTTTTACTTCAGACATGGTGCCCACAGATTGGTGCCCACAAAACCAATAAGGGGAATGGAAAGTTTTATTTATGAAGAAAGGCTAGAAAAGTTAAATTTGTACATTCTAGAGAAACAGTGTCTTAGAGGGGATATGATAACTCTATATAAATATGTACATGGCCGATACAAATGGCCTTCTAAAGACCTATTCATTAACACAACAGTACAAAGGACAAGAGGTCACCTGCTAAGACTTGAGGAAATTAGATTTAGTCATCACTAGCGGAAGGGATTCTGGACGGTATGGACAATAAAGGTAAGCTGAGGGGATAGTTACAGGTGCAAAACCAATGGACTGCTTATATGCTCTCTCTTAGGGGGCATTTACATAAAGAATCAAAGTATATAAAAAAAGCAGACATGCATAATGATAGTTTATATGTAAATATATATTGTATTAGTAATATAACCATGTAACAATGGTCAAAAAAGTATGTGTAGGAGAAAAGCTGAAAAATTGCGAAAAAAACCAGAAAGCTACAAGAAGCGGGAAAAAATAAAGAGCAAGCAAAACAATGCTGTAAGAAAAATAGTATACAATAGAAAAAATAGGAAAAATAGGGGAAATGGAAAAATTGAAAAAAGCTAGACATTTTAGATGCTTTGAATTTATTGAAGCTACTTTTTTTTTGTAATTTGTGATAATAGTAACTGTGCAGCCAAATATAAATCCAGGCATTTATGTGTGTCAAACAGAAATTCTTCCTTTATATTAAGTGCACAGTCACACTCCCTGTGTTAAGGTGCCCCTGTGTCTGAGTAATGAGTAACAATGTTCGAGAGGGGATGTTTTACATTTTTTACATTGGTCCTAAATGTCAAACTGCAAAAGAAATAAAAAACAATATTTAAAATATACAGCTTACATAAAATGAGTATATGCAAATCAGGAGATTGCGTTAAATTACAGCAGGAGGATATCGGAATTTCTGTAGCTTTAGTACTTGTGTTATTTATGCTATGGAACATTTACAACAGTAGGTATAAAAAGATGATGAGGTTTTGTGGAGAAAGAAGATGAGTGAAGATTGCAGTGATTAAACAGTACAAGTATAAATTAACTTAAATCTGTTTTTCTCTAACTGTTAGGAAAAAAGTAAGAGTAATTTAAGTTGATATTTCAGCTATAATAATACGGATTATCACAGATGTCTGCACCACATGCAAAATAGTGAGATACTAGTTAACTTTGTATTTCCTTGTAATGTGTTGCTGAAATTGCCATGCAGTTTTTATTTTAAATGCAAGACGTGTTTTTAGATATTTATAAATGTATGCCATAATATGAAATCTGTGCTACTTTTAGGCTCCTCCGCAGGGGGCCCACACCTGCTATCAGTGGCTCTCGTTTCCCTGTCTGGGCGCCACGTGATCACAGTGTAGGCCGCATCCCAGGCCTGGAGTAAAGCACGCCTCACACCTTCAAAACAGATGGCAGAGGGGTGTGTCATGCGGCCTGATTGCACGCTTCTACTGGAGAGCACAGGGGGGGAGGGAGAGAGGAGGAAGAAAAATCCTCACATCCCCATACTGACTGGCCAGGGGAGGGAGGTAACCTAACATCAGGTGGGCAGAGTTAGGACAGGCTAAAAAATGAGCAAGCACTGTTAGTCATTTTCAAGCTTGGTGTTGCAGTACAGTTCTCCTTAGTGTCTACCTACCCCTGCCTTTAGTCCATAACCCTCTGTAACAGGAAGCCAAGAGCTATGATGTCTCTTGCCCGTTGTAGGTTCCACAAGATTCCTCCTCAGGTCCCTGTCAGCACAAAGTCTCTCAAACGAGCTATAATCACTCTCAGCCCTGCTCAGTATTCCACCAACATAATGGATGAGACCAGTCTTGTTAGGTTAAACAACATGAGCAAACTTTATTTAGTAACACACATACAGTATTTATACATTACAAGATCAGATAAAAATAGACATTTTAACAGTTTAACACTATAGAAAAGATTTTGCTAAGTCATGATGTAAAGTCATGATTTATAATTACACAGAGGCGCCTATTATGCATAAATTATTTCTTTATTCCCAAAACAGCAAGGAAAGATTAAACATAGAATGAACATGAAAAAATGTAAACTAATCAGATGGAGTCTAATAATAACTTCTCCCTCTTATGTAAAACCAAGTGCACAACAAAAGCTCCTCCTCTTACTTTGATGTAAAAATAATCTCAGATCTTCCAAACGAAACTTGAAAACTTGAATCCATAATTCTTAATTCAAACTGATGTAACTGATGTATGTCACCAGAACAGGAAATCAACTTGACTGGACACAACAGGACTCCTGACAGCCAGTCTTTAAATGGTCAAAGTAAGGAAAGAAAAACGCATTATCGTCATGGTGTAAATCGCATAGTAAATAATAATAGTGCTATCATATAAATACACCAAACTTAGAATAAAATAAATCGACATGACATCAATATCAGGCTAGGGTAAAGTCATGACTTTATGTCCTAAAATCTATAAATACACCAAGGCTCCTATTATGCATGTTTAAAGCTGATTTACAACTGTAGATGCAAAATGTGTACATGGCCTAAAATAAAACTCTCTAAATATGCACTCTCTGGACCAATCTGCTGCCTTCACAATATCTTATAATCTATAACCCAAAAGGAAAGTTCTAGAAGCTATTGCCCCTTGGCCAAATTAGGTCCAAAAAAATGAGTATCCACAACTGATTCACATAATATCCATTTGACCCATCAGGCTGTAGATCCTGGAGCATGCGGTCTATGTAAAGCAAGAAACAAATCCGGATATGCCGTTTGGGTAGTTCGGTACTCGTATTCTTTAAGGCACAAAACTGGGCATAATTGCAGATGTGTTAGAAAAGCGGGATAAAAAAATGACTTAACCCCTTAAGGACAGAGCCTTTGAAACATTTTTGTCCTTTCTGGACAATGGCTATTTTAACATTTCTGTGCTGTTTGTGTTTAGCAGTAATTTTCTTCTTCGTCATTTGCTGTACCCACACATATTATATATTGTTTTTATCGGGACAAAAAGGGCTTTCTATGGATGCCATATTTTTGATCATATCTTATCATATTATTAAAAAAAAATAATAAAATATGGTAAAAAAAAAAAAAATACACAAATTTCTTTGTTTTTATTTGAAACAACTTCTCCTCATCGACAATAGCGAACGAAAAAACATGCTAAATAGATTCTACTATTTCTCCTGAGTACAGGGATACCACCCATGCATAGGTTTGTTGGGTTGTTTGGGGGCTAAAATGCCAAATTTGTGAGGTGCAGTTTTTTGTTTTCCAACTTGAAATTTTTACATGCAGACAGCCTGCACCCATGTCCCATTTGGGACATATTTGAAACCAGCCAGTGTATTTTACCCCATCAACCCATATATTTTTTAAAAGTAGACACCCTAGGCTATCTCAAATGGTGGTATTTTAACACTTTCCATGCACTAATTCTACCACCAGCCTTTGTCAAAGTTTGTGGTAGTAATTTTTTTGTGTTTTTTTTTCACAAACCTTGTACTTCAGACATGAATTTACAGATTTTGGTATGTGTCACTGCCAAATAACACCCCAATAAGTGTTCAGCAACATCTCTTGAGTACAGGGATACCCCCCATGCATAGGTTTGTTGGATTGTTTGGGGGGTAAAAGGCCAAATTTGGGAGGTGAAGTTTTTGGTTTTCCAATTTGAAATTTTGACATGCAGACAGCCTGCACCCATGTCCCATTTGGGACATATTTGAAACCAGCCAGTGTATTTTACCACATCAACCCATATATTTTTTTAAAGTAGACACCCTAGGCTATCTCAAATGGTGGTATTTTTACACTTTCCATGCACTAATTCTACCACCAGCCTTTGTCAAAGTTTGTGGTAGTAATTTTTTTGTGTTTTTTTTTCACAAACCTTGTACTTCAGACATGAATTTACAGATTTTGGTATGTGTCACTGCCAAATAACACCCCAATAAGTGTTCAGCAACATCTCTTGAGTACAGGGATACCACCCATGCATAGGTTTGTTGGGTTGTTTGGGGGCTAAAAGGGCCACATTGTGAAGGTGCGCATTTTCAACTTGGAATATTGACGTGTAGCCAGCCTGAGCCCATCTTTCATTTGGGACTTTTTTTTTAAAGTCGGACAGTGTATTTTACCCCAAAAAGTATATATTTTGTAAAAGTAGACACCCTAGGCTATTTTAAATGGTGTTATTTTAACACTTTCCATGCACCAATTCTACCACCAGCCTTTGTCAAAGTTTGTGGTAGTCATTTTATTGTGTATTTTTTCCCACATACATTGTACTTTAGACACAAATTCACATATTTCGGTATGTGTCACTGACAAACAATACCACAATATATGTTCAGCAACATCTCCCAAGCACAGGGATACCACCCATGCATAGCTTTGTCAGCTTTGTTGGGTGTTGAAAGGCTACATTTGAGAGGTGCGCTTTTTGATTTTCAAACTTGGAATTTGAACATGTAGAGCAAGGAAGGGGTTAATAGCTCTTATAAGAGCCTTTGTAGTACTGTACAAAAAAATTAACCCCTAAAAATGCACAGACAAGAAAAAAATTTCTGCTGTGCAGTGATCAGTGGCAGGGAAGGGGTTAATACACTACACTATACAAAGGGTATGGCTTTTATAAAAGCCCTTGGGACTCAAATTTTTTTTTAACATTTTATTTAATTTATTACAATTAAAAAATTATGTTATACAGATCTGTCTCTTTCCCTCACTAAAACTCAAGTGAGGAGAGGGAGGCAGATCCATATGGGTCAGAACAATATTTACCAATATTGATCGAACCAGACGAATGGTGATGCTCATCTGAGAAATCACCAAACCACCTTTGCCACTGATCGGCTGTTACTGATCGCTATACACGTGTTCAGACAGCTTCAAAAGGAATACACGTAATCCCCTAGTGGGTATAATTAACCCCTAGCGAGTCTGACAAAAAAAATGCTGATAGCAAAAAAAAAATCCTTCTGCGACTAGATTGCTCCATATGCGCTGCTTAGGCAGTGACCATATGCACTGCTTAGGCAGTGACCATATGTGCTGCTTAGGAAGTGATATACGGCAAGGAAGGGGTTAATAGCTCTTATTTAAAAAAAAAATTACGTTAAACGTAGTCCCCTAGCGGGTATAATTAACACGTGACGGGTGTAATAAAAAAGTTTTAAAAAAATTAAAAATGCTTCTGCAGCAAGATTGCTGCATTTGCGTCAGATCTCTGCTTAGGCAGTGATCTACAGCAAGAAAGGGGTTAATCTCTCTTAAAAGAGCTTTTTTTTATACTGTAATGAATTACAGTAAAAAAAATTAACCCCTAAAAAATGCACAGACAGCAAAAAATGTGCTGCTGTGTATGATCACTGCGTACACAGCGATCAATGGCAGGGAAGGGGTTAAACGGCTTTTATAAAAGCCCTTGGTGTTTAAAATTTTATTAAATATTTGTTTTATTATTTTATTTTATTTTTTTACTTTATCTGATCTGTCTCTCTCCCTTACTAAAACTAGTAAGGTGAGGGAGGCAGATCAATACTTGTCAAAGGCAATATTTGCTAATATTGCCTTTGACAGTATGATAAGTGCTCATCAGAGCACTTACCATACATGCCTGCACACAGATCACATAGATCTGTTGTGCAGGCATCGATTGGCTCCCCCTAGAGCATCGGAAGTGAAATACTTTCACTTCCGATGCTCTTGCCATTAGAAGGGAAGCGCTGCCTGTATAGGCAGCGTTCCCTTCTACTGAGCCGACCACCATCGGCTCTGGGGAGCAGAACGGTGTTGTTAAGTGCCTCGCTGGCGAGGCACTTTAACAACACCGGAGATGCTTAGAAAGCGAACGATCGTTCGCTTTCTAAGCACATGTGTGCAGCCGGCGCAGCCATTTTTAAATGGCTGCTACGATCACTCCGTGGAGTGATCGTAGCGCGCCCCTGCACATTTGGGGGGTGTTGCACAATGCCTCTACCTAGAGGCATTGTAGCAACACCGTTAGAGTAAAGAAAGCGACCGCTGGTCGCTTTCTTTACTCAGTTTAGTGCATGACGTGCCAGGCACGTCACCTGTCGGCAAGTCCTCGATTTGCCGTGACGTGCCTGGCACGTCATCTGTCGTTAAGGGGTTAATCAAAGTTTTAGTCCTCTTGGAGATATCAAACAAGACCCCTTCCGGAGAGAAAGACCGAGAACTAATCTCCAACGCCACAACCTTGGACACCCATTCACACGAAATCAGACAACAAAGAAGGACCAGTTTCACTGATAACTGTAGATTATAGATATATGCTCCAGTAATCGTATTGGCAAATTAACATCCCAAAGATTGGAGAATCTAGGTAGGGGTGGTCTTGAAAATCTCATACCCTCGAGTAGACCATACCAGAAAATGTCTGCCTGCCGATGATGAATCAAAACACTGAAGGAATGCATCTGTAGCGAACGCCTCGGTATCTGGTCTCCAACTGTAGAACCTCTCTACTAACTGGCGGTCTTTGTCTGAGAATACTATCCCTAGGTGGGGCACTGTTTGACATGGGTGTGCGAGGTAGCCCCTTACAGTCTGCAAGACCCAGGGGTCTGCCGTGATCAAACACCAATTGTTTATGTAATGTTGCGACCTTCCCCCTACCCTTACATGGTAATAAGGGGGAAAGAAGATTGGACTTACCAGATGTAATTTCACCTACTAATACTTTTTTATACTCAGATGACCTTTCAGCTGAATAAACTTGCCCAATAAAACTTAAAACAATATAGAGTCATTCTTACCCCCAAACCACAAGGAGCAATGGATCCTTGTGAAGACCTCTATCTTTGATACACCTGAAAAGCCTTCACCCTGAGACTGAACAAACCCACGAGATGCCCAAGACTGAGAGGGGATGGGCCAGGAAAAAGTTACACAGGCTGTTTCCCTAGCAAGAGCAGAAAAACAATTATGCAACACAAATGCAATGTAAAATGCGTACCAATCATACAAGAATGTTTACTTGAGATGAAATTATACATACATTTATAATTAAATAGATAGGAGGAATATGTTAATAAAATCTGCCACTACCTTCAGCTGATCGCTTTTTCAATGAAGAGTGTTAATTTAGTTTGGCTAAAGTAAACTCGCCATGATATGTAAAATGTAATGTAAAAGGACAATCCTACACCTCATTTCTCTTCTACAGAAAAAACCTAAATGCTCTTGCTATGAACATCAAATTGCATTTTAACTTCCAGTACCTTGGCTGTCAGGACCAAAACCACCTAGCACACAAAGTTTATCCTTACTGTATTTATTATAGTCATAAAATGCATATTTGCTAGACCATTTTAATCCACAAGTTGCAAAGGTTTGACTTGCCCTCATGCCCACCTTGATTTACTATAGCCCACTTTTCTTTCCTAGGTGCACAGCTGTTGCCTCTTATGGTTATGGCACCATTCCTATTCTTTTATTCAAGTTTGGTAGTCAGGACCATTGTAATGAAAGATTGCCCAAACAAATTCTATAAACCATTTGCTCTTACAGAGAAAGGATGTGATGATATTGTCATGTTTGTGTGCTATAAGAGAGGCAAATGTTTGTCTGAAGGTGGCACAGCTATTGAATGAAGGACAAGAATGAGGATAGCACCTGCAGACAGGTAAGAAAAGGGGAATGGGGAAGGCAGCGAGGGACAGTGATACTGAATAGAAGAGTGTGATACTGGTGGAAGAAAGGGACGAACAGATATAAGAAGGAAGAAGATTTTGTGATGCTGGGGAGGAGAGCATTGTGTGAGTTTGAGATTGCATGGGCGCAGGAGCACTGTGTCTATCACCCATATGATGTTGAAGAAGAAGGGATTATGATGTTAGGGTCAAAAGGGAAGCTGTGCTGCTGGGGGGGAGATAGCAGACATAGGGACAGAGAGGGTAAGAAAGAAGGGACGACAATACAAGGGCACAGGAAGAGTTTTGCGCTGGAACACAATAACATTAAATATGTCTCTACATGCTAGGATAATAGGAGTATGTTGTGGACTGAAAACTAATGTTAACAGAGAGAGAAAGACAAAATGTTATTCCTGTGTGATGTATAGAATGGAGATGAACTGTTCATGTTGTACTTATGTCTTGAACACCATGAAAAATTGTTGTCATGACAACATTTTTTGTGCAACTTGGTTGCAGACTACACCACAGATGGGGCTGACATCTGGCCTCTCGATAAAAGAGTTTTATGGCCATATTTTCTGAACTGTATAACCCTTTACTGTCATAATTGTTTTTATTCACTACATCTGACATTTAACTCAGAAAGATAGCAGAACACTCTAAATTCTACATTAGAAATATGATTTAAATGCTGTTGTACAATCAATAAAGCATTACTGTACTACACAATTATGCAATGTCCAATGGATACAATTGTAGAGACAAAATAGCCCAATGTAAACACCAGCCACTGGGGATACACAAAGTGTAAAATTGACTGATGGATACAAGGATAGAGGATGATCTAAAGTCAACAACCCCTAATAATGGTTATCAGGAAGTGTGGTGTGCTTGTCCTGAAGTCAGAGAGGGCAGAAGATGCAAAGGTCAATGACTAGGGGGCCAAGGATTGTTATTGGAGACCTAACATATTGCTCTCATTGGATTCCCCCAACTATTGATAGCAGCTAAAATAGAGAACTATTTGAACTGCATGTGAATGGCAGGATTATCTCGTAAATGCTTACTGTCCTAAAGGTGGTAAGAGAATTTAGATTGCTAACCACAAAGGCTGTTCAAAAGGATTTTTTTTGGCCCTCTCTTCTGTATTCATTGCACAAATTGATAGAAATAGGCTTAGGGCAAATGTATTTATTTGGACTCAAAATTTGCTAAAGGTTACAATGCAGAGAGCTACTACAAATTAAAAATTCTAGTGAAAGTATTAAATGGAGTATTTGCCCTGGGTCCTTGTTTTTTTATTTGCTTACTAATGATCTCCCAAAATGCACTGGGAGCCGTGTCTCAGTGTTTGCTAATGAAACTCCTGTGTATAGCTACAAAATACTAGAATTTGGACAGCACCCCATAACTGGCATACGTTATTTAGTGCCTCACATAATTTTAACATAATTTTTTACATTTTAAATATTTGAAGTTATTTTAAAAGCATGTAGCTTAAAAAATACTGGAGATTTAGTCACAATATATGGCAATATATTACTTAGCTCACTAATACGCCAAAGTATCCCAAACTTGGTGAGTCCTATTTGTATAGCTTACTTACATGGAACTGAATCTCTCTTAAGCTATAATTTATACAATATCACTGGACACCATATATACAAAGCAACTAATTTTGGTCACTCCAGTGGTGCTATATAACATATGCCAGTTATGGGATGCTGTCTAAATTCTAGTATTTTGTGTGTATATAAAGGCTGACCAGCTTCTGGGTGTGCACCCCACCCACTCGCAGGTGCTCTGTATTTGACGACACAAAATTAAGTAGGGTAATATAGTCTGAACTAGATGATCTAGACAATTTGGGTAACTGGGCAAAATGAGATTCAATGTAGAAAAAGGTAAAAGTATGCATTTTGAGCATAATAATAACAATCAACATATAGTTCAAATGGTGTTTCTATGGAGAAATCTACCGTATTTGCTCGATTATAAGACAAGGTTTTTTTCAGATCAAATGCTCTGAAAAATCCCTCTCGTCTTATAATCGAGGTCGTTTTATAATCTGACCTCAAATTGAGGTCAGACTATAAGACAGGGATCCAGGTCCCCAGCAGAGCTGCAGGGGACCTGGATAACCCTCTCTAACAGCAGGTTATACATAAGGAAGTAGACCACGAGGGTCAATATCTGACTATTTTTTGTAAGATCAATTCTATCATATACACGTTGGTTAATGTCTATCTTACCAATATGGCACCAGATGGCTTGTTGAATAAGATTTTGGAGAAAACAGAGTCGGTCAGAAGGGGCATCTGCTTCTGTTAGGGTGATTTCAACTGCATAATGGATCACTCTTTGGACAAAAAAATTTGTTTAAAAAAACCTTAGTTGGTAAAAGAATTATAAAACAATCTAAGTCACTCAACAATATCTTGAATACATTTGATTTTCTGTATCTGTGGAGGACTATCCACCCACAGGAACGTGATTACACTCATTTTTCAAGAGTCCATCTGACATATTCGAGGATACACATGACCTGGAGAAGCCTTAAAGCAGTTAATAACCTTTCCTGGATTAAAATCCTGGATAACATATCCAAAGATACATGGAAACTAAATGATGGTCTGCTCTATAGCAAAGAAAATCTATAGTATATGGGAGGAATTATTAACTGGTTTTTTTTTCAAGAAAATATATCAGGAAAACTGCACCTGTGAGTTCACCACTCTCCATTCCACTCTGAATATCATTGCTCACCTTTAAGAGGGCAGTTATCGTGGAGTGATTTGTCTGAAACCCAGATTGAAGCAAGGTTAGATACTTGGACCGTTGATAATACTCGCACAATTGATCATGGGCACATTTTTCCAGGATTTTAGAAAGGATGAATAAGCTTAGATCAAAAAAACTGCAAACCGTACAAATAAATTGAGATAAGGAATTAAGATCCCCGTCTGAGATTGGTGCCCTTTTCAATCAGTTCTATGAGAAGCTGTATAATCTTAAGACATTGATCCCAGTGGAGAGTATCTCTGCGTATTTGGATCAAGCCAAACTCCTTCAAATCTCACAGATTCAGAGAGAATAGTTAAACAGACCAGCACATAAAGCCGAACTAGATAGGGTGATTTCCAATGTGGTTAAATATAAAACCATTGGACTGCATGGTTTTACCAATCTTTTCTATAAATCTTTTAAGTCCATGATATCAGATCAATTAGTGAAGACTTTTAATGCTGCAGTAATGGCCAGAGCCTTTCCGGAGGAGATGACCCGAGCAAATGTTCTGCCCATACTGAAACAAGATAAGAATCCAGAAGACATCCCTAGCTATCGCCCAATATCGTTAATAAATATTGATGTCAAACTTTTCTTAACCATTCTGGCATCTAGGCTTAAGACTATCATAGAAACAATAATCTATCCTGATCAGAGTGATTTTGTGCCCGGAAGATCTGCCTGTAACAACTTACGCAGAATAATTGACAGATTGGACTTCCATTACTGACACTAGCTGTTGATGCCGAGAAGGCTTTTGATAGGGTTAGTTGGCGTTATTTAAGACATACCATCATGAAATTCGGCATACAAGGATATCGTGCAGACATCCCCCAGCTGCCCGATTCACCCTGGTGGCTAGTGGGGCAGCAGAGGAGGTCGGCACGATCGCCGGGACTTCTGTGACGAAAGCGGAAGTACCCGGCTTCTTCATAGAAGCCCCAGCGGTCGTGCCGGGCGGAAGCAGGGGAGTCTGCGCTCATCGCGCAGACATCCACTGCTGTTAGAGAGGGGGATCCAGGTCCCCTGCAGCTCTGCTGGGGACCTGGATCCATGTCTTATAATCTGACCTCAATTTGAGGTCAGATTATAAGAAGACCTCGAATGTAAGACGAGGAGCATTTTTCAGAGCATTTGCTCTGAAAAAAACCTCGTCTTATATTCGAGCAAATACGGTAATACCTTGATTGAATTATTTATTCCAGATGCTCCCACTCTCAGTCCCTGAGAGCTGGTTGGCGCTATTACAAACCAGCTTCACTCCTTTTATCTGGAAGGGTAAAAAACCCAGAATTAGCCAGAAATTACTCACAAACCTAGGCAAGGCAGGGAAAGTTTCTCAATTATTAGACAACATTATTTTACCAGTATATTTGTGTATATATACCGCAATCAACTTGAGGCAGCAAACCAGGAGGGATGGTACCACATTGAAGCTGAAGCAACAGGTACCCGTGACCTTAGTCGCTTCATGTGGAATAGTCAAAGCTTAAATAAGGTCCAGATATCTCCAAATTTGATTCTGTCTCAGATTCTCCCCATATGGGAAAATATTAAGAAATCCCTGTATCTCCATAATAAATTTCCTCCCCATTTTAAGATTAAAGTCTTGCAACAAAATCTGGTAGACTTTCCTTTTTCTAGATGGGTTCAAAGCGAAAGACTAGAACGTATTGCAAAATGTTTGTGGGTCAAGATATCAAAACGTTTCCAGTCCTAGCTTCAGAATTTCATCTTACCAACACTGAGATTTTCCACTAGCTGAGAACTTTCTGCAAAAAAAGGTTTTGCACTTCGATGAAGCGATTAACAAGCTTAAAAGTATCATGAATTATGCTAAAGTTGATATGGTCCTGGCTAAAGTGGCTGGATTACTACGATCCATATAGAAGCCAGCACACTTCCCTTTCCCTGCCACTTATCACTGCAAAGCAGTACATTTTTTCTTGTCTGTGCATTTTTAGGGGATAATTTTTTTGTACAGTACTACAATGGCGCTTAAGAGAGCTATTAACCCCTTCCTTGCTCTACATGTCAAAATTCCAAGATGGAAAATCAAAAAGCACACCTCTCAAATGTGGCATTTTAACCCCCAAACAACCCAACAAACCTAGGTATGGGTGGTATCCCTGTACTCAGGAGATGTTGTTGAATACATATTGGGCTGTTGTTTGGCACATACCAAAATACCAAAATCTGTAATTTCATGTCTGAAGTACAATGTTTGTGAAAAAGAACACAAAAGAATTACAACCACAAACTTTGACAAAGGCTGGTGGTAGATTTAGTGCATGGAGAGTGTTAAAATACCACCATTTGAAATAGCCTAGGGTGTCTACTTAATAAATATATAGGTTGATGGTGTAAAATACATTGGCTGGCTTTAAATATGTTCCAAATGGGACATGGGCGCAGGCTGTCAAAATTCCAAGTACGTAAACCAAAAAGCGCACCTCTCAAATGAAGGGTTTGCCTTCTTTTGAATCAACAAGGAATGGTTGAACTTGATGGACACAAATATTTATACAACCAAAACTACTATGTAACTATGTAACTACAACATGTAATTTGTTTCTCCTTATTCAAAATGACAGCTAAATGTTATAGCTTCGCTTCTGCAGAGGATTGCAGAGGTTAATCATTTGGTAGGTGACTCAAAACCAAATGCATTTTCACATACATCGATGTAGTGTTGCTATAGGTCGTCTATGTAGCTGCTGAAGATTCGCATGATTTTAAAGTTTTAAGGATTGTGAATCCATCTTTCATGTAAACAAGATGTATCAATATTTTACCCTGTACTTATAGCTAGATAAAATAACAACATAGAATAAAGGCAATGTTCTATTAAAATCTTTGGTGCTGCATGCAAGATTATCAAATCTTTGTTGAATGCATCTGGGGAGTTGAGCTCATGTTATGACAGCATTACTAGAGTCATCCTGCTGATAAAAATGATTCAAAGCTGTTATCAGTAATATGCAGCCATCTTCCTGTTAGAGAAGCATGGTCTTATTGTTCTAGAGAGAGAGAAAAATACAGCATGATCCTGTATTCAGACAATATTAAACTACCATTTAATTACCCAGAAAAGTAAAGTTTAAGATACCAACCTACAGTCAAGTGGACCTTGAGTGCTGTTCAATTAAAAAGTCTGAGATAATTCAGTATTATTGAAAAGTGCAGAATTCCAAAGAATTGGTTGGAGGTGAGTTTGTATTGACTTAAACCTTCCAGAGGGGCTTTACTGCAGAAATGTTTCTGACTTTAGGAAAGTGTAGCATGCTAATGAATCTATCCAAACTTATACTGGGTCTAAAACATCTTTAATATGTATTCAAGGGACAGTCCAGAAAATGGTCCATCAAAAGTCTATTTAGGCCAACTTTGGTTTAAGTGAACTAATTTAGTGAAGATAAAATCAAAAATTTCTCAACATTCTTCAGCCTGGTTTAGTAGGGTAAGAAACGAATTAAAGGACAGCTGACCCCATTTTAATGCGGAAGTGAACGTGTGGTTTGATGGCTATCTGGCTTCATGGGAACAGGAACTACATTATAATGCATAACGTTACTATGGGCTTTACCTGTATTAGTAAAACATGGTCACATACAAACAGAGAATGGACAAGGCATGGGTCTCCCTGGGATGGCAAATGTTACAAACTTTCAGATGATTAGTGTATTGTCTCCTTAGATATAGTATGTCCTCTAAGAAGGGTTTTCAAGTAAATGTCTGGAAAGCTTTAAAGTGTTTACTTATGCTTTCACTTCCTAGATGATGTTGCAAACTGCTTCACACTTCACAATGATATATTAAGCACTGTCTAAGATCGTAGAGACGTACTTGAGCTATATTTAATGTCGGCTATCTAGCAGGATCATGGTAGAAAAGAAAATAAGATTCACAAGTCTAGTGAATGAAAAATAGAAAATACACTGCTTATTTGACATTATATAAAAACTGCTGGTAGACAATGAGGTCTGTGAATTGCGTTGAAGAGGAGGGATAACTGGAGATTAATACATGATGTTGGGATGATAAGCAGTTATGAATATTTTTGCTAAATTAGCTATGAATACCAGTTTTTTCACCTGCATGCAATCAATCGAAATGTTACCCCCCCCCCCACACACACACACACAAAACCACAAAAATTAACCCACACACACACACACAATTGGACTTTTATTGCAGTGAGTATTTTTATTGAATTGTATAAAATGCGTATATTAAGTGTATAATTGCAGTGTATAAACTGTATATATGGATCAAAATGTGTATGTATGGCTGCAATATGTATACCATCTTACTATGCAACACTGCAATACAACTACTCATTCCTAAATTACAAAAATATACACAGATATTAGTGAGCACTTACATATGTTCATATATATATATTTATAAATATCTATACACATCTCGCTCTCTCTCACTAGTTGCATTTATACTTATAGGAACTTCTTAATATTATATTCAACTATTTTCATATGTAATAAAAATGTTATTAAAGAGTTGCATTTCTTGTTTTTATTCCCTTTTTCTGCACCCACATTGCACCTAAAGGACTTAACACAGACCCATAGAGTAGCCACAGCATTTGGCTTGCACTCATTTTGCACCCACAGCACTTGTCATTCACCTATAGTGCACTCACAGCACTTGTCATGCACCTATGTTGCACCCACAGCACATGGCTTGCACTTATATTGCACCCACACAATTTGGCATGCCACAGTGTAAATTTGCCCCATAAAACATACCACAGTATCACTTTGTCCCATAACTGCCCATGCAGAACAAGCCACATTGTCATTTTCCCCCATAGTACATGTTATTTTGTCCCACAGAACATGCCACTGTCAGGTACAAATGAACATGCCACAGTCAATGTGTCATTAACATATGCAACAGCCAATTTGCCTGTTAAAATATGTCACCGTTTGTCCATTAAATGTGCCATAGTGTGCCCATTAATATGCCACAGCAAATTTGCCCATCAATATGCCATTATTATTTTGCCATTAATATGCCACAGACAATTTGCCCATTCATATGCCAGTATTATTGTGCCATTCAGATGCCAGTAGTATTGTGCAATTAAGATGTCAGTATTATTGTGCCATTTATATGGCAGTAATATTGTGCCATTCAGATGCCAGTTTTATCTTGCCATTCAGATGCCAGTATTATTGCGCCATTCAGATGCCAGTAATATTGTGCCATTATGATGTAAGTGATACTGTGCCATTAAGATGCAAGTAATACTGTGCCATTAAGATGCTAGTATTATTGTGCCATTAAGATGCCAGTATTAGTATGCCATTAAGATGCCAGTAATATTGTGCCATTAAGATGCCAGTATTATTGTGCCATTCAGATGCCAGTACGATTGTGCCATTAAGATAAAAGTAATACTATGCCATTAAAATTCTATTATTGTGCCATTAAAATGCCAGTAATGCTGTGCCATTAAGATGCTACTATAATTGTGCCATTAAGATGCCAGTAATATTGTGCCATTCAGATGCCAGTATTGTTGTGCCATTCAGATACAAGTAATATTGTGCCATTAAGATGCCAGTAATATTGTGCCATTAAGGTGCCCCAGCCAATTTGCTCATTAAGATGCCAGTGATATTGTGCCATTAAGATGCCAGTAATATTGTGCCATTACGATGCCAGTATAATTGTACCATTCAGATGCCAGTAAGAGTTTGCCATTCAGATGCTGGTATTCTTGTGCCATTAAGATGCCAGCAATATTGTGCCATTTAGATACCAGTCATTTTGTGCCATTCAGATGCCAGTAATATTGTGCCATTAAGATGCCTGTATTATTACTGGCATCTCACTAGGTCTATTTCAACTGACTTCATCTGTGTCATTCTCAAGAACTTCATACTGGTTACTGTCATGATCCTCTCATCAATCTTAGGTATGTAGACAGAGGAATCTCTCATTGGCTGCCCTACCTCATAGCAGCTGATGCAGATTTTCATACTAGCTGCTTTTTGGGGTACAGCTTCCCAGCTCCTACTGTGCCAATCAGTAGCACAGGCTGGGTGACATCCACAGGGATCAGGCCCTGTAGTCAGTCATGGAACACTGATCTGCGGCCATATTGTTGGTGACCAAAAACTGTTATTTCTAGCAGAATTGGTTCCAACAAAATGGCACCATTAACGTGACAAAAATTTTAGATTACAAAAAACGGATGGAGACTAGCAGGGAGGGCTGCTTTTAACTGTAATAGTTTTAGCCCGCTGATGGCGGCTCTGCTGATTATTTACATGTTTAGATCCCTTGGAAGATAAAAGAATGTACATGGTCATTAGACCATGTGCACATAAGTGCTGAGGGGGTTAGGGAGGGGTTAATGTGCTCGTGCTGTGGTAAGGTTAGGGCAGGGTGTCCAACAGCTCTTGTTAACATGATGCCCTCGTGGACAGCAGTGGCATATGTGCTCGCGTGATCAGTGCTCTGATTGGAGCACTTGTCCGTGTAGGCACTGTTCGGCGGGAAATTCATGTATAAATACTTACCAGTTTATGCTGCCCCACCCTTCTTTTCCCCTTTTTTATTATTATATTGTTAATACTGTCGTGGTCTTTTGTTGGGGTTGGAGGTCACATGACTATTTAGAGGGGGGAGGGGGTGAACTTAATGGTGAAAGTTATTTGATATTTAAGTGAACAATATGAAGTGATGTGAATTATTGAATTTTTGAGTTCTGGCTTTTAGGGCGGAACAGTGAAAGTTGTGAGTTAATAATCTCTGGGAGTGAAAGACCGGAGATGTGTGGTTATAAATGTTACAATTCCAGAAGTGAATTGAAGTTATGTTGCAAAATGTTGTATAAACCAAATAAAAGACCACAGCCTTTTCTTGCAAAATGTTTCTGTTGTGCATTTATTTATTTTGTTAGTGTTTTAGTAAGTACCAATTAACCCCTGCAGCACTTATGAAAATCTAGCCAAGCTAAACTGGAGTGTGAGGAAAAAACTAGCTATTTTTTGTCCATTAAGAACATAAAAAATACTTTTTATGTGACTCATGTCTTATGGTCTTCACTAGAAGTAAAAGTATAATAGTGTAAAGATACTCTCAATTGAGAAAAAAGTGACAAAGTAGAAAAATAGTTACATCTTACTGCATCTTATAGATTTTTCTAACAGCAAACATAGACATAAGGGTCTGAAAGCACATGGCTTACTGTGGAGGGTATCAATTTAAATACAGATACCACTGGGAAGCAACATGTTTTTATCCATAAGACAAACAAATGTAGCCAACTAATATTTAAACAGAGAGGGGAGCCATAATCATTTTGTTTTAAAACCCCATAAAAATAATGAGGTCATCCATTTCCTGTCACATCTGCCACTTCTTATAGGTTAATGAGAAATGGAAAAACACAAGCTGCAATATAAATCATGATGGAAATATGAGCTTGTGCTACTCCACAAAGCTATGAATGGCTATATATAGAAATATAGAATATGTCGGCAGATAAGAACCATTTGGGCCCATGTAGTCTGCCCAATGTCTGCCTGAAGAATAAGTTAATTACTGAACCAGGCATTTATTACAGTAACCAGAGGTACAAGTATGCTTGCAATTAAAAATATATTTAGAGCTATTGATCGCATTAATAAAATCTATCAAATAAATAGAACGAAATCTTACCTTTGTCAACTACTATTTTATTACCTACGCAAACTTACATGTACCTTAGAAGAGCAAGGTGAGGTTTGCCTCACAGTCACCAGCATGGTACATTGTAATGGAGAAAATAATTCACAGGGAAATAACATTATTAGCAATTAACATAAAGTCTAAACAATGTGATTTCTGTCAGAGCTCCTTTTTTCCACTTTTTCTGCAGCACACCTGATATCAGAGATAGACACACTATTCACTTTAATTCGAGATTGGAGGTCAAGGTTAGAACTAATATCGACCTCCAAACTCGAACAGACTAACCCCCCCCCCCCCCACCTCCCCAATTATTGGGAGGTTGAGGTAAAGCAAGAGGAGGTCAAACTCGACTTCCGAGATCGGAGGTCGAGTTTTTTTTTTTTTTTTTAACTTGCACATTGGCACCAGTGTGAGCTGAAGCACTGTCATCTTATTTTGACTCTGGAGATTTAACTGATTAATGTGGGCTAGAAGATCAGCCACACATCACACAAACTCTGCTTCGTTCCATTTGACACTTTGATCTTTATCTCTTGAGAATTGAATTCCTTTTCCCTAGAGACATCCAGGAGAATGTTGTCGCATCTCTGTAGAAAAGCATCTGTTGGAAACTGTCTTTATGTCTGCACACACAGAGATATTTATAGGAGCCTGTAAGATGGTTGTACACAACTTGAGTGTTACCCACCAGTGAACCCTCAATTCCAGTGTTGTCAGGATAGCCACAACTGATGCACAGTACATTTCAAGGCACTGAATGTGGGACTTAGTAAAAGTAAGTCCACATTACTACTTTTGAAACTGTCCTACTGAACAGTTAATTATGTTTTTCATTTTTTCATTGCTCTGCTCCTGCTTCCAGATTACTGTTGCTCCACAAGTGTATACGTTGCATATTCAAAGTCTTGTTGAAACCATCACGATAAGTTATTTCTCCTCTTGTGCTACAAATGCTAGGAAAACAAAGTACTCATTTCCCTTAAGAATACAATATCTACGTTGCTGTGTTACGATAAAAAAAAAAAACAAAGAAGAAAATCATAGTTAAGTGAGAGAGAAGATAACCCTTTTCTTCTTCTTTCATGCATTAACTTTTCAAGATGAATAAAAAGCTTTTGGAATTTCTTTCTATGACTTCCAATTTATTAAGGTTATACTGCACCATTTTTTTTTTCCAGTTTGAGCTTATCATTTACCACTGTGCTGTGTGAAAAGATGCAATGGACAGTGTTGATCTCACAGTGACCTCTGAATTTGTCAAAATTCGCGACTTCAAATGGAGGTGCATTTGTACCTCAATGAGTGATTGCCTTTTTATACATGATACATTTTAACAGTCTTTGAGATGAAAATTTACTGTGCTGTGCTCCAAAGTTTCCTGCTTTTACCTTTTTTAGTAAACAAAATCAAATGTAAAATAATACGATGATCAGATGAACTGGTTAGTCTAGCATGGATAATATGCAGTAACAGCTTCATTCAGTAGTTACAAACTATCTCTGTTATTTATTTATTTTTACAGCACTGATTGGTGGCAGCGAACAGTTGTGTAATGTCACTGGTGACATCACTGACATCTTGCAAGAAGCATTGTTTTGTATTCAATAGTAATATTATGACCACAAATATCTTAGAAAATGAAAAGTCAACAGATTTTCCAGTATTCTAGTAGTAATGTATTATATTTTATATTATCCTACATTTTCAAATTACCCATATGCATGGAAAGGTTTTACAGTAGTAAATGTAAAAATGTATATTCACTTTAACCCCTTCCCGAACTTATGACGAGTTAACTCGTCATAAGAGTCGCAGCATTAGC
The DNA here is from genome assembly GCA_036172795.1 of Pelodytes ibericus. Taxonomy (NCBI): domain Eukaryota; kingdom Metazoa; phylum Chordata; class Amphibia; order Anura; family Pelodytidae; genus Pelodytes; species Pelodytes ibericus. The sequence goes on along the minus strand of CM069857.1, from coordinate 217,096,104 downwards.
GCTCCGTGCGCACCGCCAGCTAGTCTGCAACGGGTCCAGGACTAAGCCTCGCACGAAGAGGCAAAGCTCCTGGACCCGATCGGTGGATTTCCGGGCATGTGATCACGGTGATAACGTGATCACCGCGATAACATGCAAATTAGATGCAAAGTTAGTGTGTTCACACACTGACTTTGCCTCTAATTCACTCTCTGTGCTTCACATTCTTATAGTGAAGCACAGAGAGTTACCTGTAAGTAAACAAAAATTAGTAACATACACAGAGGTAAAAAAACAAAATGAACCCTTTCATTGCTGATCACAGTTTTTAACTGTGATCAGTTTCCTTCCACTTTATGGCCCTCATTTAGTTTTTTTTTAACAGATTTTTTTATTTTTACAATTTATAAAGTTTTTTTTAATAAATAAAGGTAATTTTAATATATTTATTTAATAAAATGTAACCCCTGCATGCCTGTTGCATAATTTTTACGGATCTGACATCGCACTCTTCAGAGTTTTTTTCTGTCTTTTTTGTTTAGGGGGGTTTGGGAACCAATATTTTTCTTTTTTATTAGTTAGTTAATTAGGGGGGATAAGTGGGTTAGTGTTGCACTAGTTGTGTAGCTTATTATTGGGAAAATAATGGGGAAAAACTTTTTTTTCCACAAAAATGTCCTCTTTTATATGTATTTTTTAATACTAAAATGTAAATCATTTTTATGTATAGGGTATCAAAAGAAAGCTCTAACTGTCCTTTAAAAAACAACATATAACTTGTATGGGTACGTTAAATGAGAGAGAGGAAAATTATGTTTCAAAAACCTAGTATTAAAAATTGAAAAACGCTCTGGTCCTTGGCCCAGGAAAATCCCTGGTCCTTAAAGGGTTAATGCTAACATTACTTGCAATGAGCATCTTTAATTAAAACAATCCCACTTCCTTCTGTATTTTACCTGTAGAAGATAATTGCAATTAACTAATCATCTTGGAATTGCTATTTTTCTGGATCAGGAAAGAAGATTATTTGGAATAGTTGAATTTGATAAACTGGTGTCATTTGTCAATCTCATTAACTGAATCACTATGTAACTGTGGATTATTGTTCATGTAAATCATCCAGTCCTGTGGAAATTAGGAAGAGAACATGCATTATATCCACCTATAATGAAATCACTGTTAACAAGGGTTATTTTATTAGTGTATATTAGTAATAAAGTTGTAGTGTATTTTTGGCTATAATTAATTACTAGATTCCATTACTAGATGGTAATAAACAAGCACTCAAAAATCAGATTATAACAAAAAGGTGCATACATTTCGAAATGCCATTTCTGTTCACAAAACTTTATAAAGGTACTAATGATGCTATTTCTTTAGAATTGCCATAAAAATATAGTACCAGCACAATGTTTAAAATCATAACAGACAAATTAATAGAGTGCCAGAACTTTTTATTATATAGTAAAGGGGTAACTACTGCAAAATTATACTTACATTTTGCAGCTCTTAATCTTACAAAAGGATCAATTAAATTTGTTTTAATTTAAACCGCCATAACATTTTACACCATATTATTATAAATGGTTTACCCACGTTGTGTATTCCAAAACTGTAATAGTGTTACCGTAATGATTATTTCTTATCATAATTTCATATTACATAATTTAAAAGACATATTTTGTTGAGTATGAATTTACTTGTATATAATAAGCTATAGGAAATGGTCAGAGTAGAATGGAGATGTATTATTTAAAAAAAACCTGTATAAATTGCATTATTTTAATTGAGTTCACTGTGAGCACCTCCTTTATGATGATTACATATTTTCACTTTCCAGCATCAAAGAGGTGCTTGTTTTCAAATATAAAACTCATATTTGTACAATAGTGTTAGGGTCATTAGTGCAGCAAGTTCCAGCTACAGCCCTGAATTAAGAATGTACACCATTGGTAAGCCCATTATTAATGAGGAATGGGTCTTAAACAATGCATTGTGCAATCTTGGTGTACAACCTGCCCACTGTGGGCATTTTGCCCAAAGAGTGAAGAGGGGGGAAATAATTTCTCTCAACCCACTATCATAGGTACCTGTCCTCTTCCCTCAACAGCATCTCCCTTCTCTGCCTACAAGCACCACATAACCCTACCCATTACTTTACCCAAGAAGGGGGAGGAGGTGCTGGTCTATGATTAAGTGCCTCCCAGCACAATATGCATGAGGCTTCTGTCATATTATGCAATCACTGCTATGTTACACACATGTTTAATTTTTTTATTTTTTTTATGCAGTAAATAAATTTCATTTACTTCACTGAGTTGAGCTTCTGACATGCTTTTCTTCTGGAGTAGGTGCCACCCCTTGGTGGTCCAGTGGGTAGCAGAGATTTGTGCATTTCACCAAACAGCACACACCCTATTCATACTTTTAAATGCTGTGTATGTCATGCTAACAGCATGAGAATGGGCCTGTGCTGTTTGCAGAACACGCAGGCCACTGCCCCCTTCTACATTCCCTATTATACAACTTCATCAAAGACTCATCACTGACATTTTATAATTATTTATAATCAGTGAAGTTTAGTCACAAAATACTAAACTCTGGTGAACTACAAGTGAATAGCAAAATTAGACATTAACACTTGAGGTGGAAAGAAAGGCAACTTGGAGAATTTTTTTTCTCACAGTTATTAACCCCTTAGGGTACAGGACATTTTCACCTTGACTTTCCCTTGGTGACAATGGCTGTTTTGACATTTCTAGGGTGTTTGTGTTTAGCTGTAATTTTTTTCTTTTTCACATACAGTACCCACACAAATTATATGTTGTTTTTATCGTCATAAGAAGGGCTTTCATTAGATATCATTATGTTCATCATATCTTATAATTTACTACAAAAAAAATCATAAAATACGATGAAAATTTTTAAAAAACCCACTCTTTCTATCTTTGACCTAAAATATAATTTATACAAATAAAATCATTAAAAAAGACCCCGTTTAAATAGTTTCTTAATGTTGTCCCGAGTTAAAAAATATGCATGTTTCCATATTTTTCGGTATTTTTTTGCGAGTTATGGGGCAAAAACCAAAAATAGTGTTTTTTGTTTTTTTCCTATATTGACCTTTTGACCCCAACCCCAACCCAAAATTTAACCCTAACACTAAATTTAACCCCAACTCTAATCGTTATTATATCCCTTAGTATTTTTTAATTTTAATTTAATTTTAACACTATCCCTTATGCTAAAAAATATTTAATTTTAACCCTATAGGCTAATATAGCTATATAACCTGTTTTTAATTAATTAAATATGTATTTTAAATATTTTCCATTGCAATGCTACTTAACTACCACTAGTCAAGTAGCATATTCAGAGCGACGGAAGTGAAGTTACTTTTACTTCCGAAGCTCAGACCGGCAGAGGGCTTAGCCATATTGATGGAGCAGCATGCTCCGTGGGGCGATCGTGGGTGCCCCAAAATAGAAATTTTGGTGCTGGCTATTGCCTCGACATTGAGGCAATAGACCAGCACTGTTAAAGCGGTTTTCGCGATCGCTGATCGCGAAAACCGCTTGATTCACCGCTGGACGTGCCTCCCAGGACGTGCCTGGCACGTCCTTTGTCGCGAAGGTTAATCCCTGATTTTTTGCAAGTCCCCTGTTTATTGTTTAGGAACATAACACACAATGTTTAAACATGTTCTCCCACTGACTATCCCACTTTTTATTCAATTTCTTTGGTACCTACTCTTTATTTAGATTATATTGATTTCGAATCAAGGACAAACATCCACTTATTTCATTTTCCATTTCCTGATAATGTTCCTGTGGAATTGCATTAAAGGACATCTGTCAACAACAAAATAATTTATGTTCACTTGAATCATTGCATCCAATGTAGGAATTTTAAATAGAAAAGTTTTAATCAAAGGAAACAAATAATGAACTTAATTGCGAACCATTTGCTGCATAAAGCTCTGGCATGTTGTTTAGAATCTTGGGTCAGATGGGTCAGATCTTCCTACATCTGACCCAAGATTCTAAACAACATGTCTGCTCCCTGAACGAGCTATATGGAGCAAAGAGATGTCAGTAAGGTTCTTTATTTGTATTCTTTCATTAAAGCATTCAAATTCAAAATGCTTACACTTAAGGCATTCTTTCAATTAACCAAAATGTCATTTTTTGCAAACAGTTTTCTTTTAGTCACAAAAGTCATTTCACTGAGTATACTGTAAACATGTGCTTAATGTTGATTGTCATGGTACTCTCTTGAATAGTCATGATTAGCCATGTAGAACGCACTGGAATAATTTCAAATATGACTGAACAATTTATGCACTGCAGAAATAAAATGAAGTAATTATGCAATGCAAATCATAGTTCACAAGATCTTTTTGAAGAAAAGTGTTTTATGTAAATATTTGAAATTATGCACATTACTGTTAATAAAAATATTAATAATGCCTAGCAGTCTCTCTTTAATTCAAGTATCAAACATATTCTTATTAAACAATTGCTTCAAAGCTTAAAAATTATCTCTCTGTGGAGTATGTCATCTTGTATAAATAAGGATTTAGGATTTCCTCAAAACTCTTATACTGTAGCAAACAAGAATTGGATCTAGGGAATTAGATGAATAAAGAACGCTCAGCTGCTCAATTTTAGCTAATTTGAATGTGTTATTGGGTACTCACAGTATACTTTTTTTTTTTTTAACAATCCAATTATAAAGGGGACTCTGTCACCTAAATATGTTTATAGTGTGAACATAGAGAATAAAAAATGGTCAAAAATGATGTAAACAATGATTGAGTTAGATGGATGGTATGTACAACAAAGCACAAGACAACCCCTTCTCCTAGGGAATCCCCATAGTTCCTGATCATGCCCAGACTGTCCTTCTCTCCACAGCCACACACTTGTTGCCGTCGGGAAGCATCAATCAGTCAGAGTTGCTATGGAGACACCATACCTCATGGGTAAGTCTGTTCATGTTTGTCTAACTTAGTATGTTGTGAAGCTCTATACATTGTATCTAGTGCTATGTTTATTTACACGGCTGGTGCCGCGTAAATAAATGTTAACGTAATGTAATAACAACCCAATCTAGGAAGTCCTCCTCATAATTAAAGGTATCTGTCCTGCTACCTACATATTGTCACTCCTCTCATTCAGTGATTTATTATTGTAGCTATCTGTCAGTGTTTCCTATCTCGCTGTGGATTATTTACACTTTTTGTGATTCCAGACCTACCTGTGACCTTCTGCCTAAATTCCTTGACCATAATCCTTTGCTTATATTTCTTGTAAGTCTTTCCTTCTCTCGGGATCTTGGAAACAGCCATCAAGTGTTATTTAGCTGCTCGCTCTTTCCACCTGATCTTCTCTCTCTCTTTTTTTAACCTTTTTTCCACTGGTCAAGTCTATACCCATTGTCCATAAGCAGTTAAATACCTAATATAATAATATTTTTGTGATGGAGTCCTTCAACTTTACTATTATAATTTGTAATAGTGATAAATAAATCATATTTCTACACATTGCAAACAGTTTAAGAAAATATGGCATTCGATTTAACTCTCAGTATTGTAAGTTTATTACATGTTATTTGTGTATTTTTAAGGGTTTACAATGTTCTTAGTTATGTTTACAAAGAGAACAATCGGGGAGTAAAATGCCATGTGCCAACAGTCACTAATACCAGCCATGATCTACCTCACAAAGCAAGTCAAGGCCATTGTGTTTTAAGCCTGCCTATAATCAGTTTGATAAGTTTACAGTTAAAAATGCCCTGGCAGAGCAGGGTTGGAAATTGGATTGGGTGAGACTGTAGATTTTGTTTCCAAAATCCAAATAGCAGCAGGGAACAGTTTGCAGTTCACATAACCATCTCTGAAATGCTGATGATCATCAAATTAATGTTAATAACCCACAATATTGTTATTGTAACTACTTTTGTGCTCGAACGTTGGAAGAGAGGCTGGGAGAGGTTGTGCTATTTTGTCTGGATGAGAGTAGAAATGCAAACATCCTATGAACATAACTGTGTAAACAACTTTTTTTTAATAATAACAGGATCAGTCGTACTCAACCCTCACAGCTAATTAACATGGTAATGTGATGAAATGGGTTGATGACATAGGAATTTCAAGTGGAAAACTGAGAACATTCATCCAAAGATCCCACTGAACACCGATGATAAATATTATGATTTAGATAAATATATATAAAAGAATGTTATAGTCAAAAGTTATATATTGATTCTGATTTTCATAAAACACATCTGTGGTTTTTTTTCACTCATAAGTGTTCTCAACATAAAGTGCATCAGCTATACATTGCACAACATTTCTTATACATCACATTTCATGCATATAAAGCCTAGTAAGATATAGTGATATCATCTCACATATCAATATGTTCACTCAGTGAGGGGCTTTGTTTACTCTAAGGATGCCAATGCTGATGAGTAACTAAGCATCATCTGAAAGATTTCAGCCTGAACCATGAATATGGGGGAAACATGTAGCTCTGTAGCTATCACTTAAATATTAAGGATTATTTGTGTATATTAGGTGTTAATATTATTTGGTTGGTTAATTGATTAATATGTAAACATGTTATATTTTTGCACATACAAATGAAAGGAACTGACCAAAGATTCGGATATGCTCCTTAAGGGAACAAAAACATGATTTCTAGTTTTCTACAAAACAAGCAATGGATGTGTTTTCCTGCAGCTATAAAGTCCTGCAGAACTAAATATACAGTCATGTGTAGCTTAATTTGCAACATGTCAAACTTTACAAGTACTTTAATATGCATTAAAGTTCACATCTCCTAATTTGATGACCAAACCTTTAAATTATGTAACGTTATAAGTAAAGGTTCCTGCTAAAAAAAAACTTTGTTATATATAATTTTCCTTGGCTGTAAATGCTAGTCTAAGTATTGTTGTGAAGGCCTTTATTCTATATTGTTTACTGTTAGCAATAACTTCATTGTTCCCACCTGCTGTGTCCTTGGAATTATCATCTCAATATTATTGTTTGTGTCCCCTGCTTGCACTCAGAATCCAGCTAACCTTTCACAAAAGACCATGAGTGGCCTGGGAAAAAGATAATTAGACCCAAAAGATGTAAAAGCTTGGCGTTTAGGAACCTATGGTTTTCGTTATGCCATGGAATGACACATAAACTCTGACCGATACATTCTACAATGGAATACCCTAGGGTAGTGTTTTCATGAGAGAAAGGATATAATACATGTATTGATAACAGGCAAGGATTTCAGCTTTGTAAAATATTATAGAAAGCATGAAACAAGCTTATTTTTATTATAACTCTGCGCTACATGACACCCAATGACATTACTAAATGCTAAAATTGATGATAGTTTCCTTACTGGGCTGATCATCTAATTAACCCTGTTACAAAACAGTCCCAAATTAAGGGAAAAAATGGGCAAAATATTTAAGAAATACTATCTTCATATTCACTCCAGTACAGAAGTCTCCAAAAATAAGTAAAAGAGAGATTGCTAAAAGAAAAAAAAAAGTTTGTTGCAAGCACAGTTAGTTATTACTGAGGTTGTTTATTATTCATTCAAAATCCCTCATGGAAAATGTCACACACTGGAATAAAAATTAAAAATCCTTATAATCCAACTTCCTATTATTGGCAGTAGATCTGGATCCCTGGTGCTCTCTGATAATACAGCTTTTTAATGTTTTGTTTGCAGATTTTTGTTTCATCTTATATAATATTTACATAGCATGTGAAAAAGGTTTTATCTATTGTTTTGTAATGAGTAGGGAGTGACAGTAGTGTATGGAGCCAGAATACATAACTACTCATGTGAACATAATGCTTTGGATATTTAAATACACTTTAGTTGAGATGAAAATCATTATGTATAAATGAAAAACAGCTTTTTTTTTTCCTGATCCTTGCCAATGACTGATTGCAGATGACAATTCAGTGGTGTACCCTGAGGTACGCACATGCACATTATACATTTTTCATGGTTGCACTACTGCAGAAATAGATCTGGTCTTTTCTTGCCTTAGGCATGGGATCCACATCTTAAAAACATCTTTAAAAAAAAACTCTCTTTAACTGTAATAGGGTAGATTCAATGGCACTTGTTAAGTTTGGCAAAAGTATACATTTTTAACATGCTTTATTGCCAACATGTGATTAAAAATATTGTGCGTTAAAGAACAAGTTAGTTATTAACAAATTAACAGAGTTATAAGGGTCAGGTATAATAGCCAAATAGAAAAAAAATCCCAAAATGTGGCTACTCGGTATACATGACTTGAGGTGCGAATTTGGTTCACAAACCAAAGCATTGGTGGCCTTAAGATGGTACATTTTTGCTATAAATACCATATAATTTTGGCTACCCAATATGCGACTATCACTCCTGAACACATTTCGTATTCAGGTATGATAGCCTCCATGGGCTTGCTTTAAAAATGAGCAAGCCCATGGAGGTAAGTAGTGAGGGGGAGGGAATTTTTAGGCAGAGGGCTACAATTAGGGGATGGGAACACAATTTTACATGTGGCCTATGGTGTATGAGTTTTTTTAATGCATGTACCTTTTTTTCATCACTATCACAGAGTGGTTGTTCCCACCAATTTCGGTGACGTAATCCAAGACCTCCTGACAGATCCCTCCTCCTCAGGCTAGTCTTCTTGGCTGCTGCCCCTATCACTCAGTATTAGTGCTGGCACAGCTTCCTAGCGTCATGTTCTCCTCTGCTGAAAAACTCTGAGCATAGGTCTTTGACCTTGCCTCCCCCCCCCCCCCCCTCTCCTGCTTTCAGTATCCTGGTCCACCCCCCAGCCCTGAGCCTTGGATTGCAATTTTTAGGTTTTTTTTGTGTTAATTTTGCTTTAATGTTGGGGTCTTGCCATGTGGTCAGTATTTATAAGATAGATTTCTTGACAGTGATTGGCTGTAATTTCAATAGTTTATATCAGTTTCTTGATTCTGGGCTTATTTATGATGGAGGTTATGATGAGGCTCCTTTCGGATTCGGAAGCTATCAGTATGTAATCAGGTAGCGCTTATATACATTATTTGTCCCAAATGTGCCCTGAATCATTCTGGAATTTGGAGGAACCATATCTTGCATATTGAGTAGACTTACCTTATGCATGGGCCCTCATGTGCTTAAAGGGACAGTCTATTCCCCAAACTCACTGTGGTGCAAGATAAAGATCACTGCTTGTATAATGCACAGGCTTTTATTCCTGTATGATTTGATGCAGGCATTCTGTCTAAATCACATTTTTAATATTTGACACCCTTGACACATTGTCTGATGACATCACTAGAGAGATAGGATATTCCACTCATTAAATGGCATTATTCTCATTGGTTCCTGCAGCAAAAAAAGAAAAAAGAAATTATTTTTACTCATCTAGTGTGGGCAGTCCTTGTTTCTTGCAAACTACTGTAATTTCACAATTTCTTCTAGCTGTAAGTATTTTATATTTTAAGCAATGCAAAATGTAAGACATGCATTTTAAAGTACTTAGAAAGCACATTAATATGCATTAAGATTTTGAAGATGCATTTTGGGCACTAGACAGTCCGTTTAACACACATATTATGGCTTTCTACATAAACTTTTCCGAATGTAGCAGAAGATCAGGGCCAGTAGCACAGGATCAAAGTCAAAACGTCAGGCAGAGGTCAGAACACATGAATCAAATTCAGTGTCAGGATATAGGAAAACAAACAAGCACAGCAGCAAAGCAAACTGACAGCTCCCCAATCAGGAAGCACTAACTCTGATAATGAAAGTGCTTAAATAAGTTAATTTAGGCTTAATTAGTGAAAGGGTAGCTAGTAGGCTGTTTGGGAATTGCTATGGTGCTGCCTTGGAGGTGAGAAGTGAATACTGTCTCTAGGAACATCACCAGTAGGTGGGGATGTACTGAGTTGCACGCAACATCTTGAGAATGTCAAATGTGGTGAACAAGATTGTGCCCGCCATCTTGGTGGTGACAAGCATATCGTCTGTCATGTTGGATTGTGGTGCAGCATCTGGTATGCCACAGATGGATCGAGGAGGATCTGTGCATTGGACAGGGGTGCAGGGACCCCAGGGACTCAAGGTATGACAAATATTAAACATTAGCTGTAGATCTGCAATTTATTTTTTTGTTATTTATTTAGAAAGTGTTTTACCAGGAAGAATACATTGAGATTTCTCTAGTTTCCATGTATGTCCTGGGGATCCAGTCCATAATGGAATTTACAAAGGGTTCCACATTTAACAGTAGATAAAAAAAATAGATGCATACATACATACATATATCTTTAGAGAACATACAGGGTAAATCATTATTGATAAAACAAAAACTAAAAGATGAATACCAATCTATCTGGGATTCATCTGGGTGGCTCAGTGCTTCCTGCCTAGACCTATATCTATAGTTATTTTAATGTAATGGAATTTATTGGATCAGAAAGTCTTATTAAACGATATTAGCTTTTTTATGTTTAATTTAATTCAATTTATTTCTTTAAATGTATATTTTCCCTGTGTAATAAGGCTATTTTCCCCCATAAATAAAATCCTCATTTTAAAACCAATTTAATTTATGGATCAGCAAATTAAAGTTGTTATTTATGTTAAATATTTTACTTTTAGGAGAACTGAACTTTATCTGATCATCTATATTTTCTAACATACACTCTCTTTGAGAAAGATAAATCGAAGGCATATTGAGGAAAGTAATCAAGTAGAAGTAATGATTTAAAAAATAAGCCTAGGTCAGGAGAACTAAAAGCCACAGAATGGTTGTGCTCTTTTACATGCTGTAATAACACACAATTGGGTGATGTGTATAGAATTCACTCACACAAAGGAACACACAAGCAGATAAATAAAACATACTGGGTAATGGTCAATAAAGCACTGAAAATGCTTTATAACTCTAGCAATTCATCATGTTTCAAGAGTATAATGATCTTCTTGGAAGCTGAAATTCATTCATCAATGCTCATTCCTGGTGGGCATTTGTCTAAAGTAAAAGAACATATATTGTTAATCATTCTCCAGCATGCAGGTCGTTTGCTGACTGCTACATTATATAATTTCAGTTGAAACATCACGAGAAGTAAGATAAAAAGCGATGAAACAATAATTGGGTGTACTTACATATAACAGTGTCCATTTAAAACGGTTTATTGTTATGGAATGAAATACCTCTAAGCACTAAGAAAAATGATATCAAGAAATCATAGGGAGGTGAAGGGATGTGGTGTGGATCTTACAGTATAAATTATGATAGCAAAGTACAAATCTCTTTAAAAACTAGTTCTCAACATCTCTTGAACCTTAAATCAATAATCATGAACTTCACATTATTAATCTACAAAGAAAGAAAATCGCAGTTTACAAATGTGTTAAGCAATAACTGCTAAGCAGATTATCATGTATGATAGAGTGTGGATAGTGTTGCTGTGAACACTAGGTAACCAACTTCCCTTCCCTTATGAATAAAGACATGACACATGGGTATTGGTGAATATAGGCCATAGCGATTTATTAACATAATAAAACCAGTTAAGACTGTATCAGCCAATCACCACAGTTTAATCGCAGATGAATACAGCCTAACAAATAAAACGAAATCCTTGCCGATCACCTGACCTAACTTTTAAACATTAATATATAATAGTGCAAGTAGCACCAAACTTGTGGTACTCCCCTCCCCCTTCGTCCGAGGGACTCTTTACCCTTTACCTTCTCCTTCACCATGCTTACCACTAGCCAACTCTCCTCGCTCAGTGGGCACGTACCATTTGGTGATTGATCATCTTAAAGAGGTTAGGGGAGGGTCCAAAACTTCAACCATTGGATCTGACTCCTCCATTTCCATTTCCAACCCTGACTGGCAAGGACATGCTGTGACAAACAAGAACATTGTAAGATATAATATACAACATAATCAAATAAACAAAGGGACGGGAGGGCGGGAACTTTTCTGAGTGTCTAAGGGTTGTAAAATGACTGCTGTAGGGGAAGGCTGGCCCAGCCATCTATTCTGCTAGCCCAGGCCCTACCGTTGCCCTGTCTACAACCCCTACACACTCCCACTTCCTCATACATGCCCTGTCCATTACAGCTAGCCTAATTACCAGGGTTCTAACTTGAATAGTAATCAAGGTTTTTTTGTTGTTTAGCAAATGCTCCAAAAAAAAAAAAACACTTTGCCAGTGGCGGATGCTCCATATGTGCAGCCAGCACACAAACCCCCAGGAATACACGAGTTACATCCGGGAGACAGATGGTAGCTGTGAATTCGGCAACAGTGTTTTCGTATACTTTTAGTGCTTGTCTAATTGGCAACTGAGTAAGTGACTCTGTTGCCGAATTCATAGCTGCCCTCAGCCCCTTGGATGTAACTCATGTATTTCTGGGGGTTTGTGTGCTGGCTGCCAGCAGCACACAAACCCCCGGAAAAACACAAGATCCGTAATGCCTCCGAATGACAGGCATGCTCCAGAGTGGCAGCAATGCACCCCTGCACTTTGCCTTATTTGAGTGGCTCACCCTGGAATCCTATCTCAAATGTGTGGTCCCTTACAGAGCTACACGGACCAGAAGCTCACCGACTAGGATGAGACTGGAGGCAACTCAATGTCTATGTGCTCAGCCAATGCATCCTTTAAGGTGGCCTTGCGCTCCCTGCTTGTCAGTGCGTCAGGCAGGGTGTGTAAATTACATCTCTGCACAAGAATCCTCTCATCACCACATCACCTCCATAAAATCACCCATCACCTCCGAGTAACAGGCGTGCTCTAGACTGGCAGCATGCCAGTCACTCAGGAGTACGATGTGCCCCTGCACTTTTATGAGTTGTTCACCTTGGAATCCTATCTCAAATGTGTGGTCCCTTACAGGGATCAGAAGTTCACCAAGCAGCTAACAGGAAGGGTGTAGAAATTACATCTCTGCACAAGGTATATACAGTCTGAAGGACTCTTCTGGCAACTCTTAAATATGTCCTTTTTTATCCATTTACTCCTACCTCCCAAGTGCTGGATAGATTGATAGATGTATATAGATAGATACATTTGTGTAAATAGGATAGCATGTACAGATGATCATTGTGCTTATGTACCAATTGCAATATTCCTATATTAAGAGGCAGTTGAAGAGGAAGCACATGAACAGGAACACATGAATGGAGCACAGGACATCCATTCATGTGTTAAATATGTAATTTGATATTAACGCTATTCTCTCACTTTACGCCTAGCATCGGCCTGTATAGGCCACATAACAACTGGTTGCTCCACTTCAGCATTCACCAGGTCGGGAGGCTCTGCTGGCCTTCGTGGCAGCTTCCCCTTCACCTGCCCTCAGTAAGTAAAATATACAAGTGCATGTGCATATATTTGCATGTCACCCACCGTATAAATATATAAAATCTCATGCAATTCCCTCTTTCACGGATGAATCCCAATGCAAATGTTTATGTGATATGTTCTGCACCCAACTGTATGCATTCAACACTCACAATGCATTCTTCTTCATCTCCAGCATGGGTATCTTCACCACCTCCCAGACTTGATTCCCACCAACTTCAGGCTCTTGATATGCAGGCACTGAGATCCACCACCCAAGGTTACACATTTACACCACATCATACTAGTTAGATGTTGATACAAATGTAGATAATTACTAGTAGAACAACATCTACTTACATACAATTGTATGTCTATGTCCACAGAAATGTAGACAAAGATGTACTGTAGTATGACATCTATGTACTCTGCCATAAAGTGATTAGAATTTTTAATTCTTCATAGGTTCAATCATAGGATTATCAAGCAATGAGTGTAACTAGTTACTTAGGAAATAGCTTTGATAAATGCAAAGAAAATGGTAGATTAAAAAGGATTTTTATTAGTATTAGTGAAATGTCAATGTTAAATAGTCCGTAATGCCTCCGAATGACAGGCATGCTCCAGAGTGGCAGCAATGCACCCCTGCACTTTGCCTTATTTGAGTGGTTCACCCTGGAATCCTATCTCAAATGTGTGGTCCCTTACAGAGCTACAGGGACCAGAAGCTCACCGACTAGGATGAGACTGGAGGCAACTCAATGTCTATGTGCTCAGCCAATGCATCCTTTAAGGTGACCTTGCGCTCCCTGCTTGTCAGTGCGTCAGGCAGGGTGTGTAAATTACATCTCTGCACAAGAATCCTCTCATCACCACATCACCTCCATAAAATCACCCATCACTAATCCATCCATCCTGCAACCCATCACCAGTTGTTATGTGGCCTATACAGGCCGATGCTAGGCGTAAAGTGAGAGAATAGCGTTAATATCAAATTACATATTTAACACATGAATGGATGTCCTGTGCTCCATTCATGTGTTCCTGTTCATGTGCTTCCTCTTCAACTGCCTCTTAATATAGGAATATTGCAATTGGTACATAAGCACAATGATCATCTGTACATGCTATCCTATTTACACAAATGTATCTATCTATAGTTAACCCTCCATTTAACTATACATGAATGCAATGTTCTTTTTTTTTTATTAATGCAAAAATAGCTTTAATTTATACATCAATTTTCTTTTTCAAATATATAGGCTGCCTACTGCTTCCTGAAAGTATCAGAGGACTAGATGCCCTAACAAACTTAAAAACATACACACATACGAATGTATATCACTATATTTTTTCCTTGAAGGTACTTTCCGCTAGTCTTTGTTGTCTATTTTATTTATTTATTTATTTTTACATCCTTTAAGGGTTATTAGATGGATATCTGTGTCTTTATACTCTGTCCTAATTTATCTATTTGTCTCTCCATCTTTGTGTCTGTCCTCTTTTTTCCGGAAGTTAACCATTGTCTGGGCTGAATTTTTGGATCCACTTTTCGCATGCTTCCTCTGCTATATGTGCTTTTTTCCCCTGTGTTAGGCCTTGTATTGGAAATGGTGAAGATTAGTAAATGCTCTATCTAAATTAATACAAGATATGGTATCTATTGGTGTCTGTTTAACACTTTACAGTTTGGTTCCCACGGTTACACATAACAATAGGAGCCAAATGAGCACAACCTCAACAACAAATTTATAAATGGAAATAATGTAACAATACAACGATTATATTATTCCATAAGGTATTATTAGAGAGTTATATTCAATAACCAAATAACAGAATATCCACACACTTGAATAGGTTAAAGCATAACAAAGTTTAATGATAATTCTACAACAATATCTAATATAGGTTATACAAATAAACAATGCTAAATACTCAATCTATTAATAGAAACAAGAATAGTTAACTCTATTCAAGTAAAAGAAAGTAAAATA
Organism: Pelodytes ibericus; assembly: GCA_036172795.1. Taxonomy (NCBI): domain Eukaryota; kingdom Metazoa; phylum Chordata; class Amphibia; order Anura; family Pelodytidae; genus Pelodytes; species Pelodytes ibericus. The sequence continues at coordinate 217,080,750 of CM069857.1, read as the reverse complement.
AAATATAAATGCTGATACTTAGATGTTACAGTGCCAGGAGAACTCAGGTGGAAAGACTGGCTTCAGCAGCAGCTTCTCCATTGTTGGAGCTTCAGGAAAGTTCTGAAATCTCTTTAACATGCATCTCTTTTAACATGAAGCATTTGTTGGTACAGCTTTCCCATAGTAACCCTGGTCAGGTGACCAAACTGTCAGACTCCATGTTGTTTACAGTCCAGTCCTGAACAATAGCCAGTATGTTTACCTGGAAACACTGTTGCTTAGACCACCAGCCACCTGCAAATACTCCACACATATAAACCAATATATATATATATATATATATTGCTATTTAAGTGATATCTGTGTATAAGATCAACAAACTAGCATAAATAAATGCGTGTCTACAACACTCCACCCCTTGGTCAAATACCACTGACATCACTACTATATTACTCTAAATGTTGCGTTAACTAATTTATAAAAAAATTATAATAATAATGCTACACATATAACAGTAGAAAAACCATATGACCACAGCTACTAAACAGTCCATGAACAATCGTGTTTCCCAAACTCCCCAGCCACCCAAAAGTCGGTATCCACGTTTCCCACATGGCAGGAAGTTTGGTCAAATCATGGTTAACTTCTGCGTTGTTAATGAGGTAGCTGCAGTATTTGTTTGCTGACAACTGTCAGACTTCTCTCTTGGTGGCTAACACACCAAGGCCTAGGTGTAAGGTTACAACTCTTATGTGCACAAAGGTGTTGGAGGACCATTGGTTCCGCTGACTCAAACTGCCACCAGTCGGCTGGAAGGAAAGAAAATAGATTTAATATCACAGTATAATAATACAACCTAGGTATCACCAGGTCCATCTGATATTATTTTGAGCTTCTGCCTCTGTTGCTTGCTAGATCTGGGTAGCACTCACACTTTGGTCCCTATCTGAATCAGCTAGCTCTGGTCCCTTGTAACTTACACTGTTTGAGTTACCCAGATGGCTATCTCCCCCAACACAGTACACGCACACAGCTCACCACCTTCACTTCACGCCACATACTCACATGCATTCACCAGGTTCCAGGTCAATCAGACAAGGGGACTGTCACAAACAAACACTCACCACCCCCTGAAACCTGCTTAACACTCTAACATGTAATACAACCCAACATCCCACACTAGAATCATTGTGGGCAGTACTGTAAAAAGGAAAAATGGTTGCAAACCCATTCCCACCCACAGTCTATCACTACTGGGGACAGTACTCAAATGTGCTCTCCTGAAAACTCTTTGCACCACTCTATCAACCTAGAGGCTTTAGGGTGATAGGCTAGGGACCACAATATGCTTAGTGGTAGCTCAATAACATAAGCACAATTGTCCATAGATAACAAGTTCTTGTCTTTGGTTCTTCTTTGAATTCTTTTTTAGTGTCTTCTTGCTGCATTCTCTGCAAGCCACAACTCTTCAGAATAGTTTGCACAACAATGCAGCAATTCAATCCACCTCTTGGTCTTCGGCCTCCACAGTTCAACTGCCAAGTCTGCCCAACTTTATTCTTGAGGGCTACTTGGTATGGCCAACTTTCTTGACAGGTGGAATCAGCTGCTCATCCTCTTTCTCTTACGAGTGAGTTCACCTCTTCTGTGACCCGTATTTTTGACTAGGGTGCCAGCTTGCAGCTGCAGGAGTACAGAAAGACAATGTGCTGAGTCATTGGCAATCTTGCTTGATGCTTTCTTCTTTGTCTGTATCTTCATATTCTTCTTGCACTGTGCTCAGGTAGACGGTTTATTTCTGGACACTGATGTCTGTCCAGGCCTGTCAATCAGTGCTGGGAGTATCTCTTCTGTTTCTTTAGAGACACCGGAGTCTTCAGGATACGATGACTCACAACCCTGTTCACTGTCTTGATACACTACCTGGATGTATATGATATCTTCTCCCAGGCAAAGCTAGCTTGTTAGTGCATCTCTGGTGCAAGGAGAATTAAAGAGAGAGCATTCGCTAATTCAATCCCAGCTTGCCACGTGTCTGCCTGTTTGCCCTTCATCTGCGTTGACGGTACTCGGAACCGCAGTGCTCACTGATGGCACTACTGCATCCACCTCCCGGTAGTCAGCAGCCAACCCAGAGTCATCTGACTATTAAAACAGGCAAGACAAACGTGTTAATAGAGCTCACAGCGGGTTGAATATCTATCTCTTCTGTCCTTCAGGCTGTTGGTTCTGCACATAGCAAACCAGCATGGCTGAGGAAGAAACTTTATCAGGTTTTACATGTTCCTTTAAGATGCTTTTGCTAGGGAATCATGAAAACAAACACTCCTCTCTAAACGTTTCTGTACTGTCCAGCTTCAAGTTATTAATCCCTGATATCTGGCTAGTAAAGTGGGAAAAGAGTTAAAACACTTGTGAGGACTACATGAGTGGATGGACCACACAAGCACTTTACACAGACATTCAGGTCAAAACCCTACTGGACAATGGGGTCCCTCATTAGAGCCCTCCCACCCCAGGTCGGTTTACACACACATACTTACTGGACAATGGGGTCCCTCATTAGAGCCCTCCCATCCCAGGTCGGTTTACACACACATACTTACTGGACAATGGGATCCCTCATTAGAGCCCTCCCACCCCAGGTCGGTTTACACACACATACTTACTGGACAATGGGGTCCCTCATTAGAGCCCTCCCACCCCAGGACGGTTTACACACAAATACCTACTGGTTCCTGTGGGTCACTACTTATGGTATAGCTTCCCTTTTCCATGCAGGCATACATACACCAATCAATAGACATAATACTACAAATTCACATACAACATATTTCCTGGTCTCTCAGTGGCACCTATTACTAGTCATTTAATAGCCTTTCATCCTTCCCAGGTCCATACACTCGGCCGTACACTTCCTGGTCTGCAGAGGTCCCTATAGTGCCGTCTCAGCTGTGTTGCACGCACAGCCCACATGCAAATAGAACATATTTCTTCCAGAGCAGCATACAGTATTACATACATAAACACTATGCACTAGGCTTACATGTAATACATAAACACACAATGTATTTCCTGGTCTCTTAGAACCATTTATTACTTCACATGTAATAAATAGCCTGCCACCTTCCCAGAGCAATATATAACTATTGCTAATAAGTTTCAAAAGCCTACTTATAAGCAATACAGGATAATAATAAGTAGTACTAAAAAATCTATTAATCACAACAACAAAAAACACTGTTTAGTAAATAAACCCATTGCAGCAATGACAACACTAAAACCCACCACTCTCGTTGCAGTGTGGTATTGACATTCAAAAATAATTTAGGGGGTTTATAGACTAAACAATAATCTGCCTGGCCAGAGTCACCTGTCTAGTTACAAGTGCTAGTGACTAGTCAATGTCCAAGTAATGGTTCAGTTGCTAGTCACTTGGCTAGGTAGCAAGCACTCTAAATGTCAAACAATTACTTTTTTGTTTTTTACACATAAACAAGAAACATGAGGGAAAAATTGGAAAATGCGGAATTCAGTTATTAATTATTATATATAATAACTCTGCAATAATCCTGCCGACTACGCCAGTTGTATTGGAAATGGTGAAGATTAGTAAATGCTCTATCTAAATTAATACAAGATATGGTATCTATTGGTGTCTGTTTAACACTTTACAGTTTGGTTCCCACGGTTACACATAACAATAGGAGCCAAATGAGCTCAACCTCAACAACAAATTTATAAATGGAAATAATGTAACAATACAACGATTATATTATTCCATAAGGTATTATTAGAGAGTTATATTCAATAACCAAATAACAGAATATCCACACACTTGAATAGGTTAAAGCATAACAAAGTTTAATGATAATTCTACAACAATATCTAATATAGGTTATACAAATAAACAATGCTAAATACTCAATCTATTAATAGAAACAAGAATAGTTAACTCTATTCAAGTAAAAGAAAGTAAAATAAAATATAAATGCTGATACTTAGATGTTACAGTGCCAGGAGAACTCAGGTGGAAAGACTGGCTTCAGCAGCAGCTTCTCCATTGTTGGAGCTTCAGGAAAGTTCTGAAATCTCTTTAACATGCATCTCTTTTAACATGAAGCATTTGTTGGTACAGCTTTCCCATAGTAACCCTGGTCAGGTGACCAAACTGTCAGACTCCATGTTGTTTACAGTCCAGTCCTGAACAATAGCCAGTATGTTTACCTGGAAACACTGTTGCTTAGACCACCAGCCACCTGCAAATACTCCACACATATAAACCAATATATATATATATATATATTGCTATTTAAGTGATATCTGTGTATAAGATCAACAAACTAGCATAAATAAATGCGTGTCTACAACAGGCCTCTTTCCATCTGCAGTTGGAAATCAATTTGCACTTTTACCTGGGACCATGTTGGAATTTGTGTTTGTCTCCATTGTCTAGCTATTAACATCTTAGATGCAATAAGGATGTGAATAGCTAGAAATTTCTTTGTTGGAGTGATCTGTGGCCAATTAAGATGTAGTAAATAATTTTCAAGTCTCGGGGGATCTATATCTATTTCTAGATTTGTAAATATATCTGTTACGAGGTTCCACAGCTCTTTAAGGCCTGTACAACTCCACCAAATATGTGCATATGAGCCTATCGCCTTCTCACATCTCCAGCAGACATCTGAAGCAGTTGGATACATCTTCTTCAGTCTGTCTGGGACATGAATGCAATGTTCTAACCATCTTCCTTATTTCCTGTAGTAAAATCTATTGAGAAAGAGGACAAAAGTATCTTCCTCATGGTGGTGGACAGCATAACAGGAGCCCATCCACAATCTCCTACCCTTCCTCAAATGACAGCATTTAGACTACTGTCCATGGTGTGGTGACATGCTTAAATGCTGGACTGGACAGATGAGACTGATGTACCAGCAGCAGTCTCAGTCTAGAGTTGCCCAACGCAACCAACTATAGAGGAACAAGCACACTAAATTAGTCCTACAGTGTGCTAAGTGAGAGAGTGCAACTGCTCCATCAGCACAGATGATTGGAAGTCAGTCTGGTGAGGAGGACGGCGATACTAACAAATGGCTGCCTAGAACATCATCCTCCTCCTCTTTAGATGATTAGTAAATCACACTGTTGTCAGTTGGTAGTAGCCATGAAACCCCTGGTTATTTACCATCATCCAGTTGCACACTCTGCCAAAATAAAACTCATTTTCCTCCCTCTCACTACCCATCTCTGTCCTGGGCTTATCTAAATATAAAAATAAAATTTAATGTAATTTTTTTTTTTTTAAACAAATAAATAAATATTGATTTTAAAACAAATTAAATTAAACGTATAATCTTAAAATTACTTATTTGTGTCTGTTTTGTTTCTCAGGTATATCCACACCTCAAACACTTCCACAGGTAATGGTACCCTTATATTTCATGTGATATGTTGCATTGTACATCAGTGTTGGCAACTACACTTTGGAAGTGAAATGATTCATTACTACACATTACATGACATATCATAACAGTTGCTGCTGAGGATGGCTATAAAATGATGTGCCTGCATAGAGTTAGCATGACTGGTATTACTTATTCTATTTTTTGCTCATCATCAACAATGATGAAGCTGTAATGTAAGCTTTAGTTATATCAGTGGGTAGTATGGGAATCATTCGTTTAGGGGTAATTACACAATTAGCATTGCTAATGTGAAGAGAAGAGTGAAGACATCACATGGAGAAGATTGAAGATGTGACACACACAACTGGTTGGCAAGCAATGAATTCAGCTTTATCGAAATCCCTGCAGAAGGAACTTCTGGAGATCGCTGCAGAAGAGATCTTCTGCTACTTGGAACATCGGGGAAGACATAATTTACATGGTAAATCTTGAGTATGATATGTACATTGCAGATCTTAATTAGGTAGCTGTCCAGTACATGGTTATTTCTGGGGTTGACTACTTCCATTGAGATGATTAGCAGTGTCATGATAATCAAACATATTACACATCTATATTCCTTGTTATTCCAAGGACACAGGTGACTGTCTGTGAATGTAAAAACAGTGACTATTGACATATAGTGTCAATATATATATATATATAGACACCTTCTTACATGGGTACAACTTCCCTTTCAGTGTGTTTACACATTGGTGTCTGTGTTGCCCATGTATTTTGCTACATGACACCTTTTTTTTAAAAAAATATTGTAATGATGTAAAGCACCTTAAAATCTTTTATATGGTATTTTAAAAAGGCATTAAAGATTAATTCTACAGCTAAAATCTGGAGAATTGAAACAGAAAAACTTTGCTCATGTTTCCTGATTTGGGAGCATGTTCAAGGGTTTTGGCATGTTCAAGGGTTATCGGCGCATTTTGGGTAGCTGATCAATGGTTGTCATGGCGAAAATGTTCTGATCCGAATTCTTCCAATGCTCTGGTTTCTGAACAGCTCAAAGAACCGATTCAGAGACAAGTTTAAGGATATTGAGTAGCCACATTTCGGGTATTTCTGAAATGTATTTACTTGCCAGATCCAAATCCATTTTGGGCCAAATTGGTATATTGAGTTTATTCTCATTTATTTCATAACACTTACATCAGAAAATTCAAAACAAAACTCAGTTGCTATTCTTAAAAAAATTTCAAACTGGTGTTTATCTATATGTAAGGCAGATTTCATAATAGATAGAATACATTTCTGTTCTTTCTTATTCCTTCATGCATCTTAAAATTTGACATCTCAGGCCACTGTAATGCGTATCTGCAACTTGAACCATTAAAAATCTTTGGCGTTCCACAAGTGATAATTTAAGCTCCAAAGCACAGAATCGATTTAAACGATCTTGATGCGGGCCTAATTATTTCTACAAAAAATCCAAATGAGCGCTACTAATGGGAGCCAAAGATAAGAGCTGGTGGTTACCAGGTGCAAAAGACTGCTCATATAGTTACCAGGTATAAAAGACTGCTCTCCTGGTGAGAATGTGTATGAATTACAAAACATACACAAAAGCAGACATGCACACTAAAAATTTCATATGAAAAAAATATATTTTATTTATGTTAATAATTCATTAGATTCATTGTAGTAAGTATAATGAAAAGGAGAAAAATAGCAAAGAAAATGGAAATATAAGAGAAAAAAGATTGTAAAGGGTGTGAGAAAAAAATTAATACAAAGGATGAGGAAAGTCAAGAGGAAAAAGGAGAGATTAAAAAAATAAAAGGTAATGCAGGATTAGGAAGGTGAAGTAATGCATTAGTGCAGCTTTTAATATGTTTTTAAATAATTAAATTATGTATCTCCATACAAGATGGTGCTCACATGTAATTTGCATTTGTTTATAGATTTATAAATGAATGCACTATCATAAAAGTACTTCTTTAATGTCTGACTGCGTATTTCTTGTTTGGCGCATATAATTTGAGATGCCTTTCCTGCCAGAGGATTTTAAAAGCCAAGCAGCGCAGTAGAATGTTAATTCTCCTGTAGATGTGCTACAGATTTATGAAAAAAGGTCACGAAGACAGCAGCAGAAAGAGGCCCCTGCTGAGAAGTGAGTGGAAGTCTTACCTTTAAATCCCAGTGATTTGGAACAGCTGCTCAAATCACAGACAGGGAGCAGATCCGGAATAACAGATCGACATTTCTTTTTGATTATCTGATAAAATTGTAGTGTGCTTGTATAATGCATGTCTAAATGTAGACCTGGAGTTTTTCCCTTGTACTTCAAACAATGCTTTTACATAAAGCATGTTAAATGTCCTTACAGTATTGCTTCCTTTTCCCCAAATAAAGGGGTTTATTGTTCATTTAAAAGAGACAGCAAAAGGCTGGCAATGCTTAATCAAGAAAATGAAAATGTCATTTTTATTACAGCAGAAATGAAGCAACACCAAACCATTTTATATTTAGATGCTCTTACAGTGCATAGGATTTGGGGCAGAAAATCAATCCATGCAAATAACAAAGTATAGTAAAGGTTCTACTCAAAGAAAAGAGAATTGCAGGGAATTTCAAACTTAAGGCAAAAGTAAATGATCCCATTTTTACCAGCTGCATTGATGACCAGGCCAGCTAAACTGTAAATGAAGAGAACAACAGGCCCACACTTACTACAGTGTGTATCTCCAGATCTTTTCTTTGAATTGATGGATTTGTATCTGTTGTGCGGGATCCAGATTTACACAGGTGGAAGAATGTGGTGAGAGGAAGGCAGTGTGTGAAAGACTACAACAAAATACCAGTCTGAATAAATGATCAACTTTAATTGCTCACTACACTACACATAAACAAAAGGACCTCCCAACTGTCCCGAATTTGCACTGGACAGCTCCGATTTGGGAGCCATGTCCAGCTGTCCCGCCACGCACTACCTCTGTCCTGCTTTTTGCGAGGTAGAGCTCAGTGGGACAGCGGGACTCAGGACCACAATCCCACGGTCCTGTTCGCATTCTTCGATACAGGGGGCACCATTTTAAAAGAATTAAGTTTGCCGATAGAGGAACTGGTTGGGGAGATCAGATGATCTCCCCTCACCAGCCCTCTACATGGTCGGAGTGGAGGATCCTGGGACTGGGTGAGTGGTAAAGGTCCGCCCCCACCCTGTGAAGCAGAGTGGCATCTCAGTAAGTGCTGCTCATGTTCCCCGCTCGTAGTGATGCTGCAGGGCATCGTATTTCCGATGCCCTGCATTATTACTGCGTGCGAGGAGCACGAGCAGCACTTACTACTCCGTGTATGTTGAACACACAGAACTTATGCTGCCTGCGCTTCAAGTAAGAATGGAAGGGGGAGGGAAAACAGAGGCCTGCCTATGTGGTTAGGGTTGCCACCTAGGACCCAGTTAGTATTTTACTGGCATGCCAGTGATAAATTGACTTGACAACCCTATATCTGGTGTTCTGGGCTATGGGCAACTTCAACTTTTTAGAAAAGTACACTTGTTGGATATTAACATTGAGACCATCAATGCTTTACTTATTAGAGGATGGAATACAAAGAAGAAGTAAATGTTTTTGAGAAAATGAAATGTTTTAAAATGTATTAAAGAAAATGCATTGACAGTGGAGACAATGGCTCGGTTTAATGAATGTGTCTTTAACGTAAAGGACACCCCCGATAACATTGTTTTAAATAAATCTTTAAACTCTTATTATTATTTATTCCTATTATCAGGAAAGCAATGTAACACAAAAAGCAATATTTTCTCACTTAGCTTGGGTCAGATCACTGACACTCCTACTCAAGCTACTCCCCCTTATGGATCCCGCATTTGACATCACACAAGATCATACTGTTATAACAAATGTGCACATCACACAGATTGTATACTTTTAACAGGGCTACAGGGAGAAGATCACTCCCTTGCAGCCTCGATAATCAACAAGTGATCCAACCAACTAATTTTACCATTCAACAATAACATTTTGGATCGCATTCCTTTCCTGATAATAGGAAAGCAAATGGAGCAGTTTAAATATGTATTTACAACAATGTTGTGGTGGCTTGACAGTTTTCCTTTAAACTTAAAAAAAAAAAACACATTAGTTTTAAAAAAAAGTCATTCAGCTTGAAACTAATAAAATGCCTGCACAGGTGCAAACATCTTGTTTGGCCAATTCACAACCAAAATCGATCATTTATATTATGTTTGTACAATTGTTTCCAATTTTATTAGAGGGAGATTTGAGGTCCAGTTGCAGTACAAGGATTGTGTTGGTGTGGACAGGCAACATATTGTAAGTATCCTTGAACAAGGTGAAGCACTAAGTTCTGGAGGTAGAGTGACCACATTCCCGGAGACACTTTATGTCCCTGATTTAGAGCTCTGAGAGATGGCGGTCTCAGCCAATCAGATGAGACCACTCAAATCTCCTGATTGGCTTAGAGCTCAGAAGCCTCTCACAATTGGTTCAGTCCCTCCTTCACAAGGAGCTCAGTGTAACCTGCAACAGTCTGCCTGCACCATAAAAGGTAAGAAACCCACACTCTCTCTCTGACAGTGTGTGTGTGTGTATATTTGTGTGTGTGTGTATGAGTGAGAGGCAGTGTGTGTGTCTGTGGGAATGAGAGACTGGTTGGGTGTGTGTGTGCAATGGATAGTAATAAAGGGTTAATTCTGTGAAACGTCCTGTCTACTACAAGAGGGGATTATTTCTCTGAAACTGACTGTGTGCTAATAAAAGGGTTAATTCTCTGAAACTGCCTGTGTGCTAATAAAGGAGTTAATTCTATGAAACTGTGTATCTGCTAATAGAGCAGTTAATTCTCTGAAATTGCCTATCTGCTAATACACAGATTCAATTTCAAACTGCTCCTTTTTAAAAATGATTGAATGTACATTATACATGTATTATTAAATCTAAAATTGAAACGGTTCCCAAGGCTTCCAAATAATTTATATTATATAAAATGTGTTCCTGAATGGTAGAAATACAATGTGGTCATCCAGTCTGGAAGCTTACACATAAACTGTATATCCCTGCAGTGTATGTAATATCATTATCATTAGTTTGGTGACTGCCAGTGGTGTATCTTGATTTTGTGCTGCCCTAGGCAGACAAAATCCGGGCACCCCCCTACCCAAACTGCACACCCACGTTACACACCTAAGACATGCCCCATCATTCAGACTCACATCACACACACACTCCCATCACACTCAGTCACACACTCCTACTCCCATCACACTCAGTCACACACTCCTACTCCCATCACACACACTCCTACTCCCATCACACACACTCTGACTCCCATCACACTCAGTGACACACACTGTCTCCCATCACACACACTCTGACTCCCATCTCCCATCACACTCAGTCACACACTCTGACTCCCATCACACTCAGTCACACACACTGTCTCCCATCACACACACTCTGACTCCCATCACACTCAGTCACACACACTGTCTCCCATCACACACCCTCTGACTCCCATCACACTCACTCACACACACTGTCTCCCATCACACACACTCTGACTCCCATCACACTCAGTCACACACACTGTCTCCCATCACACACACTCTGACTCCCATCACACTCAGTCACACACACTGTCTCCCATCACACACACTCTGACTCCCATCACACTCAGTCACACACACTCTCTCCCATCACACACACTCTGACTCCCATCACACACACTGTCTCCCATCACACACACTCTGACTCCCATCACACTCAGTCACACACACACACACACACACACACAGTCTCCCATCAGCACTTACCTTTCCCTGGCAGGCAGGCAGCATGGTCCCTCCATGCTGCCTGTTCGGCTTTCCGGCGATTGAGCCGACAGGTCACGTGACCGGGCGCGCGTATGACGTCAGCGCGCCCGTCACGTGACTGTCGGCACTTCCGTGTCGGCACACTGCACGGGGAGCCGAACAGGCAGCACGGAGGTCTCTCTGTGCTGCCTGTTCGGCTCCCCGTGCAGCCCGGCAGGCAGAGCGATGGTGAGGGGGGAATCTTCCGATCCCCTCTAACCTCTGTCTCTGCCTGCCAGCGCGGTCTTTTTTTTTTAAAGGGCCGCCTTCTTTATTTATTTTTTTTATTTTTTTTCAGTGCTGGGGGGCTGCCGCCCCCCAAAATTTGCCACCCTAGGCATCCGCCTAGGATGCCTCGCGGTAAATACAGCACTGGTGACTGCATTGCTTTTGTACTTTTACATACATGATGCAAAAAAACATGATACAAATTTTATCACAAGTGGAATGTAACAATAAAATGGAGCAACTGCATTTTCCAGGGGCAGTTTACAAATTATTTTTTGGCAATAATGTAAAGCAAATATTTAGCAAAGTAATTGCATTTTCTATGTGTAATCAAGCATACCTTATTCCATACTTCATTAGAACCATGACAAAATATATCCTAATCAGCCATTCAAAGCCAGATTAGAAACAACCTGTGCAAAAAAGTGAAGTAAATAAATAAAAGAAATAAGAAGAAATCACTGAATAGAGGGATATACCAGCAGAGGAGAGGATTATCAACTGTCATTATATGCTGACGACATCCTCCTAACCCTGTCTAAATCTCGTAGGACTTTACTGCACCTTATAGAACAAATAGAGATATACAGTCTTTTATCTAATTACAAATTAAATACCCACAAAACAAGCCTAACTCTTAATTTGTATCATGAAACTAAACAATAAATGCAGACTGACTTTCATTTTGATTGCTCCAAAAAGCAATGTGAATACTTAGGAATTATTATACATTCAAATATAGATAGACTGATGGAGATAAACTGTATAAGATACATGGAATCAATTAATAGGGATATGAAAAATTGGAAGAACAACTTTATATCTTGGTGGGGAAAAATAAATATTGTAAATTGATTCCCAAATAGACTTGCCTGATGAGAATGGTCCCACTGCAATGGTCCCACAGCTGGCTTCAGATGATAAACACCAGGTTTAAGGACTTCATCTGGCAAGGCAAAACCCCTTGCGTAATTATAAAACAGATCTCAAAAATAATTCAAAGGGGAGAAGTGGGTTTCTGGATTAGCCATTTGGAGGCAGAAGTAGCAATTAAACAACATATATACATTATCCAGATCAAAGAAACAGAAACAGAACCCTGGTACAAGCTAGCAAAAGAAGCAGTAAATATAAATAAATTAGACAATATTATATGGAATATAAACAGTGATATGATTATAACAAACATAAAAGGAAAGAACATAATAGTGGAAAACTTAACTGCTGGTTGGTACAAAAGAAAACTAGGTTTATTGAACAAAATACCAGGGGGAGAACCACTCAACATCTTAGAAGCCAATTTACCTAATAATTCGCTGTCAAGCTGGGGAAACCTGGAGATCTATAAAATTAAAGATATATAAGATGATAGAAACAGCAAACCCTTCTTAGATGCAATACATTCTTCCAACAAATCAAATATTCAATTATTTAAGAATAAAAAGCTTCATACAACAATATTTATATATAGAAGAAAACTAAAAGTTAGGAGCGGTGGAAGTGGTCTTTTCCACAATAAAATTACTAACCCCCTCTTGAAGTGTAAACTTGTTATAACAACTCACGGGGAGAGTGGTAGAGGGAAATCAATTGACAAATGTGAAAAAGAACTAAAAATATCAGTAGATACACATAGTAACATAGTAATTTAGGTTGAAAAACGACACAAGTCCATCAAGTTCAACTCTTCTATGTATGATTTTGATTCAAAAGATCCAAAAGAAGGCAAACAGCCCTTTGGAAGCTATTTTGAATTTTGCCTCCTAAGGGGAAAAATTCCTTCTTGACTCCAAAGGGCAGATTTCTCCTTGGATCAATAAGCTCTATAATTAATGCTTATCCTATTATTAATAGCCTTGTGTATTCTGCTTTTCTAAAAAAAATAAAAAAACATCCAGACCATTTTTAAATGCATCTATTGTGGAATTGGAATAATGCTCTTAGCTTAGTTAACAAAAATATTCATAATTTATCATTAGTAGAAACTTTCTACAAAGTAACTATATATACTCAATGGTATATGACACCTAAAAGGCTGGCTTTAATTTACAACTTAGATTCTGCTCAATGTTGGAGATGCGACCTGGACACGGGTCACATCTGGGATATGGCTTTTGATTTAATACAACAATCTATAAACATTTAGTTAGAAAGAAAAACAGAAGTGAGTTTACTCCACTTGGGTTGGCCCAAAATGAATCTGCCCCAGCTTGCGCTAACAATACATTCTTTGGTGGCAGTTAAGATCTTGATTGTAAGAGCATGGAAGCAAGCAGGGTTCCTTTCAAAAGATCAACTGAGAAACCAGATTAAACTCCAACTAATATTGGAAAGGGGGCTCAGATGGATGGAAGTTATCTGTCAAAGAAAAGAAAAAATATCTAGGAAATATGCTTGGGAAACCTTGATAGGGTTGAGACCAGAAGTGGTTAAAGCCAGCTTTTTAGGCTTGCACATAAAAGAATAAACCAAATGTAAAATTAAAACTCACCTGAACTGGTAAATACCCTGACCATCCACTCAGCAGCCCGGCCCCCTCCGTCCTCTATGTTTTGATAAATATTGTATTCTGCCACCTGTACCGGTAAGCAAAAGTAAAAGATCAAATTCACAATTATAACCAGCACAGAGGAATCTTAAGAATGTCCTGGGAGGACTATGAATACATTCATATGCAAATATGCAAGATGTGACTGAGTGATGGTTAATGTTAAATATATAATGTTTCTCCATGTGTTTTTCTACGTATTTGATGTCATAACAATTTTTGGATCGAAATTTTATAATTAAAAGAGTTAAAAAATAAATGAAAAAATAAAAGTTTGTAATGATACATTTTCAAAATAAACATGTACATGTTGGCATATAGACATAATAAAAGGAGATGTTTCTGTTAAACTACTTGGCCATGGTATTAGGTAAGAACCTTATATGTAAAGCAGTATAAATATGTTTTTGAGCCTGTGACAAGTTGCTCCACATTTTGCATGCAGTTGAGAGTGCATGGTCTGGTTGCAGTTTGCTGCATAGGTATTAATTGATATCAGGTTAACTAGAAATCCCTAACACATTAAAATATTTTAGCAATAGTATTACTAGGTACTGATTTATATCCCTATTGCACATTCATGGTACTTCTGTTTTATTTGGTACACTCATAATTTATATTGGAATCTCTAAGTCAGGGGTCCTCAAACTTTTTAAACAGGGGGCCAGTTCACTGTCCCTCAGACCGTTGGAGGGCCGGACTATAGTAAAAACAAAAACTATGAACAAATTCCTATGCACACTGCATACATCTTATTTTGAAACAAATCGGGAACTAATACAATATTTAAAATGAAGTAAAGTTAAATCAACAAACTTACTTATTTCAATGGGAATAGTGTGCCAGTCAGATGCCCAGGAATATTATGCCAGTCAGAGCCCAAGAATATTATGCCAGTCAGATGCCCAGGGATATTATGCCAGTCAGATGCCCAGTGATATTATGCCAGTCAGATGCCCAGGAATATGCCATTCAGATGCCCAGGAATATTATGCCATTCAGATGCCCAGGAATATTATGTCATTCAGATGCCAAGTAATATTGTACCAGCCAGATGCCCAGTAATATTATGCCAGTCAGATGCCCAGTAATATTATGCCAGTCAGATGCCCAGTAATATTGTACCAGTCAGTGCCCAGTAATATTGTACCAGTCAGATGCCCAGGAATAGTGTGCCATTCAGATGCCCAGTAATATTATGCCAGTCAGATGCCCAGGAATATTGTGCCAGTCAGAGCCCAGGAATAGTGTGCCATTCAGATGCCCAGTAATATTATGGCAGTCAGATGCCCAGGAATATTGTGCCAGTCAGAGCCCAGGAATAATGTACCAGTCAAATGCCCAGGAATATTATGCCAGTCAGATGCCCAGTAATATTATACCAGTCAGATGCCCAGTAATATTGTGCCAGTCAGGTGCCCAGTAATATTTTGCCATTCAGATGCCCAGTAATATTTTGCCATTCAGATGCCCAGTAATATTATGCCAGTCAGTGCCCAGTAATATTGTGCCAGTCAGGTGCCCAGTAATATTATACCAGTCAGATGCCCAGTAATATTTTGCCAGTCAGTGCCCAGTAATATTTTGCCATTCAGATGCCCAGTAATATTTTGCCATTCAGATGCCCAGTAATATTATGCCAGTCAGTGCCCAGTAATATTATGCCATTCAGATGCCCAGAAATATTTTGCCATTCAGATGCCCAGTAATATTATGCCAGTCAGATGCCCAGTAATATTATGCCAGTTAGAGCCCAGGAATATTATGCCATTCAGATGCCCAGTAATATTATGCCAGTCAGATGCCCAGTAATATTTTGCCATTCAGATGCCCAGTAATATTTTGCCAGTCAGATGCCCAGTAATATTATGCCAGTCAGTGCCCAGTAATATTTTGCCAGTCAGTGCCCAGTAATATTTTGCCATTCAGATGCCCAGTAATATTTTGCCATTCAGATGCCCAGTAATATTATGCCAGTCAGTGCCCAGTAATATTATGCCATTCAGATGCCCAGAAATATTTTGCCATTCAGATGCCCAGTAATATTATGCCAGTCAGATGTCCAGTAATATTATGCCAGTTAGAGCCCAGGAATATTATGCCAGTCAGATGCCCAGTAATATTTTGCCATTCAGATGCCCAGTAATATTTTGCCAGTCAGATGCCCAGAAATATTTTGCCATTCAGATGCCCAATAATATTATGCCAGTCAGATGCCCAGTAATATTATGCCAGTTAGAGCCCAGGAATATTATGCCAGTCAGATGCCCAGGAATATTATGCCAGTCAGATGCCCAGTAATATTTTGCCATTCAGATGCCCAGTAATATTTTGCCAGTCAGATGCCCAGAAATATTTTGCCATTCAGATGCCCAGTAATATTATGCCAGTCAGATGCCCAGTAATATTATGCCAGTCAGATGCCCAGTAATATTATGCCAGTTAGAGCCAAGGAATATTATGCCAGTCAGATGCCCAGTAATATTTTGCCATTCAGATGCCCAGGAATATTATGCCAGTCAGATGCCCAGTAATATTATGCCAGTCAGATGCCCAGTAATATTTTGCCAGTCAGTGCCCAGTAATATTTTGCCATTCAGATGCCCAGTAATATTTTGCCATTCAGATGCCCAGAAATATTTTGCCAGTCAGATGCCCAGTAATATTTTGCCAGTCAGATGCCCAGTAATATTTTGCCATTCAGATGCCCAGGAATATTATGCCAGTCAGTGCCCAGGAATAAAGTGCCAGCCAGATGCTCGTTATACCTCCCTCCTCCCCCGCATCCCCATCACTTACCTCCAGCTGCTGTGTCCCCGGCCGGACACCTTTCGCAGAGTTTCCCTCCTACACAGGGGAGGGAAACAGTCACTGGATCCGGATGTGACGTAACGTCACATCCGGTCGCGGTGGTTTTTTTTTCTTCTTCTTTCTGCAGCCGCATCCCCTGCGGCTGCCCAAAAAAAAAGAAGAAAAAAAAGGTAAACAGTGGGGAGCGGGGGGTGCCGGCACCCCCCGCGGGCCGTATTAATGTCGGCGGCGGGCCGCATGTGGCCCGCGGGCCGTACTTTGAGGACCCCTGCTCTAAGTCAATGCAATGAAGGGCTAGGCCCCTTACGTCCAGTGAAAGGAAGTCTTAATGCTTTAGCACACCAAGAAATTTTGGATAACGTGATGCTTCCTACTTTATGGAAACAGTTTGGGGACGGCCATTTTCTATTCCACCATGACTGTGCCCCAGTGTACAAAGCAGTGTCCATAAAGGCATGGTATGTTCAGTTTGACTGGCCCGCACAGAGCCCTCACCTCAATCCCACCCAACACCATTGGGATGAACTGGAAAGCACATTGCAAGCCAGGCCTTCTTGTCCAACATCAGTGGTTAGGAAGAATCGAGGGCCCAGGATGTCACACAAGGTACATGAAAATGAAAAAATATATATATAGTGCAATGAAGTTTTAAGCAACACTGTGTTGAATAATATCTATGTGGAGCGCACTCACAAACATCCAGAATAACAAGCCTTAAGACTGATGAGGTTCCATCCATGAAAAATATTTTTTTCTATTTACTCTACAAAGGTGGGATAAAACACAAAACATACATAGAGCAGTAAAAAAGCTGGTCTGCGTGTGAAAGTACACTTACAGACTCCACAGGTAAAAAGGCATAATAAACAACAGTCCACAGTAGGTCAGTGCCTGACCTCACAAATGCTCTGGATGAATTGGCAAAAATTCCCACATCAACAGGGCCGGCCCTTCCATGGGTCTGACCCTGCCTATATCTGTCTAGCCATTGAGAGGTTAACTCCTCTGACACTGCCTATATCTGTTTAGCCATCCAGTGGTTAACTACTCTGACACTGCCTATATCTGTCTAGACATCCAGGGGTTCACTCCTCTGACACTGCCTTTATCTATTTGGATTGTGTTATAGGTCAGTGGTCATATATTATGTTTTAGGGAATTGCACAGCCTATTAGCATAATAATATTTCACCATTACTTTCTTTTCACCTTATGGGTGAGCACTTTGAAAAAATGATTTATTTTTATTATGTATATACAAAGTGCTTTAGTGGGTATATAAAAATAAACATTTTCTAAGCGCTCAACCATGAGTAGAAAAGAAAGTAATGGTAAAATAAAAACTATTATGAAAATAGACTGTGCAATTTCCCAAAACATAATGTGACGACTGACCTGTAACATGACTTGTTCAAACATTATTTTTTAATAATTACATACATACACCAATCACCATAACATTATGACCACTGCCAGGTGGCAAGCCAACTACGGCAGTGTGATGCTTTGGTCAGTGTTCTGCTGGGAAACTTTGGATCCTGCCATTCATGTGGATGTTACTTTGACACATTGCACCTACCTAAGCGTTGTACAGAGGAATCCGTATTACAACTAATCAATATGGATAATTTAGGCATGTGATCTGATTTTGGGCCATATTCAGTTCAAAGAACTTGTCTCTTAAAGGGCTGAACCCCCCTGAAATTGGCCTGAGTTGGACTAAAAAAGCTGAATTTGGGGCATTTAATTTCACCAGATTATAGCTGGCATAATTAAATGTAAAGTTATTAAAAATGTAAAAAAGTTAACTAAATAAGTGTATTTAATTAAATAAGTTAAAATAAAAAAATTAAAAAATTACAGAGAGCAGAGCAACCTCACATGGTGGTCAACCACATTTTAAATTAGTAACTGCATTAATTATGCAGTGTCCTACATTACCTATGATGTTCAACCAGCATTATGGGAGGCTTTTTGTTGGCTAGGCATCATTTTTTTTTTGTTTAGTTTAAACTATGCTATGCCTAGCTATGTTATTCAATCTGCTGCACATGGAATTCAATAAACGTCATCATTTTTGCCTGTTACATATTTGTATCCAAACAACGTTATGAAGTTGTGTGGTTTTTTTTTTGCACGGGTACAGTTTATGGGTATTTTAATTTGTCTTGGGTGCATACACTATGGATGGAGAACCCAAAGCTACACTGATCCATAAATAAAAGTGGTTTAGGTGGATTTTTCGGGTACTGGGATGTAAATTGTTTATAAGTGTTGTACTTTCTTCATACAGAAAACTGAAATAAAAAGAGAGTTAAAAAAAAAAAAAGCAGCTTGCTTTTTTCTAAAGTGTCAGAACATTTTAATTATTTCTGCTGTAAATAGATGTCTCCTTGCATGTTTTGATTTTCTCATTATCATGTAATCATTTCCACCCTGCTCCCTCATTATGAAATTGTCCTCTGTACCTATCAATCTCTGTATCTGATTACCCTTTGGTTTGTGCTTTCTTACTATTTATAACCTGTGAACCCCCTACCAAATATTCAAGCTTTATCCTGTTCTACTGCTTCAATCATCTGAATTATGTTTTCCTCCCACACATGCCAATTTCTTGCACTTGTGTGCAGTCATTCATTACTTATAATATCTCTCTCTACACACTCAGGAGAATGAGTCTACTGTAATCATCTTGCATGGAGTAAGCTCTGCAAACATATTTTGAATTCCTACCATAACCACATTCATGTGTTACCCCTATGTATCACCACTATGCAAATTGCTTTTAAGATATAACTTGGATCTTAAGAAAAGAGGCATAGGCTGGTGGTGGGAGAAGAGAGAATTTTTGAGATGATTAAAATGACACAAAGCTTAATATAATTAAACAGAATCATGAATCATTATCTCTAATCACGCAGACCCCAGTCTTTAGATTACCAAGTCCTCGCCACTACAAGAGCAATTTTCCAAGAGGAAATTAAATTAACTGCTTAGCTAAGAACTATCTGTTTTCTCTGTACTTTGCAATATACCATAACTTAGCAGCACCTCTTTATAGATGCTTGTATCTACAACAGCCATATGCCAGTGTATTATGCACAGTAATAATTCTCTTTATCAGTTGTTCACTTTGTGTTTTTTTTTTTGTTTTTTTTTTACCTGACTGTTTATATTTCAAAAGGAAATGAGCATCCAGCTTGGGCTCTGAAATAAGTACAGATAGCACATTACATAAGCACCAGCACTGATCAATCTGGAGTTTACTTCCAATGATAAATGGGCTTCATATATTAATATACTGTATAAGTTATTGCAGTAATGTAGTTAGTGTATATCTGAAATTCGGAACACCGATAAATACACCAAAAAATAAAAAAGTCTTCCACATCACAATTATTAATCTAATATTTTCTTGACGGTATTTACAGGACATGTTGTTCTGCCTTGTAGTCACCTCTATCTTAAACAAAACAGGGAAAGTGATGAGAATGTATCCACCTATATAGCAGTAGTAACATCTGCAATTACCTGCAAAAAAGTAAGCATCAACAAAACTATCTAAAACAAAAATGTTAGTGCTCTGTAACACAGTGACCGATTTTTATTGTATAGTGTGTGGACACAGTGCTTTCTGAACTGAACTCAAATGTTTTTTGGGATAGTAAGTGAACTTAACTTCTCAATCTGAAATTACATTTGTTTATTTATTTTTCAATCATTTCCCAGCGTTAAGTGGCATAAAATATATTTGCTTAAACAAATACTGCAGTATGTGTTTGGTTACTCTCTATTTTGTTTTGAAATAGTTTTTTTTTTTTTCATTTATGATTTATTAATGTATGTTGATGTTGCATGTTCCTATGTTATACATTTTTAATTTAAATGATATGTTTTGTTTTTCTGAAATTTACAGAAAAACATATTCACACCGGGGAAGTGCAGATGTGTATTTTTATTCTGCATTAAAAAAGACAGGTGTTAGATTAATTGCATTCAGTTTACAAAACACAAGCAAATTAACCATAAAAGCTACATGTACATCGTGAACTAAAGCTCATTCTGTCACACATGGGACAGAATACACTAACTGGAGCTCCCATTTAAAAGAAAAACCGTTAACTCTTCATGGGCCATTTATATACTAAAAAGTTCACTAAACAGCGGCCTGATAACTGAATAGCCAAACTCATTAACAGCCAGAATATTTCCAAATCCGCTATTATCTGATTTTTGCAATTATATTTTTGTGAAATGATGGACTCCTCACAATCATATCAATGTTGTTGTGGCTCAGTGGTTATATAATGGATAATACAGACAGAATATCTCCAAAGCCAAAATTTCAATAGGCAGGCTGCAGAGCTCCCAAATCGCTTAATATATATATATATATTACATTGAAATCACTTTTTGAGCATACAATGCAATATAGTGGTGCTAAAATAGTCTTTGCCAATACCCTTTGTCCATAGATGACTAGTAGTTAAATACTTTCTTGGTAATTTCTTGGTAATTAAAACTTTGGTATATATTATTAAGCCTTGTTCATTATGTGTAATAATCTGGGGTGTTTTCACCCTGAACCTATAACATACTTGAAAATGAAATTCTAAAACTTAAATAATAAATAAATAAACTTTGGTCAACTGACAAGGGAACAGCAAAAAGTAGATATGGAATTCACTGCCTGAAGGTTCTAGCAAATACGTTAGGTACAAATACAAAAAAAAAAGGGGGTAGATTCTGGCGCTTAATCCTATTCAAAGCAGCACCAGCCTGTGTTAGGTACCTTTAAAAGCGGCCTGGATACTTTTTGAATGAGCAGCTTAGAGTGCTATACATGAATGTATAGGCCTTAATATTTATTTGGTGCTTGTTGATCCAAGGAGAAATCCATTTTGGAGTCAAGAAGAAAACATTTTCCCCACTGAAAGCAGAATTCGAAATTGCTAGAAGGGGTTTTTACTGGCCTTCTTTTGGATCAAGAGCGGTTAACATGGGATAGGAAAAGGGTTGAACTTGATGGACGCAAGTCTTTTTTCACCCTAAACTATTATGTAACAATGGTACTATGGTACGCCTCCTCTCCTCTTCATTTATACTGGTATCAGCATAACGAATCCCACTTGTATGAAATTGACTGATACAACAGTTTCCATACATGTTTATCATTGCAGGAGTAGAATATTTTCAGTGTTTAATCACATTTACTATGGTTAACAATACTTTATGCTTTTCTTCATATAAATGCAGACATGTCTGCTAATGTAATTGTGAAGGATCTAGTAAATGAACTTATATCATGACAAAATCAGTTCTTTTCAGTGTAGTAGTTATCAATTAGAGTTGAGCGGACACCTGGATGTTCGGGTTCGGCAGGTTCGGCCGAACTTTGAAAAAATGTCCGGGTCCGTGCTCGAACTTGCCCCCGAACTTGACCCCGAACACGAACCCCATTGAAGTCACTAAAATGCCTCTAAAAAAGTAATGGAAAGGGATAGAGGGCTGCAAAAGGAAGTAAAATGTGGGTAAGAGTAGGACAAGTGCCCTACAAGCAAATGTGGATAGGGAAATAACTTAAAATAACATAAAATACATACAAATTACAAATACAGCTGAGCCATAAAATAGCACTAGATGGAATCTTTGATTTTAGCTTTGGAAGAACAGAAATCTAAATCTAAAGCATGGCTGCCAGGAGGATCAACAGAATTATAAATTTGAGAGAGGGTTGGAGTGCAGGGTATTCTCTTTCAGTTTATACTAAGTGACCCAGAGGTTGAGGAGGCGGTGACCGTGGCGGTGTAGGTGGAAGCGGCGCTGGAGGAGGAGGAGGAGGAGGTAGCCAACACTGTTTTTTATTTGTTTTTGTTTTTTTAAATTGGGGTAGCCCCCAAAATATTAGGACATATAACAACAGAAAACAAAGAATAAGTGCACTTGAGTATAACAATGACTGGGTGAGGCCGGTATAAATGTCTATTCTGCACAAGGTACAGAGAAGTCTGGTGGGATCTATGCCTGGTTCATCTTAATAAATGTGAGCTTGTCCATGTTGGCTGTGGACAGGCAGCTGCGCTTGTCTGTGATAACACTCCCTGCCGTGCTAAACACACGTTCAGACAATACACTGGCTGCAGGGCAGGCCAGCACCTCCAAAGGGCAAGCTCAGGCCATGTGCCAAATTTGGAGACCCAGAAGTTGAATGGGACAGACCCATCAGTCAGTACATGTAGGCCTGTGCATACGTACTGTTCCACTATGTTGCTGAAATGCTGCCTCTTGCTAAGAAGTTGCTTTTCAGATGGTGGTGCTGCTTGTTGTGGCGTGCTGACAAAGCTTTTCCACATTTCGGCCATGCTAACCCTGCCTTCTGAGGTGCTGGCGGTGCCCCAGCTGCGTTGGCGACCTCTTCCTCTGCCTTTGCCTTGTGCTTCCATTGAGCCCCCGGTGTCATTTTGGAATGCCCTCAGCAGCGCGTCTACCAGCGTACGCTTGTAGTTGCGCATCTTACGATCACGCTCCAGTGATGGAATTAAGGACGGCATGTTGTCCTTGTAACGGGGATCCCGCAGGATGGCCACCCAGAAATCAGCACAAGTTAGAATGTGGGCAACTCGGCAGTAGTTGCGCAGGCACTGCAGCATGAAGTCGCTCATGTGTGCCAAGCAGCCCAGAGGCAAGGACAAGCTGTTCTCTGTGGGAGGTGTATCATCTGTGTCCTCTGTATGGCCCCAGCCACGCTCCAGTGATGCCCACGAGCTGCGTTGGGTGCCACCCTGCTGTGAACACGGTTCCTCCTCATCCTCATCCAAAACTGTGCCCTGGCTTGACAGTTGTGTACCTGGCCTATGCTGGTGCAGGAACCCACCCTCCAAGCCACTTGTGAATGACTGGCCTGATAACCGTGGAAATGACCCCTGTTCTTCCTCCTCCTCTTCCTCCTGTGCCACATCCTCTTCCATCATCACCCTAAGCGTTTTTTCAAGGAGACATACAAGCGGGATAGTAAGGCTGAGAACGGCGTCATTGGCACTGGCCATGTTGGTGGAGTACTCGAAACAGTGCAAAATGGCACACAGGTCTCGCATGGAGGCCAACTCATTGGTGGTGAAGTGGTGCTGTTCCGCAGAGCGACTGACCCATGCTGCAGCTGATACTCCACTATCGCCTGCTGCTGCTCGCACAATCTCTCCAGCATGTGCAAGGTAGAGTTCCCCCTTGTGGGCACGTCGCATATGAGGCGGTGAGCGGGAAGGCCTAAGTTACGCTGCAGTGCAGACAGCCGAGCAGCAGCAGGGTGAGAACGCCTAAAGTGCGCACAGACGGCCCGCACTTTCTGCAGCAGCTCTGATAAATCTGGGTAGTTTTTAAGGAATTTCTGCACCACCAAATTCAGCACATGCTCCAGGCAAGGATGTGCGTCAAACCGGCTAGGCCCAGAGCTGCTACGAGATTTCGCCCATTATCGCACACAACCAGGCCGGGCTTGAGGCTCAGTGGCAACAACCACTCATTGATCTGTTGTTCCATGCCTGTCCACAGCTCCTGCGCGCTGTGGGGGTTTTCCCCCAAACAAATGAGTTTTTAAAGAGCCTGCTGTCGTTTCCCCCTGGCTGTGCTGAAGTTGGTGGTGAAGGTGTTACGCTGACCGGATGAGGAGGTGGTAGAGGAGAAGGACGAAGCTGAGTAGGAGGAGGAGGCAACAAGAGGCAAAGAGAAATGCCCTGCAATCCTCTGTGGCGGAAGGACATGCGCCAAACTGCTATCTGCCTCAGGCCCAGCCGACACTACATTTGCCCAGTGGGCAGTATAGAGATATAGCGTCCCTGCCCGTACTTACTGGTCCACGTATCTGTGGTTATGTGGACCTTGCCACAGATGGCGTTGCCCAGTGCACACCTGATTTTGTCCTCCAATTGCTTGTGCAGGGAAGGGATGGCTCGCCGGGAAAAGTAGTGGAGGCTGGGAACCACGTACTGTGGGACAGCCACCGCCATCAGGTTTTTAAAACTGTCTGTCTCCAACAGACGGAATGACAGCATTTCAAAGGCCAGGAATTTGGAAGTGCAGGCATTCAGGGCCAGTGTTTGCGGGTGGGTAAGGCCATACTTCCTCTTTCTCTCCAGTGTTTGGGAGATGGACAGCTGAACGCTTCCATGGGACAGTCTGGAGATGCTTGGGGATGGTGGCGGACGTTGTGGCGTTGCTGCCACTTCCTCTATTTGCCCGGTGGCAGGTGCCACTGTGACTCCAGAGCTGGAGGAAGAGGCCAAGACAGCAGCAGAAGAGGAAGCAGGAGGAGCCTGAGACCTTTCTTGTGTTTTGAGATGCTTACTCCACTGCAGCTCGTGCTTTGCATGCAGATGCCTGGTCATGCAGGTAGTGCTCAGGTTTAGCACGTATATGCCTCGCTTCAGGTTCTGATTGCACAGCTTGCAAACCACTTGTGTCTTGTCGTCAGCACATTGTCTAAAGAACTGCCACGCCAGGGAACTCCTTGTAGCTGGCTTTGGTGTGCTCGGCCCCTGTGTGCGGTGGGCAGTATTAGGCGTACTGTCTAGGGGACGGCCGCTACGGTTATGCACCCTGCTCCCTCTTATGCTGCGCTGGTGCCTCTTTGCAACCACCGCCTCCTCCTCCAAACTGGACACGTCACTAGCATGACCTTGATTCCATGTAGGGTCTAGGACCTCATCATCCTCCACATCATCTTCCACCCACTCCTCAACCCTGCCCTCCTTGCCGGTCTGCACACTGCCGAAAGCCACAGCAGTTGGCACCTGTGTTTCGTCATCATCAGAGATGTGCTGCGGTGGTCCTCGCATGTCACCACATCCCCTACTTGCAAAAGGAGCTCCACCAACACCAGCAGCACCACGACCAGGGCCACGTCCCTTATTTGACGCTCTCCTCATTCTTTGCGGTCACCCACAAAAGTAACAGATGGTTTATGTCAGGCGACAATGTAAGCGCCAATAGTCAACAATTTTTATTTGTATTTTTTGTTTTTTGTTTATTGGACTGCAAGAAATGCACCGCAAGACGTAAATGTACTATTTAGCACCCAAAACAATTAGAATTTTTCAAAGTGCGCTGTAAGCTCAGTATTGGAATGTTCTATTTGACTTTCAGATATGAAGCGCACCGCAAGACGCAAATGTACTATTTACCACCCAAAACAATAAGAATTTTTCAAAGTGCACTGTAAGCACAGTATTGGACTGTTCTATTTGACTCTCAGATATGAAGAGCACCGCAAGACGCAAATGTACTATTTACCACCCAAAACAATTAGAATTTTTCAAAGTGCACTGTAAGCACAGCATTGGACTGTTCTATTTGACTCTCAGATATGAAGTGCACCGCAAGACGCAAATGTACTATTTACCACCCAAAACAATTAGAATTTTTCAAAGTGCACTTTAAGCACAGTATTGGACTGCTCTATTTGACTCTCAGATATGAAGTGCACCGCAAGACGCAAATGTACTAATTACCACCAAAAACTATTAGAATTTTTCAAAGTGCGCTGTAAGTAAAGTATTTGACGGTTCTATTTGACTCTCAGATATGAAGTGCAGAACAGGAATAAAGTCATGTGCCTGGAACACATGCAGTTGCAAATGCACTGCACTCTCTGTGGCACTGGGCGCAGGGTAGAGTACAAAAATGTAGTATAGCACCCACTAAAATAATCGCTGTAGTTTGCAGATTCAACACCAGAATTCTTTACTAATCTGTCCCTCACAGCTGCAGCATCCTCTCCCTACACTAAGAATAGCTCATGTGATGTGCGGTAACTCCAGCTTATATATAGAGGCTGGGTCACATGCTGCACTGGCCAATCACAGCCATGCCATTAGTAGGCATGGCTGTGATGGCTTCTAAGGGCAAACGAGTCAAACGCTTGTTGATTGGCTGCCCTGCAGCCTTTCAAAATGCGCCATTAAATCGCCGAACCCCGAACTCCAACTCGGACATACAGTGAAATGTCCGTGTTCGGGTACGGTCCAAAAACCGAACAGTGCGGTTCGGGTTCGCTCAACACTAATATCAATGTATTAATAAATAGATATACTCACTTGATTTCTAATACAAATGATTTTTTCTCATACAGAACTAATACACATTATAAAAAAATAAAAAATAAATATAAACCATATTATTTATATATATATATATATATATATATATATATATATATATATATATATATATACTTAAAAAATATACCAATTATTTCTTTAAAATCTAATAAAATTTTATAAAAAATACATGTAATCAGATAATAAATACATTTAAAAACTCTATTTATTTAAAATCTAGACTTTGTAATCTGTAGAGAAAAAAAGGAAGGGGAGAAAAACAAGTATCAAGAACAGGTAATGCTATAGAAAATTTTAATAAAGTGTTATTGCCATTAAAGTCTTTCATTTACCAGATTTTTTTTTAAATAATTGCCTTCCCTGCCAGTTTTTATAGACTCTTGAAATCCCCATATAACTTTATTATTGATTATTGATGTATTACAGATGTTCTGGATATGATCTTTGGCCAAGTCTAAATGGTATCCAAATTCCCATAGAAATAAATGTAAAAAAACTTTTTAAAATTAAATATAAAAAAAATTAATAAAGAAATACATTTTATGTAACAGTATGTCATATATACATTACAGTAAGAGGTGAGCTGTGTCAAAATGAGCCAAAGCATATCTAATCATTAAGTGTAATCACTCAAATAAGTGTGTATACTTAAATTGTACATCTTGTTAGGTCTTCCTTTGGGAAAGTTCACAGGGTGAATGTATATGTGAACATAGAGCACACAAAAAAAGAAAACAATAATAGTGCAGTATTGTGGTGCATAGGTAATCATGTATGAAGTAATCAAATACATTCACATTCACCAGAGCTTAAGTAGCTTTAGTGCGGCAGACCCCCCTCTTTGTAATTGTTATGCTCTCAAAAGTGTTAAAAAAAGCGCTGGTTAACTGGCAATCTGTGTGGATTGGAAATACAAAGGATTCTGTGCACAAAATACAAAGCAGCAAATTTAATGTAATATCAGCTCTTACATTAGGAGACAGAATGTCCATCCAGCGGTACAGCGAAACACAGGACAGTCCAAAAGGCAGCTGGCAAGAAATCCTAATTGAAAGTTCCAAACAGTCCAAATGAGGATTTCATGCCAGCTGCCTTTTGGACTGTCCTGTGTTTCGCTGTACCGCTGGATAGACATTCTGTCTCTAAGAGCTGATATTACATTAAATTTGCTGCTTTGTATTTTGTGCACAGAAGTTTTTGTGTTTCCTAATCACACATATTGCCAATGATCCAGTCTTTTTTTTAACTCTTTTGAGAACAATTACAAAAAGTGGAGTCTGCTACGCTAGAGCTAGTTAAGCTCTGGTGAATGTGAGCATATTTGATTACTTCAAACATGGTTACCTATGGACCACAATACTGCCCTATTATTGTTTTCTTTTTTGTGTTCTATGTTCACATATATATATTCACGCTGTGAACCTGCCCAAAGGAAGACCTAACAATACATACAATTTAAGTATACACACTTATGTGTGAGATACCATACGAGTGATTACAATTCAGGATTCAATGTGTTTTGGCTCTTTTTGACACAGCACCCCTCTTACTTAGTTTTCAGCTTTTTCAAGTTATATTGGAGATTATTCAATTGCTGGTGCCCATATACTTTTTTGCACTTTTAGAGCACTTTTGGCACCTATCTATTCTACATTACAATAATATATAACACAGAGACGGTTCTCTAATTAGGCAAGTTAGGCAGTCACCTAATTGGTGCCTCACGGCTGCCGAACTCGTCTAATAGCCTTTGATCTGACAGGGGTGCTTAACACAGCCATTAAGCTTCCTGTCATACTAATGTTGGCAGTGGTTAAGGGGGGCTTTCACTATGATTCTTTTTTTTTATTATTCAGTTGTGCGTGACCGTGAGGCTCCGCCCCCACTGTCAGTGCATCCTGCACACTTAGGAAGAACCAACGTGCAACGCAGAAGCACCATCACAACACGGTCTGTAAGACCACTTTCAACTTTGAGACCCTCTCCTTCTGGTTCAGTGAGTGAGTGTGTGCTGGCTGATTGTGTCTGTGAGTCTGTTCTGGCTGAGTGTGTCTGTGCGTGAGTGTGTGCTGACTGAGTGGGTCTATGAGTGAGTGCATGCTGACTGAGTGGGTCTGTGAGTGAGTGCATGCTGACTGAGTAGGTCTGTGAGTTAGTGTGTGCTGACTGAGTGGGTCTTTGAATGAGTGCATGCTGACTGAGTGGGTCTGTGAGTGAGTGCATGCTGACTGAGTGGGTCTGTGAGTGAGTGCGTGCTGACTGAGTGGGTCTGTGAGTGAGTGTGTGCTGACTGAGTGTGTCTATGAATAAATGTGTGTAATGTCCCTGACGAGCTGCTTGGGCACAGAAATTGCATTGGAAAAGCTATTCTAGGTCAGAGATGGCACTGATAAGTTGTTCAGGGACAAAATGCATTGGGAAGCTGTTTGCGATCAAAGATGGCACTGGGCAAAAATGGAACAAGTCCTTGTGGGTGCAGTATTGGTGCAGTTGCCAAGTCTTTGTGGGTGCAATATGGGTGCTGTGACAAATCCCTGTGGATGGAATAAGTAATCTTTGGTAAGTCCTGTGGGTGCATTATTGGACTATCGCAATAATAATTAGCAAGTCTGGTGGGTGCTGCAATGAGGTGCTGTGATGTGTGTATTTGATCAGCATATGAATGTGTTTATTTATGTCTCAGATGTCTCCTAAATGTGAATACTAACCCACATATACTAACACTCGTATGCTGATCACATATACACACTGTGAGCGTGCTAATGTGTGTACACGATCAGCATATGAATTTGTATATATGTGTTAGTGTTCACATTTAGGAGACAGCACTAAAGATAGTTAGTCAGCCACATAATTGTTATCTATAACAAGTGTTTTTATTTATAGATATTATATGTTATATTATATTATATATTATTTTCTATTGCATAGATTTTATTTAATTATGAGTGTCTGTGAGGGCCTCATTTTCAAATTTCGCCTAAGGCCTCAAAAAGTCTAGAGCCGCCTCTGATATAACATAATATAATAAACTACATTAAAAAATAATAACATATATACAATAATATAAAAAAAATAAACACATATAAATACATATTATGTAAATTGTGTATATAAATATATATTTTTAAAATATTTATGACATATAAAAACAATAATATAAATGAATGCATAAATAAATATACATATATCATATATGATACATAATACAAGTATATATTGCATATGAAAAAATAAAGTAAAATTAAAACCAACACACATATCCCATATTCCACAATAAATGTTTGTGAATTGCCCTATAAATATTGTTTAAATCTTTTGCATAACAATAGCGGTGATATCATGTCAGCTATAGGCTGGCATCACATCACCCTTTATTGTTCATTGTCAACAGCTGTTAGATTATATGTACCCTCCCACCATCATGTCACATGTATCACAGTACCATTTCATGTTCACAGCTATTGCACCATATATTTAGGAATTTTCTTATCAATTAACCACTTAAATTTTTTTACTGATCATTTTGGCCCTTAAATGTTCAATTCTCCAAATAATATCTATTTGTTTTTTCTGTGAATTGAAATGCTTGTAGTAGTAGTAGATTTCCCGAGAATTTGACCCTTTAAAAATAGGGGGAAATCCTTTGGAGTCTGGATGATATTTTTTGGGCCTGTGCTGCATCTCAAATCCATTTAACATCAGTTAAAAGTGATATATATCATCCAATATGAGTCAGACATGGCAGTTTTGAATTAGCTGTGTTCACAGCAGGACATCGCTGGGACTGTGTGAGAGAAAAATATCATACATATTACATTGTTTGAGATAAGACCTGGGTGTGTGGTCCTCTATTTAACAGAACATGTGACACTAACACCACAAATTATCTTTCAATGGCATTTTAACTTGCATACAGTAAGCACTGTATGCATTTTCATTACTAGAAGATGTCTAATTTACAGTGGAAGTACTATCATATCTTTGTTTATCTGTCACTATAGCTTGAAATTGTGTTGCATAGTTTTAGTTTAAAAACAGTGCTAGCTTTTCTGAAATGCAGTGGTGATTGATAGCTGCACTTTTGCTTGATTTAATTTCTTTCCAAAGTTCTGATTGCATCTCTTTGAAATCCATTCATTAAAAAATGAAGTGTGGTGAACTGAAAGTGAACTGCAAAAATCAGGCACTAATAGTTGAGATGAAACGATAGACAAGTTGGATGATTTTTCCAATTCACCCATTAATAGCTGATTTTTTTTTTCCAGCTTACTTGTCAGTCCGCCCCTGGTGTATTTTTGGTGAACAGACAGCAGATTGTTACAGATAATGAATAAGGCCTTATCTTACTGCCTGGTGGTAAACACCAAGAAAGGCTATTTAATTACTTGCCATCTATGGATAAAGAGAGTTGACAAAGACTATGCGAGCACCACCATAATTCAACCCTAAGGGGTATCAATTAAAATTCGAGAATAGTGAGAGGAGGTCGAATTTGACTTAGAAAAAATAAAAATGGAAGCTCCCAGTTCAACTTTCTCACACTGTTCACTAAAAAAAAAGACTTAACCTCCATCTCCCCCCCACCTCTCCAAAGTTCAACTCGAACTACCATCGCAAACTCCCTTTAGTGAAAAATAAAATGTAGGGCATTAAAATTGGGAGGTGAATTGGATTTTGATGTCCAAAACACCTTCCACAAAAACAAAAAAAAAATTTATTAATTAATTTTAAAAACCACCCCTTCCTCTGTAAAAAAAAAAAAAAAAATTAAACCGGTGCCCCCCATAATAAACTGGCCTGGCCCAAGGTCCCTTAGACCCAAAAAAATTAATGAACTACCGATGCCCCTTGGTACAGGGACTGTTCCAAAGTGACCAGGACCCAATTAAACAAAATAATGAAATAATCCCCCTAACCTGCCAGGTCCGGAGAAGGGGATTTGCCTATCCCAATATAGCACTTAGCGCTTTTCAGACACTCTTGGTAATGACCACCTTTGACTCCCACTGTCCACTCCGTTTTAGTTGATCCCCCAGAAACAGCTGATTCCTGCTGCACAGTAAAGGGGAATTGTAATTCAGTGACAAATCTATCATCCTCACAACAGGCTTTGCTAAATCTCTCAGCGACCCCCTATGCCTTGAGAGAACATGCGCTTTTCCCCATTTGTAAATAGGATATTCTGAGAGGAAACCAGGACAGATTTGTGTAGGTTCACTTTAAATGCTAGGTTTTACAAAAGGGAAAGCGTATGGTGTGTTGGATAGGCCAAACACCATTACAGTCCAGTGATGGAACCTGAAAAAGTGCATCCTTGAGATCTAATATTATGTAGAAAAAAATCCCTCTGCACTTTTGGGAGTATTAGGGGAAGAAAGACCAACATCTTTTTCCTCAGAAGACCATATTCTCCTCTGAAAAAGAAAAGGATAGGTACCTGCCAAAGATGACTCTCTGATGGCACCTTCTAACATTGGCTTGCCTGCCTTTAGGACAGGCATCAACAATATCTGTGGTAGACACATATATGGAGTCTTCCATCAACTCTGACATTTTAAAATCTGAGGTCATCAGGGCTTCCATGCACAGCATGGCCGTTCTGATCACCTGACTGTCTGAAACACTGTTGCTGTGCATGATCACAGCTTGAGCATTTTCAGCAAGGCAACTATAACTCCGGGATGCTGCCGCATACCCATTAGCTTTGCTAGGTGCTCATGCTTTCTGGAGGGACAATATTGGACAGCCATATTGTGGCTGACCATATTAGATCTAATGATCAGAATGTGTGGAAAAATGGACAAAGAATTAATCCAAGGGATAAGGGACAAAGAATTTACAGGACTATAAAGCAGTGCACTGTTCTAATATTCCAATATTATAATGCCTTAATACAAACTTTTAAACAATTCTGGGATGTAGAGAAATGCAGAGGGAAAAACAGATATCCATCTCCTTCACCAGCAAAATGAAGGTCACTATGCCAAAACACACAGTTTAGAACTATTCCAAGAAGGATTGAATCTGGTCTGAAGGAAAAGGGAAGCCATTAATATTAATATATTGTTAGTTGTTTCCTTTATTTTGTCAACCATCTATATATTTCAAAAATCTGGCCTTCTTATTGACCTGGAACTCTCCAGAACTTTCATATCACAGGTTTTCAAACTACGTATGTTAATAACATAATACAGGGGCTTCCAAGTTTTTTTCTGAAGTGGGCCGCATGTTCAGAAAAGAATGTGCATGTTGGTCCTCATTCATTTTTCTTATTTTAATTATATTTAAACAAAAGTGTACATTTATAGGGATTATGAGTGTTGGACGCCATTGTTTTTTAGGCTGTGGAAGATAAGTCGAAACGCATCCCTTTTTACTTGGCATCCACTTTTTTGAAAGACCTGGCCAGGCTTTCCCCTGAATTCTATTTTATTGCTTATTGAGTTCAATACACTTTTGGGCAAACTTATAAGGTGTGTATTCTCATTTATAATCACTCCATTATAATCCCGTATTTTATCCTATTGATTTCTGAATGCTTTTACTGTGTCTCAGGACCACAACTACTTTAGTGGTCCTGTCAATACATTTTATGTACTGTATTTCTGTTTGTGTCTCTATGTAATTTTGTATTATTATTTATATGAAAATATTATTTATTAAACATATTTTTATATTATCATTTATTTATCTTAGCAGTGGTTTGTTCCAATTGCATTGCATTTATTTAATTAATATAGCGCTGTCTATTCTGATTTTTTATGGATTATGAGAATGAGTTGACCCAGGTGGGCCGCACATTGGACACTTCTGACATAATAAAATGCTAGACAGTGTATACTTCAATATGCTTTCCATGCAAGTGAGGTGACTAAAATACTTTGTGAGCCATTTTAGCTACCCTGTTTTGGGTGAAGTGAGTGATAATATTTTTCCCCTCAGTTTTTCCACTGTATTATTTTGTTACTAGTAAGTGATACAGATAACTGTGATCTAGAAACCACCATTTTTTCTCTACTGTTTATATGCCGTTACATAAGCCTGAATAAAATATGTGTTTTCATTTTCTCTACTTATATTTTAAATAGCCTTTCAGTATAAATGGGGTGCGTTTTTAAATACTAACTAACTTTGATGAGTTACACACAAAATAAATGTATTAACTAAATACATTGTGTTAGAATAAAGTATTCTCCCTTTACAAAGACAGTAGAAAGCCATAGCAGTTAACTGCCTTTCATTCTAAACTGTCCATAGTTAGAATCCTTGTTGAAGCCACATGAAATACAAATTACTGCCTTGCAACCATGTTCTGACTGCTGTCTGACTGCTGTCTTTGTGCCTTAGATAATTATTGTAACCATTTGCATACTTCTTCCCCAACTACAAATCAACTTGATGAGTGGCTGACTCCTCCAGCACTCACGGTGTTAAACTCTGTTATAATTATTCTTGCCTTTGGTTCTAGTTAAAAATAAAAGGCAGCAGTTCCTGATTGTTGCAGCTCTTTGAGATTAAATTAAACTAAAACGCTGATTACGCAGGTGCCTGTTCTTCTTGCTATTCTCATCTTGATTCAACTTTTTTTTTTTTTTTTGCAATTTCCTGTTTTTTTAAAAACCGCATACATTATGGCACTAAGATATAGCAATGCTAACAATCAGTTTTAATTTGTTAGGAACTATTCATAATGGTAAATCCTATTTATTTTCAAATAGGACTGAAAAATAGTTCAAAAGTGACTAAGAAATGTGCTCCTGTATTGTGAAAGTGCTACTTCTACTAAGGTGTTTTTTGGAGCTGTCTTCAGTTTGCTACAAAGATTCACTTAAAGTGGTTCCCAAACTAGTCATCATGGTGCACCCAACAGTCCAGGATTTACGGATCAACCAGTTATGTCTAAAACAATAAAAATGCTCAGCACTCCAAGTCTGTGAGGTCAAATATTCATGCCAGTGGCAACGTTTCGACCTAGTGGTAGCTTGAAAAAGACCTTCTTTTTGGTGTATGCTATTTCCAGCTGTGTCTAAGGCGTTTAAAAAAAAAAAAAAACCTTAGACACTACCAGTGACTTAAGTTCTTGGCCAATAAACACTAGACATCAAAGATAACTGTATGGAACATAATGTAGATTGGCATTACCAGAGTAAGTCTGTAAAATGATATTTTCAATAAACCTATCTGTGGATGACATCTGGGTTGGGTTTTTACACATTTGGAGTCCCCATGTTTTTCTGTGGCATCAAAACCCACTGCACATGTGTGTGCCCCAGTGCCATGGGCGTGATGTCACAGTCATGCACACCCAGAACATAGATTCCCACATTGTCTTCCGTGGGGAAATCACTGGACCTGAGTATTTATATGAGTAGACCTGAGTATTTATATGAGTAGACCTGAGCATTTATAGGAGTAGACCTGAGCATTTATAGGAGTAGATATGAGTATTTATAGGAGTAGACCTGAGCATTTATATGAGTAGGCCTGAGCATTTATAGGAGTAGACCTGAGTATTTATATGAGTAGGCCTGAGTATTTATATGAGTAGACCTGAGTATTTATATGAGTAGGCCTGAGCATTTATAGGAGTAGACCTGAGCATTTATAGGAGTAGACCTGAGTATTTATATGAGTAGACCTGAGCATTTATAGGAGTAGACCTGAGTATTTATAGGAGTAGATCTGAGCATTTATAGGAGTAGACCTGAGTATTTATAGGAGTAGACCTGAGAATTTATATGAGTAGACATGAGTATTTATATGAGTAGGCCTGAGTATTTATATGAGTAGACCTGAGTATTTATATGAGTGCTCAGAACTGCAAAATGAATGAGCATTCATCTGCTAGAGAATGTGTTATTTGTTGAAGCACTCTTTTCAATTTAAATTTAAAATCATATATTTCTGTTCAAAAGACATATGTTGGTACAGCTGCAAAATGAAATGTCTTATCTTAAGTTTGTGACAACATAAAGAAAAATAAGGAAGCAAAGCAGTTGAGGACAATAATGGATGAAACACATGCAATAGATACAGTTGCACATTATTTAAATGTAATATGCAGGTGACTGAAAGCAATGCTCCAATTTTGACACTTGATACTTATCTCCCTGAGACTCTTTGACACTTGATACTTATCTCCCTGAGACTCCAAAACAGTTTGTCAGAATTGCAGATTCTCTATGCGCGCTGCCAAAATAATTCAGTTCATTTCAGATTCTATAATGAAATACATATGTTGCAATATATTTATAGCTATATGCTGCAACTTTGCACATATGGCCTTTCTTTTCTTAAATGGTCAATTCGATTTGAGCAAATAAAAATCCTTGTGCAGGACAAAGAGCAGCTGTCTTATGGGTTAAGGTATCCTGTGAGCTGAACAAATCAAGGTTACAATAAAAGGAGATTATGGCATCAGCTGAAGACAAGGATTTAATAGTCATGCAGCATTGTTGGTAGGACTAAATAGCATTTTGGCTTCGTGGTAAGCATGTTAAAGGAACTCCGCCAAATATAAATATTTCTTATAGTGAAAGTAGAGAATAAACAATGATACAATGATCTAAATATTGTGTTAGCAGAATCGCACACAAATGAATAAAAAAAGAGACATATATGTTTCAAAAAGTGTCTGTGGTGGCTGCTGCTTATGACATCACTTAGGAATTGATATGCAAATAAATTTGCCATTTGCATATCAAACCACCATGTCATAAGCAGGAGCCACCACAGACACATGTAAAACATATATGTCTCTTTTTTTATGCATAAAACAATGGCTCTTTTGGCACGTGCACCTATGTAAAAAGCCCACTCCCAATAAGTTTCGGGAGTCTTGTCCCATGTTTGTTGATGGAATGACATAGACACTAAAATGTACTTAGTATTTGCATATACTCAAACAATGTGTAAACAATGTCTATACTGTTAATGCAAAGAATATAAATGCTGAAAAATTAACCAAGTAACTTGTTTGCAAAATTAAAAATAAAAAAAAAACATGGTGCTAAACAGTGCAACATGGCCAAAACAGTCCGTTCACCAAGGAATAAAAGAGATGCTGTTATCAACACATTGTTTATTTTCTATTATCTATGGTTAGGTGATGAATTCCTTTTAAATATTATGTCCTAATTTATGATTTGATAGTTATGCTATTTATTATGACTATCTCCCTCACTCAGTTTTCAAAAAGTCTGTCCAACTCAAAAACCTGTCCACTAACTTCATGTCAGTCCAATCTAGCTGTTGCCGTCCGCCAATGCACTTTATCTGCCACTTCCTTCTTTCCCTGCCTTTTTCATCTTCGTATGCAGGGACGTCCATAGTACTGAAGCTCAAGTCTCTTGGCTTTGGAAATGCATAGGCTAAATAATTATTTAATGATGCTAGGGCTGGTTGGGGTGATTGATCGCCAACCTTCTCACTATGTGCACAGAGTAGCTAGATGTCTGTGTGCCTCCTTCACACAGACAAGCTATTGCAACCATAGCCCCCTTGCACTTCCGAGGAAGCGTGTATGTCTCACTGTGTGCTACAATGTTTGTATAAACACTAGTTTTTATGTAATGTGTTCCCAATGAAATATGTTTCCATCTTTCCCATGAACATGTTGACTTTTCTGATAATGTTTAACCTTAACTAACACTTTTATAAATGCTCGATTTTCAAAAGGGAGTTTAATGTTCCTTTACAATGTCCCCAGATTATTTATGTTTATACCTAAGCAATAGTCTGGGAGAAAGAGGTATTGAATCATGTCACAGATGGAGACTTAAGCTGGCCCATAATGCAGAAAATAGTTTCCATGTTGCCATAGTGAAAAGAGTAAAATGCAGAAGCTATTATGAATTGTAAATATAGAAAAAGATGTTCCACAGGATTTCTACAGTCTCTACATTTGAAAAATGGAATATTTGGGCATTTGTCTGGCACACTTTGGGAACTAAGGGTATCAGCCCTGAAATAAATGTTTTGTGTTAAACACTATAGAATATATTATTAGACAAGTATTAAAATAAAATAAAATGAGGGGGACTTTATCAACTAAATAAAGAACTTGCTAAACATGCATAACGACCCAAAGTAGATGTCTGCTAAATAGTCATTATGCCACACTTTAAGAAATATTATCAGAGCAATGGAAACATCCTCAGTGCTGTCATATGATTTGAACATTAAAGTACAGACAAACCTTATTTATTTCCTATACATATGTCATGTGAACTAAGCAAAGTGTAAGTCACTGAACTGTGCAGCCAACAACATGCATCAGATTTAAGTACACTCCATGTACCCACCTCTGTGGGCACTGCATTAGAACTAGGTGGTTGAGCAAAATGTCACACAATTTCTTATCACTCCACATGTTTTTTTATGTTTTAATCATATGTACAAACAAAGATTCCCCATCTCCTCTTCTCCCTAGCCCCATTGAGAAACTCCCCCTGTCCTTCCTGCTCCTAGAAAATGCCATTATTCTCTAAAACAATGTTATATTAATTTAGCGCAAAGGGACTGGGGGGTATCCCCAGTTCCCTAAGGTCACCCCACAAAAAAGAAAATAATACCAGTGGGAGGGGCTATAAATAAAGGGAGCTATGCCCCCTCTAAATAAATGGAGCTATGCCACCTCTCAATACATGCGGCTGTGCATTCTCTAAATAAATATACCAGGTTCTGCACAAATGCCCCATCTCTCTAAATAAAATAATCGATTGATGTCCCCAAATCAATTCCATGGGGCCAGGGGCTGTGCAAATACACAACCCTAAAATAAATATAAAATATACCGATAGTATGAAAATTCAGCATGCAGTTATTGGTCTTGCAATATGATTCCCAGGATGCCAAAAGCAAGTGGAGGGGCTGGGGAAGTGCCCCATATCCCATAAAATATATAAGATTATCAAGTACCACCCCATGTGAAGGCTTACCCAAGCGGTGTCCAGTAATTCCCTTTTTATCTTGCCTTGTTTTCTCTTGCTCTGATCCATTCATGAACTTCTTTTCTACTTTTTATTTTATCTTATCTGTTCCTGGTTTTCCATTCTGTCTCCTGTTTTGTTTCCAACATTTATGTTGTGTCCTTTGTCTTAGTTATTATTTAATGCAAGTTTTAGTGTTAGGGACTTGATGATGTGAGGTACCTTGGAGCTGGTGACACTCTTATCATCTAATGGCCATTTGGTGTAAATAAAGCCTCACCATTTTCATCTCAGAGTTTGAGACACAGCCCTGTATTCATGTCTCCTACTCTTGCTTTTGCCCTGCTATGCTTTAGTCCTGTTCCTGTATTGTCCTTTAGTCTTGAACCCTGCCTTTTTATTTCTATTTTTTATTTTGCTCTGCATGGTCTGGATTGCAGCATCCTGTGTATCCTGTCAGTGGTACTATCCTCTATGCCTGCTCCAGGGTGTTTGCAAAGAATTTCCAGTTCCTGTCCTGTCATTTTCTAGATACATTAGCTGCTGCCTGCTATGTGACCACACTCAGCCTGGGTCTAGGAGATGGCTAAATGCCACTGATCCCAATAAATAAATAAATGATAATGGCCCTCTGGATCTGGGGGGCTGCCCAAATGTCCCTCTTATACACACTCTCTCTCATCTTCATTTTGTCATCATAGCCAGATAATGATTGAGGTTTTATTTTACATTCCTAGGATTAATGAATTTCCTCTACCAGCTTTAGATTCATGACCTGGTGACATGGAAATAAAATCTTTCTTCTTTTTCCTAAATGAGGGTGAAAATGATTCATTACATCTTAATGCATATTTAAGTATGTGTTACACATTCAGTGCCAGCCATTTATAATACAAGTGTGCCAAGCTTTATATGGTTCCATCAAGGTTCTCATTACCATAGCTACTGAATCATTTTTAATACATAAATATGATGTAAAAAGAAAGCCTCTGTGTAGTTTAAATTTGCAAACAAATTCCTTCTACATACACAATCACAAAAGACAGCTCTATTCTAGTCACTTTGCATCTCTCTTGACATTTTGATTCCAGATTTTACACTTTTTAAGACTGTAAATCTCCTCCACACCTCCCTTACCTGTGACCCAGTGTTCATTAAGCAGCCAACTGAAAGGATGAAGCTGCATATTCATTCATTAATGTATTAGATATAATATTTCACCAACCAACTTAATTAACATTATATGATTCAGTTATTAAATCGTGTAGTTATAATCTTGCAGTTCATCCATATTATTACCAGGCAGCAGATCAACATTAAATAGGCTAGATTAACTAAAATTGTCTCAGACTATGTAATTTAGGCCATGAAAAGTCTAAAGCACAAACAATTAGGTGTCTAATTCAAATTGAGAAAGAAAATTAACTAGGATTGTACTAGAGGTAACAGACAGTAAGGATCGGCCCTGCTTTCTCAAGGACCACCATAATCCTGTATGCAGCATAATTCTGCATTCATTTGGATTTGCATAACAATTTAATTACTATACATTATATTTGTTTTCATTTCACTATTTGTATTTTATTTTTCATTTTTGTGCAGTTGTTGATATCTATTTATGGTTAGATGAAGGTAAAAGGTTATGAAGTAATACTTCTGACCCTGCAAATCGCTTTGTCAATGAATATACTATATCTGGAATATGTTTCAGAAAAGATTTGGGTCTTTGAGAGACACATGAGCAGTCTTTCCAAAGGATGCAAAGCAAGAGACTTTAAAAGTTAAAAATGTTTATATGGAATCACTTGCTCCCATAGATTGTATATTTTACTGCAATGCTGTGTTGCTATTCAACATTAAAAAGACATCAGTAGGAAGAAAGGCCCTTCGTGTATGTTATTTTATCAGATTTATCCCCCGTCACTGATGTCCTCTCTGGACATTTCCATTGCTGATTATAAATGACTCCACAATCAATAAATGTAGCCATTTGTGGTTTGGGAGTTTCCCAAACTGCATATCAGTTAACATTGTTACAGGAGAATTCCTTTCCTTTACTGAAATATGCTTCTGGCACTAATTTTTTTGCCTTCAGCAGAAGTAATGGTAACATTGGGCATTTAACCCATTTGTTCCATCAGGTTACAGGGTCTCAATATTAGTTACAGATGTTGAATACGTTTTGTTAATCAACATCGTGAGCTGAGCCAGGTGTTAGTTTGGGATTGGCTGTGTGGCACTTGCAGATAGTTATCACAGCAGGAACTTGCATATATATATATATATATATGGCTTGGCAGTTAGTAAGGTTTGTTGATGGCAGAACTACGCCAGAAGAGATATCCATTTGGGATGAGCTTCCCACCCTTCTTCGTTATAAACATATCTTGGTTTCTTTCTTGGCGGTAATGGGTGGTGGACTTCATAATAGAGTGTATGTCAGTGAGGCTACTAGCAGGAGACTTGCTTGGGGTTTGGTATAATATCTTGGACTCTGCTATTTAGTGTATTGGCATTGTTTAGTTGAATGGTTTATGTTCATTTATTGTCATCTCATTGTTGCCAACATCGGCCATGTTTCCAGGGACATATTTTTTCCACATGCTGCAGAAAGAGCATGCAAAGTGAAGCCTGGCAGTATGTAGGATGTATATACACACAGACACAATCCAATTAATTAATCAGGGTGGAGATCTCATAGGACGGACCATGATTCATTAATTGGATTGTGCCTGTGTGTGTGTACATCCTACATACTGCATGGCTGCACTTTGCATGCTCTCTCTGCAGCTTGTGGAACAAATATGTGTCCCTGGAAACATGGCCGATGTTGGCAACTATGTCATGTTATTAAAACCTCGTTAACGAGATACCGCCTTTTCTTCCATACCATAGTCTGTGTTATTTATTCATGTATTGTTTATTTCTTTGGCTCTTGCACCACTGATTAAGGCACTGAAACAAAAATCATGCATTTTGCAATAACTCAGCCAATGCTATATTCCCAAGTGAAATATTTCTCCCCAGAAGATAAATATCAAAAAAACAAAACTGAATGTTATGTCATTTATTAAAACACCTTAATCTGCAACCAGTATATTTCCATTGAATCAAAAAA
This sequence comes from Pelodytes ibericus, assembly GCA_036172795.1. NCBI lineage: Eukaryota > Metazoa > Chordata > Amphibia > Anura > Pelodytidae > Pelodytes > Pelodytes ibericus. The sequence continues at coordinate 217,038,724 of CM069857.1, read as the reverse complement.
ACCATTGATATCAGTTTGCATATTTTATTTTAATTGCAGACTATAATTGGTCTGTTATGTTTAGTAAACACAAAGAAACTGCGTAATGTATGGAAAAAGTGGAGCTTGAAACACATCTTGCTTTGCTAGCACAGATCATACTGGGCTCCCACCCATCATTATCTCTTCGTAAGCTGGAAGTTTCATCAGCTCTTTGTTTCTGTTATATTCAATATATGATGTACAGGAATAAAGCCCTGGGGAATTCCTTCATCAAGCATAGCTGCAGTGAAACATTCACAGATGTAGCAAATAGATCAAACTATGTCATAATCAGGAAATAAGACATTCCTCCAATGGAATTTATCAAAAACATTATCCTGTTTACGCTGAAACATGGGCTTATGTATTGTATTGTGGTTCTCTATTAGTATAACCAGTGGTCTGTGTAATTTGCGGTGGATGAAGTCTTGGAATTGTTTATAAATCCTGTCTATTATCTTATGTTGCTTTGTTCATTAACTCTACTCATCATTTGTATTTTAATGTCGAACTCCCAGTTTAATGGTGTGTTTTGTTTTTTCCCCTTATATATCAGTTAAAGGGACTGTATCACCTAAACATAGTTTTTACTATGAATGTAGTGAATTGAAAATGATTTATGCAATGTGTTGCAAGTAAATGCCTGGATCAGGAGAAAAATGGGTTTTACATGTGTCCTGTTTCTGAGATCACCTGTGGCTTGATTTGCAAATTACACATTTACTAATCAAGCCACAGGTGATGTTACAATCAGGAGTTTGACACATTTAAAACCCATTTTTCTCCTGATTCATGAATATACAGTGCATAAATCATTTTCAATCATTTTTTATTCTCTACATTCACAGTAAAACAATGTTTAGTCCCATTGATTTGAATCTAATACTATATTATCATCAAAATGCATAGACAATTTTGGAGCTCTGAAATGAAAACAATTATACCGTGTGCATAAAAAAAACAAATCTTAACACCTTCGCGACAAAGGACGTGTCTGGCACGTCCTGGGAGAAACTCCCTCAACGACAAAGAACGTGCCTGGCACGTCCTGCGGTGAATCAAGCGGTTTTCGCGATCAACGATTGTGAAAACCGCTTTAACGGTGCTGGTCTATTGCCTCGATGTCGAGGCAATAGCCAGCACCGAAATTTCTATTTTGGGGCACCCACGATCGCCCCACGGAGCGATCGTGGGGAGCCATATTGACGGAGCATGCTGCTCCGTCAATATGGCTAAGCCCTCTGCCGGTCTGAGCTTCGGAAGTGAAAGTAACTTCACTTCCGTCGCTCTGAATATGCTACTTGACTGCCCCTAGTGGTAGTTAAGTAGCATTGCAATGGAAAATATTTAAAATACATATTTATTTAATTAAAAACAGGTCATTTAGCTATTTTAGCCTATAGGGTTAAAATTAAATATTTTTTAGCACAAGGGATAGGGTTAAAATTAAATTAAAATTAAAAAATATTAACGGATATAATAAGGATTAGAGTTGGGGTTAAATTTAGTGTTAGGGTTAAAGTTTGGGTTCGGGTTGGGGTCAAAAGGTCAATATAGGAAAAAACAAAAAAACACTATTTTTGGTTTTTGCCCCATAACTCGCAAAAAAATACCGAAAAATATGTAAACATGCATATTTTTGAACTCAGGACAACATTTAGAAACTATTTAGATGGGGTCTTTTTAAATGATTTTATTTGTATAAATTATATTTTAGGTCAAAGATGGAAAAAGTGGGTTTTTAACATTTTTCATCATATTTTATGATTTTTTTTGTAGTAAATTATAATATATGATGAACATAAGGGTATCTAATGAAAGCCCTTCTTATGACGATAAAAACAACATATAGTTTGTGTGGGAACTGTATGTGAGAAAGAAATAAATTACAGCTAAACACAAACACCCTAGAAATGTCAAAACAGCCATTGTCACCAAGGGAAAGTCAAGGTGAAAATGTCTTGTCACTAAGGGGTTAAAGGACCACTCCAGTTCCTACTGACAGTCCCATGCGCCTTTCAGTATTTGGCTGGAGCCTGGATTTTTATTTTCTTTTAGCAAACTTTATAAAATTATAAATATACTTGCAATACGTGCATACATATATTGCACAGCAACCTGTACAGAGTACACATCTGCACGTGTTTCCCACTAGTCGAACAACTGGGTTTGCCAGGTCAGCTGTTTTTTTTTTTTTTACTACATTCCTTTGACATGTTCAGCTGCAGAAGGTGGAAGGCAGTTGCATAGTTGCCAACATCGGCCATGTTTCCAGGAACACATATTTGTTCCACATGCTGCAGACAGAGCATGCAAAGTGCAGCCTCGCAGTATGTAGGATGGATATAAGCACAGACTAAATCCAATTAATTAATCAGTTTGGAGATCTCATAGGACCTACCATGATTAATTAATTGGATTGTGTCTGTGTGTATATCCATCCTACAGATTGCTGATCTGCACTTTGCATGGTCTTTCTGCAGCATGTGGAACAAATATGTGTCACTGGAAACATGGCCGATGTTGGCAACTATGTAATTGTTTCCCGAGGAACCAGTTAAATGATCAAGAAGTAGATTCCATAGGAACAACTTTGATTAATCCATATGCGTTCACAGGGAAATCAATTAATTAAACACTGTAATAAATATCCGAACATTCATGTATTTACATTAAATCAGAGGTAGGAGGAGATAAGGTAAGATTTATTCAGATTAGCAGCAAGAAAATGGTTGCAGTTCAGAAAGTATGATTGAGAGGAATGGCTTCTTAGGATACAAATAATAAAATATTGGAGGAAAATTGCTTGGATTGGGCATTTAAATAATAATAAATTCAGCAACATCCAATAAATATAAATAGTTCTATAAATTGTTTATATTCACACTATAAATCACTCTCAATTTTCAAGAATAATCTCACTATAGAAGTGTTGCTTTCTAGATCCATTGCAAATCCTTTCACAAATGTAAAAATAATTTAAAAAAGCAGAATGAGTGAGAAGAAAAGATTTAATACAATATAATTATTGACTGTGCAAATGGCTTCCAAAATTGTATTTAGCATTAAAAGCATATACACCCATCTTAGTTCACTTTGCCTTTTTTGCTGGGCAGTAAAAATGTCTGTGTTTGCTGTCAGGATGTGCATAGTTGCTAACATTGGCCATGTTTCCAGGGACACATATTTGTTCCACATGCTGCAGAAAAACCATGCAAAGTACAGCCCAGCAGTATGTAGGATACATATACGCACAGACAGCATCCTCTTATTAATCGTGATAGGTCCTATGAAATCTACACCCTAATTAATTAACTGGATTGTGTCTGTGCGTATATCCATCCTACATACTGCCGGGCTGCACTTTGCATGGTCTTTCTGCAGCATGTGGAACAAATATGTGTCCCTGGATAGATGGTCGATTTTGGCAACTATGGATGTGGCATTGTGTGGGCAAATTTAACATGGCAACCCACCCCTTGTGTGTCCTATGCTTCATAAACCAAACCCCCAAAATAGTAACCCAGGAGGGATTTTTTCAAAGACCTTCTAAATTAGTTTCCTATTATTGCTCTGTTGGGGAAATTGTAGAAGACAAAGGTAACCGGACATTATCACCTTTAGCACCATCTATTTGGGACAACATTTCCCATGAAGCTCAGTCAATCATTTGGCTGGCTGTCTGAGCATTATGATTGCAAATAGTTAGGTGTTAGCAGTGTCTGTTCTTACCACTTAGCATTACAGCTGTTATAGAACATGTTTTCTATGAGGCTCGTCCATCCACCATCAGTATCATGTCTGTCTGAAAGGAATCCACACCTTCTTGAATACTACGGGATAGAGAGAGGAAGGAAAAAAACTTCTGCATTTACCTGCTGCTTAGTTGAGGCAGAGAGGGGTGGAACTGCTAAGGGTCTAAGGGTCTTGTGCACAGGAAACAAAAAACGTGAGATGGAAAGTGGAGAGAAGCCAGCAAAGGCCGAGCTGGCTAATGGCAGGCAGAGAAAGTTACTGTTTAGTGAATAAACCAGATATGCATGTTTTTCTTTAAATTAAAAATGACATAATAATAACTTTTTTAAACATGTTATGCATTTCCTCGTCTGCAATATTTTAATTTTGTAGCACTAATTATTTTATGAATCATAGCTGGAGTACATCAACAACAATTCAGGGCCTAACAGAATTGTAGGTCCTGAGTAAAGCACTGAATACAATTTTAAAAAAACCATGATGTGACCTCATTTACCTAGGTGTGTTCAGGTTGCCATAGTGAATCTGCCCACTCATATGCCATATGATCAGATCATCACAGCACACAGGACCACAGACATACAGCAAGCATGAATGCCACCACAGCCAAAGCACAGTCTTCTCCCTGCTCTCCTGCATCACCTTGTGCAGAGCTGGGCATGGGGATATATTATCCCCGTTTTCCACTCTCACAGGTGATTTGAGCACAGCCCACAGGGGAATCAAAACTTTATTTGACTCGTAGGAATCAAAATGTGGGGCACACTTCCCGCAACACTAAGGAACATGTACGTGAACACTGTAGGTGGAGGGGACATTTAATTCACTGGCAGAATCCAGATGGATATTTTTTTAAACGACAAACCTTTTGGTTTTAAATACTGAATTTGATACTATATTATAATTTAATGTCATCAATGCAGCATTCATTATATGAAAACATCCATATTCTTACTTTCTACTTAATAAAGTGCAAAATATAATAAGAGCTATACATACCGATTATAAACACATCACCATCTGAGCAGCCATTTTCCTAGCCAGTTACATCTATAATATGATGGGTGGAGTTAGGATGAAGAGTTTTCTGATTGTGTCCCCTCCTCGATGTTAGTTGCTACTGATGCTAAAACATAATGCGCAATTATATGATGTGTGAAAGTGCACTATCCCTTTAGTCCATCCACAATGGACTCTGTCCAGTCACACATGCAGAAATGAGGGGGGGAGATTTGCACATATACTTCACACACAGTCACACAGTGCTTTATGCTAGAAGTTGTTTTACCAGTTTTTTGACTGGTTAACCCACAATCAGTTGCAACACACTGTGGGTGGTTATGTCCCACATTAACATATTATACTGCCCATTGCCAATAGTGGCCGCAGGTATGAAAATGTATGATTTCATCTCATTAAATTTTAAGGATGAATTAGGTTTATTACATTACATGCACATGTGTGAAAGCCATAGATACTTTTAACCCCTTGCCGACAAAAGACTTGCCTGACACGTCTTGCGGTGGAACGAGCTCTGGCATTGCTGCTCTATTCCCTCAATGTCAAGGCATTAGGCAGCACCTAATTTTTTAATCTGGGGCACCCACGATTACTCCACGCAGCTGACCTTTTGTGGGTAGAGCATCAGAAGTGAAAAAAAATCAATTCCATTGCTCTGATGCTGTTGCTAGACTGCCCCTAGGGGCAGTCAGCAACATTGCAAATAAAAAATAAAGACTTAATTAGATAAAATGTAGGGTTAGGGTTAGCGTAGGTTTGAGTTGGGGTCAAAAGGTAGGAAAAACCCCCACTATTTTTGGTTTTTGCCCTATAACAAGCAAAAAACTGCAGAAAAACATGGAAACAAGTATATTTCTGAACTCGGGACAACATTTAGAATCTATTTAGACAGGGTCTTTTTTAATCATTGTATTTGTGTAAATTATTTTTTAGGTCTAATTTAGAAAAAGTCTTGTTTTTGTTTAATTTTTTCATCATATTTTATGATTTTCTTTATAAGGTATGATGAACAGAGTGGTATCTTATGAAAGCCCTTCTTATGGTGGTAAAAACAACATACAATTTGTGTGGGTACAGTATGTGATAAAGAAGAAAAGTACAGCTAAACACAAACACCCCAGAAATGTCAAAACAGCCCTCGTCACCAAGGGTAAGACCAAGTCAAAAGGTCATGTCAAGAGGTTAATTTAATATTTTGTTTATTGCCTCTTTGGTCTCCCTTTAATTTAGTTCTCCTTTTGCAGGAGGTCACAGGCCCCAGGGGACACATTAGAGGACACATTATTTTTATTTTTAGGCATGGGAGATGCAAGATCACTATGGGTGGTATACTATCAATGGGGAAATAGGGAATAACAGTCTTTTATGTGAAAAACCATTTCTCCATACCACAATGCCAGTGCTCCCAAACAGTATTCCAAATAGAATAGTGTATCTTAGTCTAAACGTCCCAGTTGTGGTAAATAATGGGGACAATTGAACCTACCCATTGAGTTCAATAGTGGTGTACTGTAAGGTGATAATTTATTTATTGCAATATATATATAATTTTGTGGCATTTATTCCTATTTAATTCATACTCCTTATCCTCATATGTACTGATTTTGTAAATATTATTTATACAATTACATTCATATAGCGTATATGACAGAGTTCAGCTGTATGAATACTTGTCTATATTTAACTATTGACAAAATAGAAATGGTAGCTCAGTATGCCGACACAATCTAAATGTGAAAGTAAGATGCAAGATCCAAAGTAAAATGTGAAGTTTATTTTATAAAAAGTAAAACCAAAAGAAGCCAAAAATACAAGTGACAAACAGGGTTATGCATTCTGTCTGTCAAGCAGACTTAATCTTAGGTCTGGCTTCCCTGGAAGCAAACACCGTTTTATAACCTCCGGGAAGGCAGGCACACATGTTAGACATTAATTAGTTAATTAAACACAAAACAAGTCAAATATATGACATAGGATAATTAACAAGATAAAACCACTGGTACCTAAATATGATATTCAGAAAGGCAACTTATTGTAAAAATATAACTCTCAGTGTAAAAAACTACCATAATGTAGCTTTATTAGTATAGTTATAAGTCACATATTAGGCTACTATTTCTTCTATTTAATCTATTACAAGATAATGGTCGGTTGGGGACCAGGAGCCCAGTGACGGAGCAGGTTTAAGGAGTTACCCAAATATATTTCTTTCCCATTCCTTACAAATTGTTTTATTTAACTAAGTTTCTTACACTATATATTCATTTGATTCTCATAGAGATTTTCATCTCACTCCATAATATATCAGAGTATCTATTTGTTTGTGGATTTATTTATATTTAGTACATTAAATTGTGATTATAAAGGCAGATAATATTTTATTTTTGTGATGATGGTTTTATATGATTCTTTATATTTATCTCTGTGTTCTGCTTATTTCCGCTCTTTTATACTCAATGGTAATGGAGAGCAGCCTCAGAGCACACTGATCCTCCAAGCTCCCTACAGCTGGCTGTTATTTGCAGAGAGAAGAAGACAGAACTGACTTTAACTTTAACAGTCTCATGTTACTAGGGACTGCACACAAGCTGTAGCAGAGATGAAAGCCAGGTTTCATGTGTCACATGACATCTTGGTGCTCAAAATCAAGCCTTTTTGGGGAACAAGCATGGCACAGGCAGGCTGTTTAGGGGAAGAGGATGGCATGGGTAAGCTGTTTGTCAAACAAGAATGGCACTGGTATGCTGTTTGGGGGATAAGTGGCACTGACAAGAATTATGGGCAACAAAGATGTCACAGGCAAACTGTTTGGGGTATAAAGAAGGCACTGGTATGCTGTTTGGAGGACAAGTGGAACTGACAAGCTGTTTGGGGACCAATGATGGCACAGACAACCAGTTTGGGGGACAAGAAGGGCATTGATAAGCTGATTGGAAAACAAGGAAGGCATTGGTAATCTGTTTGGGGGATAAGGACACCACTGGTTAGCGAGTTGGGGGAACAAAAATGGCATGGACAAGCTGTTTGGGGGACAGGCAAGGATGGCACCAGTATACTATCTCTGATATAAGGATGGCATTGGCAATCTGTTTAGGGGACAAGGATGACACAGACAACTGTTTAGGAGACAGGTGCAGCACTGGCAAGCTATCTGAGGGTTAAGTAGTACTAGGGGGCAAGGGGCACTGGCATTCTTTGCTTCTGCCCTTCTACTGGGTCTTCTGAGTTGGCACACCAAGAGGTCATAACACTCCAGAATTCCCAGCTGTAATTGAGACTCATGAAATGGTGGGCTGATTGGATGTTGCAATGGACCACTTAACTGGACTTGCCCCCCAGGCCTAAGGCTGCCAGCCCTCCCTAGATTACTGGATACAATTTTGCATGGTTTATAAATGACGGCCTACTCAATAAAGAGAGAATTGCAGGGAATTCTCCCATTCATCTACTTTGGACGGAAGTTTGAAATTCCCATCTCAATTCCCTGCAATTCTCTCTTTATTGAGTAGACCCTTTAGTGTTTTTGCATTTTATTTAATACTTGGGTTGTGGCTCATAATGTGGAGTGTTGTTCACTTTAATGCATAATTGCAGCCAGATTTCACCTGGTGTGTAAGGATCCTAAGAGGGCCTTTGTTATAGTTGTGATTACGGTAAGTGTCCTCTGCCATAAAGTGTGTGACGTGTAAGGTGTGTAAATGTGTCTGTTTCTCTGAACACTGTGATATGCTCTAATACCACAATTTTGTTTCCAGTGCTTGTAATTTCACTGCACAAATGGATAGCTTTAAATGGATTCAATCTGTTCCTTTTTATCCATCGGACTGGAGCTGAGCCCACATTGTGGTACCAAAGTAGCACTGTAAGGGTTACTCTGATATTTATAACATTACATTTACTTACAGTGTATAGTTATATTTTCCTATGGAAACTTAAAGTGCTCTGCAGAATAAAAATAACCACATGAAAGGGGAACAGTTGTGTAGCAGTTTCACCTGAGCATAAAACAAAAGGAATGTGGAGTTCAAGGTACCGAGATAATGGTAAATAAATCTAATGCTTGAGAGAACAGAAAAGTGCTTTGTATATTTATAGTATGGTATATTTGTAAAGATTTCCAGAAAGAAGACATCCCTTCCATAGCAGCAGGTAGTATGTTAAATCAATAGTAACCCATTTGCCTGCTGCTCTTGTCAAAGAATAAAATAATAAAGAAAAACAGTTGTCACGGGTCTAAGTATGCTATAATAGAATGCCATAACTCTAACAGTGAGGACTAAAACGTGTTTTAGAAAAACGTTTTTCCTTAACACCAAAAAGGTAGGAAATGTTGAACTTGTCAGAGAGCTATTGCGTAATTTGCAATTTACTTCTTCCTCAGAGGCTTTCAATGTGATATTCCCAAATAGCTCCCACTTAGGACTGAACATTTGCATATAACAGACTCACACAGAGTTATTCTTTTTGGGAAATTATGACGAATGAAGCACAAAGACAAGTGTATAGAAAAATGTATATTGATATTAAGTTAGGTTACTGTTTTAGGCAGTGGCGTCGTTCGGGGTGAGCTACTGGGCTATAGCCCCGAAATAAAGTAGCATAGCCCCAAATGGAGAATGTGGGGCTAAAGTATACTTTAGCCCCGAGACTCCACAGCTGTTATTGAGCAGAGCTGGCACTTTAGGGGCAGCTCTGCTCAACACCACTAATCACTGCCACCAGACCTGACCCTTCCATAGGGCAGAGTGGAGCACTTCTGCAGAACATAAACTACATAATCGTTGCATCAAGCAGCCGCTTGAAGGTGAGAGCAGAGCGAGGGGAGCATGCTCCACCCCCACTCCACAAGAAGCTGAGATCTGGTATTCTGCCTCTAGGAGGACATAGTCAGAAATATCTTCCTCCCTGCACCTGTACAGGTGTGCCTGTGTCTAACAGTGTTTGAGTGTGTGTGTGTGTGTGTGTGTGTGTGTGTGTAAGGGTGCCTGGGTAAGTGTGTCACTGGGGATATGTGAGTGTGTCTATGTGTGTATTGGTGTGTGAGTGTGTCTGTGTGTAAGTGTGTCTATGTGTGTAATGTGTTGAGTGTGTAAGGGTGTCAGTGTGGGTTTGAGTGTGTGTGTGTTTGTGTAAAGGTGCCTATGTGTGTAAGGGTGTGTGTGTGTGTAAGGGTGTGTGTGTGTAAGTGCATCACTGTGTGTATGGGTGTCTCTGTGTAAGGGTGGGTGTGTGTAAGTGTGTCACTGTGTGTAAGGGTGTCTCGGTGTGTGTAAGTGTGTCACTGAGCATAAGGGTGTGTGTTTGTGTAAGTGCGTTACTGTGTAAGGGTGTGTGTGTAAGAGCGTCACTGTGTGTAAGGGTGTGTGTGTGTTAGCATCACGTCAGGCATCACTGCACCGCTGTCACTTTGATTGAATAGTGGAGGGGGCTTGAGTGGACACAAATCATAAAGTCTGTGATTCTGATTTTCGTGTGGGTAAGCTGAGTTTTGCAATTTAATAAATACATAGTACACATTTTACATATCTCCAGTCCACAATCAATATTTAACAGAAAAGGGCAATACTTAGACAATTTTAATGAAGATCCTCTCTTTGTGCCTTCATTTTGGGACAGCCTCTTCTGTTCGCTGTGCTTTCCTCATCCGAAACAGAATTCCTTGTACTGCTAAGAAAGTAGATCACCCAACCCCTTTTCCCAGTAAGTTCAAGCAAATCTGTATAACCTATTTGCCAGTAAATGCAAACTGAAAATTGTTCCCACAATCTAAAGAAGTCATCTTTGCTGTAACCTTCTTGACAACATTTTCTGATGAGCAAATAGCCTTCCATTGTGAAACGAGATCGCTATCTTACACACCAATACCACCAAAAGCATAGGTCTATAAACTGAATATAAAATAAAAATGTTAAAGGTACCCTAACTTTCTTACAGTAGGACAAACTATACACTTGCTGATGGCCACAAAGCATGTGTATTACTATATCTCCTTTTGAGGACTTATTGAGCTGATAGCTATGTATGTATCCATTAACTTTCAATAAACATGAACAATTCTGTCACACAATTTTTTTTACAGATTAGATAAAAACAAGGAGCTTCATTAAATGCTTTTGCAATGGAAAAAAAATATTTGAACGTTACTGTGAAATTGAGGTGCCCTAACCTATTCTTAGAGTGGTCCTATGCTTTAATTTTGCTCCACTTACCCTCGTAAAATCAAAATACCATAAAAAGGTAGCTCGAGAGTGTTTTTGTCAAGTTTAATCTTGCAAATCTAAGCACCCATATATTCTCTCTAAACTGAAAATAATTTGATATTTTAAGATTTTTCCAGTTGACAAAGATGGCAATGCCAAATGATGGAGATAAAAGATAGACCATAAATGTTGGTGATTAAAAGTGGAGATTCCCTTGTATGTTTTATGCTTTTTATAAATTACATTTACCATACTTTTCTCTTCATTGATTTTTGTATATATCTAGAAAATAAAATGTTATTGTCATTAGAAAATTAGCTTTACTTAATTCAACAATTACTATATAAGTGCAACAGAGGAGTCTCTCCCTACCTCAGTCTGTTATGACAAATAGAGTATATTAAGCATTTGTTTACCCATGACTCGAAAATGGTTGTCTTTCTAATTCTGTGGAATTTTGTTAAAAGGTAGCACATCTGCTTCTTCATGACAACCAATAACCTTCCTTAAAAACATGAACACGTGCAAAGCTAATGTTTGCTTGTGATATGATGTACTTGGAAATAAATCAGAGATGTGTTTTCATCCAAGAGACTATTGTTGCTGTCAGCATTGAACCGTGTAAGATAAATGGCAATATTTATCTTTAGTAGCTCAGTCTTTCATGTGTGGTATTTTAAAATACTGCAAGAACTCACTTGAGTTTCATTAGAAGTATATTATACTTTACTGTGCATACTGATTTTATAATACATCCAGTCCCTCTTATTGAGAATACAATAACAACACGAAATAATATTATTTTAGCTTGCTATATACCAACTGTAAAGCCCAGTGTGGACCATGAAACACATTATACTGTTGCAGATAGTGGTTTGTACTGCTATTTTAATTCTTAATTATAATCAAACAGCTATTTATCATACAATATATATTTTATGGCACCATAGTGCCATGTCTCTCCTTTTCAAATATGTCCTGGGGGCCAGGTCTAGAACTGTATTAAACAATGTTTCACAGTTAACAGTAGATTAAAAATGCATACATAGTGTTTTGTGTCAACCCCTGAGCATCCAGGTTGTATTCAGTCATTCCTGGGTCCTTTTTTGCTTTACTTGCTTATTTATGGTTTATGCTGGTTCCTGTCTTTTCTTTGTATTCATGTATTCTGTATTTCCTTCCCTAGTCCGGCCACAAAGCGGCACCTTCCCCAGTTTGGCCACAAAGTGGCACCTTCCCCAGTCTGGCCACAGAGCGGCACCTGCCTAAGTCTAGCCATGGGCTGGCACCTGCCCAACCTTAGAACTCTTTAGTGGGTATATCCTGACCCTCACCATTATTATCACAGAGTTTTAGCCTGGTTCCTGTATTCATGCCTGTGTCATTCTTATGTTGCTATGGCTTTGTCCTTTATTTGTTCTCTGTTAATATATGTGCCTGTGTATGCCTTTAAGTTCTGTTGTCATGTTATTTTTCTGTGCCCTGTCTGTCTCTGCACTGTAATTATGTTTTTGTCTTTAGTTTTGTGCCCTGTATTATTTATCCTTAGTTTTCTGCTCCAGTCCCTCCTTAGCCCTGTACTCTGTATTCAGTTCTGTTTCTGCCTTAGTTGAGCTATTTCACTCTGCTTAGTCTACTTTTCACAGCCTGCAACATCCTGCTTTCCTGTCAAAGTTGTTATTTTCCATGCCTGCTCCAAAATGTTTACAGAGTTTCTCCAGTTTCTGTCTACGTATACTGAACATAGTAGCTGCTTCCACAGGGCACACATATGCAGCCTTACCAACCTGAGGCCTCAAGCTTCTGGGGGAGTGCAGTTACCCTACACCAGGCCCTGTGTCTCCATATCCTGCACCGTAACTCCTGAACTCGGGCACTCAGGGTGCCATGCCAACAGGACGCCATTCATGACAGATACGTTCGTAAATTTATACATGATGTAATTTATACATTAAGTGGGACTCTGGAGTACCCTTACCTCAACTTATCTCACAGTAGAATACCATCAAATCTAGCTAATTTAGCTGAGGGTGATCAGGTGGCAATAGATTCTGCAGGTTTGGAAGGAGCTCCTCTAAAATGCATCTACCAGGTGTTGCTCCGCCAATGGAAGTCTTTTTTTTTTGGGGGGGGGGGGGGGTTACATTTAAATTGTAACATCTTAAATTTCACTTGTACGTGCTTTTAACAAATGTTTGTTGTAAGTAAATGTAACCACAATAGAAGAGACAAGGGATTATATTTGTTATTGTTTGTTATAGACATCAAAGGCCTGAAGGAGTTGCTTTCCAACCAATTTCAATTTGTGCCAGAGCGCTAACTAGCAATTCTGAGATTCTGAGACAAACCTCCAACTTCTACTTTTTTATGGCATTGGTACCTCAGCCAAATAGGTTTCAATGTTGCCATTGTAGGCAGGATGCTACAAAGATCAGATAATAATGATGTTGCATTATAGTTCATTGGAACAAATCTTGTGCACATTCCCAATGTATGTACATGCAATAATGGATGAAATCTGATCGGCTTTTGGAGTCAAGAAGGAATTTTTCCCCCATAGTGGCAAAATTAGAAGAATCCTAGTTAGGGGTTTTGCCTTCTTTTGTATTAAGAGAAGGAATGATAGGAAGAAGGGTTCTTAACTAGTTACTATGTTCCTCCTGTAGAGACTCGATCCTGTCGAGATGTCCCCTCTATAAATGAACATGACAAATAAGGCTTAAACCATAAAAAGTTATTGGCGTCCAGTTATTACCACATCACACAGGCAAGATGCACCCAGTAGAAGTCACCTTACTAAGAAGAAGGTTATTTGCATGCCCAGAACTCAGTGGCACCATGAGAAACCAGACTAAAGAAAACAGAGAGGGGATGGAGCTGAGATAACGTATTTCATTAGTGAGAGCAAAAATCGACTATAAAAACAGATGATGGCTACAAGAACGATTTAAACTATAGAATAAAATGCCCCTGTTTCTTAAATAATAATAATAATAATAAAAGACAGACCTGCACCTCTTTACTTAATAAAAGTATTTATCTTTAACATTACAATTTGTTGGGGGGATTTTCTAATTACGCAAACAACGTCTTAGCTTTGGAAACTTGATACATTTCTGCCGACCCCCCCCCCCCCCCCCCCCGAATAGAATAGAGTAGAAGAGTTAAGAAAAAAAAGCCATGATTGACTAATCTGCATTACATTAACAATATTGCATTGATATCCATTTCTTTCATTGCATTTGCCTAATAAGAAGCTGTAACTTTTCTGTGCATTTGAAAGCATTGCATAATACAATACTCAGCATAAACTTGTGAGCAGGCAGGTGCTTTTAATGTTTATGCATGTTTAAATGAGGTTGTTTCAAAAGGTTTTTACCATGAATTGTTCCCAATCAAATTTACATTGAAATATGCTGTCCAATTTTTCTTTAACAACAAGTGACAATTATTCCTGCTGTGACATAAAGTGCTTTCTTCATAGCCAACCAACATTTCACATGTCACATTGTAAGCTCCTCTGTGATGGCAGCATTAAACTGTCTTGGGGAAAAAATCCTAGAATTACACTATAAACACAGTTGTAATATGCCTTTCCCTGGGTCATGTTGGTTCCATTGATGTGCATTCCAAGGCTTTTTATTAGTACATCATTTCAATGTATTTGTTGCCCCTGGGTGACAGGTGTACTGCCAGTCCGAAGCTCACCTGTCACTCAGGGGCACAATGTATTTTGTGTATTTCTGGGGTTTGTGGGCAGACAGCACACAAATCCCAGAAATACACTAAATACATCCAAGGGGCCGACGACAACAGCGAATTCGGGTTCAGAGTCACTCACTCTGTTGCCAATTCAACCAGCATGAAAAATATATCAATATTCTTATACTGTTCAAGTTGGTTGAATGCAGGACTGCCCAACTAGATGAATAAAAGTCCAGTTCCTTTTTTTTCTCTTTGCTGCAGGTACCAATGAGAATAATTCGATTCAAATTAAATGGAATTTCCTGTCTCTCTAGTGATGTCATCAGGCAAAGAGATCCTACTGTGTGAAAGAGCAAGGCTATCACATTCCATACAATATATTTTATTCCAGCAGCACAGGAAATGACTTTAAAAACTTTTAAAACTTTATATTTTCAGTGTCTATATTACCAGTGATAGTTAGCCATATTTAAATGCCTAAGTATTTATTTATCAGTAAAACAAAAGCACTTTGGGCCGCAACTTACTGTCAGGTGGGCATCACATTGAATGCCCCTGCCCTATATTCTTACCTAATTCAGATGAACGTTGAACACCATTCCCATATGTGCATGTCTATCTTACCTACAGAGCTAATTGTGACCTTTCACAAATATTCTCCTATTCTGCACTGTGCAAATTAAATATATTTATTTTGCACTGAGATATCTTTTATCGTTGTGTTTTAACTTAGATTGCTTTATTAAATTATGTATTTGATGTATAGACAGAATCCTGTAATTGTGCCAAACACTGATCTTATGGCATCAACCCCAATACATTTTAATTAGGTAGGCTATGTAATTACACTTTCACACCAACTTATTAGTTGATCATCTTAGGAAACGTATGGGTTATTTATAAAAGTTCCGCACATTGACGTGTCAATAAGTTGCTGACTATGCCTTTTTCAATTAGACCCTTCATTTGAGTGAAATAGTGTCACTGCCAAACCCCGACATAAAGTTTCAGATCTGTATACATAGTTCTTACTCTTGACTTTTGTTGAGGGGTTTAACATTAAATATTGATGCATGTCCTCTACTGCAAAGTCAAGGGGCAGCCATCACTGCTCTAAACTATTATCACATGTTGTTTTTATTTCATTTTCTTTTATAAGGTCAGCTGAACATCTCTCTACTTACTATGAGTTTTAATTCATTAGGCCATAAGAGACGAGTCGTAATTTACCCGGAGACAGAAACTTGATTTATGGAAGCTGAATTCTTCTGTAACACAGTGATGAAGGCTTTACACAATGCATAACTGCCTGCCAGGGTATATGTCAAGATGTCATCAGTGAGAAAGAGGTGAAGCAGGTTATAGATTACAGCAGCATAAATGACTAATATATGCCAAGCAATAGGTCAAGACATCTCAACTACACCTGATTTGACACAATGAATAAAGAACATGTACTTTAACCTCAGTCATTAGGACATTACACAGCAGATTCTGCAACGTCAGCAAGCTGTATTGTATAACTGAAGGGTAAATATTATTTACATAAATTGTTTTTATAACATTGAATGTCTATCCATGTCAGAGGCGTCGCTAGGGGTGGGCTAAGGGGGCTGAAGCCCCGAATAAGCTGAGCAAAGCCCAGAGTCTCTGCAGCTCCGTGATAGCTCCGCCCCCTGACATCACGCAGACAGTGTGTGAAAGCCCTACACTGATAGGATGCTGAGTGATGATTTATGTTACAAATGTGTGTGTGTATATATATATATATATATATATATGTATATATTTATATATATATACACACACATATGTAACATAAATCATTCCTATGCTGTTTGGCAGTCCTGTAATAAGGAATCTCAAACCAACATATAGCTTAAATACACAAAGGTGGATGTAAATAAGTGATTTATGCTATATATGCATAATAATTTATGCTATATATATATCATAAATCATTCCTATCCTGTTTAGCAGTCCTGTAATAAATAATGTCACACATTTGTGTGTTATGTGTATGTGTGAAATGTTTTATTACAGGACTGCTAAACAGCTTAGGAAGGATTTATGTTTATATCAGGGCTTGACAAATTGTATTTAGTTTTAGGAGCCAGCAGAAAATTTTAGGAGCCAGAAAATGGCACATCACAAAAGCATACATACACAGAGACATTCACATGCATGCACCTCACATACAGAATAACATAAATACACAGAAAGTCACATACACAGACATCCAGTCAGTCACATACACAGCCAGTTACACACACACACACCAGTCAGCAAGTTTTTGTTTTGTTTTTTTAAATAAAAAAATAATTCCTTAATGTGTCCCACGTGTCACATGCACAGCCAGATACATACATACATACACAACACATACACAACCAGTTACATACATACACACACACAACACATACACAGCCAGTTACATACATATACACAAACACACACATAGAGCCAGTTACATACATACTAACACACAGCCAGCTACATACATACACACACAACACACTCACACTGACATACACACACTCTCGCTCACACTGACATACACACACTCTCGCTCACATTGACATACACACACTCTCGCTCACACTGACATGCACATACTCACACTGACATACACACACTCACTCACACTGACATACACACACTCACTCACACACTGTCAGTTTTTAACTTACCTGCTGCAGGCATCTCTTTGCTTTAAGCTCAGTGTGAAGGAGGTCTCAGCCAATCACGGGAGGCATCTGAACTCTCAGCCGATCAGGAGAGTTGAGAAGTCTCACCTGATTGGCTGAGACCTCCTTCAATCAAGCTCCCCTGGACAAAGGAAAAAAAAAAGAGAAAAAGACCACTGCATAGAGCATCAAAGTGCCGCCCCTGCCAGGGCTGCCCCACTGAAGGGCCGGCCCTGTGAAGGCTCCTAAATTACAAAACGGGCATGAAGCTTAGAGCGGTGAACATATATTGGTAAGTGCCCATATGGTTCCATATAAAAAACTAAAAAAGTCTTATGGGCTATAGCCCCAGATATTTTGGAAACCTAGCAACGCCTCTGATACTTTATATATTATAAAACAATATAAAGCACCATATTGTCACAATTATAGGCTGTGCCTGATTATAGGCTGTAGTCTATTATCTGGACAATACATTAAGTATTTAGAAATAACATTACACAAATGCTCAGCTCAGTCTGTTCACGATACTAGTGCGCAAACAGACTGAGCTGATAGAACAGAGCACTAGGAGTTCGGACAGGTCTTCCAACACTGTTCCCTCTGTGAAGAAAAGTGCAGCCCTGGTAGCGTGAACAGACTGAGCTGAGCACTCGGAGAATATTTTTTCTCCACACTCGGCAATCCTGAAAGGTAGACCCCGATTATAGGCCACACCCCTAACTTAAGAAATTATATTAGAGGGGAAACGTGTGACCTATAATCAGGTCAATGAGGTATAAAAATTGTATACAACATACTGTATATTCTATGAGATGTTTGTATTTATATATATCACAAAACATTCTGAGATGACTAAGGCCTTTTACTTTCAGATTTATTAGAAAGAAAAAAAATCAACTCTTATTACTAACCATTATTTCTTTATTTTGTAATACTTTTTACCATGTTTGCAGTTCAAGCACTCATGAGAAGGCCTTACATTGTCATCCTTTTTTTACCAGGTTTCCCTGTATCAAGTTGCATGGGGTCACCTAGTGCATTTTCGGAAACCTTTTTTGAATCAGTTTCCTTTTTTATAAATTCAGAGTCACTCAAAGAACGTTTTTTCAGTTGCCTCTGTGCACGAGCAACTTTGCCTGTGGTGGCCAGTTGCCAGGCCTGAAAAGTGGTGACTGGATCTAAAGCAGTAATTTGCTTACTCGAGGTTTCAGACACCTTTGATCCTAAGGCCTTAGGTTGTACGTTTAAAAAGTTCAAGAAGGTTTCTTGTGTTATTTCTTTGGCATTTACGTTAACATCGCTTGTGTTATTTTTTGAAGTTAAGCTAGAATCCTTGAGATGGATGTTGCTGTGCTTTAATAAACTGGCTTTGTCAGGGAAAAAACATCCACATATCGTGCACATTTTATAAAGTGACCTCGTTTTATGGTTCCAAGACTGGGTGGCTGCAGATTATTTTTGCCTTCTGATTTATTATGAGATTTAAGATGGTTCTTGAGGAACCGTGGCTCTTTGTATCTTCTGTAACAAAAATCACAGGCAAAAGGATATGAGCCACGGTGCTTTTTGGCATGGGAACCTACATCTACAAGGTTACTAAAAACCTCACCACACACTCCACAATGCAGACTATTGTTGTCATCTTCTTCATGGTCATTTTTGTCAATATGACCTGCACTTTGTCTCACCTTATCTTTGGGACTTAAATACTTGGCTTCAACAAGCACTACAAATGGCTCGCATTGAATTGGTTTGTGCTCAGTTGTAATATGCTTCCCCAGATCTTCCTCATGCGTAAATTCCTTATAACAAAACATGCAATCATAATCCAAGTTCCTTTCCATCTGCATTAATGTTTCACACCTTATGGTTCTGCTGCAGTCCTCTTAGTGAAACAAAAGACTTATATTCTGCTTGTCTCAATACCTGGCAGCATACATTGGTATGACTGCTTTTTTGTAAGGGAGGCAAGAAACCTTGAAAAATCTAGGGATAGGTTAGATTAGTTTTCTTCATAGGTAATCCAAAATGACCAGAACAAAATGAAGTGAAGTGAAGGCCGCAGAGTTCTAGAATCCTCATCACAAAAGCCAATGTGAGCTCACTGAGCTCTTGATTCCTTACAGACACTACAGCCTAGGTCCATTACCCAGCATTGCAAACCTTTATTTTTCATACAGGTTTACATGCTCATTGTTTACCATGTGAAACTGTTTCATTGTTTACAATGTAAAAATAAATGAGGTTGTACAATGTAAATGTTTGTGGGAAACAAAAATATAAAATACATGTACTTTCTAGCTAGTACACCCTAATGTTCACTTAAGTGCCACTTGAGGAAAATTGTGACCACTTTTGAAATATTGTCAGCCTCTTATATCTTTTTTTATTTTATTTAAAGGAATATGTTTTTTGCCTTTGATTTTCATCAAAATGAATGTTTTTCAAGATATAATGCCTGCTGTTAAGGTAGCTAGTGTACTATTTCTACTATATATATATATATATATATATATATATATATATATATATATATATATACACAAAATCCAAAGATCAGCGCACTCACCTCAAAGCAGGTAGGAGAAAAACTCTTAAAGCTATAGTTTTAAATAAAGCTACTTAAAAACACCTGTCTTACTAAGATAACAAAATTGGAGATTTAGTCACATATATGGCCATATCATGCTAAGCCCACCACTGCGTCAAAGTACTCCAATATTGGTGGGTCATAATACTAAATACTCACCAATATTGGAGTACTTTGACGTAGTGGTGGGCTTAGCATGATATGGCCATATATGTGACTAAATCTCCAATTTTGTTATCTTAGTAAGACAGGTGTTTTTAAGTAGCTTTATTTAAAACTATAGCTTTAAGAGTTTTTCTCCTACCTGCTTTGAGGTGAGTGCGCTGATCTTTGGATTTTGTATAAATATTTGGTCTCAGCAGCACCCCGTATAATATAATATATGCTAGTTTAGGTGAGTGCATTCCTTTTGGATTTGTTTATATATATATATAGCCAACACCTTGAACTCATTTTTGTGTTCCTCAAACCATAAATGAACCATTTTTGCTTCTTGTGGCAGGGCGCATAATCTTGCTGACAGAGGTCAGTGCCATAAGAAAAAACTTTTCCATGAAAGGGTGTAAATGGTATGCAACAATGCTTAGGTAGGACATCAGTAGGTAAACATCACACTGCTGCCACCGGCTTTCCTTATTCTCATAGTGCAAACGGGTGCCATGTCTTCTCCAGGAAAGCAACACACATGCACCCGGCCATATACATGATGTAAAAATAGACATAATTCATCAGAAAAGGCCACCTTCTTCCATTGCTCTGTGGCCCAGTTCTGATGCTCACATGCCAATAGTAGTCACTTTTCTCAGTGGACAGGGGTCAGCATGGACAACTTGACTGGTCTGCGGCTACGTAGCCCCATACGCAACAAACTGCAATGAACTGTGTGTTATGCACCTTTATTTCAGAACCAGCATTAACTTTCTCAGCAACTTGAGTTACATTGGATTAGTTGGATTGGACCACATGGACCAGCCTACACTCCCCACGTAGGGTTGCCACCTGGCCGGTATTTTACCGGCAGGCCGGTAAAAAATTGGCATGAGGCCAATGTTAAGTCTATGGAGACAGTACCAAGGCCGGTATTTGTTTGAAGAAAAGGTGGCAACCCTATCCCCACGTGCATCATTTTAATTAATTTTACCTGTCCGTAATGTTATAGCTGATCGGTGTATATATAATATACATATATAAATATTCTATAAAACGATATAGATAGATAGATAGATAGATAGATAGATAGATAGATAGATAGATAGCTATAGATATATATATATTGTATACATAGACAAGATAAACTGTCTGCTATTTGTTAACCAATATAGTGTCAGATGTAATATTCATATTTTACAGAGGCGTTGCTAGGGGTGGGCTAAGGGGGCTGAAGCCCCGAATAAGCTGAGCAAAGCCCTGAGTCTCTGCAGCTCCGTAATAGCTCCGCCCCCTGACATCACGCAGACAGTGTGTGAAAGCCCTACACTGATAGGATGCTGAGTGATGTTTCAGCCAATCAGTGCAGGGCTTTTACACAGCATCATTACTGTGTGTGAAATACTTGCACTGATTGGCTAATACATCATTCAGCATCCTATCAGTGCAGGGCTTTTACACAGCATCATCACAGGGATGTGAAGGAAGCTCCACGTGGGACAGTGAGGCAGCTCTGAAGGAATCCTTACTGGCTGTCACCTTGTGGGAAATGCAGAGCAGGTCTATTCCCACTCAGGTAAGCTCTGGATATTGTGGAGAGAAGAGAGTTTTGGGGTCACTTATTTACATCCACCTTTGTGTATTTAAGCTATATATTGTTGGTTTGAGATTCCTTATTACTGGACTGACAAACAGCATAGGAATGATTTATGTTACAAATGTGTGTGTGTGTGTATATATATATATATATATATATACACACACATATGTAACATAAATCATTCCTATGCTGTTTGGCAGTCCTGTAATAAGGAATCTCAAACCAACATATAGCTTAAATACACAAAGGTGGATGTAAATAAGTGATTTATGCTATATATGCATAATAATTTATGCTATATATATATATATATATATATATATATCCTAAATCATTCCTATCCTGTTTAGCAGTCCTGTAATAAATAATGTCACACATATGTGTGTTATGTGTATGTGTGACATGTTTTATTACAGGACTGCTAAACAGCTTAGGAAGGATTTATGTTTATATCAGGGCTTGACAAATTTTATTT
Organism: Pelodytes ibericus; assembly: GCA_036172795.1. NCBI lineage: Eukaryota > Metazoa > Chordata > Amphibia > Anura > Pelodytidae > Pelodytes > Pelodytes ibericus. The sequence continues at coordinate 217,016,520 of CM069857.1, read as the reverse complement.
AGTTTTAGGAGCCAGCAGAAAATTTTATGAACCAGACAATGGCACATCACAAAAGCATACATACACGCATACATGTATGTGAGATGCACACACCTCACATACAGAATCACATAAATACACAGAAAGTCACATACACACACCTCACAGACATCCAGTCAGTCACATACACAGCCAGTTACACACACACACACCAGTCAGCAAGTTTTTGTTTTGTTTTTTTTAATAAAAAAATAATTCCTTAACCCTTTAAGGACCAGGGATTTTCCTGGGCCAAGGACCAGAGCGTTTTTCAATTTTTAATACGCGGTTTTTGAAACATAATTTTCCTCTCTCTCATTTAACGTACACATACAAGTTCTATGTTGTTTTTTAAAGGACAGTTAGAGCTTTCTTTTGATACCCTATACATAAAAATTATTTACATTTTAGTATTAAAAAATAAATATAAAAGAGGAAATTTTTAAGGAAAAAATTTTTTTTTCCCATTATTTTCCCAGTAATAACCTACATAACTAGTGCAACACTAACCCACTTATCCCCCTAATTAACTAACTAATAAAAAAGAAAAATATTGGTTCCCAAACCCCCCATAACAAAAAAGACAGAAAAAAACTCTGAAGAGTGCGATGTCAGATCAGTAAAAATCATGCAACAGGCATGCAGGGGTTAAATTTTATTAAATAAATATATTAAAATTACCTTTATTTATTAAAAAAAACTTTCTAAATTGTAAAAATAAAAAAAATCTTTTAAAAAAAAAACTAAATGAGGGCCATAAACTGGAAGGAAACTGATCACAGTTAAAAACTGTGATCAGCAATGAAAGGGTTAATTTTTTTTTTTTTTTTACCTCTGTATTTAATTAATTTATTTTTACTTACAGGTCACTCTCTGTGCTTCACTATAAGAACGTGAAGCACAGAGAGTGAATTAGAGGCAAAGTCAGTGTGTGAACACACTGACTTTGCCATCTAATTTGCATGTTATCGCGGTGATGACTCAATCACCGCGATCACATGCCCGGAAACTGACCGATCGGGTCCAGGAGCTTTGCCTCGGGTGCGAGGCTTAGTCCTGGACCCGTTGCAGACTAGCTGGCGGTGCCCACGGAGCGCACCGCCGGCTAGACTGCATGACGAGTTAACTCGTCATAAGGTCGCTAACGCGGCAGCTCTTATGACGAGTTAACTCGTCATAAGGACGGGAAGGGGTTAATGTGTCCCACGTCACATGCACAGCCAGATGCCAGTTACATACATACACACACAACACACTCACACTGACATACACACACTCTCGCTCACACTGACATACACACACTTTCGCTCACACTGACATACACACACTCTCACTCACACTGACATGCACATACTCACACTGACATGCACACACTCACACTGACATGCACACACTCACACTGACATACACACTCACTCACACTGACATGCACACACTCACACTGACATGCACATACTCACACTGACATGCACACACTCACACTGACATACACACACTCACTCACACACTGTCAGTTTTTAACTTACCTGTTGCAGGCATCTCTTTGCTTTAAGCTCAGTGTGAAAGAGGTCTCAGCCAATCACGGGAGGCTTCTGAACTCTCAGCCGATCAGCAGAGTTGAGAAGTCTCACCTGATTGGCTGAGACCTCCTTCAATCAAGCTCCCCTGGACACAGGAAAAAAAAAGAGAAAAAGACCACTGCATAGAGCAGGGGTCCTCAAACTACGGCCCGCGGGCCACATGCGGCCCGCCGAGGACATTTATGTGGCCCGCGGGGGGTGCTGCCGGCACCCACCCCGTTTACTTTTTTTTTTTCTTTCTGGCAGCCGCAAAGGATGCGGCTGCAGGAAGAAAAAAAAAAAAAATTCACCGCGACCGGATGTGACGTTACGTCACATCCGGATCCGGTAACGGTTTCCCTCCTCCACAGGAGGACACTGCGCGAGACGTCCGGGGACACAGCAGCTGGAGGTAAGTGATGGGGAAGCGGGGGAGGAGGGAGGGATAACGAGCACTATTCCTGGCCTCTGACTGGCATAATATTCCTGGGCATCTGAATGGCAAAATATTCCTGGGCATCTGACTGGCATAATATTCCTGGGCATCTGAATGGCATAATATTCCTGGGCATCTGAATGGCAAAATATTCCTGGGCATCTGACTGGCATAATATTCCTGGGCATCTGAATGGCATAATATTCCTGGGCATCTGAATGGCATCATATTCCTGGGCATCTGAATGGTATAATATTCCTGGGCATCTGAATGGCATCATATTCCTGGGCATCTGAATGGCATAATATTCCTGGCCATCTGAATGGCATCATATTCCTGGGCATCTGAATGGCATAATATTCCTGGGCATCTGAATGGCATCATATTCCTGGGCATCTGAATGGCATCATATTCCTGGGCATCTGACTGGCATCATATTCCTGGGCATCTGAATGGCATAATATTCCTGGGCATCTGAATGGCATAATATTCCTGGGCATCTGACTGGCATCATATTCCTGGGCATCTGAATGGCATAATATTCCTGGGCATCTGAATGGCATAATATTCCTGGACATCTGAATGGCATCATATTCCTGGGCATCTGAATGGCATAATATTCCTGGCCATCTGACTGGCATCATATTCCTGGGCATCTGAATGGCATAATATTCCTGGGCATCTGAATGGCATAATATTCCTGGGCATCTGACTGGCATCATATTCCTGGGCATCTGAATGGCATCATATTCCTGGGCATCTGAATGGCATAATATTCCTGGGCATCTGACTGGCATAATATTCCTGTGAATCTGACTGGCATAATATTCCTGGGCTCTGACTGGCATAATATTCCTGGGCATCTGACTGGCATCATATTCCTGGGCATCTGAATGGCATCATATTCCTGGGCTCTGACTGGCATAATATTCCTGGGCATCTGACTGGCATAATATTCCTGGGCATCTCACTGGCATAATATTCCTGGGCATCTGATTGGCATAATATTCCTGGGCATCTCACTGGCATAATATTCCTGGCCATCTGACTGGCATAATATTCCTGGCCATCTGACTGGCATAATATTCCTGTGAATCTGACTGGCATAATATTCCTGGGCTCTGACTGGCATAATATTCCTGGGCATCTGACTGGCATCATATTCCTGGGCATCTGAATGGCATCATATTCCTGGGCTCTGACTGGCATAATATTCCTGGGCATCTGACTGGCATAATATTCCTGGGCATCTCACTGGCATAATATTCCTGGGCATCTGATTGGCATAATATTCCTGGGCATCTCACTGGCATAATATTCCTGGCCATCTGACTGGCATAATATTCCTGGCCATCTGACTGGCATAATATTACTGGGCTCTGACTGGCACACTATTCCCATTGAAATACTGGTAAGTTTGTTGATTTAACTTTACTTTAAATATTGTATTTGTTCTCGTTTTGTTCAAAATAAGATATATTCAGTGTGCATAGGAATTTCTTCATAGTTTTTATTTTTACTATAGTCCGGCCCTCCAACGGTCTGAGGGACAGTGAACTGGCCCCCTGTTTAAAAAGTTTGAGGACCCCTGGCATAGAGCATCAAAGTGCCGCCCCTGCCAGGGCTGCCCCACTCTGCCCCATTGAAGGGCTGGCCCTGTGAAGGCTCCTAAATTACAAAACGGGCATGAAGCTTAGAGTGGTGAGCATATATTGGTAAGTGCCCGTATTGTTCCATATAAAAAACTAAAAAAGTCTTATGGGCTATAGCCCCAGATCTTTTGGAAACCTAGCAATGCCTCTGATCCATGTTATAGGCATAGAAATATATATATATTGTATATAGCACAATGTTTGCATTGTAAAACACGATGGCTAGAGCATGGGTTACATGGTAAGTTAGATGAATACCATATATCAACTGTGTTAGGCTTTACTGTTCTTTTATTCCCCCCACCATTTAGTCCCCTCTGTTCTGGATTCTCTTACTGGAAAGATAAAGATTATTAAATATTCACAACAATACTTTGCATGGATAACTTCCCTGTCCACCCATGGATATATTGGATGGCTCCCCCATTGGGAAACACTAGACTAGAGGAAATTACAAAAGGTAATTTGTCAAACAAATACAGTAGGTTTTTCAACTGTGTACAAGTTTACAATATGAAAGACTAGTCAAATATTCATTCAGTTGTGTCTCCACTACCTACCAATTAATTCATGACTTTAGCTCCTATAAATCATGATTGCCAATCACTTTTGATATCACACAAGGCAAAATTAAAAGTGTCAACTTAAATTTTGTTTGCAAAGGTTTAGCTGTTCCGACGACAATGATGTCATATTTATTTATAATACATTATTACCAGAATGTAAACTGTTTAGACTTCACTTATTTTGAAGGTTATGCTAGAAACACATGTTATAACTTATAATATAATTCAAGGTTATCCATCTGTATTCACACAAAAAGGACACAAGTATATTATCTCCAGAAGGACATAAACCAGATTAAAAAAGGCTAAACTCTAAATGACAAAATACAGCAAGGCTAAGAACAGTGGCACATATAGCATGGAATCTCTACGAGAGGAGAACTGTGATCAAAGTACACTCAATGAGAGATTTACTAAAGCAATTTCCCCAACATGAGGTTATGCTTTATATGCTCAGGGGACATGTACTCTTGGCAACAGGAAATACAATATTTTACAGGAAGAATGTTTGGGATTGCAGCTAACATCTTTCCAGCAGTGTAGTAGAGGTTTATGAAATGCCATAAATGTAACTGCACTATGCATGATATGCAAAGTATTTCCCATACTTATAAGTGTTTGCTAATATCTTAATGGCATAATGGAAGTCAATACAAGCCTATTCAGGTATTATATTATTTACAATGATATATGTGAAGATTCACCTTAGCTTACATATGGGAATTTGGCAGCTAGAATTTAGACCTCGAGAAACTATGGTGGATATGTATAAACTGGGTGAATATTGCAGATTATTTTACCTTCCCGGCACTTTCATTTACACCATAATTTGAGAATAGCATGGGGAGGCCAAATTGGGAGGTGGCATTTCATCTCCTCATGCTATTCACTTACAAAAAGTCAACCTTACAAAAAGTCAACCTCTCAGTCCATCTTGTTCTCCCATCTCAAACTCCCTTCAGTGAAAAGCAATAAAAATTGCTATTCTCTAAAAAAAAAAAAAATGAAGGGATTTCAATTGAGTGAGGAGTTGGACTTTGCCATTCAACCACCCTCCTGCAACTCAACAATTGTAGGGGTGGCGAGTTGCATAATGTTTGTTTTTTCAATTAATAATGTATGAATGTATTTCACTGATTACCAGTGGGATATGTCCCCAAATAGCTCATGGGCATGCTGCTTATAACATTTTATTTTAGAGTCACCACATGACTTCTCACATGGAGACAGTCACAAGGCAACCGCCAGCCAAAATTATCCTTACCACATCCAATGCAGTTACTGTCATTGCTGCCGAATAGGAAATTATGTCATAACCGGTGGCTATTTTGGAGGGAATACCAAAGACTTCAGATTGTTGAGGTGATCCCTAAAAAAATCGCAGAACACACTGAAGATCAGCAGCCATGTGGGTACTGGGCAAGGGGAAGGGTGTAAAGCTTTTATTGGCACCTGGTTGGGGAATATATTAATGGGGAAACTGGCTGTGGCATACTGATAGGCACTTGGTTGGGCAATATATTAATGGGCACCTGGGGGCGGAATATATTAATGGGCATACTGACTGTGGCATATTAATGGGCACCTGGCTGGGAAATATATTTATGGGTAAACTATAGTATATTTTATAGGCAAACTAAATGGCATATTTTAATGGGAAAACTGGCAATGGCAAATGTTAATTGGTACCTTACTGTGGCATATTTTAATAGGCAAAGTGGCACTGTGGTATGTTCATTGGGCCAAACTGACACTGTGGCATGATCTGTGGGGCAAACTGACACTGTGGCATGCAAAATTGTATGCATATATAGATGTATATCTTAGTGAAAAATAAATATATATTTATTGCTTTATAATTGATTGCACACCAGAGGACCTGGGCAAAGCGTGCCCAGGGTCCAATCAATATTAAAGACAGCTCTGAGGGCCACAGTTGGACACATTATTAATATTATGATCTTATTCTGTTCTACTTTTTTTTTTTTTACAAAAAATAGAGAACACTGAAAATGATTCCACCTATTTTAGGATTAGTTTCTCAAGTATGCTTGCTCCTTTTCCACAACCTGTAAATTACAAGTGGAGTTAAAAGCTTGCAAAAAATCCCATTAGGATATTATGACATGAATATGCTTGTATGGATGATATTATCATTAGTTTTTTTCAAACTATCATTTGTTAATTAATACGGTTTCTATTTAGCATCTAAAGCTGCAATCCAGTATTTCTTGGGGATTTTTCTGTCTATATTTGGTACTACTGATTCACACCAGTCATTTTCCAATCCAGTCACAGTTTATGCCAATGTCTGTTTTAAATTGGAATTAAAGCCATTTGATTTTAGTGAACTTTTTAACAAGTAAAAAAATATCTTTTGAGTGTGAAAGTGTACTTGTTAATAGAAGGTCTAATCATAACTATCAATGGATTTTAATTTAGATACATAAATTGACATGCATGATACATGAGGAGGGCAGCTGATTTTACCCCTTAGTGACAAGACATTTTGACCTTGACTTTTCCTTGGTGACAAGGGTTGTTTTTACATTTCAGGGGTGTTTGTGTTTAGCTGTAATTTTCTTCTTTCTCACATACTATACCCAACAGTGGAATCACCTCTCACATAATATAGCGGAGCAGCCTCAGAACCCCCTACCGCCCAACAAACCAAAAATCATTATAATTGGTTTGGTCTCCGGAGCGGAGCCCTGCCTTCCCACAGATACCATCCAAAGGAGGGGGCAGACCCTCTGCATACAACTCCATTTTCACATACTGTACCCACACAAATTATATGTTGTTTTTCTCACCATAAGAAGGGCATTCATTAGATACCATTATGTCATTATGTTCATCATATCTTATAATTTAAAAATCATAAAATATGTTGAAAAAATAAAAAAAACACTTTTTCTAACTTTGACCTAAAAAATTATTTACACAAACACAATCATTAAAAAGACCCCGTCTAAATAGTTTCTAAACGTTGTCCCAAGTTCAGGAATCTGGTTTTTTTCCATGTTTTTCTGCAGGTTTTTGCAAGTTATGGGGCAAAAACCAAAAATAGTGTTTTTAAGTTTTATCCTATATTGACTATTTTGACCCCAACCCAAACCCTAAATTTAACCCTAACCCTAAATTTAACCCCAACTCTAACCCTTAGGCTAGCCCTTAATATATTTTAATTTAATTTTAACCCCATTCCTTATGCTAACCCTAATTTAATTGTAACCCTAATAGCTATTCTAACCCTAACACTAGATTTAAGCTAATTAAGTCTTTTTTTTTCTCATTGCAATGTTGCTCACTGCCTGCGAGGGGCAGTCAAGCAACAGATTCAGAGAATCAGAAGTTATTTTTTTTTCATTCCCGAAGCTCTATCCACAAGAGGGCACAGCCATATTGCAGGAGAATGCTGCGCGTTCATTATGGCGCCCACGATCACTCCGTGGAGCGATCGTTGGTGCCCCAGAGCTGGAATTTCGGTGCTGTCTTTTGCTTCGATGTCGAGGGAATAGAGCAGAACCTGCAGAACGTTCCACCGCAGGACGTGTCAGGCACATCCATTGTTTACAATGGAGTGCCTGACATGTCCTGACATGTCCTTTGTCACGAAGGGGTTAATCGCTCCCTCCACCAGATGTTTAGTATAACGTTTTATTTTATATTTGTAATGCTTATTCCTTGAAGTAATGTTTTTTGAATCCAAGAGAATGTGACCATAAATGATTGTGTTGCATTTAATCATTGTTTCTTAAATTAAAATTACATTCAAACTGGCTAATACTTTCTTGTCAGATTGGAGTTTGGGAATGCCATAAAATCACCAGAACACAAGGGGAAGCAAAACACAAAATGTCAAATACCACCAGGTGAGCAGATAAGGGCAAGGTCAGAAGAAGCCCAGCGTGTCAAGGCAGGCAGCCTAGATGCAATGACTAGTGAAACAGGCCAAGGTCAGGACAGGAGGGGTCTGTCTATGGCCATCCAGCAAGGCCATTTCAGTGCTCAACTGTCCCAGAGTTCTGTCCCAGTACAGTGTAGCCGTTTCACCATGGCACTATCAGCACTGAATTGTCAGCTAATGTAAATAGAAAGTAGTAGCCCCCCCTATTAAAGTAAAGCCCTATCATTAACCCTAAAACTAACCCCAACCTTAATACTAACCCCTAACCCAAATAACCCTAAACTACCATTTAACTACTGTTAACTACCATTATTCTGGTTAACTATATACTTATAGGAGTTATCATGTACGACTGTTAGTGGCTGCCCAGCTATAGTGGTGAGGGAATGCTATGCTGCACCACTCGTTGTATTGGACTATAAATATTGCAACCTTATGGGTGTTTTACTGTACCACCTCTGTATGATGTTTTTATTTAGCGAACTATATATAGTGATGAAAATTATACTATATGATCCTCGATATCTGGCTCCCTATTAATAGGAGCTATACTATACTACTATAGCTGAGATGTGTTTTGCCCTCTTACCCACACTGAACTCCCAGGACATGCTACATCACCCACATTGCAGATCCATGCCATGCGCCATCAACCACATTGCATACCCAGGACATACCCCAGCTAGCACCCACAGCTCCATGGTGGCAGGCAGAATGGTGTCTGTGCATTGCCTGGCGCACAGACATCCTACGATGCTGCCTCTCATAATGCCTGCGTGGTCTGAAGTCTGTGGGCCTGGTCATGTGACCGCCGACTGTCTCACCTCAGAACACCCATCAGGAGTGCGATAAGTAACATAGCATGGTCTCTCTGTGCCCGTGCAGTGCACAGACACAATGTTGCCTGCTAGCCGCAGAGAGGCTGGTGAGGGGAGATAATTTTATTTCCCCACCTAGTGCCTCTACTGCAAGCTTCTTTTTTTTTTTTAAAGGGGGCATTTTTAGTTTTACTTTTGCTGATTACGTGCTCGGTGGCAATACTATTTACCTTTGAGAAAGGTGGGGGAAAAACTTGGATCTGCCCTGTTTAACGCAAGTTAGGAATTAGCTATTTACTCTTGTGCAGATGCTGAATAGATATGGATACAGTATAGAAAAATGTAAAAAATATTAGTTTAAAATGTATAGCATATAGAAGAATACAATATTTTAGTGATATACCCCTGAAAAAACTGTCATTGCTATAAATATATTTAGAAATAAATGTTACTTTTCTGCCAACATTTCCTATAATTGAGGTGAAGCCAACGCTGGCTGACAACATGTGTACATTCCAATTATATGTAATAAAACAAGGGGAGAATAGCAAGTGTTGCTTTTCTATTCTCACGTTCATAAAAAGTGTCACAGTTTATACAAATTAAATACAGATTCAGTATTTTTAGCAGAAAATCTGTTAATTGCATAATTACAACCAAACGTAGCTTACAAATTGTATGAAAAAGCTTTACACTGCTTAAAGGTCTACATGAACTTGAAGATTGTCTTCCTTATTTAATGCATACTGAAGTTCAATAATTATAATACTGTATACATGTATTAAAAGCGGGATACTTGTACTCTAAATGTGTTTCATATCACAAATATCAGTTTTTACCTTGTACTAATGCTCCCACTCAGGTTTACAGTATTTAAATGGTGCCTAGGAGCAGAAAGAGCAACAAAGTATCTCAAAGTGGATAAAACTGTTTAAATCCATTAACCTAATCCAGATTACCGTTAAATCATGCTCACTGTTTAGATCAATGAACCTAGCCCAGCAAATTTGTTCCCCTATATAGACCACGACGGAGGTGCAGATCTAGGTAACCACTCAGCAGATTTGTCTTGAATAGCATCTCATCAGCATGACGTTGCTTACTGCTTTTTGTTTGAGGCTTGGAGCAGTATAAAAAGCACACACTCAAAAAGGTCAAAACAATAATGTGCAAATAAATTAATAATACTTCCCCTCTTTTGCACTGCTCACCCAATAAAGGTAGGCCTTAGGTACTCCACATGACACAACACAGCAAAAGGGGGGCAAATACATAGGGGGGGGGGATCATTGCCACCGGATAGGACAGTACGTCATGTCCGGTGGCTGTACGGAGGAGATGACCGGGAACACGGAGCAACAAGGAGGTGAGTACTGGGGAAGGGGAGAGGAGGGTAGCATATTATTGGGCAAATTGGCTGGGGCATATTAAATGTCAAAAAATTACTGGCATATTGTTGGACAAATTGGCTGGGGCATATTAAATGGCAAAATAATAGTGGCATATTATTGGGCAAACTGGCAGGGGCTTAGTAAATGGCAAAATAATACTGGCAAATTATTGGGCAAATTGGCTGCGGCTTATTAAATGGCAAAATAACACGGGCATATTATTGGGCAAATTGGCTGGGGCATATTAATGGCAAAATAACACTGGCTTATTATAGGGCAAATTGGCTAGGGAATATTAAATGGCAAAATAATACTGGTATATTATTGGGCAAATTGGCTGTGGCTTTATTAATGGCAAAATAACACTGGCATATTAATGGCAAAAGTAATACTGGCATATTAATGGCAGAAGTAATGGCAAAATAATACTGGCATACTAATGGGCAAATTGGCTGTTGCTGGTTTTGCTTGTCTATTTATGATTTTGTAATTCACTAGTTTTGTTTGTCTATTTATGATTTGTAATGCACTGGTTTGGTTTGTCTGTTTATCATTGGTAATGCACTGGTTTGGTTTGTCTATTTATGATTTGTAATGCACTTGTCTTGGTTTGTGCATTCGTTATTTATTTAGCACACTTGTTTGTTTTTAAAGGTAAATAAAGGCACCTAGTTCTTATGTTCTGTGTATGCACTTGACTTTATAACTTAATTGTTATATATTTTTGCTTGTGGTGTGCCACGAAATTCTGGGAAGAGCTTTGGTGTGCCCTGGGTGATAAAAGGTTGAGGAGCACTGTTTTAGAGTACCTGGACTAAAGAAGATTTATACCTTACATTCAATGAGGCTGATTTACATCTACACACAACATATGTTATGGTGGGGTAAAAGTAATAAGAAAACTCATCCACTTAAAATTCGGGGGGTTGCAAGACTATGCCTAGTACAGTGGGCATTTTCTCCAACTGGTCCATGTATATAGTGGATATAGAGGCTAAAAGGTGATCATTCTTAGCCTTATTTGCATAGGGCTACCCAGATTCCTTTGCAGTGGTAGTAACTTTGCAAGTTTTGGATTTCTGTGGGAAAAGCAACTCTTCTGCCTTTTCTGGTGTGCTTAAATTTGTGTTTAATAATGCCTCTGCTAGTTTCCCACCATAACTTATGTAGTCCTTCTCTCAAGGCTGAACAATGATATACAGTGTGGCATGGAGAGATATGTTATTACCAGAGCAGTTTTCATAGACTTTGCAAATGCCTTTGATATTGATGATCATCAAACTGAAATGTTCCAGTATATGGTATGTGAGCAGCTGTTTAGCTGGTTTTGTTCCTACATAACTGATAGAATACAATATGTGTCATTGCCAATACCTCTTCTCCAATAAATGAACCCCCCTGAAAGTGACCCCCCGAATCCTAATACTAAAATTAACCCCCCCCCCCACGAACCCTAATAGAAAAATTAACTACCCCTGAACCCTAATACTAAAATTAACCCGGTGAACCCTAATACTAAAATTAAACCCCCTGAACCCTAATACTAAAATGAACCCTAATACGTATGCTACCCCCGAACCCTAATACCTAACACCCCCCCCCCCCCCCACAAACCCTAATACTAAAATTAACACCCCCTGAACCCTAACGGTGAAGTGGCTGCGTTACTGCAGCCGCGATGAACTTCCCATCCCCCTTCCAATTTCTGGTGTGAAATGCTATTCTCTCTTTTTTTATACATGATCTACCCTACATGTGCAATACAGCAAATGTGCATATGTATGCCAATGACAGCATCATCTATTTTTTTAGATATTTTTGATGTAAGTGCTATAATTAAAGGGGAGCTTACTATTTTTCTGCAATGTGGCTTGGAGGATGTCAGAGAAGAGAGCTCTCTATATGAGAGGCTCCTAGGGAAACGGAGGTAATGGTGAGCAAGGTGAAGCTTGTGCAATGGCTCAATTGCAAATCATAACAGTAGGAGCGTCGGACCAGCAGAGAGAATCCTACAGGGTGAGTGGAATCTATGGCCACACTTTCAATATCAGAGGCTGGGGGTGTTACTGCAGTCTTGTTCTGCATATATAAAATATATTCACATATAGTTTTTATACCTCCACCAACCTATGAATAAAATTTTCCCAAATGTACTTCAAAACATCATATTAGTTTAAACTACAGGAATAAAAAAATATAAGAAAAGATAAATAATTATCTTGGTAAAAACCACATCCACTCCCAATTATCACACTAGAAATGTAGAAAAAACATTGTTCTTTGCACACCAGTCCATTGCTTTTCATTCTTGATAGCTTTTTATTTATAATAAACTCATGAACTCTATTTGTAATCAAGGCAAAATAAAAATCCAGTTTTGCCTTAATCTCCCCTGTTCTCCATACAAGCTAGATTTTACTGGCGTGCATAAATCCCTGGTGATTAAACTCACTATTCAGTCTTAAACATTGGTCAGGTTCGCTCAAGGGTGATAAAAGTTCTCAGATCGTTGATGTCAACTTTGATTAATATGTATTTTAACACAGGGTTACGTAGGTGCCGGAGAACAGTGGTATGTTCTTGTTTGAACGTATTGAAAGTATCTTCTTTGGAGCATATAAACTTCAAAGAAAATAATAATTAATATATCTGGCTGTTAATCAACCCATGGTATATAAAAAAAACATGACCAAATACTTAGAACATAAGAAGACACTGAGACTCTTTAAAATATTTAATATTCCATTACAAAGATTGTATGTAATATCTCCTGAGTTATGACTCTCATTCCATGCCACTAGAAATGCTAACTTTTCAGGATTTAAAGATATTGTAATTAAAGAATCCCACATATGTCTTTTGTCAAATCATATCATGTCTCCTACTTCATTTTTAGATTTGCATTTATGAGTTCAGGAGTGATTATGAATATTTGTGAAACCATGAAGGGGTATTTATTTTAACACTATGTTATTTCAGTTGATATAGAGGAATTTTCCAACTCGACAACTTTGGCCTTAAGTTTGAAATTCCCTTGTCAATTACCTCCATGAATAGCCATGAATAGACCAATTTATGATTTCAGTTGCTTTACTTACTTAACAGTGCAATCTGTAACTAGATTGTGATTACACCTGTAAGGAATCTGGTCTGTTACACACACAACCAAGGAGAACTTGAGGCATTGTGTCTGGTGTCGCTCCAGGATTACATTGGCTACAAACCATTTAGCCCCATTCTTACATCTATTATATAAATAATTAAGGGTGAGGCAATGATTTGCATACAAAACTACATTTAAAAAGGTACAGTCTACAAACATTCTGGTTAAAAGTTAAAATAAAAAATGTATCTATAAAACACAGAAAATGATTTTCTAACTAACTTATCCCCACTTAAAATTTTAAAGCCAATGTGAACTCAACTTGGCAAAGACCAGGCCTTCTTAACAAACTTTGAATTTGTCAGAAATCTTTACATAGAGATAAATCTAACTTCCCCATTTAGTTAATAAGAACTTTGCATATTTTTACACCAATGGTAAGCTTGGTTCTAGGCAGGAGCTATAGGTTTTTAACTGGTAAGCATTTGCAAGGTTATTTTATTTTTTTAATCGATCTATTAGAATTGTCTTAATATTATTACTTGTCAAATAGAGTTGTATGGATGTTTATTACATTAGCAGTTATGACAAACATTTCTTTAACTCGACATGTTTATTGATATAAAGTAGTAATAGTATGGCACAGAGCTATGCAAACCATCAAAACTGGAGATCTGCTGGCATGGACATCCGTAGGGCTGACTGTTGCTTATTTTACTTGGCAAAGTGATGCTGTGGCATGTTCTGTGGGGCAAAATAACATTATCTATGGGGGAAAGTGACACTGTGGCTTGTTCTGCAGAGGCAGTTCTGTGGGGCAAATTGACACGGTGGCATGCCAAACTGTATGGGTGCAAAAAAGTTCTGCGGATGACCATGTCTGCTGGGCAAATTATAACATTACTTCAGTTCCTATAGCAATTACTCCAGATTTAGCATCTTGGTTACGTTTTGACTTGGTCAATCAACTAATTATCAAATATGAACTTGCATATGACTGTCCATGTGATAGAAATGTATATCTTCCCTGATAAGTGTTTGATCATTTGTTTCCTCAATTGCTATTCTAGATGGGTGCATGATTGCTTTTATATTATCAGAACACTGGGTCCTGCTTTCTCTAAATTCATAGTTATCAACAGACATCAGTGTTCATATGCAGTAACATCATAGTCTAAATTGTGATTTAAAATAAGAAACTATTCCATATAATTCTTCAAAGATGACCTGACTTATTTTACTACGTGGATGAAAACAATGGCCGGGGAGCACCATTATTTCTATTTTACCTTAATTGAGAAATTACCGTCTTAAGAAACTAGATACAGACTGTTTTTGAACTGTCTCTACCCTCATTCTTTCACAACTACAAAGATTAATATGTAGCAAAAGGACATGTTTTACTATGTGTAGGGAATTGTTAAATGAATCACTACTTTATGCATCCCTAATGGCTTATGAGATAACCGTACTTTAATTGAACAAAAAGGTTATTAATTGACCATAAAATGTATATTTTTATACATATACTGTATATAACAAAACCTATTTAACTGAGCACAGCAAAAGCACTGTATATTATTATGGTGTACACCTGGGGTTGCACCAGCGCTAGTGATAGGCTATAGTGTCTTCTGTTTCCTCTACATTATGCATACCACCATAGTTGAGTGATAATTAAGTGTATAATCAACAAATCCAGGGATATCTCGCTAAATAATATTTAAATTTACAAGCAAATACTTCAGTAGGGGGCTGTATATCAATTGGCCACCCACTGATGTTACTGTGTGAACTCCAGCTCTAGCCCAACGCTTGGAGATGTTATAGCCTGCAATGGTATTAAAACTTAAGATTAATGGGGTAATTCTGAATATTATGGAAATGTCTGAGCAAACGAAAAGGGAGAGAAAGGGGAGCACTCTAAGACTGCAGAACTCTAATTGGGGATAATGCAAGAAGTGGTAGCTTTTTATTTAAAGGATAACTAAACTTTTTTTAATTCTTGCTTCCTAGATTAGATGCACAAGTAAAAAAAAAAGTTTAGTGGTTTTTAACTAAGATGTTTACAAGTTACCCTTTGATGTCCAACTGGTAACTGTCAGCGGCTTTTGTCATGGCTAAAAAGCCCATAGATTCTTTTATATTACCTCATGAAAGGAATAATGTCTGCAGGGGTGTATCCTGCAAATGATTGCGGGTTTGCTGTGAACAAGCAGCACACAAGGTGAAATATAACCGAGAGACCGACGGCTGCATTAATTCGGCATCAGAGCCACTCACTCACAAAAATAACTTTGTATACTTTTCCTGCTGGTAGATACGACAACAGAGTGAGTGACTCTGATGCCGAATTCATGCGGCTGTCGGCCTCTGGGTCATATTTCTTATATTTTCGAGGTTTGTGTGCTGTCCAACCCTGAAAATAGCACACCAAATAGCACACCAACCTTGAAAATACTGCCCAAGATCGTGTGTAGGTGTGCGGCACACACAGAGGATCCGCCACTGAATGTCTTCCTCCTTCAATCTTGATTATGGTATGCGGCCTTCCAAATTAAAGGACAACTGTAGCAAAAAATGTACTTATGTTTAATTGAAAGATTGTATCAAGTTTAGATGATTTATAAAGAAATATTTTAATGAAAGAATACAAATGAAGTGCCTTGTTAAGCCTTCTTTACTCCATGTAATTCTCTCAGGGGACAGACATGTTTAAAAACATAAGATTCTAAACAAAATGTTTGCTTCCTGGTAGAGCTATATGAAGTAAAGATGGCCGAACAATGTGCTTTATTTGTATTCTTTCATTAAAGCATTTCCATATAAAATGCCTACACTTGGTGCCATCTTTTCAATTAAACAGAGCTTTATCTTTTGCTACAGTTGTCCTTTAAAGCAGTGTTGTCCAATCTTTTAAACAAATAAACGCATAGCAATTGAAGTAGTATTGTGTCAAGTACCTTCTTTGTTGATTCTGAGAAAACCAGTTCTTTTTAACTTGATTAATGATTTAAATAAACTAACGGTTTTATTCATCAAGCAGGGTACTCTGGGGAATTATAAAAGTAAGGCCAAAATAGCAGAGTTTGTCTAAATATGAGAATGTTTCCAACTCTGTTACTTTGGCCTTAAGTTTGCAATTCCCTTGTGAATTCCACGCAGTTCTTCTTTCTTTCAGGAATAAAAGAAAATGTTTTTAAAAAAAGACTATTTGTTTGACTTCCAAAATTATAAAATTGTTTTGCTGAGTATGCTATGAGTTGTCAAACAGCCAAATGGCTGTATTCGTCCTTGGTTAACTGAAAACTATGACTTGGTCAGAAAATGTTTACACATATTAACCATTTAAGTACAGTAGACGTAAATACCAATGTGTAAAGCACACTGTTTAATCAGCTGAGGCTGGGTATTACTGTCAGAGTTGTGCCAGACAAGCAGACAGATTCTTAATGTGTTCCCCAGTAGTAAATTGACTCTGGCTCTTGTGGCCTCTTTTCATGCAACTTCTGATTGTCTTGGCAATGCAGTGTATATAACCGTGCTGGAAAACATTACTACATCTTCAATTGGCCAAATAGAAATCATGATAAATAGTTCGGCCTTTAATGATTTGTATTCCATTTGGGATGTGCAACAATATTTTTAGGAGCATTTCTATAATCATTTGTAATTGTTCTTTTATTTTTATTTTCCTACAACAGATTTCTAAATAAACCCATAAGAAGAAAATGATATGTACTATACGCACACACACATATATATATATACCAAACATGGTCACTTTAAAGAGCAAGAGATCAGAATGATTTTAATGTGCATTGTTTTTATTATCGGCATTTTTACAAATATGACATAATCTAGCCACTGGGAGATCAGACATCTTGTAATGGATTTTCGAATTATCTCTGTTCTTAGAAATATAACATAATCCAACCAGTGTTACACCAGACATTTTAATTTTCCATATGCTAAAAGAACATCAATATTTACTGGTATGCACACAAAGAATATGTTGTAAACTGTTCTATTATTGTACAGTGTCCAAAACTGTATGTCCCCAAATTAAAAATGATATAGAAAGAAGTGGCTAAGGAACATTTTATTTACTATATATATATCTATCTATATATTCTTCATGTGTACAATTTGCAAGTATTTAAGCTAAATATGTTAAGCTTCAGAGCACTAATATATGATTATAAAACTAAGTGCTTTCTGTAAAATGTATTTATGCTAAGTATTTACACATAAGGTTTCTTCTTTTAGTTGCATCAAAAGAAAATAATCCACCAACAAATTGACAGGTAGGTTATAACCAAATCCTGCAGTAGAAATATTGCAAATTGACAGAACAGAGTTAATCCCAATGTCATAAGAATAATGCATGACATCATCATAACTATACAGGCTATTGCCACATGTCCTGCAGTAACAGGAAGTCCATCTCCAGGAGAGGCAGACTACCTGTGGAACTCCACCTGTTGATTAGAAACAAGTATCAACATGGTCATGGGAGTTCTTGTTTCTCAATAGTCTGAGACCCACAGGTTGCTTATTATAACCCACTTAAGAGTTAAGCGAGGCGCTGCGTATCATTGATAAATACAGGTTCATATAAAATTCAGATACAAAAAATAAAGATATAGTCTTTGGGGATAAGTGTAGGTTTGTCACCGAGCCGGTATTCTCCGGTTAAAAATTGGCTTCAGGCCAATGTAAAGTCTATGGAGGCAATACACTGCCCTGTATTTTTTTTTAAGAAAAGGTGGCAACCCAAGAGAAGGGGGGTGTGCAGTGTACCCATCTGTAGCTAAAAGAGTGAATGCATTTTAATGGAATAAGCTCCCAAACACATAATGACAAACACTACCAGGTTACAGATGGGGTGAGTAGGAGGATCTTCTGACCACCACATGGAAAAGGTGCTTGCTTGGGGGCTTATAAAGCCCTTAATGGTGTGTCCTTTTCTCTAAAGGGCACCATCTTATGATAAATATTCACAGGTGATGAAGTTAATCATATTTCTACAGGTGCTAGCATTGATTAACAATATGTTGCAGTACATGGGGGGAGGCAATAATGTATCACACTCAATACAGTTTATTTGATATTTTGAAAAAATAAAATGCCTGACTTCCAGTGATAATAAAAATAATTGTTCAAAGACTAAAATAAATAATTCAGTCTTGATGTAATACTATGTTATTATTGGGATTTGTCTTTTTGTATTACTACTATTATTGCTCACTTGAAATAGTGTTCATTACATTAAAAAGAGAAAAATGATGTAAAATATACATTCTAGATTTGTTTGTCTTGCTAACAGCACATAACACAGAGTGATCCAAGCATCTGAATAGACCTGCAGGTTAACTGGGTGATTAAAGCATTAAAAAAAAGACAAACTAATGGCTATAATTATTTTATTGCAAAATATATTTTAATGAAATTAATGCTATGGCAATCTTTGGTAAAGCCAGGTTTCCTTCAATAGTCTAAATTGGGAGATAAGTAATTTGGACTCCTCTTTCTTCATCTAAGGGTGAAAAAAATGTGGGAAAAATGAAGGTTATAATATAAAATTGGAAAGGAGCAGAATTGTCAGTTAGACACAGCTTATCTTACTTGATAATAATGGACTAGTTCAGAGCCTCCAACTAGCAGTCAAACTGTAAACCTCTGTGGTGAATCTGGGCAGTTGCCAGGTTTTCATCCAATACTTGGCATTCCTATACTAACACATTTCAGTGGTACCTGAATGAGCAGCAATCCTATAAATTAGGCTGTATTTACTACATGACAACACAGCTCACTGAAATGTATATTGTGCATTAGAGATAGTTATCACATCTTATAAATGTATTGTGTGACCAGACAATGTTACAGTGTGACCTTTGTTAGCTGCTTTCAGTCTTTTGTCACTGAATGGAGTATAACCAGAGGAGGATATTGTTATTGGACAACATTAAAATTTCCAAGCCATGGTATATGTATGGCTCATAGCAATCTTAACCACTCTGATAGATCTACTGTACAGCCAATCTATGAATAAGCTTGAATTAACTTTCAAATGTGACCATTCACAAAAGCCAATTATACATGGGGAGCTTTCTAAGAAAGGGTATAATAAGAGAATATTTTAAAAAGCTTGATCTGATTTTAAAATAATTAAAAGAATATTATTTCAGTAAATTTACTTTTAGAGATTGTCACTCTCAACATATTAAAACATGAAAATGAATTAAAATTGAAACACGTTATATATTATATATATATATATATATATATATATATATATATATATATACATACACACACACATATATATATTTATGTATATATAAATACATATATGTGTGTGTATATATACCTCTATTTATTTATATATATATATATATATATATATATATATATATATATATATATACACAAATTAAAAAAAAAATACAAAAGGCAGTTATAGAAAATATTTTTTGAAGATATACTCAAAGATTTTGTAAAATTGTTACAAAATGATCCATGCATACTTAACCTTAAACGAAGATACATCATTTTGACTTTTACCTAAAATTGATTTTTTTTTTAAAAAGGACAATTTCAACATTGGAGAAAAGAAAGACTTGTTCACCATAATTACATTTCAAACACCAAAATCTTTTAGTTGTTTAATGAGATTAAGTTCTATATCTGGTAACAGTTGGAGTTTTTTTTTTTAGCATAGGGTGAATTCGAGCACATTAAAAGCGGGTGATACTTATCTCCACTTCTGCATATAGCAGCTTGCATGGCAGACATTTTATACACTGGAGCAAGAGAGACAATTATAGTCTTTGTTGGATAGCGTTCCCAGAAGAACATAAAATGTGATGATGCTTAGAGGAAATTGGCAGGTCTCATACAGACAGATTCCAGCATGAAAGGGTTAACATCTTTTGCCCTTTTGGAACAGTTCTTGAAACAAGTGTCCTTTTTGTTTAGTAAGACGGTAGATTGTGACACAGGCACGTTATTACTAAACAATCTAAAGCAGAAGTTACTAGGTTTCCTTGACACTTTTCTTTTTCAAAGGTACACTGCTGTCCACAAAGTAGTTTGTTACAATGTTATAATGAAATCTCCAGGAACAGAGTTGATCCACCAGTCCAACTTACATTAAAATACTTTCCTGTTCCTAAAATGAAAATTATCCCCAACAGGGAATTGGGAAATTAGAAGTTAAAATATTAATGACAATCGATGTTTCGCAATTATTTTCTTTGTGCATTTCGCAATTTATGGCCTGAATTTAGTCCCTGCAAAAAACATACTCAGTATAGCTGGTCCAGACTTTGTCCTCACTCTGGTCATTGCTGGCAAAGGCGCATGTTCCAGTGGAGCTACATGCCACCATATGGAAGCCAGATTCTGACAGCTTGTCGAACGCTTGTTCCAGAAAGTTGAACTTGAGGTAGTACCTAGACGTGTACCTCTCAGGAGGTCTATCAGGGTCTCTGCTTTCATTCAAGGTTTCTCCAAAAACTTCTTTGGCTAGGGAGGTCTTGCCACAGACAGTGATACGGGCAACTCTTCTGAACTTGGCATCAGCCTGTGCCTCTCGTCCTATAGTATAGGAACCCCGATAGCCAACTGTTATGTAACCAGATCTTCTGCCTTCCAGGGACTGAGAAGGTGTGAGACGTGGAACTGAGGCTGGGCTGCAGGACGAGGACGCATTGAAACGGTATGGATCTAATGTGGGTGAAGGCACCCCGGCTGCTGGTGAGGATGAGACTGGAATGATGGATGTGTCTAAGTCAGTGTCTTGAATGGCCGCAGGGTTTAGAAGCAAAGGTGGTTCTTCTCCACCGATAGAGCTCTCCTTACTGACACGCAGAGGATTCAGACGCTTCACTAGTTCTGGCAGCTGGAAGTGTTCAGCTTCTCTCTGTAGCCGGCTTCTCTCTGGGAAGTAGTCTGGCAGTACTAGCTGCAGGTCTCGCAGGTAATCCAACACATAGCGGAACAAGAAACCATCCCGGTCAAGAAAAAATCGTCCCTTGCTGTCCCTTGCCAGCTCTGCTGGTTTCTGCTGGGAAAACATACGCCAGAGAAGAGAATCTGGGACTGACACAAGAGTAGTGTGTCTGGTCACATACACCTGCCCCCCAACATTGAGCTCCACAATCTCCGGAAACAAAGGATCCAAGTCTTTACCTCCAATGCAGCCACCTCCACCACCTCCTCCATTTGGCAATCCACGTGGAGTGTCAGGTAAAGCCATTAAGGCTAGCACTCACTTAACCCCCTCCACAAACAAAAACAACAGAAAAGGGGGAAAAGATAGAGTGAAAAGCAAATAATAAACTAGAGGAAAAGCTGCATGGATCTTTCACTCAGTCAAATACAGCTTCAGCTTTCTGCTTTTGTTGTGCTCCTTTGCCTTTCAGTTAGGAGGACAGAAAGCCACAGCAGACTGTTTTGTTTCCTTCCTCCCTGGGTTTGTGATTGAGGGAGCTGGCAGGGTCTGTGTTTTTATGTAGAAATGCACACTGGAGGCGTGGGAGGCAGGAGGGGAGGAGAGTGACAGAAAGCACAGACGCAGCTGATCACATACAAAAAGAGGGGCTGTGTGCTATACATTGTGTTCATGTGCTGGAGATGTACCCCTGATGTTTGCATGTCAACAGAACATGCATAGCTTTGCTTAACCCTTTAGTGACAAGACCTTTTGACCTTGTCTTTCCCTTGGTGACAGGGGCTGTTTTTACATTTCTGCGGTGTTTTGTTGTTTAACTGTATTTTCTTCTTTCTCACATACTGTAGCCACACAAATTACATGTTGTTTTTATCATCATAACAAGGGCTTTCATTAGATACTATTATGTTCATCATATCATATAATTTACTAAATAAAAATATGATAAAATAAAATAAAAAAAACACTTTTTCTAACTTTGACCTAAAAAATAATTTACGCAAACAAAATCATTCAAAAATACCTCATCTAAAGAGTTTCTAATTGTTGTCCTGAGTTAAAAAAAATATAATTGTTTCCATGTTTTTCTGCAGTTTTTTGCGAGTTATATTGCAAAACACAAAAATATTGTTTTTTTTTCCTACAGTGACCTTTAGACCCCAACCCGAACCCTAAATTTAACCCTAACCCTAAATTTAACCCCAACTCTATGCTAACCCTTAATATATCTTAATTTTAATTTAATCGTAACCTTATCCCTTATGATAACACTGATTTAACTGTAACCCTAACAATTATTCTAACCTAGATTTAAGCAAGTCTTTTTTTTTTATTGCAATTTTGCTAACTACCTCTAGGAGGTGATTCTTTTTCCACTTCCGAAGCTGTACTCACAGGCAGCAGCCATATTGAAGGAGAATGCTGCTTCTGAAAAATGGCGCCAACAATTGCTCAGTGGAGCAATTGTGTTTGCCCCAGAACCGAAATTTCAGTGCTGCCTAATGCCTCGACATCGAGGCAATAGAGCAGCACCGTCAGAGCAGTTTTTCGCAATCGTTGATCGTGAAAACTGCTCGTTCGACCGCAGGACGTGTCACGTCCATTGTCGCGATGTTGTTATACATTCTTCCTTTTACAGCTGAAGCTAGGGAAATAAGTTACAGGAAGACTTATAAAATCAAATTCTATGATATACCTGCCAATTTGATGAAAAAAATCAATCTCTCCAGCATTTGAATGGTTAATATTTGTTTGCATTTATTGTTTAATGCAGCATTAGCTCAGTCACATCTAAGATTAACCTTAGGACACACTTTATTTGTTTTTATACCTTCAGCAACAGTATTCTCAAAAAAGTAAGAACCAAGGGATCCATAATATCTGTCCATTCTACTATCAACATAAAAGCTCATGTTTAAAAGTAGCCTTATATATATATATCTCAATTACTTTAATACTTATTCTTGGCATTTCCACTGGTATTCTATTCCATGTATCCACTACCATATTGCTAAAATATTACTTTTATACTTCATCCCTTTCTTTTCCAAATCTCCAACTTCAAAATAACACTTTCCTCCTCGATTTTAAGGTTTTTTTTTATAAATTGCTGCGTAATGACAGTACAAGGAGGTTTGTAGGACTGGTGCTGACAGGATCAGATCAATTATGCACAAGATCTTTTCTATTACTCAGCCACATCAACATTTTGTCAAGGACAGTGTTTTTTTCTTCCTCAATATAACATAACATAATATGTTATAGCAATACACACTATTTAGCAATCTATAATATATCTATAATCTGCAAGGCAGTAAATAACATCCATTTAAATGAATGTTGTTTATGTTAAATTATTTTTAAAAGAATATCTCTGTGCTATAGGAAAAGTATGGTTTGAGGTTGCTTTACTTTTTAACATCTTTGAGGTATTTTAAAATAAACTATATCTAATGCATCTAACCAGTCATTTAAGTCATTTTACTACATATAAAAGCAGCTGATAGAATGTAATGCACATGACACTTCAAAGAGAAGCCTTTTTTCCATGCCTCTTTTCAAGTTGGCTATTACAGCAAATTATTTCTCAGAATATGCTCTTAAGAGTACATGCAAATAAAAAAAATAGCTTTTTTAACACTTTGCTAATCAAAACGGCAAACTCTCTGTTTTATTACAGGAGACGCTCAGCTTGGTGTTAATTTCCAGTCTCCAGATTATTATTATTATAAATAATAAAATATTGGGGAAACCTATTGATTAATATGCAAATAAATGACTTTCAATGGAAAACTTTACCCAGAACATACTTGGAAACAAGAGAAATCACATTGCATCCTTCCTGGTAAAATATTTTATAAATAAAAAATTATTGGGAAATGTGTAAATGTGTAATTTTCATAACAAGCCACAGTTTATGTCATAAACAGGAGACACCACACCACTTTTTTTTCTCTTTATTTCTGCATTTGTTTGATATTCTGCTAACACAACACAAATCATTTTTTAGTATTTTTTTTATTCTGTGCATGCCAAATCTAGACAATGTTTAGGTTACAGGGTCCCTTTAAGGTGGCTTAGCGCGGGATTGTGTATAGATACACTTTGCACCTTTTCTCACCTACTTTTTTATTTAATTCTCTAATTTCTGAAAAAATAGCACAGGTCTCTCGCTCATACACCAAAAAAAGTTGCCATATATATATCTGTGAAAAAAACCCAGCAGTGTAATTTTCTCCTTTAACGCAAGATGTCCGTTGTAATCAGGCTGAAGGCCACAATTGCCTGATAAAAACTGTGTTGTGAATTTACCAACATTTAAGGATCAACCAAATAAAGAGAGAATTGGGTTCAAATAGGAGAATTTTCCCAACTCAGCTACTTTGGCCTTACAATTCTTTGCAGTTCCCATCTCTATTCCCTTTTGGCCAAAGTAGCCAAGTTGGAAAACATTTCCAATGGAAGAATGCATTGTATAGAGCACTAGTGAGACCTCACTTGGAGTATGACATTATCTGTTTGTTGAGTAGACCCTATATAACATGTTTGTATATTATTATTGTAATACGATTTCATCCCCCCATTATTAAAATGATTGGCTACCCTATCCACATTAAATGTTTCCTCACATGATTTATTTTGCCAGTAATACTTTATTACCGTAGGTATGGTGAGCCAGAACTGTTTATTTAATGGTGTTTAAAGGAAGGATACATATAATTCAATAATGTAAGGTCAATAATCGGCAATGTTGAATGCTTTAACTTAATAATGTTTCATTTGTTTAACTTAAAGTAAATTAAAGCACAATCCTTTCGTCTGCTATCGAAGATGTTTTAACTCATACTCTTTGTTTAACCCTTGGGTGGGGTAAAGGCTAGGAAGATACATATAATTCAATAATTAAAGGTAAATATTCAGTAGTGTTATATGGCATAGGTTAATAACACAGCAATACACAAATATAATGACAGAGTTTGAGTAATGTTAGTGATAGCTGCACTTGGGATGAAAAGATACAAAGTATTATTAAACAAACTGTAATGATAATGATATAGATCAGTGGTCCCCAACCTTTTTGGCGCCTGGGACCGTTTCCATTGAAGGAAAAGTTTTCATGGCCGGGGGGGGGGGGGGGGGGTATAGCAACCATACATACATACATGCATACAGAGACATACATACATACACAGACAGTCACAATTCCGTACATACAGGTCCCTGGGATGCATGCTATCCGGCTCTGGGGAGTCCTGTCTTGCAGCCCAGCCTCATCACAGGACGCCAGCCGTGCTGTGTGGTACACAGGGAGCGGGCATATGATGTCATTCATACGATGCCACCTTATCACAGCCTGCGGCAGACACCAGGGTAGGAGGGTCCTGGGCTGCGCTGAGGGGGAGGTGCTTGCACTTGGCCACGCTTCATAAAGTAACTGGCTAGAGGGGAGCGCAAAACGCTTCCCTCACAGCACACGGCCCGTCTGAGCAGAGGCAGTGGACTAGTGCTGGTCCGGGGCCCGGAGGTTGGGGACCCCTGATATAGAGGACTTGGTGTACAAGAAGGGTCAGTGGCATAATAAAACTATAAGGGGACACTGGTACAGAACTTTTTCTCTGTACCTTACTCTAGATCAAATAAACTGGCACTCCAGCTGTGCAGACTATATTGTCCATGATTCTTAGAGACAAAACATCCAACATAGAAATGAAAAGGAGCAACAGTTTAATAATCTAACACAGACGTTGCAACATGTAATGTATGCAAAAACATTAAATATAAAATCAAGAGGGCATTCCTTACCTCTGACAACCAAATTATAGACAAATCCTATCTGAAAATGCTGAAATGTATTCAAAAGTGCAGGTTGTGCATAATGTACAATTGGAAAAAAGCACAAAAATAGTGCTAAATGTTAAAAAGGACGATGCCAACAAATCCTGCAAGGTTAGGAGACAGCTAGCCAAAGCAGGGAAACAGGATGTCTTTATCACGAGTTAATTAGACATGCACACAAAACCTGCATAATCTCAGTTCACGCCAGCAGTCTAAGATTGTTGTGCATTGTTTATGTGCTTGCAGGAATTAATGGAAGCAATGACATTTCCTGGCAGTTCAACAAGCACAAGAAAGAGACATTTTCTATTCCAAAGAGCAGAACTCCTTTAGACTCCTTCTATGGGTTTATAGCAGAGGAATGAGTCAGAGGCTATAAAGTATCTAAACTGTGTCCACCACAATACATTTATGGTGGCATCCTACCAACAGTGTCTAGGACTGTTCCTCGCAGCGGCAGATACAGTGCTGACAGTTCAACGTGGCTGTTTCTCCGCTGATCTGTCAGCACCGAAAAATACCAACACCCCCTAGAAAAGTAACCCCCCAAACTTTAAACAAACCCCTAATACTAGCTGGAAAGCTAACCCCGATATCTTATACGAACTCTAAAGCTAACTTTAATACTAATCCCTAATTAATCACTAACCCTAAAACTAATCACTAACCCTAAAACTAATCACTAACCCTAAACGAACTTGAAAACTAACCTGACCCCCTACAACTAACCTGTGCCTTGACGATGCACCTGACAGTGCCAAGCGGTCAGGCGCTGTAAGTGTTACAAAGTCCCATACTGCTAAGTAGCAGTATACCAGTAGTCAAATAGATTTAGCAGTGTAGACCATTTAGGCAAATTCTTCATTGTTTTGTCTCAGGTTTCAGAGATACAATTCATTATTCACAATTACTCCACAAAGTCGGAAAGCACAAGGCTTCCGCCTGTTATAGAAAATGTTTAACCTCCTACTCTTTGTTTAACCCCTTGAAGGTGTAGAAGCTAGGAAGAAAACACATTATTCAATAATGAAAGGTAAATAATCAGCAGTATTATTTGGTATAACTTAATAATGCAGCAACTGGCCAATATAATAACAGAGTTGAATAATGTTAGTGATAGCTAATGTTTAATATTTATAAGTGCACCGCATGGCTAATCTATTTTGCCTTTTCTGTTTAACCCCTTAGTGACCGAGTTCTATGCAGCATGTGATGTGCCTTGAAGACAAGAATTACATTATCTTTTTAATATTTTTGTCATATGTATGTTTAACTGTGATTTTCTTTCTTTGTGTTCCGTCCACCTACACAAATGATATACCATTTTTTAAAGGACAGATGGGGCTTTTTTATTATACCTTTATTTTCATCATATGATATAATTTACTATCGAAAAAAATCATAAAATATAATGAAAATATGCAAACCCCCCACTTTTTCTAACTTTGACCAGAATATTTTTTATGCAATTACAAACGGTAAAAAAGATCCCATCTATATATTTTCTAATAATTGTCCTGAGTTTAGAAATACCAATGTTTACATATTTTCAGTGGTTTTTTTAAGTTATAGGGTAATAACCGACGTAGTTTTTTTTTGTTTCCTAACCATTTTCTACTATAGTGAGTTTTTGACCTGAGCCATATCCCTAGATTTACCCTTAAACCTTAATCTAACCCACCCCTTAATCTAACCTTTGTACTAACCCTAATTCTAACCCTGACCCACCTGTAACGCTAACCCTAATTGCAACCCTAACCCTAATTGTAACCCTAACCCTAGATCTAGTGTAGATCTAAGGTTAGCTTTTTCCTTTTTTTTTTCTGACTGCCTCTAGGGGTAGTCAAGAAACAGTAAAAGAGCGACGGAAGAGATTTTTATCACTTCCGTTGCTGTCTGCTGGACAAAGGGCAGCACCATATTGCGGCGCAAAAACAGGTGTTGCATGATGCCTCATTGTCGAGGTGTCATGGCAACACCTTTAAAGCATAGGCAGCAAAAGTTGATCACTGCCTATGTGCTTTTTAATGCATATGACCACCTTCGCGGTGATCGGATGCGCAGGGGAGGTGCCGAAAGCACACTCAAAGGCTGCTTTGTATCTGAGGCAGCCTCTGAGACTGAGTGATGGTATGTAGCATTACGCTTAAGAGCACACACTACATTAAAACCTAGGATGTATATAGACCTCCACATGGTCCTGCTTTGCAGGACGTATATATACATCCAAATGGGTTAAGAACGCAATTTTTATCTCAACTCTGCTTGAGTTTGAAAATTGAGTGGTCTATTCACTAGGATCCAAGATTGGAGGTAGAGATTAGCTCAAGGTCAACCAATCCTCAAATGCCTCGTTTGTAAAATTGTATTCACTAAGTATTTTGAAAAGGTTGAATCAGGTGAAGGGGAGCAAGATAAAGCGCAGGAAAGAAAGACTTTTTTTAGGCAAGACCAGCCTGAAAAATCCATACCCAATATTTAAAAAAATATATATATATATATATATTCAGTGTAAACTCCCAAAATAGCCAGCAGAACCCTTAACACATATGCGGGCCTTTAATTAAAATGGTGCCAGGAGCTGCCTATTTTCCCGGTGCCAAAAATCCATATGGGGGCAGGGCAAGTGACTGGGAGTCTGCAAAATGGAATGGGCCAAGGATTTGCCATATTTTGCCCAAGGCCCTCAAATTAAAAAAAAAAAAAAGCCATCTCACCCCCAATAAATAATACCACCCAAAATAAAATACCCTTCCTCTAATCACCTTTCCCAAGTCCCCCAGAAAACCAGGAGCTGCCTATTCTCCCGGCGCCAAAAATCCTTATGGGGGCAGGGCAAGTGATGTTTCCCCCCCACTATCTACTATTAATGGGACTGGGAGTCTGCAAAAAAAAAAAATTAGCCACCCCAATAAATAAGTATTTGCTCTGAAAAAAAACTTGTCTTATTTTCGAGCAAATACGGTAATCGGCTATGATATCCGACATGCAGACGAATTCAGAGGCATCAATTTTGGTTCCTGATATGTCCACAATGTGCTCTGAATCATTCCAGACTTAAGTAGGTTCTTTGGGGTATTGTATTCAGCACTGGAGAACAGATCTTCATTAAGATATAGAGACTTTTAGAGAAGGGCCACTAAACTGGTGCATGGATTGCAGGATAAAACTTACCAGGAGAAATTAAAGGATCTTAACATGTATAGTTTGGAAGAAATACGTAACAGGGGGGATATGATAGAAACAATTAAAAACATAAAGGGAATCAACACAGTAAAGGAGGAGAGTATATTTAAAAGAAAAAAAAACAACCACAACAAGAGTCAAAATTAGAGGGGCAAAGATTTAAAAGTAATATCAGGAAGTATTACTTTACTGAGAGGGTATTCAATGTAGAGGTTAATACAGTGAAGCATATATACAGTTGCATGCATGGGAAAGGTATAAGGTTATCCTAGATATAAGATAATGCCAGGAACGAGAAAAAGTATTCAGGTTCTTATTTTTTTAAATTAGCCAGAAATTGGGCAGACTAGATTGGCCGAATGGTTCTTATCTGCCGACACATTCTATATTTCTATGCTAAACATTTCTATGCTGTGCCTAAAAATAACTGTTTCATATTCAGGGTTTTAGATTCTATGTTTAATTTCAAGTGCAGTTGTTGGTAAGTTGTCAATGTTGGGATAAAGTCATCATTACCTGAATACAGAATTTTTTCCAAATGTATTCATTTCATCTAAATGCATCCATCCAAAGTGAGCACAGTGTGACAATTTAGTTAATTACTTTTATACTTGCATGTCACATAATGAGCAATAAAAGGGAAGTGTTATGTCAGCACACACACTCTGTGGTGTTGATAAAAATAGAAAATCAGGTTCTGGTGTGAGTGGATGCTGCATGTGTTGTACATGGTATACTGCTATCCAAAAATAACAAAGCAGACACTGTTTACATTCACTACAAATTTACAATGGGTGACAAAATGTGTGTTGTAGGTAAAGGTTTTTGTCTGTAACGATGGTCTTCTAGGGTAAGCTGCAACACAGAATAAAAAAAGCGGGATGGAGGCTCAGACTCAGAATTGAACTCCCGCAGCTGCTCTCGATGAGGTTGGATCACGGGTTCCCAGCCCGACCGTCAAACGGCACACAGAAGATATGAATGGAAGAAAATCCAACAGAGAATAATAGCACACGATGCCAGATCCATAAAACGTAGCATTTAATTCAGAGTAAAATAAAATGAATGAAAGAAGGAATCTCTCACGGAATTACTTGACGCGTTTCGTCTCAACAGACTTAATCGTAGGAATGACCAGGAGGTGGAGACAGGAAATATATGTACAACACCCCCTAATCAGTATGCACAACGTGTTTGTCTAATTGTTAACACATAAACCAAATCAAACAGAGCATAATAACCATTGTATCATATGCAATAAAAATTATTAAAAAAAACTCAGTATTGCCTGTGCAAACTATAAATACATTGTGAGAAAAAACTGAGGCTTAAAACTAGAAAAGCAACCAAAAAGGAAAATAAGATTAAAAGTGAAGCCTCTGAATGTGAATACATTTTAACTTAGGATACAAACAGCCTCAGTGAAACAAAGTGTATAAGAAAGATTGTTTCCTCATCCTGTTGCACTGCAGCTATAGTTAGAGATAGTTAATTAAACAGAATGGCAAAAAATAAAGGAAAAAGGGGAAAAGAGGAAAGAAACAGGAAAACAACAAAGTGAAGCAAAAGAGACACAGTGTATTACTTTGTTAATGAATATTGATAGATATTAATAAATGTTAAGCAAAACCTGGGTTACACAAAGGTGGCAATAGTATTATCCCAGTGAAGAAAATTCAGCTAGGTGCATTATTATAATTCAACTTTTTACATATGTAATAAAAAGGTTATTGAAATCCATTTCTTGTTTTTAATTCCTTTCTCTGCACCCACATTGCACCCAGGACTCAGCCCAGTGCTCAGATTGCAATCACAGGACTCAGCCCCAGGACCCAGATATGCCCATTAATATGCCACCATCAGTATGCCCATTAATATGCCATTCTTTGCCCATTAATATGCCACAGCTTGCCCATTAATATGTCACAGCCAGTATGCTCACTGATATGCCACAGTATTCCCATTAAAATGCCACAGCCAGTATGCCCATTAATATGCCACAGCCAGTTCCTCTAGCCACTTCCCCAGTATGTACCTATCTTCTGCGAGAGATAGCAGCCTTACATACTGCCTCTCCTGCACTCCTCACACACTGATCTGATTGAGCAACAGAAGGTCACGTGACCCCTGGCTCTATGATGTCAGATCAGTGTGCATGTAGCGCGAGAGAGGCAACATGAAAGGATGTCTGTGCATTACACAGACACCATGCTGCCTTCTCACCCAGGGATGCTGGTGAGGGCAAATCTTTTGATCTCTCCAGCCAGAGGCTTTTTTGGCACGCGTTTGTTTTCCCTTTAGGCTGGGGCTGGATAAAAATAGCCCGCAGGCAAGATCTGTCCCGCGGGCCTTCGTTACCATTGGCAGGGAAAAAAATACAAACACTTTAAATAGACTCCGCCTCTGTAGTCTTTATAAAACTGGTTGGGACACAAGTAATGTTGCCATAGTTATGAACAGGAAAAGAAAATAATGTTAAGTAGGAATAAATGTAGATTTGTTCCTTGTCATCCATGGCAGTACCACATATGGGTAATACCCAATCTTATGATCAAGGGAAATAAATAAGTGTTATAAGTGTTACAGTATAACACAGTATTAGAGAAAATAACACAAATAACAAAGATTGAAAGTAATGTATTGCTGAGTGAACAGAAATGGAAGGATTTCCTCCAAAACAAGGCTTAGGAGAGTAAGATCATCATCAAAACGAACACAGTTTTGATATTTAAAGAACTCTAAAGAATGATCTTTAAAGAACCTCTGGCTATAAGAATAGCTTCTTTCTACACACACTGTACAGACAAGTTGCACATCTCTGCTTATTAACCCCTTATTGACATGAATTAGGGGTCTTACCCTTGGTGACATGGGCTGTTTTAACAGTTCTGTGATGTTTGTGTTTAGCTGTAATTTTCTTCTTTCTTATTTACTGCACACACACACAAATTAGGGCTTTCTTTAGATACCATTATTTTCATCATATCATATAATTTACTGCAACAAAAAAACATAAAATATGAATATGGTATGAAAAAAAAAATTTTTTTTCTAACTTTAGAAACATAGAAACATAGAATGTGTCGGCAGTGGTGTATCTTGATTTTGTGCTGCCCTAGGCAGACAAAATCCGGGCACCCCCCTACCCAAGCTGCACACCCACGTTACACACCTAAGACATGCCCCATCATTCAGACTCACATCAAGCTCACACTCCCATCACACTCAGTCACACACTCCTACTCCCATCACGCACACTCCGACTCCCATCACACTCAGTCACACACACTGTCTCCCATCACACACACTCTGACTCCCATCACACTCAGTCACACACACTGTCTCCCATCACACACACTCTGACTCCCATCACACTCAGTCACACACACTGTCTCCCATCACACACACTCTGACTCCCATCACACTCACACACACTGTCTCCCATCACACACACTCTGACTCCCATCACACTCAGTCACACACACTGTCTCCCATCACACACACTCTGACTCCCATCACACTCAGTCACACACACTGTCTCCCATCACACACACTCTGACTCCCATCACACTCAGTCACACACACTGTCTCCCATCACACACACTCTGACTCCCATCACACTCAGTCACACACACTGTCTCCCATCACACACACACTGTCTCCCATCACACACACTCTGACTCCCATCACACTCAGTCACACACACTGTCTCCCATCACACACACTCTGACTCCCATCACACTCAGTCACACACAGTCTCCCATCACACACACTCTGACTCCCATCACACTCAGTCACACACACACACACACACACACACACAGTCTCCCATCAGCACTTATCTTTCACTGGTGGCTAGTGGCAGGCAGCATGGTCCCTCCATGCTGCCTGTTCGGCTTCCCGGCGATTGACGTCAGCGTATGACGTCACGCCCGTCACGTGACTGTCGGGACTTCCGTGTCGGCACACTGCACGGGGAGCCGAACAGGCAGCACGGAGGTTTCTCTGTGCTGCCTGTTCGGCTCCCCGTGCAGCCTGGCAGGCAGAGCGTTGGTGAGGGGGGATCTTCTGATCCCCTCTCACCTCCGTCTCTGCCTGCAAGCGCGGTCCATTTTTTTTTTTTTTTTAAAGGGCCGGATTTTTTTTTTGTTAATTGTTTTTTATTTATTTTTTTTCAGTGCTGGGGGGCGCTGCCGCCCCCCAAAATTTGCCGCCATAGGCATCCGCCTAGGATGCCTCGCTGTAAATACAGCACTGTGTGTCGGCAGATAAGAACCATTTGGTCCATCTAGTCTGCCCAATTTTTTTGAGTACTTTTATTAGTCCCCCGTTCCCGGTCTTATAGCTAGGATAGCCTTGTGTCTATCCCACGCATGCTTAAATTCCTTGACTGTGTTTACCTCTACCACTTCTGCTGGCAGGCTATTCCATACATCCACTACCCTCTCTGTAAAGTAATACTTCCTGATATTACTTTTAAATCGTTGCCCCTCTAATTTAAGACTATGTCCTCTAGTTGTGGTAGTTTTTCTTCTTTTAAATATACTCTCTTCCTTTACTGTGTTGATTCCCTTTATGTATTTAAATGTTTCTATCATATCCCCCCTGTTACGTCTTTCCTCCAAGCTATACATGTTAAGATGCTTTAACCTTTCCTGGTAAGTTTTATCCTTCAACCCATGAACCAGTTTAGTAGCCCATCTCTGAACTCTCTTCAAAGTATCAATATCCTTCTGTAGATACGGTCTCCAGTACTGCATACAATACTCCAAGTGAGGTCTCACCAGTGCTCTGTACAATGGCATGAGCACTTCCCTCTTCCTACTGCTAATACCTCTCCCTATCCATCCAAGCATTCTGCTAGCATTTCCTGCTGCTCTATTGCATTGCCTACCTACCTTCAAGTCCTCTGAAATTATTACTCCTAAATCCCTTTCCTCAGATGACCTGAATATTTTTTTTACACCATTACAAATGGTAAATTTATGTTAGAACTCTGTTTGCTAGAGGAGCAGTTACATCATACAATACTCAGTTACATCTCTCATAGTTTAAACCTGGAAGAAAAACAGTATTTTCCCGAAATACCAAAATAGGTTATATCATCTATAGACAGATAGACGAGTTACTTCCAGCAGTAGTCTAATGCTGCTAGCTCAGGGTTGCTCCAACCTTCTGCACTAGTATCTAACATAGAAAGGCATTTAAAAAGGTGTGAAAACAACTTAATCACTAAAAGCACAGTTCCCTGACTTACACATAGGAATATCTAAGACACTGGAACAAAACTTTTTAAAAGTAATATCCCTAAAAATAGTAAGCCCAGAGAGCCCTGTATGGTATAGTGTTATATCGTGCAAATTGCAGTAAAATCATCACATAAAGAGTCCTGCATAATGTGGCATCCATTACCTTATCCTATATTGTGAGGACATTGAGGTCACATTGGCTGTATGATTTGATGAAAGTAATAAGGAATGTCATCTAAACCATGAATACCTTTTTTCATGAAGGAAGGCTTTCTATCCATAAGCCAGCTTTAATTAATCTGCTCTGAATCTTACCTGATGTAAAAAAGGAAATAATGACGCATGCAACAGAAATCAGGTAATCTGTCAGATCTTAGACTATCCATCAGAAATGAAATCAGATTTAATTAAACAGAAATACAAACAAAGCATGAAAAGATCTAGATGAGCTGCTGGATGAAAAATACCTGGCAAACTTATTAAACAGTATAAGGACTATTGATTCCACACTTTGATTAAACCTGTGTAATACCAAAGAGAAGACTGTTAGATGTAGGTATCCTGTCTGACTGGCACATATACACATGTACAAACAAAACAACAGATATATAAGAACCAAAAACTTAAACTGAAAATGTAGTCCCCAAATAGACACAGGTATGCAGATGGGCTTGATGCAATCCCTGGAGCAATATCAATTGTATGCGTGGGAGACAAAATAAGATGTTCCAATTAGATGGCACTTTACTTGCTTGTTGATGCAAATCCTGAAAATGCTTAGCCACTCTTAAAGGGACACTCCCACCAAAAAATGAAAAGGATTTTTTATTTTTTATTTTCTATTGTTGATTTCAGATATTTCTTTTGTTTTTGTTATGCGACTGTATTTAATAAAATATGTAATGAAACAAGTGTGACTGGGCACTGCCAGTTTGTGAAAAAAAAAAGTGTTTTTGGGTGCCAACCCCTAGTGACTTTACAGCACAAAATTCTCACTTTTGGGGCTGGGGACACAGAATGCAGTCTATAAGTCAGAATTCTTGAATGGGAGGGTAATGTAACTATTACATCACAAG
The DNA here is from genome assembly GCA_036172795.1 of Pelodytes ibericus. Lineage (NCBI taxonomy): Eukaryota > Metazoa > Chordata > Amphibia > Anura > Pelodytidae > Pelodytes > Pelodytes ibericus. Next base: position 216,980,763 of record CM069857.1, on the reverse strand, counting down.
GGGGTGGAGTTATGATTCTTTTTGAACAGGTTAATCTCCTCCCTATTTGTTGGAAGGCAGGTAAAAAAAAGTTGTACACAGCCACCTAGTTCTGCCCACTATGATACACAGGAGCCAGTAACAGAGCAGGGGAGTATCTTATGACTTCATCATGCCGGCTTTGGCCTCAGTTGTAAAGTGAGACTGGCTGGAAGATTTTTGATGATGTTGCATCATGGGAAATATTCACACAATGGAGCCAGGAGATAAACCTAATTTTATTTTTATTTTTATATGCAATTAAATCAATCATATAAAAAAAACCAGTTGCATATTATTTATATTTTGTGTTTGTTTGAAATGGCCAGGTTATCTAGTTACATCTTATGTAAGCGGTAGTGTCCCGTTAATGTTAGACGAGAGAACTTGGTACAAAGATTAAAATGCATTGAAACTAGGTGGATATTTGAACTATGTACAAGGAGACCCCTTGGTCTTAGCTCTGAATTTGATGTACCTTATTTTGTTTGACCTATCACAGCATCATACATGTTAACATGCTTTGGTCCCTTATTATGTTGTTTCTTTTGATTTTGTGGATGTATTTTGTTATCCCTGAGCCCAGAAAGGAAGAAAAAATGTGTTTAGTTGTGTTATTTTCCATCCATGCTCTTTAATTATGTAATTGTTTAAAGAAAGTTTCTCATTTGGCTTATCTGGCCACACACACCCTCTTATATCCACAACTTCTTCTTTTATTTGTGGCATCATTTATCCATTTTTTTTATAATTTTTTCATTATTGGTTATTTATTTTATTATTTATTCATAAATTATTTATTTGCTTATTTATCTTTCAAAGTGCAGTATAATTCATAAAAATGTATTTCACTATACATTTTTCCTTTTATGCAAATACATTATAACTATTTTTTTATGTTGCTGCATTATTCTTTATTACAGGATTAATCTTTATCATATTGCATAGCTTAATATAATATGAATTGCATTCCGTGGTTGTTTTTAAACACACACTTTTTTTTTATTAAGCTGCTCTAATGTGAAATGCATGAGGTGGTTTCATTTTGGGTCCTGTTTGTTTACATATCTATGCTCTAACTTATTACTTTTCTGTATGTTATGGTCTCAATAAAGCTACTTTTATGCCTAAAGAAGAAGTGAGTATTTGTATTTTTTAAGTTTGAATTAATTTGGAGAAGGAATATATTCAGACTGGAGCAGCATCTTTAGCATAGCTTTAAAGTAGTGAGTGGAGAGCTGTAAAATCAGGTTTTCAAAATTCCATTCATTTCTTCATGAACTTCATGGCATTGTATCAACATGGAACATGGAAACATCATGAGGGAACTGTGTCTGCCCCATGTGGTTTACCTGATCATGTAAAATGGCCTTATATGTCTTGTCATAGGACCATGAAGAGCAAACATTCAGATCTAATGACTTACCATCAGAACTCCTGTCCAGTATAACAGTTGGTAGCAGACCTTAAGGGTTGAAAGCATCCTTCAAACATACAAGTCAAAACAAGGGTGTCCACAGGTAAAAGGTGAACAGGGTGACTGGGTACTGCATCCCCTCCAATAAACCTTCAGATACTTATTTTGTTATTGTATTTTTATGCAAAACACTGGTTGGTGAGATCCCCTGTAAGCAGTCTAGTGATGTCTGTGTGTGTTCAAATTGGGTCACAGAAGTGTTTGAAACTTTATTCACTTTTTAAGCTGCACTTTTGGAACATTTAGCGACTATCCTGCTAAGTTAGTATATCCCTGTCAGTGAGCTACCATGCAAGACAGCCGGTCTTCTTTACCAGTACAGTTTGTCATGTGCTGTTCTAATTGTGATTTAGTTATTTCTTGATAACTATTTCATTTTCCAACCCTGTACATAGACATAGTCAGTAACTAATTCACATATATTTTGGTTATGTCACTATGTGCAACCAATATTTACATTTTATGGTGTGTGTGCAAACCTTGGGTGCACTATGAAACATGGCAGTATTCATACTTGTTGTTATCGATTAATTTGTGGCTTTCCTTGATTTTTTCTAAACAAATAATTCAGGGTCCTCTTAGAACCAGTAGTGATAGAGAGGCGTTTTTCACTTTCGAAATTCTATTAAATCATTTATATTTGGTATATTTTTATTTTGAAGAGAAGAATAATATCAGAGGTGAAAAGGTGTTTCATCAAGATCTTCACCAGTGGTCTTAATAAGAACATGGGCCTTTATGAACAGGCCTCAAAATACTGTACGTTTTTAGGATGAAGTAGCACAAGCATGTGCACTAGTGAACCACTTGCTGTCACATTGGTTCTGATAGATTAACCTTACCCAATACATGATGTATGCAATAACGAGGATAACGTGATACCGAGGTAATGATATGAATTCTGATAATATGCCCCAACAGTGTGCCTCTTCTGACTGCTTTGTTTCTTTGGATTGCACTGTACCTGTGGTACACTGTTCTAAACATCATCTTCTAGTATTTGGGGCTTCAAGTACAATTCTTTGCCGTTGCAGCAATACCGCTAATGTGTGTCTTCCAGTCATGAAAGAACATTTCAGATGAGGCCATAGCTATCTGTGTTATGAGGAGGACAGCAAAGCTTGATGCCGTCTCTTCTCTTGATTCTTATCATGCATGCCCCCAACCTTCTAAATCCTAGAGTTTGTTATTTAGTGGATACCGTATTTATCGGCGTATAACACGCGCCGGCGTATAACACGCGCCGGCGTATAACACAGACCTCATTTTAAGAAGGAAATTTCAGGAAAAAAAATAAAGAACTTTGAAGCCCAATATGCCATTTTAATATGCCAGGATATTGCCCCCAATATGCCATTTAATATGCAGGATATTGCCCCCAATATGCCATTTAATATGCAGGATATTGCCCCCAATATGCCATTTTAATATGCCAGATATTGCCCCCAATATGCCATTTTAATATGCCAGGATATTGCCCCCAATATGCCATTTAATATTCCAGGATATTGCCCCCAATATGCCATGATATTGCCCCCAATATGCCATTTAATATGCCATGATATTGCCCCCAATATGCCATGATATTGCCCCCAATATGCCATGATATTGCCCCCAATATGCCATTTAATATGCCATGATATTGCCCCCAATATGCCAGGATATTGCCCCTTAGTATTCTCGTTATGCCACCCCCCCCCCCCCCTTCCCCAGACCCCAGACCCCAGCACTTACCTTGTCCCCCGGTGCTCTGAAGCTGCGTGGCTGTGAGGGAAGCGTTGTGAGCTTCCCTCCAGCCGCGCGGAACAATAAAGTTTGTTTAAAAACATTTTTTTTTTTCCGGCGTATGACACGCACACACCATTTCCCCCCTATTTTCAGGGAGAAAAAGTGCGTGTTATACGCCGATAAATACGGTAGTTAAGACACTTGAGCAGCGATCCTTTATGGATCTTCTTTCTGGTATAGTTTATCTCCGGGATAGTATGGTAGAACTCTGCATTACAGATTCTCACTTAAAAATAGCTTTAAAAAGTACAAGTTGCCAAGTTGTGTAACTCGACACTTCTACTGAACTAACACTGACGCTTCTACTTTATCTAAATCTGCTTAAGGCAGAATAGCGAAAATGAACATTCTTTAGAACTGAGTCCTAAGTATTCCCGATGGACAAAATGCAATCTGTGGCACTGCACAAACTATCATTACCACATCTGAAAACATTACTACTGAAAAAATTAGGACAACGCTAAAGAAAAGTTTTTGCCTGGATTGATTTAGCCTTGTAGTAAATATTTCACTTTCAGCAGAAAAGTAGCAAAATAATGACATGAAACACTATATATATATATATATATATAAATATATATAAGCATATTTTTGACAGCCCTTTATCATTTGAGCTGTATGTGAAAGCAACAGTTATACATTGTATTGTGCATTTTGTTTCAAGATATGTCATTTATGCTCAGGCAGAATTGCTGAATAATCAGTTCACGCCAGCTAGCATAAGTAATCAGCTAGTTTTCTGCAATGATAAGTAATCAGCTAGATTCAAGTATGATAATGATTGCATACTATATACAAGATTTTTCCCCCTAATCAGCACTTCTTAAAATCAAATTTCACAGTATAGAAGAGTACCAGGGCATTTAATGAACCAGGCGAGCCAATACCACAACTTCTACTATCCTCAGTTAACCTCTGTTTACTGTATATATAATTATTATAATATATATATTACAGAGGTTTCTATACACACAAATAGATGACTGGCCATATCCGATGACTGGTCATTGGCAACTGCCCCTTTTGCCCTGTACGCAAAATGGCCATGCCTATGGGAAGTCTGCACTGTTTTGTAATAAGCTGATTAGAATACAGGATGGCAAGTGTATATATACACACACATATGTTATTATATTCAAACTAGAAGACGCAAGTAGAAGAAGCACAGAAAAAAAGGTTATTATGGCAACTTTACCATATTAAATAGAAGAAATAGGCATTTATGGAAAACAATTTACATAATCATCCTAAACGAACATTACCAACAGATCTTAGTTTGATAGATTTTATCTAATCAAACTAATGTAAAGTTCAAGGTGCAGTGGCATCTTTGGATTACATGAAACCCTTTCAGAGGATATTTGAATATATATATACATCTTATGTAAGTGGAAGTGTCCCTTTAAGTTATAGTGAGATCCAGTGGGAGCCATCAGAGCACCACGTTATAACAGAAACCCCGTTATAACAGTTTTTACATATATATATATGTAATATGTTTGAAAAGTATTTACTGTATGGACCCCCCTACATTGGAGTGCTTTGGTGTAGTGGTAATCTCCAATTTTGTCATCTCAGTTAGGTATTTTTAAGTAGCTATAATGAAAACTGTAGCTTTATGAGTTAGTGATCTGTTTAATATGAGTGCTGATCCTTTTTAATATTATACATATTCTGCTTCCACAGTACATGCATATGTATACACCAACTTCTTCTGCGGTAAAGCTGTCACTACAGTGCATCTGAGCCTCAAATCCAGGACTGTTACGCGTAAACCATGATACACCCACATATAAATATACACACATATACGTCAAAAACTGGATGAATTGAGCACAACCTTAGCTTACCCTGTGAAAGCCTGGCATGGTATTACAAAAAATACATAAGCATGTCAGGAAAGAGACTGGTACTCAAGAGTATTTGAGAAAAAAATGAAGTGTTTTATTTGTAAATGTTTATTTATTAAGAATTAGGTATAACATTTATCAGCACTGCAGTTCTTTCCCGAGAGCCTCAACCAAATCTTCTTTAAAGTGTGCCGCAGGAATTACAATCTCGATCTCGATTTTTATTTTTAGCCACTGCCTTAACAAGTGTTAATTTATATATGTATAATCAATACACGATGGACGGATAAGGTCAACAGACAGAAAATTAAAAGATGTTGGCAGCATTATGTCACTTCTGACAAATAGTATAATGGCAAAACAGACTAAGAGCAGCACCATGTGGTCTACAGAAGTACAACATGCCACTCATGTTATATCAAATGCAGTGAGGTTGAAAAGTTAAACAGTAAAAATCACATATAGTTAAAATAACTCCCCCTAATTAAACTACCTCATAAAATGATAGTTAAAATGTAGTCTTATATTTAAAAATAACATTTTTTGGAGAGAAAAAAAAGACAATCCTGTTCTTTACTTACTTCCTCCCACCACCCCCCCCCCCCCACCCCCACTTTACTCCATTTCTCCTGCCCTCCTTTCATTATGACCAAAACATCCCTTGCCATTGCACCCACAGTACCTGAATGCATTCTGCATAACTTGCCACAGCACCACTTTGCACTCACAGGTCTTGCAAGAGCACCCAGCTTGCACCCACCTGCTTTTCCAGAGCACCTAGATTGGGCTCACAGGTCTTGCTAGGGAATGCCCCATCCAGCAACAAGATTGTACACTTAGAACATGCCCAATCCAGCACCCTGACTGCACATTCAGCACATGCCCTATCTAGCACCCAGATTGCACATCCAGGACATGCCCCAGTCAGCACCCAGATTGCAAATCCAGGACATGCCCTATCCACCACCCAAATTGCACATCCAGTACATGCCCCAGTCAGCACCCAGATTGCACACCCAGGTCATGCTCCATCCAGAACCCAGATTACACATCCAGAACCCAGATTACACATCCAGAAATCACACCCACATCTGACATCTAGCAGACCCCCTGCTGTTAACTACAGTTCCCATGAGGCTCAGCCAGACATTCTGCCTCCATGATGCTGGTTGAGCATCATGGGAAGTGCAGTCAAAATAGATGAAACTGGAGATGTTATCTGTGAACTACAATTCCAATGATGCTCAGCCACTGACTGTCCACTATGACTAGGCATCATGGAAGTTGTAGTTCACAAATGACACCTGCCATACCATCTGTTGTTAACTACAGTTAACAGCAGGTGGCAGAAAGTATCAGGCTCAAGTAGCAAACTCAAGGGGGCTCCTGCAGTGTGTGTGGGTTTATAAGACTGATTTATTAGCAATTACTGCAAGTGACAGGCTTGCTCATAATGGCAATATCATTCATCTAAACATATAACAATTGGTCCTCATAAAATCTTATTAATGCTTTAAGTAACCATTATTATGTTGTACTAAGTCATCTGAGCCACATATTTTGACAAAACATGTTAGCGGTATCATTAAATGGGGAACAACACATTTCTATTTTTCACATTCTATTCTATGTAGAGCTTATATATTCTATACCAGGTTAAACACAGAATATTGTATTTAACCTGGTAAAAAGATATATTTCTGTGTATGATCCTGTTAATAAGCCTCTAAACTTTAAAAACAATAGCTTATTTAGATGCACAAGTTATTTTACTATGTGCATTGAATTTAGCTGAACAGGTGTGTGAACATGCAAGTTTGCAGCCAACCGGTTGCTACTGTTACCATTATTGTTGAGAGCAAATATACAGAGAGAAGGTAGTTAGCTTTCCCGCTATTGACTGAGCTAAAACTGATTTATAAAGACACGGAGGCTCACATTATGCATCTCTCTTTCTGTATTTCCTCAGCAGCAAAGAAGAAAAAAATATAAAAACTTTAACCAATCAGAACATATTATGAATTCCCTTCCCTCCTCTATACCTATAACAGTAATCCAATAAACACATCCTCTTTCTTAGCTGCTTTCTCACAGCTAGGTACTGGACATGTGCAAAACTAAAATTTTCGTTTCGTTTTCGTCCATTCGGATGAACATGTTATTTATTTTGTCTAAAACGAATTTCGTTCATTACTGCATTCGTTTCAGACGAAATTCGTTCATTATTTTCCTTTCGTTTCGTTTTATTCGTTCGTTATTGGACAACTTGTAATACTATTGGCTTTCTATAAACCGCACGAGAGCCCCATTCATAAGAAATTCTTATGAATGGGGCTCCCGTTCGGTTCATAGAAAGGCAACAGTACTACATGTTTTCTATGAGCCGAAATTCTATAAACCGAAGGTCGTTCGGTTTATAGATTTTCGGTTTATAGAATACATAGAATTACATGTAATTCTATGTATTCTATAAACCGAAAGTTTATAAACCGAACGTTCGGTTTATAGACTTTCGGCTTATGGAATACATGTAATCCTATTGCTATTCTATAAACCGAACGTTCGGTTTATAGAATAGTAATAGGATTACATGTATTACATAAGCCGACAGCCTATAAACCGAACGTTCGGTTTATATTCTGTCGGCATTTGACTACACGGAGACAGAGTCTCCATTCATAAATTTATGAATGGAGACTCTGTCTCCGTGTAGTGAAATGCCGACAGCCTATAAACCGAACGTTCGGTTTATAGGCTGTCGGCATTTCACTACACGGAGACAGAGTCTCCATTCATTATGAATGGAGACTTTGTCTTCGTGTAGTGAAATGCCAACAGCCTATAAACCGAACGTTCGGTTTATAGGCTGTTGGCTTATGTAATACATGTAATCCTATTGCTATTCTATAAACCGAACGTGTAGTGAAAGTCGTTCATTATGTCGGTTTATGGAATGTAAGTGTACTATGCTATTGTATTCTATTTCGGCTTATAGAATGCAATAGTACTACAAATGGACGAATGAACGAATGATTTTCGTTTATTAACCATTCGTTCATTCGGCTTTCGTTAGCTTAGCATTTTCGTTATTCGTTTTTCGGACGAATGGACGAAAATGCATTTGTCCGAAAATGAATGCACATGTCTACTAGGTACCACCATTATGTTGTATACTACTGTGATTTTTATTGTTTATTGATAATTAAGTAACTCCTTTTATTCTGCTGAAAGTGTCACTTACTGTTTCCTCTAATCACTCTTCCTGACCTTATCCCTCTGGGGTCGGTTGTGTCCCCTCCCCTCCTCCCTTTACTCCGTTATTTAGGCCTTTTCCAGAGGCTTTCCCGCTTCTTTAGTATCTCTGCTGCCTTAATTTTAATTACCCAATGTAATTTGGTCGCCACGCATGTGTGTTTGGTTGCGCGGTGGTCATTTTATTGGAGTCTGTTTATACGGAGACCTTTTTCACACTTGTGGCGGCCATTTTAACGTAGCCGAAAGTGCTACATTCCATTTGGTGAAGCACGTTTCCCGTTTAACATGTTTCCAGACGTGTAATTACGTGTTTGAATACGCAACTGCACTGTGAGTGACCATCCATTACCTGCCTGCTGTTGCTGTTTTTGCACACTTCTACCTACCTGCTGCTGCTACTACTTCTGTTACTGTGATTTCTAGGTACAGTACTCTTTATGCCCAAGTCTCAACCCCCTAATACTGGAGACTTGTCTCCTGACATGTCTGCTGCTACGGAGGACCCTGGTTTCCTCAGAGGTGATGACACCTCGGCAGATGTTATTGATTCTGAGTAGTTTCACTCCTTGCTGGATGCCACTATGTCCAAATCCGTCACACAGGCTATGCATTCAGCCATGGTTATGATGTTCAATATTATCACACAGACTATATCATATGCCAACCTGGTGTCACAGAACCCAGGCTCAGAATCTGGGGTATACCCCCACGATAAAGCGGCAGCTCCTATTGCAATAGGCCGCAAAGCGTCAAAAAATCATATCATATACATGCCTCCAAAAACCCTAAATCGGGCATGGTTTCTCTGGCCACAGCTCAAGTGGTTCTACCTCTTATGAGAGCACATAGTCGGGCAAAATCAACTCGTAATTGGAAAAAGGCATAAGCCTTAAAAGATTCATCAGACTCTGATTTGTCAGATAAACCTGACCATGATACCTCAGATGAAGATGGCACCGGGTTTGTGACATTATTAACCCCCAGCTCTGACCCCGTGCTTGTGCAGACAGGAAAGCTAAGAATGGCCTTGACTTTTTGCTAAAGAACTGTCAGGATTTTATCCTTGATATGTTGAGCCCCTGTACGAAACTGTTCAAGATAATCGAAGCTGCCATGGATGACGAATCCCAACTTGATTTACCCACCATGAGGGGATGAGTCCAGTGGGCCATATGCCTTATCGGCAATACAAACACAGACATTGCCACAGAATGGTGTAAGGCCATCTTGTTAAAAATAAAGCCCAAACTGGTAAACATGGCAGTGTCTGAGCCAGGCCCACAAGCCAAAGCCATCCTGCTCAGAGACAATTTTGTTAAGGAACTGAGTTAATTTGCCTCAACCTTCTGCTTTGGACAAAGCCCAGGCCAATATGAAAAGTGTCTTTAACCCACAAATTTTTGGTGGGGCCTTAAGATCCAGAGGCCATCTGTCTGGCCACAACTATAGGGGCTCCTTCCGAGGTCCCCGAGGGCTCAACACTTCCAGGTCTACCTTTCAGGACCACAGTCATGCACAGTCAACCTTCTTTCCACAAAGAAGCTGCTCTTGGCACAATCATGGAGCCCTAGGTTCATACCAGACCCATCGCCAATACGGTAAGTACAGAGTTAACTCACCCTTCTTCCCATCCAGGGCTTGGAGGCAGACTTGCACTGTTTCAAGAGGCATGGTCATTAAGGCGCAGATTGGAACTCTCACTACTTACGCAATTCCAGCGACTGGCGTCTTCACTGTGGTATGTTCCATTGGATTTTGGATCTTTGGAGTCCATTCAGAATTTGCCTCTCGCCTCAACACCCAGCTTTCTCTGTCTGATTCCTTGCATTCTCTGTCTGATTCCTTGCATGCTGATCCACCTGCGATGGCAACAAGCTGCGATGATTGGGTGGGGGGGCCCAGAAAATTTGTTCAGTAAGGGGCCCTGAAATTCCTGATTGCGGCCCTGCCTGTAAATTCCATACTTACTTTTCTCACTTCCCTGTTCCAATTGGGTCGAGCTTATAGGGCTATAAATGTCTATAGATCTGCTATTTCTGCGGGTCATCGGGGTTTCGCTGGATGCCCAGCAGGTAAACAGTGTCTTGCCTTAAGCAATACGAGCTTGGGACAGCTTCATTCATGAAGGAGGCCACATTCCCCTGTGTCTACCACATCTTTAGCTGGATGGGTCAAATGGGTGCTTCAAGACTCTGGCATTGATGTATCTATCTTTGGTGCTCACTCTACTATAGGTGCAATGGCGTCCAAGGCTGTCTCTTTGGGTTGCAGACTGGAAGATTTGCTTAAAGCTGTTGATTTGTCTCAAGAGTCTACATTTCGTAAACCCTGATCTGTCGTGATTGTCGGATGTTCCCACTGGCAATTTATGGACTGTTGCTGTTTTACCGTTTGATGATGGATGATATTACACTGGAAAATGTTGTGTCTCAACAAAGAAAGAGGATGTTCTGATTGGTTCAAGTTTTTATATTTTTGTCTTCTTTTGAGGAAATAAAGAAAGAGGTATGCATAATGCTCACCCCGTGTCTTTACTTCATAAACTAGTAAAATCTAGGAATTATCACTTACTATGGGAACATAGTCACAATCATTTCACTGGCAAATTACCAACCTATGTCTTTACTTCATTTCACCTGTCAGATCCTTTCATGGCCTTGAATGTATCTATCTGACTAACTTTCTTGATTTCAATTTCCTTAAAACTTGATCAAAAAGTGCTGCTCTCAACCTTCTCACTTGTCTGCACAAATTTCCACTCACTTTAACCCCTTAGTTACCGGGCTTCTAGAACATTTTTGGTCATTCTGAACAATGGCCGTTTTTACACTGATGTGGTGTTTGTGTTTAGTTGTAATTGTCCTTGTTCTCATTTACTGTGCCCACACATATTATATACTGTGTTTTTATCACTATAAAATGTGTTTTCTTTAGATACCATTATTTTCATTGTATCATATAATATACTATAAAAACAAATCATAAAATATGATGACATTTTTTTTTTAATTCACTTTTCCTATCTTTTACCTGAAAAATCTTTTACACATCTCCAAATGCAAAAAAAACCCATTCTAAATAGATTCCTATATTTGTCCTGCGTTTATAAATCGCCTGTATTTACATGTTTTTCTCTAGTTTTTTTGCAAGTTATAGGGCAACAACTGAAAGAAGCATGTTGCGGTTTCCTATCCATTTTCACCTACATTGACCCTTCAACCCCAATCCTAAATCTAACCCTAACTCTAATGTTTCAAATTTCAAACCCAGCCTCATCTTGCATTTTTCTATAAATAATGTATATATTTATATACAAATGTTATATCTGGTTATCTGAGCAAGCTATTCTCTAAAAGGTGAGCAGCAGGTGAGTTGAGATGATTAGCTCAGCAACTATAATATTCATTCTGCTGGGCCAACCTTGATGAGCTTAGCTGGCCATAGTGTCATTTTTATTAACACAAATTTTTTTAACAATATTTTATTCAGCACCAAATGTAATCTTCTTGCAGGAGGAACTCACCAAGTTTATCCCTGTACAGTTAAGTAGGAGAAATTAAATGTCCTTCTCAGCGCAACTCACTGTCTTTTAGTGAATAATCCCTCAACTTCCTGCAGTCATAGCTGGAGCAATTCATCCTTCAATGTTTTATCTGTTGGGTAACAATAGACTACTTCCTTTGTTTGTGCACAGCCACCCTATGTCACAACTTGTAATGTCACAAGATAATTCATTTTTTTCTGTGTATACAGGGCCCTCTTTAATATTGATTGGACCCTGGGCAAGCATTTTCTTGACCCCCTGGACCCTGCCCCCCTCCCCGGCAGGGCCGGCATTAGGGGTGTGCAACCTGTTCGAGCGCACAGGGCGCAACAGCCCAGGGGGGACCCCCCCAAAAAAGCCGCTAGAGGCACTGGATTGGGGAGATCAAAAGATCTCGGCAAGCTCTGCTGGATCCCGGAATGGGGGCAGGGCTAACCGGCTGAGAGGTGTAGCTCCGCCCCCACCCTGTGAAGCAGAACAGCGTCTGCTTCACAGGGAGCCACAGGCAGCAAGAGAAAGTGCTGCTCGGCTCTCCATGCCTGCATTAAGCACGGGCAGCACTTTGTCTTGTTGCCTGCGAAACAGACCCTGCTCTGCTTCACAGGGTGGGTACAACTCTCAGCCGCTTAGCTCCGCCCCCTCCCTGGATCCACATTTGCAGGCAAAGGAAGGGGAGGGGAGCAGAGAGAGGCAGAACAGGGGGAGGGAGGAGAGAGACAGAACAGGGGGGGAGAGAGAAAGACAGAACAGGGGGAGGGGGAGAGAGGCAGAACAGGGGGAGGGGGGAGAGAAGGACTGAACAGGGGGAGGGGGAGAGAGAGACAGAACAGGGGGAGGAGGGAGAGAGAGACAGAACAGGGGGAGGGGGGGAAAGAGGCAGAACAGGGGGAGGGGGGAGAGAGAGACAGAACAGGGGGAGGGGGAGAGAGAGACAGAACAGGGGGAGGGGGGAGAGAGACGGGAGGGAGAGAGAAAGAACGGGGGGAGAGACAGAACGTGGGGGAGAGATACAGAACAGAGGGGGGGTGAGAGACAGAACAGAGGTGGGGGGAGACAGAACAGGGGGAGGGGGGAGAGACAGAACAGAGGAAGTGGAGGAGAGAGACATAACAGAGGGAGAGAGAGAAAACAGGTATGGGGGAGAGACATGGAAAGGAAGAGGAAAGGGACACATTCATAGGGGGTGAAAGAGACGGGGGGTAAAAGACGGGGGGGACGCCACGGGGTAAGCCCGCACATGGCTCCGGGACACTTAGCACACACACAATTGGACTTTTATTGCAGTCATCTATACTGCCCAATTTTCTAAATACTTTGATCAGTCCCCAGGATATTATATTATAGCTAGGATAGCCTATCACACGCATGCTTAAAATCCTTGACTGTGTTTACCTCTACCACTTCCACTGGAAGGCTATTCCATACATCCACTACCCTCTCAGTAAAGTAATACTTCCTGATATTACTTTTAAATTGTTGCCCCTATAATTTTAGACTACGTCCTCTAGTTTTTCTTCTTTTAAATATACTCTCTTCCTTTACTGTGCTGATTCCCTTTATTTATGTAAATGTTTCTATCATATCCCCCCTGTTACATCTTTCCTCCAAGCTATACATGTTAAGATGCTTTAACCTTTCCTGGTAAGTTTTATCCTTCAACCCATGAACAAGTTTAGTAGCCTTTCTCTGAACTCTCTCCAAAGTATCAATATCCTTCTGGAAATACGGTCTCCAGTACGGCGTACAATAATCCAAGTGAGGTCTCACCAGTGCTCTGTACAATGGCATGAGCACTTCCCTCTTTCTACTGCTAATACCTGTCCCTATACAACCAAGCTTTCTGCTAGCATTTCCTGCTGCTCTATTGCATTGCCTTCCTACCTTTAAGTCCTCTGAAATTATTAGTCCTAAATTCCTCAGATGGATGAGGTTAGGACTGTACCAAATATTCTATATTCTGCTTATGGGTTTTCATGCCCAAGGTACATAATCTTGCACTTATCCACATTAAATGCGAGTTGCCACAGCTCTGACCATTTATCTAGTTTTCTAGCTAAATAATTTGCCATTTGGCTTATCCCTCCATGAACATCAACCCTGCTGCAAATCTTTGTATCATCAGCAAAAAGACATACTTTGCCATCAAGACCTTCTGCAACATCACTAATAAAAATATTAAAGAGAATTGGTCCAAGTACAGATCCCTGAGGTACCCTACTAGTAACAAGACCTTGCATCGAATATACTCCATTGACTACAACCCTCTGTTGCCTGTCAATCAGCCATTGTCTATCCATTCAACAACATTGAAATCCAAACTTAAAGATTGCAGTTTATTGATAAGTCTTCTATGTGTGAGAGTGTCAAAAGCCTTACTGAAATCTAGGTAAGCAATGTCTACTGCACCACCCTGATCTATTATTTTAGTCACCCAATCAAAAAAATCAATAAGATTAATTTGGCATGATCTCCCTGAAGTAAACCCATGTTGTCTCTGATCTTGAAATCCATGCGATTTTAGATGTTCAACAATCCTATTCTTTAACAAGTTTTCCATTACTACTGAAGTAAGACTTACTGGTCTTTCAAACATCCAACAATTTGTTTCACTTGCAAAGTCATCCTTTATTCCTGGGTCATTTTTTTTTTAACTCAAAAAAGCAGGCCTAATGTATCTTCCCCAAATACTTCGCTACACTTTTATGTCACAATATATGTTATAATCATGCTATCTTTAGCAACTCGGTTGTCAATTCACCACAATTCTCAGTTTCTGTTGGATATACCTCATAAATAAATTGTTTGTTTTAAATTCAGCACAAAGCCTTCACACTGTCTTAAAAACATGAAAGTTTTTTGAAAGCCAATTAAAAAATATATAACTATGCGACAATTTGTTTTCAAATATATTTTTGTTGTCCTTTTAGAAACCCCACCAAAAAACAGGGAAATTAGAAACTCTTGTGGAATTTGAAGCTATGTTTTCTTATCAGACAGAGAGTTTCCACTTTTCTCAGAAATAAGGTTACAAGGAAATCACTGTGATGTAATAGTAAAGTTATTACTGGAATACTGAATGTTTCACAATTTTCTGTTACTGACAAAAAATATTTACATTTTCATGAAGTCACAAGATATAGTTTGACTGGATCCTACATATATGTTATGGTCCAAATGTTTGAGTCAACTTTCACCAACCGGCTTATTTGATCAGTTATTATAAACTAGTACCATACAGATACTTCTTATTTAAGAATACATCATTGACCATTGAGATAACTTTAACCATGAGAAAAAAATTATATTTATGTATAGAAGATATAGACATCTCACTTTTATTAATAAAAATGATTTTTAATTGGAGAATTAACATATACTTTCTCTCAACACATTAGTTTTCTGGAAATGCTGGAGATTGTAAGACCATGTCACAATCCCTTGTCACTTGTGTCCTTTTTATATGTAAAGTGTTGTGAAAATGGTTAGCGATTCATAAATGTAGCATGGTTTGCTCAGAACAGTTATGTTGTACAACTGAGTGTTATGGGAACTGTAGTTTACTAAACATTAGGTATCAGTGGAATATGTATGGATCCCTAGTTCCTGTAAACTACAGTTACCATGATACACAATTAGCATGAGTCTTTTAGTGCATCATGAGAACATTATGTTGCTATCTTAACTGCATATGAAACTAAAGACACAAGCAAACTAAATAAAGCTTGTGAATGCAGTGTTCAAATTTAGATAGCTATAAGCACTTTGTTTATATATGAAATATGTATATGTGTGATATTAAATAGGTGGACTTAATAGCTTTGTTGCATCCTTTAGTTTGCCTTTACTCCAAAGTATCTTTTAGTCCATGGGGTGTCCAAGTTTGTTTTGCAGTGGACCACTTCACCATAAATCTATTTGTGCGTGGGCCGCATTGATGTTTCATTGAAAGAAATGAATGTATGTATGTATGTATGTATGTACATGTACATATATATATTTATATATATATACACATAAATATACATGTGTGTATGTGGATGTATTTAAATATCATAATAATGCGCAGCGTGTGAGTGTGTCACAGATTCCCCTGCAAAAAAAAAAATACTCAAATTAAATGCACACACATTCACACGTGCATACACAGACACACATACAAAAATAAACAGTCATTCTTCCACACAAAGTTACACTTACACACACACACAATCAAATACACACATAGTCACACTTCCACACACACAGTGTCACACTTCCACACACATATACACTGAGTCACACTTTCACATACACACACACTAAGTCACACTTCCACACACTCTGATTCACACTTCCACACACATAGACTTTTGCTTCTTTTTTTTAAGAAAGAAAAACCCCACGTTATTTTGTTTGCAATGAAAAAATACTCACATTAAATGCACACATTCACACGTGCATACACAGACACACATACAAAATTAAACAGTCATTCTTCCACACAAAGTTACACTTACATACACACACACTCAATTACACACATAGTCACATTTACACACACATAGTCACACTTCCACACACACACACGTACCTTATATCTGCAGGGAGGGTGATTGTTCCATCTGAGCACCAGGATGTCACGGACACCCGGCACTCCAACAGGTTCAGAGTGCAAGGTGGAGGAGCTTTTTCCCCTGTGCGAGGGGAGAACACACCGCCCCCTCGTGCTCTGACTGTGTTGGAGCACCGGGTGTCCGGTTGGAGCGGCTGAGAGGTGCAGCTACCGCTGCCACTCTCAGACGGGCCGCACCTCTCTGGCCGGTGGGCCGCATGTTGGACACTCATGTTATAGTCATTATACTTTTTATGTGTCTGCCTTGCTACCAATAATGAGTCTACCTAGAGGGATACCAGCTGTACCACACTGACGAGGCCAATGAAGGCCGAAAACGTACGTCTGTGGTTGCTGTATTCTTCGTGCAGAGGAGACCTGCCAGGCTATTTGGATATGGACAGCCCTTTTGGGTGGGACCAGTCTGATATGCTATCGGACAGCTTTCCTCTGTAATGGTGCAAGTGAGCAAGAAACGGTGATTCCTCTCTCGAGTAGGTTACATCCTATAGGGCTGGCTATTTCAGCTTTTGCCCTTTCACGCTGAGAGGGATTCCACATCTTTGTTTTTGTCTCAATGAGTTATTAGGGTATGCCCAGATGTGGGTCCCTTCCTCGCTGCACCTTGAAGGATACCAGCCGTACCACACTGATGAGGCCAATGAGGGCAAAACGTACGTCTGTGTTTGCTGTATTCTTCGTGTAGGAGACATGCCAGGCTATTTGGATCTGGACTGCCCTTATGGGTGGGACCAGTGTAATATGCTAATAGAGAGGTTTCCTCTGTAATGGTGCAAGCGAGCAAAAAACGGTGATTCCTCTCTCGAGTAGGTTACATCCTATAGGGCTGGCTATTTCAGCTTTTGTCCGTTCTCGCTGAGAGTGATCCCACATCTTCGTCCTTGCAGCCATTAATACCTTATCTGAAATATAATTTAGATAAGAATACTCATAACCTTTAGGTATGTTGGGGAAGAAAAATAGATTCAAGGAAAACTAAAGGAATTTGCGGACGGTGTAATTAATCGTAACCATAATGTGCCGTGGTGGGAAAAAAAATCCTTTTTATTTTAAGTATATCAGGCAGGTACAAATAGTGGGAGCACAGTTTTAATGCCTTATGCTTTTCGTGCCGAATGGCACTTAATCATAGGCATAAGGCGTTGTGCTCTCACTATTGGTACCTGCCCGATTTACTTAAAATAAACAGGATTTTTTTCACATTATGACTACATTGAATTACTCTGTCCGCTAATTCCCTTCTTTTCCTTTAATCTATCATTCATTCGTGCTTTGGATTGCCCAGCGTTTTCAATCACAGAACTTCCCTGGTGTCTAGGGGTAGGCAGCTGAATGGCACATTGACATTCTTTCACGCTGACCACAAATCTCTGGATTCTGAGCACCAGGAAGTCTCGTGACACTTGATGCTCTGACTTTAGAGAGGTGCGGGAGCGCAAGACGCAGTCTGGGAGTATATCTGAGCACCTGGTCACCTTATTTAAAGCAGCCCTGAGCCAGTGTTGTAAATTACCAAAGTAGCAAAGATCAAATTTGTGAACAGACCCATCACTCCAGGGGGCCTGGCCACCCAGAAGACCCCTACTGAGACCAAACATTTATGTGCTGTCAGTTTAAAACACTCACATCTGACTATAAAACAGAGCGGCAGGTCCCCAGAGTGGTTATATTGCAGTTAACTATACTGTGATTGATAATGTTGATGTGAGACTGATATGAGCTGTCTGTGTGAGCAGGTGTTCTGACACTTCCTTCAAGAATGAAGATCTTCCCTTTGAGCAGAGGCGATGCTAGGTTTCCAAAAGATCTGGGGCTATAGCCCATAAGACTTTTTTAGTTTTTTATATGGAACCATACGGGCACTTACCAATATATGCTCACCGCTCCAAGCTTCATGCCCGTTTTGTAATTTAGGAGCCTTCACAGGGCCGGCCCTTCAATGGGGCAGAGTGGGGCAGCCCTGGCAGGGGCAGCACTTTGATGCTCTATGCAGTGGTCTTTTTCTCTTTTTTTTTTTCCTGTGTCAGGGGAGCTTGATTGAAGGAGGTCTCAGCCAATCAGGTGAGACTTCTCAACTCTCCTGATCGGCTGAGAGTTCAGATGCCTCCCGTGATTGGCTGAGACCTCCTTCACACTGAGCTTAAAGCAAAGAGATGCCTAAATTATTATGCAAATATAGCATAAATCACTATATGTTGGTTTGAGGTTCCTTATTACAGGACTGCCAAACAGCATAGGAATGATTTCTGTTACATATGTGTGTGTATATATATATATATATACACACACACATTTGTAACGTAAATAAGTGACCCCAACCCTCCCTTCTCTCCACCATATCCAGAGCTTACCTGAGTGGGAAAAGACCTGCTCTGCATCTCCCACAAGGTGACAGCCAGTAAGGATTGTTTCAGAGCTGCCTCACTGTCCCACGTGGAGCTTCCTTCACATCCCTGTGATGATGCTGTGTAAAATCCCTGCACTGATAGGATGCTGAATGATGTGTCAGCCAATCAGTGCAGGTCTTTCACACACAGTAATTATGCTGTGTAAAAGCCCTGCACTGATTGGCTGAAACATTACTCAGCATCCTATCAGTGTAGGGCTTTCACACACTGTCTGCGTGATGTCAGGGGGCGGAGCTATCACGGAGCTGCAGAGACTCGGGGCTTTGCTCAGCTTATTTTGGGCTTCAGCCCCCTTAGCCCACCCCTAGCGAAGCCTCTGCCTTTGAGTGAACTGGGCATGCACACGATCACTCAAATCACATGTGATTTGATCTCTCAGAGAAAATGCATGCAAGCAGGCACTACACAAGCATGGATTGCTCGGCAAAGTCTGAGTTACAAACAACTCCACTTCCCATGATGCCTCCCTCTCCCTACCGTATACAATCTGAGTGATTAGATCAGGGGTGTTAGGGTTAGAGTGAGAGTTAAGGTTAACTCTAATTGCTGTTTTAAATATACATACATTGATTAGACCAGGGGGATTACGGATGGCGTAAGGATTAGCTGCAATCTATAACTCTTACTCCCTAACCCTTACTTACGAATGCCCAAGAGTTAACCCTAACCTTCACTCTAACCCCAACCCCCTTGTATAATCACTCAGATTGGAGGTGGGAGGAATCATGGGAAGTGTAGTTGTAGGTCTCTCAAACTTTGCGTGCGTGGCACCCGCTAGCGTACATTTTCTCAGAGATGTCAAATCAGTAAATTATCATGCACATGCCCAATTCACTCAGTGGGAAGATCTACATTATCTGAGGAAATGTCATAACACCAGCAGCAATAGCACCAAGCAGGGGGTATAGGTTGAGAAATGCAGGAGTGCTAATCAGTCTGTGGCTGGAAGAAACAGTCATGACATCCGACCCATGTTTGGGTTACGAGGCCCCAGGACAATTTTCACACTGGTGCCCTGTGGCTTCTAGTTATACCTCTGTCCTGAGCTGGAACCACAGGATCGCGGGGCCCCTTACAATTGTAGGGGTTATACCCCCCGATAGTGGTCCTGGGAACAGAGGTCTTTTTTCTTGGTGGCAGGATAGGTCTCTAAAAGGAGTGTGGTCTTGAAAAAAGGCAGGGCTTCCTTAAAGAAGATGAATATGGTTAATTTAGAGACAAATGTTGCTTCCCCTCAGAGAATAATGGTTTCATCCATAGATCAGGCTGCCGCCAAACCTGACATCTCTGAGCGCAACCAAGCAGGTTTCTAGGTCTGTTTACATGTCTAGTGTGACTATTGTATCTATAATAAAATTACTTTGTTCTATTATTAAAATTATTTTAATTCTTTTAGAAGCTTTAGAACAGGAAGTTATGCAAGCAAAAGAATTATAGCCACATACAAAAACAGATAACAGAAACTCTTACCAGCCCTATAAAAAGTATGCTTACACCAACTAGGATGCCCAAAGTCTCCTTCACCAGCACTGAGCAAGTCTGCAAGTTCTAGTCTTCAAACACTAACAGGCTCACAGAAAAATAACCGTATACATCTGTGTAGAAGCACTGGAAATATACAGGGATAAACTTGAAGTGCCAACTGAGTGGAACCTCTGAGCAGCTCTCAGACCATCAACTCTATTATTCCATTGCCCAGAAAGAACGACCACCAGATCTTGTGCCTGTAAAACTGCAGACCTGATATTCATTGTTCTGAAACATGAAAAGTTAAAGAATACATATTCCTATGAACCTGATTAATGCCTAAGGGAAAGTAGGTAGGCTTGGGGTAACCAAGAGGTCCGCCGAGAGGTGGGGAAGGAGCCTCACAGCAGGGAATTTTGTTGAGTCTGTCTGTACCCCATGATGCATGACAGATAACTGGAGGGGACAGACTGGTTAGTGCAGACAGGGCTGTTTAGTACAGGGCTAGGTACTGAGAGAGGGCTATGACAATGTAACAAGGCTGACTAGCACGGACAGGGCAGAGTATTAAGGCAGGGTGCTTGGCTGGACAGCCCGCAGACATACTATCAGACTAGTATGGTGGTAGGAAACACACAGGATAGAGTCTAGTACAGGATACGCTGGAAGCAGAAAATGCAGACTACAGGATACCAAACAGAAAGGCAGGTCACGGGAACACTGGGCAACTGGTGGGAAAGTAAATTCAATCCACAGAATACCAGAAACAACAGGTATGAAGCACAGGCAGACCACGGGATGTCAGGAGTATACCTGAAGAACAGGCAGACCACAGGATATCAGGAGCATACATACCAGAAGCACAGGCAGACCACAGGGTATCAGGAGTATACCTGAAGCACAGGCAGACCACAGGGTATCAAAAGTATCCTGATGTACAGACAGAAATTGTAATCCAAAGGGTACACAGCATTCAAAACACCAAACCAGTATTAGATTGCCAAGAGTATATTAGTAGTTGCAATAGCAAAACTCCAGGATCTGGATAAGCAGTGCTCAGGATATCAGAGATACACAAATTGAACAGGACTGGAAGCAAAGCTGTAGCATGAAGGAATAACACCTAGGTAGCCCCAGGTTAGGGGTCCCAGGTCCTGTTAGACAGGACCACAGCTGCCAGCAACAGATCAGGGAACCAAAGTGAATAAAACACCATGCAAAGGCCCAGTGTACTAAAAAATGTAGAAGTGAAAACACGTAGAAGTGAAAGGAAAAAAATAAATCCCAAAGAGACCCTAAAGAAAACAATAAACAGGAGACCTAAAAAGATGGAGGGCAGGAACAACACAGAGGAGGATCAACATTTTATCTTGTTCCTGCCCTACCAGATAGGCAGAGCCATCATCTTTCTTTGTGCTGCACGGAATGGCAAGAAAAAAAAATTCTGTTTATTTTCAAATGTATAATTTCAAAAAACACTTGAAAAAATTAGAAAAGTATAAGTGCCATAGAAATAAAATGTGCCCAGCTCTGGTTCTGTAGTGGGTTTTATATTAAGAATATCTCTACAAAAAAGCTAAATTGGCACAAATTTAAAATCAGGTGTACCCTAAAATGGAGGATACCAAAGATTACCAAAACTGCCTAAACTGGTGATGAGGTTATTGGTTATCCACTAAAACAGCATTTTTTCTCTAAATGATGTGACAATTATAATTTCTAAGAATTCAAATGCAGTAAATCATAATTTCGCATGCAAAATTGTATTATTTTATACAGGAGTGAAAATATGCAAATTATTTCACACTTTGATAACTGTTACATACATTCTGCAAAGAAGATACAAAGTACATGATTCTTTGTCAGTTATATACACACACACACATAAAACAATTAGACAAGGTGAATTTAAAGAACACAGTTTCAAATTTCATTTGATTTTGCCTGGAATTCAACACTGATTATTTAAGGGGGGTGTTTTTCCTATCCTTAATCCTCTCAGAATTCTCTTCACCTCTAAAAGTATTTCTTAAGATCAATGCACCCTAATTCCAGTTACTTTTTCCCTAAACATCACATATAACCCAAATCTACAGTGCTCATAGAAACTACTTAAGTCGATTGTTATTCTTGTCCCCAGTTCTTTGTCATGATAGTGATTTATAAATAGTGCACCAGTAGAGGAATGAATATATTAATTACAGTGGAGTTGTGAACCTACCAAAATAAAATCAATATACTTTTTTTTCTCATCGCAGTTGACATGACTTGGTTATGTACTTCCAAACACCCACAAATAAAAATATATATAAAAATATTGCACTTAACTATTTTCATGTAATAATTAAAGCCTCTCCTTACTCAATAGGATTCTTCAAAAAATATGCTAAAAGTATAGCAATTGCATTAAATTCATATTATGTATTGATTATTGGACCATGATATCTGCAGCACTGCACATATATTATTATTATTATTATAGCATTATTCTGGTCTGGTTGATTTATAGAGGAAATAGGTGTAAAATTCATAAGTACCGGTAGTATCACAATTCCAAAATGTTCCCTAAAGTATCTGTCTTCACAAAATACACTTAAATTTGTAGAGAGCACTGATCCCCGTCTACAATTTTGATAGTTACTTTTTTGTACCCTCTATATACAAGGTATAGAAAACAAACCATCTGAACGAAACCATGTTGGCCAAATTGACTTACCCTGGTGTGATCATGCATCTCATGTAGCTAAACACGGATTATAAAATAATAAAGGGGAAGATACTGTATTTGCTAGAATATAAGTCAAGGTTTTTCTCAGAGTAAATGCTCTGAAAAAGACCCCTCCTCTTATATTCGAGGTCGTCTTACAGTCTGACCTCAAGGGAGGGAGGGAGGGAGAGATAGATAGATAGGCAACGATGAGGGAGAGATAGAGAGGCAATGATGGGGGGGAGGGAGGGGGAGATAGAGAGGCAACAATGGGAGGGAGAGAGGCCCCGATGGAGGGGAGGGAGGGAAGGGAGAGATAGAGAAGCAATGATGGGGGCAGAGAGGCAGTATTGGGCAAATCTGGAGGGAAGGGGCAACATTGGCACATAAAAGGAAATAAAAACAAGAATGCATTTTTTCATATCATCATTTTTTATTAAATATGAAAAAGCAATTTACATGTGAATATATACATTTTTTTTCCCAATAGGGTAGTCTTATATTCAGGCTTTTAGTTGTTTTCCTAAAGGAATATCCAAAGTTTGGGGGGTCGTCTTATAATCAGGGTTGTCTTATATTTGAGCAAATATGGTATTTCACCCTCACTGACTAGTTATAAACCAAGGAGCTTCTTCAAAAGAGCAGAATTGCATCTTAACAACGTTATGGGGGGGGGGGGGGGGGGGGGAATTAACCTTAAAATTGTTGCTTACCCATTTAACTTATTTTGTGACAGTAAGACCCTTCTGAAAGTTTGTTTAAGTAGTGTTAGAATACAGTACACATCTTGGCTATTCTTAGTAGTCAGTCTTTCTATGGTCATATTCATTCTTAAAATTGACACACACCAGAGGTAAATAGACTACTGTGAAATGATTTTGCTGTGCCTGTCAGTAATTGGATTTCTCTGTTTAATAAATGCATTTAACACAGAGCAGTCTGCTACATCTTCCAGCTTGTCCACAACCTCCACAATACCTTCTACTCCTTCTCTTGAAAGAACTGTGGAAGCATTAGCCTTAAATTTTTTGACAAGATCTTCTTTACTTAGTGGTTTCCTCCAGTGACCATAGAATGTGTTACATCTTTCTGTAAAAGTCTCTCCGGTCTTCAGTGTTACACTAACCTCACAATACAGCTTTTCAAAATTGGGCTTATTGTCAGATGGATGTTCTACCTGGATTTTATCTAGAAGTTCCCTGAGGCGTGGCCTGGAGATGTTGTGTTCATTAAATGACTCGACAGATACTGTCCCATCAAGCAGAGCTGTGCACGCATTGAACTGGAAGGAATGGCGAGCTTCGTGTTCAGAAGCAGGGAATGGGCGATTGACATATTTAGCATATGGAATTTTGAGTACAATTTTCTCTATGTTGTTAACTGGAAGTAAGTCTTCAATATTGACAATGTTCTTCCGGACAGCCAATGCTGCATCTGCAACCCAGTGCATTCCAAGATGAGCAGGAAAGCGCTTGAAGGCCACATCTTGCTTTTCCAATAACCATGTATACGACTGCAGGTCTGGTAGAGCTTGAGGATCATAGTCATTGTAGAAAGCACCAAATCCAGACTCTAAATCAAGAATTTCCTTATTCCCCTCAAGACCTAATAATGCCATGTATGCAGCCTCCATGCCATGCTTACTGGCATTGCCTATGTGCAGTGGTTTGGTTTGTGTGGCTGCATTAGCCAGTGGAGCACCAGAATAGGAGGCAGCAATAGCCAAAGCATTCCTGCACTGAGATTGATCCAGACATAGCAGTTTAGATGAAGCAGCAGCACTACCCATAGTGCCAACCACAGCAGGTGGGTGAAATCTAGAAAATAATCCACACAGAGAGTTAACAGATGGAAGAATCTTTATGAATGCTATTAAGCCTTCTGTGAGAACCTTTAGAAGGCAAGGCAATCTGGACCTAAATCATTATACAAAATCACACCTCACAAATCAAAATATATTTATGAGGATTAAATTAGTTACTTTTCATATTAATACAATTAATTAATTATTAGATTTTGATTAACCTTTTAATTATATGTGAGGTGAAAGAACAATAGTGAATTAACCAGAGTGGCAAAACATCACTGCAAAAATAGCTGCACTAGAAAACTTCTTCACATATTTTCTTTCCAGATCAATTAGTGAAACTATTGATTTTTGCATTCTATAGTAAATACAACTGATGCAATTTATTCATCCAGTTTTAACAATCCTTATCCTTAGGCATCAATTAACAAAATATGAGGTAATCCTCCCTATGAAGTAATGAGGTCATAAACTTCCCTCTGTAACCAAACTAATGTATCTATATATTTTTTGTTTGTTTTCATATATGTTTAAAACAAATCCTTGGTAAACAAGTTATAATATAGTAGCATGCACAGAACACCTAAAAACAAGAGGATATTTCAGGTCACCCTTCCGTGTTAAATACGGTTATTATTATCAACATTAATATTATTAATTGCGAATGTAGTAAAACAGAACATATTTAAGCTTTTGTTTCTTTAGTTTTCTAGTGTAGCACAAGATTGAAAGTCTGAAGTGCAATAACCTGCTGCCTTCATTAATATTACACCCTAATACGTATGTCATCTGCTGCAGTGCCAACATTAAAGCCCAATTTCTAGGAGTCATACCTTTTTGGAATGTTGCTGGCTTCTCTGGAAAAGCGCATAAGTCTCCCCTGTACTTCAATGCCTACATTGAAAGCCAGAAGAAGATCTAGCCCAGATGGGTTCTGGTGTGTATTAAAGGTTTCCGAAATCGCCATCAAGGGAGGCAGAACAGCTCCAGAGGGGTGTGTAGCAGGATGCCAAGTGTCATCAAAATCCATTGAGTGGACCTGCGAGAAAAACAAAAGAATTACATTTACAAAACATGTATTTGAGAAAAAAAAAGATGTTATGGGGATGTATTCATAATCAATTCTGTCCAATAACTTTTTTTCCCCCCAGAATTGACTTAATTCTTCTGAAACTAAAATACAACAAATTTTACTAGAGGCAGCAGCATTGAAAAGATATTGTATGCATTACTATAGATATATTATTAAGGTCTATTACTGTTTGTGAAATCAAAAGTACAGTTATATGAGGTGAAGAATAACACTGGGCCTGCTTTAAGCAGGGTTTCTGTATACATCAGCATTTGCAACCTTTGGCCCTTTATAATCAGCACA
Source organism: Pelodytes ibericus (assembly GCA_036172795.1). Taxonomy (NCBI): domain Eukaryota; kingdom Metazoa; phylum Chordata; class Amphibia; order Anura; family Pelodytidae; genus Pelodytes; species Pelodytes ibericus. The sequence goes on along the minus strand of CM069857.1, from coordinate 216,954,455 downwards.
AAACTGGATATAAATGGGTAGCCACACATATATTGTGACCTTTTTTTGATGAGATTCTGCTGGCAAATTAAATAGGCAGTATCCCTTTGATGAATGGTAATGAATATTAGCATGTCTTACCAGATCAGTATAGAATGTTATGGATGATAGTTACACCAATGAGCTACTGGGGTTTACAGGTGTTTCGATATGGTCCAGCATTTGTAATAAAATGAAAATAATACTAGGTATTGCTTTCTGTGGGAGGATGCCCAGATTTGTTTGTGGTGTCCAATATTTTTAGTGGAGTGCAGAATTTTAGTCATAGCCATGATTCAACCCTCGGGGTTACCCATGTTGTAAAACAGTTAGTTGAATTCCTCTTTTGATTAAAAAGTCCTTTAATATGAATATAGACCATTATTTCTAGCTTTAGTGTCCCAAGATAATCTCAGAACACAGCTCATGGATAATTATGTGTTATTAGAATGCATATTTTACCTTGAACAAGATGGTCAATGCCCATCTAACATTGATCATCATAATGGTGCCAAATAACAATTCTAAAAAATGCTTACAGCAACTCCATTGACAAAAGAGGCATAGAGCGGAGGTAGACGGATATCGGATTGGCCCCAGACTGTGCTGGAAATGTCTGTGCTGTAAATCTGAAATCAATAAAATAGGCAACCATGTAATGCAAAGAAGAGAATGCCATGTTCATAGATACAACAATTGTCATTGCAGAATACAGAATGATAGATAAGTGCTACAGCATCATTTTCATGATTACTATCAATGGAAATTACATTCGACAAGAATGCTCCTTTTATGGGTGGACTAAAGTAGAAAGCTGCAATTTTATCTTAACAGTTTTTGTGTCAATAAAGTCTGCATAATCTTTTAAAAAGTGACTTTGAAAGTGTAGTATTTATTAGTTATGAAAAGTCGTTATGTATCAAAATTTACACACATACCGGTATGTAAAAAGTAGTGCGAATCATGCAACCAGAAGGGCAGCCTGTAACTCTCTTATGTATACATGTATATAACATGCATTTATCACAAACATAAAACATGCACTGACAGCAATATGGGTTTATTTGTGAAAGAATAATATTACACCTGCTACCACCATTTGAAACCTTTGGCCTTTTATAATCAAAATATAACTGAGTGTAGGTGGGTAGCAACATTTATTCTGTTTCTTGTTTATGTCTTAATTGATTCTTACTACAGTTTTTTGACAATTTTGGATGTATGTTATCAAAATGTTATTATTTGATGAATTTATTTGGTACTTTTTGTTATAAATACTTATTTTATTTTTTTTAAACAAACAATAAGTATTTACAACACTTTATTGTCAATTTTTAATGTGCAAATTGTGCTTTAAGTTATATATTGTGTATGCTCTATGTATAGCTACATCTGTACATTAGGCAAGTTAAATACAAATAACTGTACTGAAATGAAAGAAAGTGTGAATAAATCTTACTTTGCTGTACTGTAATGCTTTATGGAAGACTTCAGTGTTGGAGCCAATGAGTCCAACTCCTATTGTATCTAAAATCATACGCTTGCTTCTCTGAATAACGACCTCTGTAAGATGGCTGCTGGTCAATCCATGGATGACACTAGCGAAACTCCCAGTTACTGTCTGAAACATGAAATAAAAATATTGTTTTATATTTAGGTAAACAAAGTATTTTTGAAAATGTCTGTCTTCTATTGGTTGCAAATTTTACAGAGATATTAATCAGCAAAGGGGAATTGTATTACTTACAACATGGTCCATATATGTATTTTACATTGTGCAAATGTAAGACAGGACAAGTAAATAAGACAGTAATGCTTTCTGTAAAATAAGTTTTTTTGTTTTAGTATGTTGCAATATTGCAGTGTCACCAAATATTTGTTGTCTAGCAATTGTACAGCATTGTGGAATATTTTATACAGAGTGATTACTAGTTTAATAACAGATCCCAATAAGAAAAAAAAATACTTGCCCCACCAGGTCTGGGGGCTGTTCAAAGGCCCACATAATAAAATTAGGTTGCATCCCATGCTCCTGGCATCTGGGAGCTGCCATATACCCAATACAGTTAATCAAAATAAAACCCTACCTACCCACCCCAACCTCTACATTGCACCAGTAGAGGGGGGATGATTCTATTCTGTCATCTGTAATATAACCCCCGCTTTGGGCGCCAGGGGGATGGGCAGTGAAAATCACCCATGCCAACAGCACGTGAAGGGTGTCATGCAAAAAAAAAAAATCTTTGGCCCAGGGAAAGGGGCATCGAAAAATAAAATGAATGCACCTATTGCCCAACCATTTGGGCAGCTCCCAGTCACAATAGGTGCAATGCAACTGGGCTCATCCCTGTATGGGGGCCCATGACAGTCACCTTTTTTTTTAGTATCACTACCATGGTTAGCCATATTGTTCTAGTGGTGGTATAGAGCAGAAATTGTCTTTGCATCAGGGCACTTGATATAATCTTGTTCAACCAAGAAATGGAAGATATTTATTATGTATATTCCATAGAGCTGCACAATAGAACTGGATTACAAACAAATGGACATATATATATATATATATATACACTTCGTGTGATGTTTAATGTAACATTTCATACATACTGTGAACTTTAGTGAACAAACAACCAAGTTGAAAAAAAGGGAAAAATAAATAAATAAACAAATCAGCACCCACTATAGCAAAACTGAAGAAAAAACAAATTCAGCAATTTTGGCCTTTTTTCAACTTGATTTCGGGTCACTAATATTCCCTGTTAGAAGTAGAAAATGTGCAGTATCATAATGATATAGAAGAGCCATGACCAGGCAAGCTTACAGTCTTTGTACACAATTACATTATATTACAACTTATATTATTATATTGCAATATATGAAACATATATGGCAGAAGAAATGTTGTTATACTCACGCAACAATATTCTATCCATAATGGACATGTTAGTAAACAGGAAAAGTGTATACAATACCTTACCTTAGGAAGCATTATGCTGTCTACAGAATATACTGGTAGATGTTTCTGTTTCCAATCTCAGAGTGTTTTGGCCATGTCCTCTAAAACTAACTTTATAGATGAGCTTCATTAACCCTCCCATTTTGTTACTTCTCTTTTTGGGATTTACCCATTTTCATAAACCTGTAATTTCCACTTTAAAAAGGATCGAGTCATCAGCTGTAGAAGAAGAAGCAATTCAGATGGATAGACCGAGAAGCATACTGGGTATAACCACAATTTGTGGTGAGTGGAGCTACTATTTGTGCAAGTAGTACCTCTTTTTGTGACTTATCAAATTAGGAAATGCTTTTCTCACCCTGAAATTATTGATACGGTGACAATGTGGAAGAGAATTGCGCCCAGGGGGGTTTGAAAGTCGAAATGACAGAGTTTTTTCAAAGTTAAATTAAGAAAAAAAATGTTGTGCGCAATCTCCTGGTTATGACATCTTAAATTTACTTGTGTGTGTGTTTGTGCGCACGCGTAACTGAGTGTATTAGATATTCTTTGTTTTTATTTTTTTAACACTGCGGTCAGAAGTTGTTACTGAAACATTTGAACGATTATCAGCCCCTAATTTGGTCAGCTGATCATCATGAGAAATGTAATAATCGCACCTGCAGTGCAAAGAGTTAGCCACCAGAGATTGTCAGTGGAGACAGAGAAAGCAGATATTTTAATTTATTTCTTTTCTTCTGTTTTTACTAAGGAAGAACCAATGGACAAGAATCTGCAAGCTATGTTTACAGAACAGCCACAGCAAGCATGTGATTGATTGTCACAAGAAAAAAGTGTTAAAACAATTAAATGGTGTTAAAATAGACAAAGCCCCAGGGATGGATGGTATACACCCACGGGTACTTAAAGAGCTAAGCCAGGTCCTTCCCAGAGTGTTATTTTTTATTTTCATGGATTCTTTTATATCAGGCATGGTGCCCACTGATTGGCATAAAGCTGATGTGGTGCCCATATTTAAAAAAGGATCAAAATCCCAGCCGGGCAATTACAGACCTGTAAGCTTGACATCTGTGGTGGGGAAACTGTTTGAATGGTTGTTAAAAGAATATATTCAAGATTTCATATTGAACAGGAATCTCATTAGCAGGAGCAAACATGTCTTTGTGAAGGACAGATCTTGTCACACTAACTTATTAACATTCTATGAGGAGGTGAGTAAAAATATAGATATGGGTGCTGCAGTGGATGTGATATATTTAGACTTTGCTAAGGCATTTGATACAGTTCCACATAAAAGGTTACTGTACAAATTTACTAAAATAGGATTAAGGCGAAAGGTTTGTTTGTGGATTTGCAACTGGTTGAAAGACAGAATGCAAAGAGTGGTGGTAAGTGGGGAGTTCTCAAATTGGACACGTGATAAGTGGTGTTCCCCAGGGATCTTTTCTGGGTCCCCTTCTTTTTAATTTGTTTATTAATGATCTCCCAGAGGGCGTAGCGAGCCACGTCTCTGTGTTTTCCAATGACACAAAATTAAGTAGGGTAATAATTTTGAACTAGATGTATCTTCGCTGCAAGAGGATTTGGACAAATTGGGTAATTGGGCAGATAAATGGAAAATGCGATTCATTGTAGACAAGTGTAAAATTATGCATTTTGGGTACAATAATAAAAATGCAACATATAATTTAAATGGCGTTTCCTTGGGGAAATCTACTAATGAAAAAGATTTGGGAGTAGTTGTAGACAATAGACTTAGCAGTAGTGCACAGTGTCACCTGGCAGCTACAAAGGCCAATAAGAAATTGGGGTGTATTAAAAGGGGTATTGACTCATGGGAGGAAGATATTATTCTGCCTCTTTATAGGTCCATGGTAAGACCTCACCTTATGCGGTTCAATTCTGGGTGCCTTTTTAAAAGAAAAGACATTATGGAACTAGAGAAAGTGTAGAGGAGGGATACAAAACTAATCAGGGAAATGGAAAGTTTTAGTTATGAAGAAAGGCTGGAAAAGTTAAATCTGTACACACTAGAGAAAGGGCAGCTTAGAGGGGATATGAATGTTATATATATATGTACAGGGCCCATACAAAGGGCTTTCTAAAGACCTGTTCATTAACAGAATGGCACAAAGGTCAAGAGGTCACACGCTAAGACTTGAAAAAGGAGATTTAGTATACGACAGCGGAAGGGATTTTTTACAGTAAGGACAATTAAGATATGGAATTCACTGCCTCAAAAAGTGGTTCTAGCAAATACCTTAGATGCCTTTAACCCCTTAAGGACAGAGCCTTTGAAACATTTTTGTCCATTCTGGACAATGGCTATTTTAACATTTCTGTGCTGTTTGTGTTTAGCTGTAATTTTCTTCTTTGTCGTTTGCTGTACCCACACAAAATATATATTGTTTTTATTGGGGCAAGAAGGGCTTTCTGTGGATAAAAAAATAAATAAAATATGGTAAAAAAAACAAAAAACCGTATTTCCTGACTTTTTTTTTTTAAACATCTTCTCCTCATCGACAAAAGCGAACAAAAACAACCTGCTAAATAGATTCTACTATGTCTCCTGAGTACAGGGATACCACCCATGCATAGGTTTGTTGGGTTGTTTGGGGGCTAAAAGGCCACATTTGGGAGGTGCAGTTTTTGGTTTTCCAACTTGAAATTTTGACATGGAGACAGATTGCACCCATGTCCCATTTGGGACATATTTGAAGCTAGCCACTGTATTTTACCCCATCAACCCATATATTTTCTAAAAGTAGACACCCTAGGCTATTTCAAATGGTGGTATTTTAACACTTTCCATGCACTAATTCTGCCACCAGTAAATTATTTTGTGTGGGGTTTTCACAAACATTGTACTTCAGACATGAATTCACAGATTTTGGTACGTGTCACTGCCAAATAACACCCCAATATGTGTTCAGCAACTTCTCCTGAGTACAGGGATACCACCCATGCATAGGTTTGTCTGCTTGTTTGAAGGTTAAAGGGCCACATTTGAGAGGTGCGCTTGTTGGTTTTCCAACTTGAAATTTTGACATGCAGACAACCTGCGCCCATGTCCCATTTGGGACATATTTGAAGCCACCTAGTGTATTTTACCCCATCAACACATATATTTTTTTAAAGTACACACCCTAGGCTATTTCAAATGGTGGTATTTTAACACTTTCCATGCACTAATTCTACCACCAGCCTTTGTCAAAGTTTGTGGTAGTAATTATTTTGTGTTTTTTTTTCACAAACATTGTATTTCAGACATAAATTCACAAATTGTGGTAAGTGTCACTGCCAAATAACACCCCAATATGTGTTTAGCAACTTCTCCTGAGTACAGGGATACCACCCATGCATAGGTTTGTCTGATTGTTCGGGGGTTAAAAGGCCACATTTGAGAGGAGTGCTTTTTGGTTTTACAACTTGAAATTTTCACATGCAGACAACCTGCACCCATGTCCCATTTGAGACCTATTTGAAGCCAGCTAGTGTATTTTACCCCATCAACCCATATATTTTTTTAAAAGTACACACCCTAGGCTATTTCAAATGGTGATATTTTAACACTTTCCATGCATTAATTCTACCACTAGCCTTTGTCAAAGTTTGTAGTAGTAATTTTTTTGTGTTTTTTTTCACAAACATTGTACTTCAGACATAAATTCACAGATTTTGGTACGTGTCACTGCCAAATAACACCTCAATGTGTGTTCAGCAACTTCTCCTGAGTACAGGGATACCACCCATGCATAGGTTTGTCTGCTTGTTTGGAGGTTAAAGGGACACATTTGAGATGTGCACTTCTTGGTTTTCCAACTTAAAATTTTGACATGCAGACAACCTGCGCCCATGTCCCATTTGGGACATATTTGAAGTCAGCTAGTGTATTTTACCCCATCAACCTATATATTTATTAAAAGTAGGCACTCTAGGCTATTTCAAATGGTGGTATTTTAACACTTTCCATGCACTTATTCTACCACCAGCCTTTGCCAAAGTTTGTGGTAGTCATTTTTTTGTGGTTTTTATTCACATACATTGTAATTCAAACATGAATTTACAGATTTTGGTATGTTTCACTGCCAAACAACAACCCAATATGTGTTCAACAACATCTCCTGAGCACAGGGATACCATCCATGCACAGATTTGTTGGGTTGTTTGGGGGCTAAAAGGTCACATTTTGAAGGTGCGCATTTCCAACTTGGAATTTTGACGTGTAGTCAGCCTGCGCCCCAGAGGCGTCCCTTGGGGTGGGCTAAGGGGGCTGAAGCACCGAATAAGCTGAGCAAAGCCCCGAGTCTCTGCAGCTCAGTGATAGCTCCGCCCCCTGACATCACACAGACAGTGTACGAAAGCCCTACACTGATAGGATGCTGAGTGATGTTTCAGCCAATCAGTGCAGGGCTTTTACACAGCATCATCACAGGGATGTGAAGGAAGCTCCACGTGGGACAGTGAGGCAGCTCTGAAGAAATCCTTACTGGCTGTCTCCCTTGTGGGAGATGCAGAGCAGGTCTATTCCCACTCAGGTAAGCTCTGGGTATGGTGGAGAGAAGGGAGGGTTGGGGTCACTGATTTACATCCACCTTTGTGTATTTAAGCTATATGTTGGTTTGAGATTCCTTATTACAGGACTGCCAAACAGCATAGGAATGATTTATGTTACATATGTGTATATGTGTATGTATATGTGTGTGGATATATATATATATATATATATATATATATATATATATATATATATACACACACACATATGTAACATAAATCATTCCTATGCTGTTTGGCAGTCCTGTAATAAGGAACCTCAAACCAACATATAGCTTAAATACACAAAGGTGGATGTAAATAAGTGATTTATGCTATATATGCATAATAATTTATGCTATATATATATATATATATATATATATATATATATATATATATATATGACGTACAGAAATAGAATACACTGCGCCTTTTATGTGAGAAGAGTAGCAGCACCGAAACACAACCAGTGCTTCACTCCTGCTAAAAAATTACAAACAATACACACAACGTGAACAGTGCGCTTCCCAAAAACACTACACACTCGTATTTACCCTATACGTGGAGGGAATCCTCTCCGTAGTTTGCAAAGGGAAAAAGAATAAAAAACTCTTATAGTGTAGTATATTTATAAAATATAAAGTGATATAGGTGCGTAAACATAGACACACACACATTTTACTGAGCAGTATCCTGCTCAGTCTATAGGGTGTTCGGGAGCCCCTCGTGGGGTCTTGGATAAAATAAGATTCCGAAGTAGCTCCAAATTCAAGTAGATAGGGTGGAACAGGGGAGGAAGGAGATGTATTCTCAGTAAAAAAACACTTTTAATGATACACAAATAAATATAAAATCTTACATAAAAACAGGCAGCATCCAGCTTATAAAGTGCAGAGAGTCCCAGTTTTTAAGGTGCAAAGTTTTCCTGTAGATTGCTCCTTCTCCATACACAACGCGTTTCTCCTTTAAAATAGGCTTTTTCAAGGACACTTAAAAAACACTAAAAATAATTCCTTAATGTGTCCCACATGTCACATGCACAGCCAGATCCATACATACATACACAACACATACACAACCAGTTACATACATACATACACACACACAACACATACACAGCCAGTTACATAGATACACACACACAGCCAGTTACATACATACACACACAACACACTCACACTGACATACACACACTCTCGCTCACACTGACATACACACACTCTCGCTCACACTGACATACACCCACTCTGCCCCATTGAAGGGCCGGCCCTGTGAAGGCTCCTTAATTACAAAACGGGCATGAAGCTTAGAGCGGTGAACATATATTGGTAAGTGCCCGTATGGTTCCATATAAAAAAATAAAAAAGTCTTATGGGCTATAGCCCCAGATCTTTTGGAAACCTAGCAACGCCTCTGCTGCGCCCCCATGTTTCATTTGGGACTTTTTTTGAAACCAGACAGTGTGTTTTACCCCAAAAAAGCATATATTTTGTAAAAGTAGACACCATAGGCTATTTTAAATGGTGGTATTTTAACACTTTCCATGCACCAATTCTAACACCAGCCTTTGTCAAAGTTTGTGGTAGTAATTTTATTGTGTATTTTTTCCCACATAAAGTGTACTTTAGACACACATTCACAGATTTTGTTATGTGTCACTGCCAAACAATACCCCAATATGTGTTCAGCAACATCTCCCGAGCACAGGGATACCACCCATGCATAGGTTTGTCAGCTTATTTTGGGGTTAAAAGGCCACATTTCAGATGTGTGCTTTTTGATTTTCCAACTTGGAATTTTGACATGTAGGGGCAAGGAAGGGGTTAATAGCTCTTATAAGAGCTTTTGTAGTACTGTACGAAAACATTAACCCCTAAAAATGCACAGACAAGAGAAAATGTTCTGCTGTGCAGTGATCAGTGGCAGGGAAGAGGTTAATACAAAGTGTATGGCTTTTATAAAAGCCCTTGGGTCTCACAATTTTGTAACATTTTATTTAATTTATTACAATTAAAAACATATTATACAGATCTGTCTCTCTCCCTTAAAACTCAAGTGAGGAGAGGAAGGCAGATCCATATGGGTCAGAACAATATTTACCAATAGTGATCTGACGAATGGTGATGCTCATTTGACCAATTACCAAACCGTCTTTGCCACTGATCGGCTGTTACTGATCGCTATACACGCGTTCAGACAGCTTCAAAAGGAATACACGTAATCCCCTAGTGGGTAAAATTAACCCATAACGAGTGTGACAAAAAAAAATGATGATAGCAACAAAAATCCTTCTGCAGCCAGATTGCTCCCTATACGCTGCTTAGGCAGTGACCATATGCGCTGCTTAGGCAGTGACCATATGCGCTGCTTAGGCAGTGACCATATGCGCTGCTTAGGCAGTGATATATGGCAAGCAAGGGGTTAATAGCTCTTAAAAGAGCCTTTGATATACTGTAATAAATGACAGTAAAAAAATGAACCCCTAAAAAATGCACAGACAGCAAAAAATGTGCTGCTCTGGAAGATCACTGCGTACACAGCGATCAATGGCAGGAAAGGGGTTAAACGCTGGAAACGGCTTTTATAAAAGTCCTTGGGTCTCAATTTTTAAAAAAATATATTATAATTACAAACTTCCATTATACAGCTCTGTCTGTCTCCCTCACTAAAACTCAAGTGAGGAGAGAGAGGCAGATCTACACGGGTCGGATCAATATTTACAACAAATATTGATCTGACCAGGCGAACTGTGATGCTCATGTTTGCAATCACCAAAAAGCCTTTGCCACTGATCAGCTGTTACTGATCGCTATACATGCGATCAGACAGCTAAAAAAAAAAATTGACAGAAAACATGACCCCTAACGGGTACAATTAACACAAAGCGGGTGTAAAAAAAATATATGAAAAATGCTTCTGCAGCAAGATTGCTGCATTTGCGCCAGATCGCTGCTTAGGCAGTGATCTACAGCAAGTAAGGAGTTAATAGCTCTTAAAAGAGCCTTTGTTATACTGTAAAAAATGCACAGACAGCAAAACATGCGCTGCTGTGTATGATCACTGCATACACAGCGATCAATGGCAGGGAAGGGGTTAAACACTTATAACACTTTATAAAAGCCCTTGATTTGTAAAATTGTATTAAATATTTAATTTTATTATTTTATTTTATTTTTTTACATTATCTGATCTGTCTCTCTCCCTTACTAAAACTAGTAAGGAGAGGAAGGCAGATCAATACTTGTCAAAGGCAATATTTACAAATATTGCCTTTGACTGTATGATAAGTGCTCATCAGAGCACTTATCATACATGCCTGCACACAGATCACACAGATGTGCTGTGCAGGCATCGATTGGCTCCCCCTAGAGCATCGGAAGTGAAATACATTCACTTCCTATGCTCTTGCCAGTAGAAGGGAAGCGCTGCCTATACAGGCAGCGTTCCCTTCTACTGAGCAGATGGGGTCGTCAGGAGAGCGACCACCATCGGTTCTGGGGGAGCCGAATGTGCTGCTAAGTGCGCTAGCGAGGCACTTTAGCAACACCGGAGGTGCTTAGGAAGCGAACGATCATTCGCTTCCTAAGCACATGTGTGCAGGCGGCGCAGCCATTTATAAGTGGCTGCTACGATCACTCCTGGGAGTGATCGTGGCGTGCCCCTGCACTTTTTTTTAATGCTGCACAATGCCTCTACCTAGAGGCATTGTAGCAACACTGATAGAGTAAAGAAAGCTTTCTTTACTCTATTTAGTGCATGCCGTGACGTGCCTGACACGTCATCTGTCACTAAGGGGTTAAAAGCGGCCTAGCGGACTTTTTTAATGCGCCGGAACATAGAGGGCTATGCATGTTAGTATAGGCATTAATATTTATTTAACGCTTGTTGATCCAAGGAGAAATCTGATTGCCATTTGGAGTCAAGACGGAATTGTTTTCCCCACTTAAAGTAGAATTTGAAATTGCTGGAGGGGTTTTTATTTGCCTTTTTTTGGATCAACAGCAGTTAACATGGGATAGGATAAGGGTTGAACTTGATGGACGCAAGTCTTTTTTCAACCTAAACTATTATGGGGCCGTATTTATGAAGAGAGAAATGGCCGTGTTTCAGGAAAAAGTGCTAAAATTGTAGTAGTAACCATGGAAACCAATGGAAAGTTTTGGCAGTTAGCTCCAAGTATAGCACTTTTGTTTAGAAATAGCACCGGTTTTGCCTTGACAAATTTGTTCCTATGTAACTATGATAGTGGCCAAGATGGCACTGTCCTTTTAAGGGCATAAAGGAAATCAGTAAATGCCAAGTAGAGTGAAAGGCAGTGCTGATGACTACAGGTCAAAATTCCAAGTTGGAAGTGTGCACATCCCAAATGTGGCATTCAGCCCCCAAACAACCCAACAAACCTATGCATGTGTGGTATTGCTGTACTCTGGAGATATTGCTGAACACATATTGAGGTGTTTGGCAGTGACACATGACAGGATATGTGAATTCATGCCTGAAGTACAATGTATGTTGGGCGGAGGGGGGGACGGGACACCGACACTACTTTTCAAAATCACAAAAAAAAAGATTTTCAAATAGCACTCCACAACTTACTTATTGTCCTGTAACTTGAATAAAAAAACGCAACGAAAAAAAAATCTCTTAAAACTTGGGCTATTTATAAACAAAAATTATAAACTATTTAGCATATTTTTTATAAGCTTTTGTAGAGTTTAAGATTTTTCAAATACATTTTTCACCATATTTAATTATTTTTTATATATATAAAATTATATGCTATGACCAAGATAATGTTATCAAGAGAAAGCCTTTATTATGCCCATTAAAACAATATATAATTTTTGTGGGTATGGTAAATGACAGAAATAAATGAAAGCTAAAACACAAGACACCAAAGAAATGTTAAAACAGCCCATGTCACCAAGGGTAAGACAAGGCCAAACAAAAAGTCATGTCACTAAGGAGTTACGTGACCTCTTATTCATGTAAACAAACTCTTCAAATTTTTTCTTAATATGATTTTGTGTGCATTCTAATCTTAGACACCAAGCTGTAAATTACAGAATTACATAATTTGTCATGTCCTTGAGTCACCAAATTGCAAAACCTAACATATTGCTACATTATATTTTAAAGCAAATGGCAGTCACATGGTCACATTTGGAAAATGGAAATGCCTTTTTTCCTCCTTTATCTTGTAATTATGCACAAGAACTGAATCACAACTTCAGCCTTGTGACTCGATTTATTGGGTTACAGTCTAGTGCTACGCCTTCTCTCTTTAGGACTATTCACTCACATTGAAACTGCTATTCTCTCTTAAGAACACAGAAGGAAAATCCCTAGGTTAATACAAAGTGACACAGTCAAGAATATCTTCAGACTTTACATTATAATTTATTTCTATGCCACTGAAGATTTACATAGTGCTTGTTGCAGAGCATAGAAGGGAGCTATTTACTACATTAGATTAACCGGAACAGACTGCTGCTTGAGGTAGTGAGCTCTACTAGCAAACTTAAAATGTAAAGGGAACGGGCGACATGAGTCACAGAAAGTCAGTGAAAAGGTCAAAGGTGGTGGCAGTAACAGTATTGGGGCAGTTGGAGCTAGGTGGGTTAATTAATGGATGTTCTAGTGGGATAAATACATCAATCAGCCATAACCACCTACTTAATATTGAGTAGGTCCCCATTTGCCTTCCAAAACAGCCCTGACCAATTAAGGCCTCTGCAAGTGTGCTGTGGTACCTGAAATCAAGACATTAGCAGCAGATCCTTTAAGTCCTGTAAGTTGCGAGTTGGGGCCTCCATGGATTGGACTGGTTTGTCCAGCACACACCACAGATGCTCAATTGAACTCATTGATGCGATCCTCAAACCAATCCTGAACCATGTTTTGCTTTGTGACAGGGCACATTATCCTCCTTAAAAAGGCCAATGCCATCAGGTAATACCGTTTCTATGAAAGGGTGTACATGGTCTGCAACAATGCTTAGGTAAGTGGTTTGTGTCACAGTAACATCCACATGAATTGCAGGACTCAAGGTTTCCCAGCAGAACATTGCCTCGAGTTGGCTTGCAACCAATCAGTGATCATAATTCATTGGCTGATCAGTGTTGTATGCATTTTCAGAAGCATCCAAGAAAAGCAGCAATGTGGTCATCCTATTTTAGCTGTTATACCAACCTGTAAGGATTATTTACAAATGACCTGCCCTACAGTATACTTTTAGTAAAAAAGGGTCTATTTAAAGGCTCACTCCAAGCTAAATATGTCTCACCTTTTTTATTCCTTGCACCTCAGAATGTACAATCTATATGTATATATATGCCCAGAGAGTAATCAGCCAACCAATCAAGGATGCTCCCTATGGGATCCCCTTCTTTATTAATGAATTAGTTCCCCTGGACACACCTGCATTACACACTCTGCAAGGGAGCATGTAATGTACAAGTTGTGATATAACCACATACCACACGAATACATAAATATAAAAAATTCTATTATGTGATGATAAAAACAGTTGAATGAAAGCTCCAACATTTGTGATTATTGAATAATGTGTTTAGTTGCAATAGAAGAAACAAGCACCAGAGTTCACTTTTGAGATAAATACTCCCATTAGTTATGAAATTGTCAAACGGTTATCAACAGGTAATTGGGGCCATATCGAGCAACATGAACCAGAAAATGAGCAATACCCTCTGGAAAGGGATCACTGACTTTTTAAACACAGATGAAATGCATAGAGATCAATAGCTGTTGTTAAGAAAAGGTAAGAAACATCACACTACGTCATCATAGGCCACTTGATCCATTCCCATCCACACATAACATAATACACTTGTAGTTCCGATCATACATTTGTTATCGGAGTGAACAAAGCCACATGTCAATAGAATGTCAAGAATACATAAATGTAACCAATAACTTGGATGGCCTGAACTCATCTTGTCTTGTCATCATACTGCAGGTACTCAGATATCAGGAGACAGAAGAAGATGAAAAATGCATTAATAGCTGTGGTACAGCACCCAACCTCAATGAGTATAGGCTGTTGCTACATGGCTCAAGCAACTCCCTGTGCATCTGAAGAAGCCATTGATGTAAACACACCAGCAGGTACATACAGTACATACATAGATATGTTGAAATGTTCATCACAAAAGCTAGAATTGAAAAGTAGATGTTCAGATTCTTCAAAACAGCTTTAATATGTATGATTGATTAAAAATGTAGTATGAACATGCTACATGATTACAAAGATAGAATATGTGAAAGGAAATCAATCCTGTGTCATTTAGATTCATCCAGCATTTTCTGGAGTGTGAAGTATTCAGATGTCGATGATCAGCCAGGTCCATAAAGGAGCTGTCCATGTTCGGGTTGATGGTATGCAATGCAAATGACTGAACAAGCTAAGTATCATGTTGGAGTTGATACATACAATTCATAAACATTTAGGGCTAGTGTTAGATTAAAAGGTCACAGGAGAAAATGGTTAGGAAAAAAGCAATGCCCTACTTACAGTTATTACATAGTAGCTTAGGATCCAAGTGAATTCCATATCTTTATTGTCCTTGCCATAAAGAATCACTTCTGCTGTCATAGACTAAATCTCCTTTCTTCAAGTCATTTGTACCATTCTGCTAATGAACAGGTCTTCAGAGAGCCCTATGTATTGGCCATGTAAATATTTAAATAATGTTATCATACCCCTTTTAAGATGATGTTTCTCTAGCATCTACAAATTTAACTTTTCTAGTCTTTCCTCATAACTATAGGTTTTACACAATAAAGAGAGAATTGCAGAGAATAGAGATAGGAATTTGAAACTTTTGGTCAAAGTAGATGAGTTGGAACGATTCCCCAATGCAGCTGAATAAGATAATTTTTCCAACTCAGCTACATACCTTTATGTTTGAAATTCTCATCTCAATTCCCTGCAAATCTTTCTTTATTGAGTAGAGCCTTAACCCCTTAATGACAGGACTTAAAAAAAATGTGTATCCTTCATGACAATGGAAATTTTAATATCTGCAGTGTTTGTGTATAGCTGTAAATGTGCCCTCTCTCATTTACTGTTGCCACACAGATTACATGCAGTTTTCATCGCCATAGAAAGGTCATTCTTTATCATCCATTTTCATCATATTTAAATTTACTATGAAGAAAAAAATATAAAATCATAAAATGTGATGAAAAATTAAAAAAAACAAAAACAAAACAAACCCCATCGAAATAGTTTCTAATATTTGTCCTGCTTTTAGAAATACCTATATTTATGTTTTTGTTTTGTTTTTTTTTGCTAGTTATAGGGTTGTAACCAAAAAATGCATTTTTTTGTTTCCTAAACCATTTTCTCCTATAGTGTCCTTTTGATACCCAACCCTAATCATCACGCTAACTCCGCTCTAACCCTAACCCTTTGGTTAATTTTTGCTATTTTTTTGGTGTAATGTTGCTGACTGTCTATAGAGCACACATGTATCTTGGTTTTGAGCTGCCCCAACATGTGCCCGATCATCCATGTTGCCCACCCATTACATGCCCATCACCCACCCATTAGCTGCCCCATCACCAACATTTCACACCCATGACACGTCCCGTCACCCAAATTGCACACCCATTACATGCCCTGACACCCACATTGCACAGCCATTTCATGACCCATCACCCCAGGTCATGTCCCATCACCCACATTGCACACCCATTTCATGCTCCCTCACCCACATTGCACACCCATTACATGCCCCATCACCCACACATTAAATGCCCAATCACCCTATTACATGCCCCATTACATGCCACATCACCCACACATTACATGCGTCATCACCTTTAAAGGGACTCTACCACTTTGATAAGATGTAACTAGATAACCTGGTCAATTTAAACAAACATATAAATCATATGCCTCTGTTTTCTTTTTTATATATGATTGAATTAATTGCATATAAAAGGAAAAATAAAATGAGGTGTTTTTCTCCTGGCTCCATTTTGTGAATATTTCCCATGATGCAACATTGTCCAAAATTTTCTAGCCAGTCTCACTTTACAACTGTTGCCAAAGTCTGCATGATGATGCCATAAAATACTCCTCTGCTCTCTTACTGGCTCCTGTGTATCATAGTGGGCAGGATTAGGTGGCTGTTACTTATTTTTACCTTCCTTCCAACACAAAAGAAGAGATTAACCTGATCAAACAGGATCATAACTCCGCCCCCTTGTGATGTAATAGTTACATTACCCTCTCATTCAATGCAAGTCTATGGTCACCCAAAGTGAGAAATTTGTGCTGTCAAGTCACTAGGGGTGGCACCCAAGAACACTATATTTCACAAAATGGCGGTGCCCATATTTTATTAAATACAGTTACATAACAAAAGCAAAAGACGTATCAGAAATCAACAATGCGAAATAGAACCTTTTAATTTTTTGGTGGGAGTGTCCCTTTAAGGCCAAAAGTAGCTGATTTGAAATTAAGTTTGAAATTTCCATCTCAGTTCCCTGCAGTTCTCTCCTTATTGATTAGACCCTATGGTGTTAAAGGAGTCACAAATATTGATCCCCCACTAGTTGCTTATCTCTTCTAGTGGTTAATGTGGGGTACTATGCCTTTGCACCAGAACAGATGATCGAACCCCAATTAGTCCAGCATAGGATCATAAATTAATTTCATTCAAAGATGCTTATGAAAAATGCATACTCCAGGGCTACAATCAGTCATCTTTATTTTAGCCAATGCAGGGTGATGATGGTGTCACCCATCCATACTTTATACTGTGAATGCAGAGAATATCAAAAATTAAATATATATAGTATAGGCAATGGAAATGTATAAATTCAGATAAAAATGGGTTTTGAATGATTATTTGCGGTCTCCTTCTTATGACAACACCTAGTGTTTCTTTAACCCTTTCAGGACAATGTTTTTCTTTGTTTTGATGTCCGTACTGGACAATAGCTATTTTACAACTTCAGCTATGTGTGTACTTAAATAAAATAGCCTGCTTGCTTTTTAAATTAATTCCCCCATATCATATATTGTTTTTTTTAAGGACAGATAGGGCTATGACTTGAGACCATTTTTTTAAACTTAGCCTTTGAGTACTGTATACATTTTAATAAAGACTGTAAAAATGTTTAAAAAGGTGATTTTGTGTTTTTTTTTTTCTGTGAAAGTATCAGCAAATAGAGGTAACTAAGCAGGGAGGGGGAGCAAAAGTCTAACTTTTATTTGTGTAAAAAAAAAAATGTAAATAGAAGAAATACCGTATTTTCCGGCGTATATGACGACTTTTTAACCCCTGAAAATCTTCTCAAAAGTTGGGGGGTCGTCTTATACGCCGGGTACTGAGATTTACTTACCTATTTTCTGCTCTGTCTCCTCTCTCACTGTTAAGAACCCTGGGAAATTATGCAAATTAATTGTACAGGACATGTATGGGCGAGGGGGAGGCAAGAGATGACTGACGGGGGCTGGGGGGAGGGGCTTCAGGGGGGAGTTGATAAAAGCCCTGGAGCCTCTCTCCCCAGCAGCCATTTTAATCTGTAAACGCACCTGGTAGCAATTTTGCTGCTCTGGTGTTTCATTTCACGGCCCAGGCATGGAGATTGAGGCAATGCTCGCTGCCCTGAGGGCTGAGGCCCTTACAGATGGTGGCAGACGGTTGAGGCAGCAGTTTGCAGCGCTGCAGGTTGCTACACCCGCGGTGGCATCGCCTCCCACGGGTCCTCGTGGCGGGGCGCGGCGGGTGTCCCGTCCGCCCACTCGACTGAGCCCGGATGCCGGCTCCATCCAGCCTCACCGGAGCAGGAGTGGAGCTGGGCGAAGAAGCGGCCTTCGCCCGTCGGCCGCGCGGCCCGCTGCTTCCGGCAGCGGGCCTGCTATTGCAGCCACGCGACCATCCCCGGTGGCTGGTGGGAGTGGGGATCGCAGGCCGCGCCCCTCCCCTCGGGGTTTGGAGCGCGATGGACGGAGGACATCCAGGGCTGTGACCAGGTCCGGTACAGCCCTGCTACCTTCCCCCCCGCGTCCGGATGCGGGGCCTAGCAGGAGGAGGAGCGCTGATCGGCAGGCCAGGGTGGTGAGTAGGCCTCAGGGCCTAAAACGGGGGTCCCTTCGATTACCCTCCCGGGCGGGGGGCAGCAGGGAGGCTGTGGGCAGCTGCAGTGGGTCTTCTGGGGATGAGGATCCAGCCCTGGGTCTCCTTCTGCCCCCTACCCCGTCCCCTACTCCTACCCCTGTCACTACTTACCAGGTTCCCTTGGCTGGGCTTCTCTCTCCTCCTGATCTGGCGTTGTATTCACCTGTCTCTCCTTCACAGGCTCCAGCTACTAGTGCTGTGCCACTCCACGTCCCCCATCCTGCTTCCCAGGTTGCGGGTGATTCAGCGGCCTCCCGGGCCTCCACGCCGGCTCTGGGTGCGGTACAAGGAGACACTGGTGAGTCCACGGGGCAACCTGCGGCGGGGTTTTCGGGGGTGGGCGGGGTGGGGTCTGCCGTTACTCCTGCTAGTCAGCCATGGGTGGATTTGTTACATTGCCTGCGGGGGGCGATCGAGCAAGTGAGCCGGGTGGCGGGGCCTTCTGGTAGTGCGGCCCTGCAGGGCATCGATAGTACGCTGGGCGGTGTGTGGGGTTCCCCGGGGGGTTCACCGGGGGTGGTTTCAGGTTTGCCGGGCACGGCGGGGGTCCCACAGTCCCCCGCATTACTGCCCCCTTTGTTGCTGCCGGCGGCCACTGCTGCGGCACTCCCTGCGGTTCCCTTGTCAATGCCTAGTACATCGGCAGCACCGAGTACGTCGGCGTCACTGGTTGGGGCGGCTGATTTGACACACCCAGTGGCGCCAATGGCGCATGGGGCCGCGTATTTATGTTGGTCGGGCCCCTTAGGCCTTCATCTTAAGCCGGAGGTGAGGGAGCGCATTTGGAAGGGCGAGTAATCTATTCGCTCCTTCCCATGGAGGACGTTCCTCCTCCTGAGAAGGAGTTGAAGGATGCCGAGAAGGAGAAGGAGAAGTACCGTTATCGCAAAATCCCAAAGAATTATGGGAATTGGATTCGGGCTTTCTCCATCTTGGCCAGCGTCATTGGGGAGAAATCCCCTGAAAAATGTTGCTCCTTGTTTTGTTACCAGGATCAAATCTGGAATGCGTGCAGGATTTATGGGGGTCTCAGCTGGTGGCGCTATGATGAGCAATTCCGGCAACGGATTGCTTTACGGCCTACCTTGGGTTGGGATCAAATGGATGTGGGGCTGTGGCTGGCCATTATGACCCGGCCTGCCTCTCATCAGGGGGGTTTGACGTCCTTTCTTGGGGGGGGCGGGGGACTGGGTTCGCCCTCTCCCTCGGCCACGACCCAACGACGACCGGGAGGGTGCTGGCAATTTAATGAGGGTCAGTGCAAGTTTGGCGCCGGTTGTCGCTTCAAACATGAGTGTTCCGGTTGCGGGGGTAGCCACCCTGCCACCCGGTGCATCAAGCGTCAGAGAGGTGGGGACAAGTCTGACATGGGCGGAAAGGGGGATGACGCCGGTGGACGTCGGGGCAATGCGCCCATGGCTAAGCCGGTATAGGAATCGTAGGGCGGCGGACATTTTGTTGCAGGGGTTTGAGTTTGGTTTCAGGATCCCCTTTCAGGAACGGGAGGTTTGTTTGCAGTTGCGTAATTTGCGTTCAGTGGCCGAGCACCCTGAGGTGGTGCGGGATAAGTTGGCTAAGGAAGTGGCTCTGGGCCGTATGCCGGGTCCTTTTGTTTCGCCCCCGTTGGCCGCTTTACGGGTTTCTCCCCTGGGGGTGGTTCCCAAAAAGGAACCGGGAAAGTTCCGGCTGATCCAGCATCTGTCTTACCCCTATGGGGAGTCGGTTAACGACGACATTGATGCGGAATTGTGCCGGGTGTCATATGCGTCCTTTGATTCGGCAGTTAGGATGGTGAGGGCGGCAGGGGCTGGTGCTTTGATGGCAAAAACCGATGTGGAGTCGGCCTTCCGGCTTCTTCCGGTTCATCCAGACTGTCATCACCTCCTCGGGTGCCATTTTGAAGGGAAGTTTTCGGTTGACTTGTGCCTTCCCATGGGTTGTTCCATTTCCTGTTTTTATTTTGAGTGCTTTAGCACATTTTTGGATTGGGTAATCAGGGAGGAGTCCGGGTGCAGCTCAGTGATGCATTACCTGGATGACTTCCTGCTGGTGGGTCCCTCGGGTTTGCAAGTTTGTGGCCATTTGTTGAGGACGGCCCAGGTGGTTCTGGCTTCGTTTGGGGTCCCATTGGCGGCGGACAAAATGGAGGGTCCGACTACCTGTATTTCCTTCCTGGGCATTGAGATTGACTCCCTGGCCGGCGAATGCCGGCTTCCTCAGGATAAATTGTTGGGCCTTAGGGCGGACATTTCCAAGGCTTGCGGCTTGAGGAAAATTCAGCTCCGGGCGTTGCAATCTTTATTGGGGAAGCTCAACTTTGCCTGTAAGATTATGCCAATGGGCAGGGTGTTTAGCAGACGTCTGGCAGGGGCTACGGCGGGGGAGTGCAGGCCGCACCATTATGGCAGGCTAACTCGGCCCCTACGGGAGGATCTGGCGGTGTGGGATGACTTTTTGAGTAGGTACAATGGACGGTCGTTGTGGCAGGCTCCGGAGGTGTCCAACGCAGATCTCCATCTGTACACGGATGCCTCGGGATCCGTGGGCTATGGGGCAATTTTGGGGTCCCAGTGGTCTGCCGAGACCTGGCCCCCGTTCTGGGGTTCGGGGGGCCTGACAAAGAATTTAGCTTTTTTGGAGCTATTTCCTATTCTGGTGTCAGTGGTCCTTTGGGGAACTACGTTGAGTGATCGCAGGGTGGTCTTCCACTGTGACAACATGGGAGTGGTGCTGGCGGTGAATAACCTGACGGCTTCTTCCCCGCCGGTAGTTCGGCTGTTGCGGCTTCTGGTCCTTAACTGCCTTGATTTTAATGTGACCTTTCGTGCTGTTCATATCCCTGGGGTGCATAACGTAATTGCGGATGCACTTTCTCGTTCGCAGTGGGCAACGTTCCGGGCGGCAGCACCATGGGCGGACCCGGAGGGTATCCCGTGCCCGTCGACGCTGTGGGACCTTGGGTTGGGCGAATAGCACAGTGGGTTAGCCAGTCTGTCGCTGGATCCACATGGAAGCGTTACGGTAAAGTTTGGGGGGAATGGTTGGATCTGGAGTCGGCTCGTGGGGGTTTCAGGGATGATGGGGCTCGCTTGGAAGGTTTACTGTGGTTGTTGTGGCATTGGGACGCGGCTGGCGTGTCGCCCGCGGCAGTAACGGCACGGATGTCAGGCCTTAGTTTCTGGTTCAGAGCTTCTGGGCTACGGGACGTGACTAAGGAGTTTTTAGTGCGTCAGGCGTTGAAGGGTTGGAGGAGGGGCGTTCATTCCGTGGATTACCGTAAACCGGTGTCCGGGGCATTGTTGCTGGGCCTGTGCCACATACTGCCCGTGGTTTGCCACTCGCCTTTTGAGGTGGATCTGTTTTGGTTAGCTTTTTCCATGGCATTTTTTGGGGCTTTGCGTATTGGGGAATTGGTTAGCCAGGCAAAAACGAAACCAGGGGGTATACTGGCAGCTGATATGGTGCGGGAACCAGGTCTGGTGAGGTTTTTGATCAGGCGCTCCAAAACGGATATGCTTGGGGATGGGAAGTGGGTCTCCCTGTGAGAAGTCCCCGGTTCTATGGTATGCCCGGTGGCTTGTTTTGACCGGTACGGTTTGGTCCGACTGGCCGGTTCTAATTCATTGCTGGTGCACGCTGATGCGACTCCTTTGTCTAGATTCCAGTTTATTAGGGTCTTCCGTATGGCAGTTGAGGCCCTGGGCCTTCCAAGCCGAGAGTTTGGGGGTCACTCGTTCAGGATTGGTGCTGCGTCTGAGGCCGCAAGGCTGGGTTATGCTGAGCGGGCTATTAGGCAGATTGGGCGGTGGGAATCCCGCAGGTTTCTATCTTATGTCCGTCCGGCTGGTCTGATCTCGGTTTCCTCTGCTTTGAATTGACAGATGTTACGCCTAGGAGGGTGTGGCTTATAGGCCACTCGTACATATTCTGGGCACGGAGTCGGGCTGCCGTGCGACCTGGGGGAGAGTGCCTGGGCTTTCCGGGAGCCGTGGCGGACGTTCGGTGGTTCGGGTTCCGGGGTATGCGGTGGGTACGTTTGCTACCCGAGGTGGTTCAGCTGTCTCGGCTGTTGGGGCCCCCTGATATTTTACTTATTCTTTTGGGGGGCAATGATCTGGGTTCGGTCCCTCTGTGGACCCTGGGTGATACTATTAAAAGGGACCTGGCGAGGCTGCTGGTGCTCTTTCCTGGCGTGTCGCTGGTGTGGTCGGAGGTGGTGCCACGTAATTATTGGAGGTGTGCGCACAATCAGAGGGCGCTGGAACGGAGCCGGGTAAAATTGAATAAAAGAGTGTCTCGTTTTGTGTTGAGTGTGGGGGGCGTGACTATACGCCATAGGGTTTTTGAGACCGATGCGGCCAGGTATTTCAGGAGTGATGGAGTTCACTTAACTGAGGTGGGCCTTGATCTGTTTAACTTGGCGTTGCAGGATGGTTTGGAACAGGCCATGGCGGTGGTGGTGCGTAGTCCCCGCTGATTTAAGGTGTTAAACGAGCGGGTCTGTGGCGGGGGTTGGCTGTCCTTGCCAGTAGGGGATATGTTTTGGAAAATGAAGTTGGAGTTACTATAAGGAGAATGGTGCTCGGGTCCTCCCCTAACCTTAAAAGCAACATGGAAGTTGTTTGTATTGGACGTGCCCACTGAGCTAAGTGAGTCGGCTAGTGGTAAGCATTGTGGGAGAGATGGGCCAGGTGGAGTTATGGCATCTCAAGGGACAAGGAGGGGAGGCGAGCTTCTAGATTCTGGATTTGGTTGGAAAAAAGTTGCACTATGTAAATATATGGGTTGAAGTTTAAAATGGTTTTACTGGCAAGGGCTTAGTCATTTCGTCAGGCTGTATTCTGTTTTATACATATAAGTATTAAAGGATGGTGGTGGTTTATACAGCCTGATTTGTGTTTAATAAAGAAGTGCTGTGGCCTTGTTGTACCATCACAAGTCTCGTGTCTATTTATTGGAGGGAACATGGGCTGGTATGGTTATGGGGGTTTGTGGGGTTATGGTATGTCTCAGGAATCGGGCATCTATCCCCTCTGCATACATACAAGCGGGTGCGTGGCTGTGAGGGAAGCGTTGTGAGCTTCAATAAAGTCTGTTTAAACTTTTTTTTTAAACAAACTTTATTGACCGCGCGGCCTGAGGGGAGCTCACAACGCTTCCCTCACAGCCACGGACTGGCTTAACAGCGGGAGACAGAGCAGAAAATAGGTAAGTACTAAGGATTGGGGATTGGGGAAGGGGGGAGGAGGGTGGCAAACTCTATATTTTAACCTAAAAAGTTAAAATATAGATGCGATTTTTCCGGCTTATAAGACGACTTAGTTGGGGGGTCATCTTATACACCCAGTCGTCTTATACGCCGGAAAATACGGTAAGTGTTACTCAATGTTTCAGTGTATGTGTGTTTCAATGTGTGTAAGGTTGTGTGTGTATGTTTCAGTGTGTGTGTTTCAATATGTGTAAGTGTGTGTGTATGTTTCAATATGTGTAAATGTGTGTGTGTGTGTTTCAATATGTGTAAGTGTGTGTGTGCGGGTATGTTTCAATGTGTATAAGTGTGTATATGTGGTTCAATGTGTGTGTGGTTCAAAGTGTGTATGTTTCAATGTGTATAAGTGTGTGTGTGTGTGTGTGTGTGTGTGGTTCAATGTGTGTAAGTGTGTGTGTTACGGTCTGTGTAAGTGTGTCTTAAGTGTGTAATGGTGTCTGTGCAAGTGTGACAATGTGTATAAGGGTGTCTGTGTAAGTGTATGTTTGTGTGACTGTGTGTATTTATATGTTTAAGTGTATGTTTTAACTGTGTCTATGTAAGTGTGTGTGTATTTATGTGATTACAAGAATAAATAAAATCTGTGTGAATGAAAAGCTAGTATTGTGAACGACAAATACAAGATATTTCTGAAAATATAGACACTGCAGATTTCTAGCCCTTATGGTAGATCTGTCAGTACTAATATCATCTAATTATTGATTAAGCTAAGTAATTATAAACCTCTTGATTTATTTAAATTTTCATCTGCTATATTTTCTTTTTATTAATATTAAGTTGTATATCTGCTCTCACATACAATAATTCTGATCAATTCTATAATATATTAACAATTTTTATAAATTACACATTAACACAATTTAATATTTTGAAGATAAGTTTATAACCTAATAAATCCAAATAAAGGTTTATAGTATAAAATAAGCAAAATACTGTTTAAGTGTGACTGTGTGGCTGTGTATACATGTGTGTAGGTGTGACTGTGTATGTATGGCGATATAGTTCACGCCAAGGGGGTAGAGAACCTAGGTACATCCCTGCAAATGGGCGGCCCCTCAAGGCGGTCTCTGCAGCTTGGTGCTCTACTTCCCCTCAGACCTCAGTCAGAGCTTCTTGCTCTTTCCATGCACAGTGATGGCTCAGAGCATCAGAACATGACGATATGTGTGAAGAGATGGAGGCAGCGCTAACTGAGTTCTGAGATGAGATCAGGAGGGTCCATGGAAAAGGGACATGGGAAAAAACAAAGACATGGGGGTAGGAGGTATAGGAGAAGAGACATGGAGTAGGAGGTATAGGAAAAGAGACATGGGAGGAGACAGACATGGAAAAGGCATAGAGGAGGCAGACAGACAGAATTATGGAGCAAACAGACACATAGAGGGTATGGGGTGGGAGAGAGATACACATGAGGAGACAGATACAAGAGGCTTATGAGGAAGTAGAGACAGACATGAGGAAACAGATAAATAGGTGCCATTAGGAGTGAGAGAGACTGGGGGGAGAGAGAGAGACATGGGTGTTATGTGGAGTGTAGACAGACATGGAGGAGAGAAAGACAGGCAGATATTGTGGTAGTGGAGGAGAGACATGCAGAAAAGAGACTACCATCGGGAACAGAAAGACAGACATGGCAAAAGACATGGGGTATGAGTGGAGAGAGAGAGAGACTGACATGAGGGTATGGGGGGAAAGAGATACATAAATGATTGTATGGGTAGAGAGACACAGACATGAGGGTATTGGGAGAGCGAGAGACAGACATGAGGGTATGGTGAGAGAGAGACAGACATGAAGGTATGGGGAGAGAGAGAGAAATGTATGAATGTAGGAGGATAGAGAGAAATCCATGAGGGTATGGGGAGAGAGGGATAAATACATGAGGGTGTGGGGAGAAAGAGAAATACATGAGGGTATGGGAAGAAAGAGACAGATATGAGGGTATGGGGAGAGAGAGATAAATACATGAGGGTATGGGAAGAGAGAGACAGACATGAGGGTATGGGGAGAGACAGACATGAGGGTATGGGGAGAGAGAGACAGACGTGAGGGTATGGGGTGAGAGGGATAGACCTGAGGGGTATTGGTAGTGAGAGACACACGTCATGTTGGAATTTTATTATTTCTCCTTTCCAATGATGCTCTGCCAGACTAATGGAAGACTTTGGCTGGTTGGGCAACATGGGAACAGTAATTAAAACTAACTCTGGTCAGCAAAACGTATCCCATATTGCTAGCTGAGCATCACAGAAATAAAACCACTACACAGTGTTGGGGCCAAATATATTTATCTTTATTTAAAATTAAAGTTTGTGTTTGTCCTTTATATCAAAATTAAGTTGGTGTCCCCCCCCACCCCCCTCCAAATATTGAAATGGGCATGTCTGGAACAGACTAATATAAAGGGGAGGAGTTAGTAACATAGCCACTGCCACCTAGAGCGCCCCAAAAAAAACCTGCACCCAGGCGCCTGTGACCCTAGGATCGGCCCTGTAAGGTTGGCATGTGTTACCCTAGCCATCTGATTCAATAGGATGTGTTCAGAAAAGCTGCAATCAAGTGATTGTAATGAATGCATCATACAAGACCAAAGGCAGTGCAAAAACATTCTGCTGGACACAGCAAAGTACAGATTACACCACAGCCTTAATGGATATATAATGCACATGATAGTACTATCCTGCAATATTTGTCAGTCATTTAAAAAGGGAAAACACAGTAATGAAGGAGAGGCAACTAGCGAGCTACTCTAGGGCGTAAACTATTTAAAAGGCTGCAATGATAATTAAACTGATGCCCTCACATACAAAGGAGCTGAAGCTCTCTTTCGCATCACAGACAGGATTAATCAGACCAGAGTGTTAGCAATGAAGTCACATTACCAAGCCCAACCTTTTATGACCCATGGATAGAAGCAGGCCTTTGCTGGGAGGAGGCAATGACCTACAGTACCCTCTACAGAACCCCCAGAGACCAACATGAAGACAATGAGCCTCACAACCATTTGAGCACCCCCAACAAAATAGATAACTACATGTAATAGGGGGCACAATTTTGCATTCTTGCCTTGGGTGCAGAAACAGCTAGCTACAACTCTGAGTTACCTAATATTAACCTCAGGACTGCCAGGAACTAGCGGATGTCACTGGTATTAACCATATCACTACCACAAAGCTCACAAATCATTAACCTTTGAAATGTGTGTCCACAAAAATGCCAGAGTTAGAACTGGGTTCCCAGTGCAAGCAAATGCATAAAATGAGAAAAATATCCATTAACCCCTTAAAGGGAAAACGTTATTTTGTGGCCCTAGTTCCACCAGGTCTACAGTCTTTCATATTTGCTATTGGTGTAGAAAAGGGCATTGGTTCTCAGAAAATGACAAAAAGATTGCAGAAGATACCTCCTTTTAAAAAAAAATTCCAGTAATTGCACAATGATCCAGTAATTGCAGAGTAATCATGTATTTTTAATGGTACATGCCAGTTTATTTCTAACTAGCAGGCAGGCTATGTGGTTTGCAACTAGGTCCCCTCTGCTGATCCCATGTAAAAACGAGTCTTAGTGTCAGGTTTGCTCTGGAAAGTGGATGCTAAATCTAAGTAAAACAAGGGTTAGAAAATATATATAGTGTCCCTTTAAGGACTAGCAAAGAGTTTTATAACCATGTAACTAAGCATAGAAAAATATGTATAATGCACATTAAAATTGTTCAGTAAAAAATAGTGTGTGCTGACAGGAGAAAAAGAAAAATATGGTCACCAACTCACACTTTTAAATAAGGCATATTTTGGGGCTCCTTCAATGGCCATTGAGCAACACTCCGAACGCATCGCCCCCGTGCCTATACCAGCAGTAACCCTTTAGGAGTATCCCTGCATCAGCAAGATCTTTTCAAGTTTGTTTCAAGCTAAAAGTTTTTTCAAAGACTGCTCATGAACTCTCACAGACTCTATATTTTTACTATCAAGATAGACGGTATTCCTACATCTGGGTGAGATAATTGCCAAGTCTACTAAATTGCTTTATTTGTTTACTATTATTTTCGTTTTTTTCTTGTTGTACTGATGCAGTTCCCTTGATTTATTTTGCAAGAGGCATTACCTGTGGACCTCTTTTTCCCACATCATTTATTTTTTCTACTTTTTCTCCCTTTTTTCTCTTTTTGTTACTCTTTTCCAGTGGTTGGCCATTTACTTTACCTTATTTATACTGTTGTCCAGTTATTTTTTGAGCCCATCTTAACCACTACTCCTCTCCACTATTTTTTCTTTTCTTTTTTCTTTTGTTGTCTAATATCTATTGTGCTCTTACTCTAATTTTTTACATTTTTTCATATTACCTTTACTAGTTCTTTATTATTATTATTTTTTTTGATTATCTGCTGTGTTCGTATCTACAGTTCGTTTTAAACTCCTGCTTTTTTTCATTTTTTCCTGTTTTTTTCCTATTTTTGTCTATATCAGTACTACTCTATATACTGTTATATCTCTCCTACTAAATACCTATTTTTGATTGTCGCTACGGTACTATACTTTCAATAAAATTATTTTACCTTTATACTTTCAGTGTGCATATCTGCTTCTTTTTGATAATTTGTTTTCCGATATTTGTGCTCCTTAGGAGAGAGCATACAAACAGTCCGTTGCATTGCACCTGTACCTATAATATATCCTAGGTCGGCAGTTCTCAATCTCCCAATATTTTCATATTACATAGTTAAGTGGGTGAGATGAAATTCTCCTTATGTGTCAAATTCTTACCTGCATGTATAATCTTCCTCCTACATTTGCACCCATGCCTTCCCTGAACCAACTGAGCAGGACACATCAGGAGTAGTGTTGAGCGAACCCGAACCGCACTGTTCGGGTTCGTACCGAACTTTACGGCTTTTGGACCCCGAACCCGGACATTTCACTGTATGTCCGAGTTGGAGTTCGGGGTTCGGCGATTACATTGTATGGAATGCTATTGGCTTTCTATAAACTGAAATAGAGTCCCCATTCATAAGAAATTCTTATGAATGGGGACTCTATTTCGGTTTATAGAAAGCCAATAGTATTACATGTATTCTATAAGCCAAAAGTCTATAAACCGAACAACATTCAGTTTATAGACTTTCGGTTATAGAATAGCAATAGCATTACATGTACTCATTACATGGCTATTGGCTTTCTATAAACCGAAATAGAGTCCCCATTCATACAAATAGGTCAATTGACCTATTCGTATGAATGGGGACACTCACCCACATTTTACTTCATTTTGCAGCCCTTTCCAGGACTTTTTTAGAGGCATTTTAGTGGTCAAAAGTTCGGGTCCCCATTGACTTCAATGGCGTTCGGGTTCGAGGTCAAGTTCGACCCCGAACACGGACTTTTTTCCGAAGTTCGGCCGAACCCGAACATCCAGGTGTCCGCTCAACTCTAATCAGGAGTAAACCAATAATAACCTCTGTCCAATACACAGTGCCTGTTTGGTGCACACGCTTGCACTTGCCTTGTCCACACCAATACTAGATAGGGTGTAACCAGTGTACACTACATGGTACACATAGCCAAAGCCATGTATGGATCCAATTAATACACCTTTTGTTTTTATTAACCTCCTGCCAGCCAGCACACACAATTTTTTTTACTGAAAATGTTTAATGTGCAGTATGCATATTTTTCTCTGCTTAGTTACATGGTTACAAAACTCTTTGCTAGTCCTTAAAGGGACACTATATATTTTTGTAACCCTTGCTTGACTTAGAATTAGCATCCACTTTCCAGAGCAAACACATACAAGAACCTGAAAATTCATGCCTGAACTACGATGTGTGTGGAAATAAAATGACTACCCAACACTTTGACAAAAGCTGGTGGTAGAATTAGTACATGGAAAGTTAAAATGCCACCATTTGAAATACCCTATGACATGGCTTACCAAACTTAACTGTCTTTTAGGAGCCAGCAAAAAAATCTAGGAGACAGACAACGGCACATACACACAATCACACACAGTCACATACACTCATACATTCAGTCAATCACACACATACAGTCAGTCGATTAAACAGACATAAATTCAGTCACACACACACAGTCACACATTGACACACACACAGTCAGTCACACGCACACACAGTCAGTCACATATACACACACAGTCAGTCACACACACATATAGTCAGTCAGTCACACACAAACAGTCAGTCACATACACACACACACACACACACACACACTGTCACTCATACTCATACACACACACAGTCAGACATACAAGTCAGTGGTTTTCTTTTATCCTAAGCAGTTTTGTCTTTTATCTATCATGTCCCCCTACCCTGGTGCTATACGTCATTACAGGGATGGGGGCATTTTCAGTACACGTTGGTCTGTGCCTCTTACAAAGGCACAAATATTCATTGCTTCCAGCCCTGCACTCGGGCAATGGAGCGTGCACCATGCTCCATTGCCCGAGTGCAGGGCTGGAAGCAATGAATATTTGTGCCTGGATACACAGACTTCCTGCTCTGCCCCCTCACGCACCGTGAGGGGGCAGAGCAGGAAGTCTGTGTATCCAGTGCACAAACTCCTTCACACGCCGGATTATTAAAGTGTTTTGTTTTTTTTAAAGATCCCAGCGGTGAGTGCACCATGCGGGGCACACTTTACCGGGGCGCCAGGTCTGATTTCCTGGTTGCCATGGCGACCTTGGCCCAGGGTTTGTCGAGCCCTACCCTATGATGTCTAGTTTTCAAAATATATGGTTTGATGGATAAAATACATTGTCTGGTTTCAAATATGTCCCAAATGGGTGTAAATTTCAGGTTGGAAATGTACACCTCTCAAATGTCACCTTTTAACCCCCAAACAAGCCAACAATCCTATGCATTGGTGGTATCCCTGTATTCAGGAGATGTTGCTGAACACATATTGATGTATTGTTTGGCAGTGACACATAACAGGACCTGTAAATTCTTTTTTTTTTTAAATACTCTTTATTAAATAATTTTCACATTTTTTTCTCTACAAGAGAAAGAGGACAAACAGACAGTTAACTAACAGTGACAATAATTTACAATACATTACAATGTTGTTAAAAATCTGTAACTGTTACTTTTTAGAATTCTCAGCATTATATTATATAAAAAGAGTTTCATTTATGATCCTAATAGTTATACAAATGCATACATATATATTGGAGAGGTATCCACTGGGGTGAAACCTTTTCTCTTCCCTGATCTCTTTTTCCTTATTTCTCCCTTCTCCTTTTCTTTTTCTCTCCTCTCTCTTTTTAATTACATATTCATACACTGTTAATTTAATTCACTGGATATACATCAACAAAACAACAAAATTCGGATTGGAGAGGGTGGACAGACTGGGCACGAGAGAGAAAAAAAAGACATTCTCATAGCGCAAAGGATCTTTTCTACACATCTACGTAAGTGATTCCAATTTTGCTTTCCAACCATCATAAGTCATGTATTTTTTGTTAGACAGTTCATTTGACCAACTGAGTTCCCTCTCCATATATAATTGATGTCTAATTTGTTTAAATAATGATTTTTTACAGATGCTAAACAATGAATAGCTAGAGGTTGAAGCTATTTTCTTATTGCTTTGGTTTTTAAATGAAGAAGAGCTAATTCTGTGATCTGAGGTATACTCTTACCGGAGATAGAATAAAATATATTGTAAGCCCAACTCCACAACCTCTCAATCATCAGATATGGTGGAAAGATCCCTCTGACCCCACACATCTCCAACAACTAGAAGAATAGTTTGGAAACATCTTAGTAATTCTGTTGGGGACATGTACTACCTATTAGCGATTTTTGTTAATACAGTGGATAATTGGATAGTTGGAGCTGCAAATTCATGCCTAAAGTATAATATATGTGAAAAAAACACAAAAAAGTTAAAATTCCACCATTTGAACTACCCTTGGGTGTCTAGTTTTCAAACATGTATGGTTTAATGGCGGTAAAATACATTGTAGGGTTTCAAAAATGTCCCAAATGGAAAATGGGAGCAGCTGACTACATGTCAAAACTCCAAGGTAGAAATCCAAAACACACAACTCCCATATGTTGCTTTTCAACCCCCAAACAATCCAACAAACCTATGCATGGGTGGTATCCCTGTACTAAGGAGATGTTATTGAACATGTATTCAGGTGTTGTTTGGCAGTACCCCTTTACGTTTTGAGTACATTTATACCTGAATTGCACTGGTGTGAAAAAAATCATCAATTTTTTTATATCTGGCACAGTTTACCCTGACTTGTCTAGTTTTGACAAATATGTACATGTGGGGGGTGATTCAGGAATTCATGACTTGATATCAGTGTTACAATGTTATCATGCCACCGCTAATGGGCTACTTCTAAACTCAGGACAAATAATACAAAGTATTTAGCACTTTTTTTATTAGCATTTGTAGAGGAGTATGTACGAGTTTTCAAATAAAAGTCAGAAAAAAGTTTTCAACATATTTTATTAATTTTTATACATAAAATTATATGATATGATAAAAATAAGATGCATATCGTACAGACATCCACTGGATGCCCCCACTAGCTACCATGGATATTGGAGTAGCTGGTGGATGTCTGCTCTTCCACCGGTCTTCTATGACGGTGGTCAGTCATAGAATTCGGAAGTGTCGGGCAGTAGTGGAGGATGTCTGCACATATCTTGCAGACATCCACCGGCTGCCCCTACTAGGCACCAGGGAAATTGGGCTAAGTCTGGGGGGGTATTGGGGGAGGGAGG
Source organism: Pelodytes ibericus (assembly GCA_036172795.1). Taxonomy (NCBI): domain Eukaryota; kingdom Metazoa; phylum Chordata; class Amphibia; order Anura; family Pelodytidae; genus Pelodytes; species Pelodytes ibericus. The sequence continues at coordinate 216,921,753 of CM069857.1, read as the reverse complement.
GGGGGGGGGCAGAGGCAGCATGCACTAAGTCTGGGGGGGGGGGGGGGGGCGGGATCAGGGGCAGCATGGGCTATTCAGGCTTTTAATTTTTTTCCTAAAGGAATATCAAAAGTTTGGGGGTTTGTCTTATAATCAGGGTCGTCTTATAATCGAGCACATACGGTAGTTGTGTAACATGCAGGGATTTGGTTTTATAGATGTCTAATATATGAGAATCTGGCTGTAGAAATGTGAAATATGTAGGGATCCTGATGTGTTGAAGTGAAATATGTAAGGATCTGGATGTATAGATGTGTAATATCCACAGATCTGGAAGGATCCAGCTCTGTATACATTAAATATGCAAAGATCACATATATTTATAAGATATAATGTTTGGATCCAGTGAGGATCCGGCAGATCTAGGCCTTTTACCCAGTTCAAAAAAAAAAGTCGGACAGAAAAATGGAGCTCCCCTTATCTTGACCAGCAGGTGCTATGTCCATGCTTGCAGTAGAGCAGAGACCAGCCAGGCAGAGGGAAGCACTGAACACATCACCCAGCTGAGTTGCCTGAAGATTCCCTCCTCCCTGCACTTTACCCTCCTTATGTACTTCCTGTTCCTGCTGCACAGGCTGTCTCACCTCCACTACATCCAACATGATACAGCTTCTCCTATCCCAGGTATCCCAGCAGTCTCTCTCTCCTCTGTTTTTGTCCCTCTCCTCTTGCCATTACCTGTGTCTCTTTCCCTCACCTCTGTCTCCCTCTGTCTCTTTCCCTCTGTGTCATTATGTTGTTTTTCACATATATCTCTGATCAGTGTCTATGAATTCTAGCTAGATTCTGATTGGCTACACACTGAATTTATATCATGCAGAATGTACACAGCAGCATGAGGTGGATATAGAAATATTTTTGAACAATCTTTAACTATACATTATAAAATATTATTTATAATATAATTGTTTTGTCAGTGTATTTAATAATGTTTTATTCACTATAAAGTCTCTCTCTCTCTCATCGTCACTCTTGTCTGTCCCTCTCTTTCCCCCTCTGTGTGTCACTATTATCTGTACCTGTCTCACCTCTCTGTGTCACTCTCCCTCTCACTGTTGCTCTTGTCTGCACCCCCCTCTCCTTTTGTATCACTTTCTTATATGTTGCAATGTCTCCCTCCCTGGGTTTCTCTCTTTTTCCCTCTCTCTCTTCATCATAGCTGCCGTGGACTAAAACTCCTATGATACTCAGCCAGTTAAATTACTGTCTGAGTGCCAAGGAAATAAGTTAATAATAAGAGAAGGCATACATTTGCCAAATTTTAGCCATCACCACTATCATTGTAGGGGAAACTTTGGGTGCAGTTCATAACTCATGTCTGTCACTCCATTTGCTGTTAACTACATTACCCATGATGCTCAAACAGTATTATGTTATTTTGTCTGGTTGAGCATCATGGTACTATAGTTAACAGCACAGGGAGTGACACAATAACTGTGACCTGCAGTTCTCATAATGTAGGATGGATAGTCTACAACAGTTGGATATACTGATGAGAGCTAAAGTTTACTGCCATCTATGCCGTGTCAACTACGTACTGATGAGAGCTATGAAGGCCCAACTATATACTGATGGCAGTTATGCTGTCCCACTGTCAATGTATTTTTAACTATATGCTTACTGGAGCTTGTTGCAGCAACTCTGCTGGGCTAACTTTATAGTAATGGTAGCTATGCCTTACCATTGTCTATCTCTCCATAACTGTGTTCAGATAGTTCTTCTGTATCTCCTTTCTTCGCACAGAGTTTCTGTACCAATGTTAGTAGCTGATAATTATATATTGGTTAAAGCTATCTTGTCCCATGCGACTAACGCACACAAACGGGCCCACTCTCTGCCACCATCACATGCTATACACTCTCTGCCACCATCACATGCTATACACTCTCTGCCACCATCACATGCTATACACTCTCTGCCACCATCACATGCTATACACTCTCTGCCACCATCACATGCTATACACTCTCTGCCACCATCACATGCCATGCACTCTCTGCCACCATCACATGCCATGCACTCTCTTCAACCATCACATTCCATGCACTCTCTGCCACCATCACATGCCATGCACTCTCTGCCACCATCACATGCCATGCACTCTCTGCCACCATCACATGCCATGCACTCTCTGCCACCATCACATGCCATGCACTCTCTGCCACCATCACATGCCATGCACTCTCTGCCACCATCACATGCCATGCACTCTCTGCCACCATCACATGCCATGCACTCTCTTCAACCATCACATTCCATGCACTCTCTTCAACCATCACATTCCATGCACTCTCTGCCACCATCACATGCCATGCACTCTCTGCCACCATCACATGCCATGCACTCTCTGCCACCATCACATGCCATGCACTCTCTTCAACCATCACATTCCATGCACTCTCTGCCACCATCACATGCCATACACTCTCTGCCACCATCACATGCCATGCACTCTCTGCCACCATCACATGCCATGCACTCTCTGCCACCATCACATGCCATGCACTCTCTGCCACCATCACATGCCATGCACTCTCTGCCACCATCACATGCCATGCACTCTCTGCCACCATCACATGCCATGCACTCTCTTCAACCATCACATTCCATGCACTCTCTGCCACCATCACATGCCATACACTCTCTGCCACCATCACATGCCATGCACTCTCTGCCACCATCACATGCTATACACTCTCTGCCACCATCACATTCCATGCACTCTCTGCCACCATCACATGCCATGCACTCTCTGCCACCATCACATGCCATGCACTCTCTGCCACCATCACATGCCATGCACTCTCTGCCACCATCACATGCTATACACTCTCTGCCACCATCACATGCCATGCACTCTCTTCAACCATCACATGCCATGCACTCTCTGCCACCATCACATGCCATACACTCTCTGCCACCATCACATGCCATACACTCTCTGCCACCATCACATGCCATACACTCTCTGCCACCATCACATGCCATGCACTCTCTGCCACCATCACATGCCATACACTCTCTGCCACCATCACATGCCATGCACTCTCTGCCACCATCACATGGCATGGTGTTTATGGAATATTGAACTGTGTAGGGTGATTTGGTGGTATATGGCAATGTAGAAATATAGCACTGTGGAAAGTGATGAGGAGCATGCATGCCATTGTTTAAAACAAGGATAGCTCTGTATGATAAATGTAGTAATGTCTGTCCTGCAAGGAACACATTATTTTTTTGTTGGTCGCAAATAATTTGGCAGTGCCCCTCCCTGAGATCAGACTCTTGATCCACCCCTGTCATAGACTGAAATCCATGTTATATACTGAAATCAATATTTCATATACTGAGATCCATGTCCTATAATGAAATATGTCATATAAAGAAATCCATATGCTGTATACTGAAATTTATATATCATATACTGAAATCTGCCCTACTGTGATCAGATCACACAGAAATACACAGACTTCATGATAGTGTCAGATACAGAGCAGCAGTGCTGCTGTGTGTGTGGAGAGGGAGAGAGACTCAACCTCCTTCTCTAAACTCCTCCTCCTCTGATCTAATTTAGGAGAGGACTGTCTCCGAGAACACAGCAGCCAGCACGTCTGTGTTCCGTGTAAACACTGTTGACATCACAGGGGGTTAACCCTTTCAGGTAGGTCCCAGTCACTGTGCCCAAATGATCAAATCACAGTGTATGATCAGATCATTTGAGATTTTACACTGCTGCAAGCAACTTGTCAAAAGTAAAATATAAAGTGACAGTGCACAGCACTCCAAAAGCAAGCACATTTTCTGGCATACCACTAGAGTTGCAAAACTACCAACATGTATTTCAGACATAAATGTGTAAAAGTTCTGACTTTTACATACAAGGAAGGGAAAGCAGTCTTTGTAAAGGATGCATTCCTTACCTTACATGTAAAAGTCGTAACTTTTACAGATATAACTTTTACAGTTGCTTGATCACCCATTATTTCAATCACACAAATAACCGAATCATAAATGTTTACAAGTTCTGACTAATACATACAAGGAAGGTGAAACAGTATTTGTAAAGGTTGCTTTCCTTTCCTTGTGTGTAAAAGTCAGCATTTTTCATATATAAAACTTTCCCACGCAGGACTTTTATATTTCTCGCTCTAAAATATAAAGCGACAGTGCGCAGACCTTCTATCATGCACATCCTCTGGCATATGCCTAGGGTTGCTGGATCATCCGTTATTTCAACCAAACATATACATTTTGCATATATGTGTAAAAGTTTTACATATGTGTAAAAATTCTGACTTGTTTCTGCTGGGCACCATCACAACTTCACCTTCCCATGTCCATAAAATCAGGGCCGCCATCTGAACAAATGGTCAGGGCGCCCACCTCCCCCACTTTCTACACCACATCTCTTGCACCAACACCCACTTGGCATCTACAGGACATGCCACATTGTACACCCAGGACTTACCACAGCCGCCACCCACGTTGCACCCACAGGACTTGCCCCAGCACCCACATTGCGGCCCTGTATAGAGTGATTAATCACAGCATATGACAGCATTTCGACCAACACGAAAAGAATACAAAAATAGCTGGTTGAATTGGCAACAGATTGACAGACTCTGATGCCCAATTCGCTGCTGCCGTCAGCCTCTTGGATATATTTACGAAAAGAAAGAACCCAAGTCCAACTATCTGTGTTCATGAAAGTCCCACGGGACAGAAGGTAAACAAGATGTCTTTACGTTACCTATGGGGGGTATGTTTATTGGGGGGTGGGTATTTTTAAGGTAGTTTGGCCCACAAAACTACAAGGAGCGTGGTGTAATAGCACATATGTGTGGTGTCTATTTATTCATGACACATAGATTAACCAGATTAACAATTGGTATTGTTTTTGTTTTATAATGGTTGTTAATGTTGTTGGACTTACAAGAAGGAGAGTAAGAGGTCTTTATGTTCCCCAAGGGGTGTGCTTTTGGGTAAATTATGGTTTGTGGGGGTTATTTACAGGGTGTTTAGCCCCCACAACCGTGAGGAGCGCATATACCTTTTTTGGTAATAGTCTAAAAATGTCAGTGGTTTGCACAGATTTGCCATCTATTAGTTTGGGGACCCAGTAATGCTATTATACTACACAAGTGTGGATTCTATGTACTAAGGAGACACAGGAGATTCACATTTGGTATCCTTTTGGTTTTTCAAAATGGCCCTGCATGAGTAATTTACTCCAAAATGTGAAGAAACAGTGAAAAAGAAAAGGAAAAAAAGAAAAAGGTTATGATCCAGAAAACGTTGTCAGTGCTGTGTGACACACGAGAACATGAGTAAGAGGTCTGTGTGTTCCCCTAAGGCAGGGCTCGACAAACCCCGGGCGCCAGGTCGCCATGGCGACCAGTAAATCAGACCTGGCGCCCGGGTGCTGTTTGTCACAGGGAGCCCTTGCCGGCTGCCATGCGTTTTACTTTCAGCGCGAGGGGAGAAAGTCTGTGCGGATCACACAGACTGTGAGCTCCGCCCCCTCGCGCAACACGCTGCAGTGCCGATTGTCACGTGACAACACGGCACAGGAACCGAAAGAAGATCGGGCTCCAGCATAAATGTCCCCCTCCCCTGCAATGAGGTAAGCAGCAGGGAGGGAGGACACCATAAGAAATACATTTTTGTTCTTTGGTCTGTGTGTATGTATGTGTGAATGTAACTGGCTGTGTATGTATGTGTGAATGTAACTGGCTGTGTATGTATGTGTGAAGGTAACTGGCTGTGTATGTATGTGTGAATGTAACTGGCTGTGTATGTATGTGTGAATGTAACTGGCTGTGTATGTATGTGTAAATGTAACTGGCTGTGTATGTATGTGTGAAGGTAACTGGCTGTGTATGTATGTGTGAATGTAACTGGCTGTATGTGGTGTGTGTGTGTGTGTGTGTGTGTGTGTGTGTGAATGTAACTGGCTGTGTATGTATGTGTGAAGGTAACTGGCTGTGTATGTATGTGTGAATGTACCTGGCTGTGTATGTATGTGTGAATGTAACTGGCTGTGTATGTATGTGTGAATGTAACTGGCTGTGTATGTATGTGTGAATGTAACTGGCTGTGTATGTATGTGTGAATGTAACTGGCTGTATGTGGATGTGTGTGTGTGTGTGTGTGTGTGTGTGTGTGAATGTAACTGGCTGTATGTGGTGTGTGTGTGTGAATGTAACTGACTGTATGTGGTGTGTGTGTGTGTGTGTGTGTGTGTGTGTGTGTGAATGTAACCGACTGTATGTGGCGTGTGTGAATGTAACTGGCTGTGTATGTGAGGTGGGTGTATGCGACTGTCTCCGTGCGTTTATGATATTGTGATGTGCCGTTGTCTGGCTCCTAAATTTTTTAGCTGGCTCCTAAAACTAAATTAAATTTGTCAAGCCCTGCCCTAAGGGTTGTGCTTTTAGGAGCTTTTAGGAATGATATGGTTTGTGAGGGTTATTTTTATGTTTTTGGGCAGTTTAGCCCAGAAAACTGTGAGGAGTGCATTTTTGGTAAAACTTTGAAAATGTTAGGAGTTGACACAGTTTTGTGATCCATTGCTTTGAGGGCCTTTTGAGTCACCGTATTAGGTGTTATACCCCATGTATATGTGTGGGGTTTTCTTATTCAGGAGACATACCATTTCTAATTTGTGAAAGATATACTACTTCATATAGTGATGTTTTGGAATTATGTTAAAAACTATTCTGTTTAATTGTTATGTGGAGTAGAGCTTTCATTGAATAAAGTAATGTTGACATTATTACAGCCTGTGTGTTCTTTCTGAACATACATACTTATGTATGATTATATAAATGTTATATATTGCCATGTCATTGTAATCTAGTCCATGTACGTATATCATGTACAATGTATACCATGTACGTAACTTTACAGTCTAAAAAATGCCATTTGAGCATTTCATGGTCGTGTTCATAATAAATACTGTAAGCATACTGCATATTTAGTATCGTTTTACTCAGGGAAGTAATAGTTTTGAAAACCTAATTCTATTCACCAACTTGATGTATTTTATTAATAACACAGAGGAATACATAGTTGCCAACATCGGCCATGTTTCCAGGGACACCTTATTGTTCCACATGCTGCAGGAAGAGCCTGTAAAGTGCAGCCCGGCAGTATGTAGGATGTATATACGCACAGACACAATCCAATTGATTAATCATGCTAGGTCCTATGAGATCTCCACCCTGATTAATTAATTGGATTGTGTCTGTACGTATATCCATCCTACAGATTGCCGGGATGTACATTGCATGGTCTTTCTGCAGGATGTGGAACAAATACGTGTCCCTGGAAACATGATCGATGTTGGCAACTATGGAAATATATTGAGGAGAAATGTTAAAAAACAAAAATATATGGTCATTATGACATCATATCTTGTCATGTGATGTAAACTGCACTCCTCCTGAAAGAAACATATATATATATGGTGTTCTATCCTTGTTAAAGCAAAGTACAGCAAAATTCCAAAAAAGGGCCTCCCAAGAGGGAAAATGTCGTTTTTCTTCTGGCACTCAAAGGGTTGAACCTGCTGATCAGTGATGCCGGAAGTAGCACACAGCAGAGCTGAGTGATAACAGTGAATCTTTACACAACAAAATGTTTGCTCTCTACGGTAAGTGTTCGGGTGTAAACGGAATAGTATGAATACAGAGATTAGATTACCTAGTACAGCTAGCAACAACTTTTGCAATGAGACTGGATCAGATGCATTAAATAACTCTACAGTGTTTATTGTTTGCTACTGATGTAGAAAACGCATTTATTTTCTGAAAAGGACAGGACTTCCTCTTTTTTTACATTTCCAGTATTTGTGAGAGTTATTTCATAGAAATGGATACACTAGGTAACTTGTTGTGCAGATCCTCAAAACAATGAAAATGTAGTAATGTTTTGTTTACGCCAGGTTAAATTAATTTCTTATTAACTCAATAAAACGGCATTCAAGTTCCAGATCAATATGGTTATCGTTAAATAATAAAGTTCTAATCTGTTAGGTGCCATTAGCCATGTTGCTAGTATCCAGTGATCCTGGTGTTTCTAAAGCTTATGTACCCTGTAAAAATAACAATTGCAAAGTTTCATTTTAGTGCCTAAATTAGTACCTGGAGACTGCAGCTGCTGCAGGGAAATCTCAGAGTATGGTGATTACTGGTGATATGCTCAGATGCAAGGAACCTGCATCAGGAAGCACACAATAAGGTGGTAGGAGGACTTGTGATGCCACTGCATAGTCTTCAGCTAATGGGCATTTGGCGACGGCATCATGATGCATCTCCAGAGCAGGCATGACTGGCTCAGATGCCAGGAGGACGTGCAATGCTATCCGACAAACTTTCACTAGCATTAGTTTGGGGACGGCATCGCACATCTTACAGGTCGGGGGTTGGGGATCTATCTATTTAGAGACTCTGCGAATGCCTCAAAGTTAAACAAACAACTGGGTGGGATGTAAGAAATGCTGGCATGGTTATGACCAGGGGAAAAAATTATGGTAAGTAGGAATAAATGTAGCTTTTACCTGGCCACCCATGGCGGCATTACCAATGGGTAATACCCAAGCTTATCATCAGAGGAGATGATATTGCTGAGCGAACAGACGTGAAAGAGTTTCCTCCCAAAAAAAGATATATTTTAAAACAGAGGCATTCAACATGCGTCCTGTGGTTCAAATCTGACCTGCTGGACATCGAGGTGTTGCCCACATGAGATCTGCAGTGTTAACCGCCCTTTGAACAGCACAATAAAGTTATGGAACTCACTGCTAAGATATCAAATACAATAGTTTTGTATTTTACAAAAATGGTCTGGATGGTTTTTTTTTTAGAACATGCTGCAGACAGAGCATGCAAAGTGCAGCCCAGCAGTATGTAGGATGGATATACACACGGACAGAATCCAATTAATTAATCAGGGTGGAGATATCATAGGACCTACCATGATTAATTAATTGGATCTGTATGTGCGTATATGCATCCTACATACTGCTGGGCTGCACTTTGCATGCTCTGTCTGCAGCATGTGGAAGACATATATGTCCCTGGAAACATGAACAATGTTGGCAACTATGCATTCACCCTAAAAGGGACAGTGTAGTCCCCAAACTCACTTTGGTGCAAGATGAAGATCACCGTTTTTATAATGCACAGGATTTTATCCCTGTGTGATTTGATGCAGGCATTCTGTATAAATCACATTTTTACTATTTGACTCAAGCCCTTCCCAGTGATTACTTTGCATGTTCACTGCAGGTGCGGCAGCACTGATTCTATAGACTCTGAGGACATAAAGTTTTGTTTTATATAGTCACTTCCTGTCCTCCTCAAATTGAGTCTATTGAGAGGCCTATGAGTGACCTTGCTCTTGTACACAGTAGGATCTCATAACAGTGTAACACATTGTATGATGACATCACTAGAGAGACAGGATATTCCATTCCTTTGAATGGTTCCTGCAGCAAAAAAAAAAAAAAAGGAAATGACTTTTACTCATCTAGTGTGGGCAGTCCTTGTTTCTTGCAAATTTCTTGTAATTTCACAATTTCTTCTAGCTGTAAGTATTTTATATTTTAAGAAATGCAAAATTAAGACATGCATTTTAAAGTACTTTGAAAGCACATTAATATGCATTAATATTTGGAAGATGCCTTTTGGGCACAAGACAGTCCCTTTAAGATGCCGGTTCTAAGGCTTTTGACACTGTCGCACATAGAAGGCTTATCAATAAACTGAAATCTTTGAGTTTGGATTTCAATATTGTTGAATGGATTAGACAATGGCTGAGTGACAGGCAACAGAGGGTTGTAGTCAATGGGGTATATTCGATGCAAGGTCTTGTTACTAGTGGGGTACCTCAGGGATCTGTTCTTGGACCCATTCTCTTTAATATTTTTATTAGCGATATTGCAGAAGGTCTTGTTGGTAAAGTATGTCTTTTTGCTGATGATACAAAGATTTGCAGCAGGGTTGATATTCATGGAGGGATAAGCCAAATGGCAAATGATTTAGCTAAACTAGAAAAATGGTCAGAGCAGTGGCAACTGGCATTTAATGTGGACAAGTGCAAGATTATGCACCTTGGGCGTAAAAACCCAAAAGCAGAATATAGACTATTTGGTACAGTCCTAACCTCAACATCTGAGGAAAGGGATTTAGGAGTAATAATTTCAGAGGACTTGAAGGTAGGTAGGCAATGCAATAGAGCAGCAGGAAATGCTAGCAGAATGCTTGGTTGCATAGGGAGAGGTATTAGCAGTAGGAAGAGGGAAGTGCTCATGCCATTGTACAGAGCACTGGTGAGACCTCACTTGGAGTATTGTACGCAGTACTGGAGACTGTATCTCCAGAAGGATATTGATACTTTGGAGAGAGTTCAGAGAAGGGCTACTAAACTGGTTCATGGGTTGAAGGATAAAACTTACCAGGAAAGGTTAAAGCATCTTAACATGTATAGCTTGGAGGAAAGACGTAACAGGGGGGATATGATAGAAACATTTAAATACATAAAGGGAATCAACACAGTAAAGGAAGAGAGTATATTTAAAAGAAGAAAAACTACCACAACTAGAGGACATAGTCTTAAATTAGAGGGGCAACGATTTAAAAGTAATATCAGGAAGTATTACTTTACTGAGAGGGTAGTGGATGTATGGAATAGCCTGCCAGCAGAAGTGGTAGAGGTAAACACAGTCAAGGATTTTAAGCATGCGTGGGATAGACACAAGGCTATCCTAGCTATAAGACCGGGAACGGGGGACTAATAAAAGTACTCAAAAAAAAAAAAAAAAAAATTGGGCAGACTAGATGGACCGAATGGTTCTTATCTGCCGACACATTCTATGTTTCTATGTTTCTATGTTTCTAAATGTGTAGAGAGTATATGCCCATCTGGGCAGTTTAAATCTGCCATAAAACTGTTACCTGATAAGTTATGCTTAACAAGAAAAATAGTATAGTAACTTATAACGGCTGAGTTCCACAGCAAAAGTAGCAACAGCAATTTCTCCAGGCACCACCTGCACTATCTTTCCTGTCTCCATGGTAACAGGCACACTGAGTTGACAGCTTTTCCCTACCCCCTACCTTTGGGTGCACATTGTAGCAGAAATCCGTTATCTATTTGAAATTGTATGGCTTTACTGCATTCTAGGGTTTAAACAGCAAATGTGTTTTTTTATTATTTTTTTAATCCTTTTTTTTTTTTTTATCTTTTTTTGTCTGTTGTAACCATTGAATTCTGGGTAATACCGTGTGATTGCTATTGTTAACAGGTTAACATATCCATTTTCAGATTGACGTATATTTAATAGCAAATGAAGAGTTTGTATTCGGGGTACAATATTGTTATGAAGTAATGGTTCCTATGTTGGATTGTTAAATAGCTGGGCCATATAAAAATTTTCATTGTGCTGAACAGTCTGGTATTTCCAGATTCCATGATCTTCTTTGAGACTGTGGAGTCATTTATTTTTTTTGCCCTCTTCCTATCTTTGACTAGGTTAATTCAATTAAGCTTTTCAAATGCTTAGGTCCATAATTAAAAGCTCTGTGTTGAGTGTTTTTACTTACATTAGATGTAACTAGATTACCTGTGCATTTAAAACAAATATACATACATAAGACATATGCCACTGGGGTTTTTTTCTGGATGCTTGAATTAATTGCATATAAAAGTAAAAAATAAAATAAGGTGTTTTATCTCCAGCATCCATTTTAAGAACTTCACCCATGATGCAACATTCTCCAAAATCTTCCAGCAAGTCTCACTTTACAACTGTAGCCAGAGCCTGCATGGTGATGTCAAAAGATATACCCCTGCTCTCTTACTGGCTCCTGTGTATCACTAGTGGGCAGGACTAGGTGGATGTGTTCAACTTTTTTACCTGCCCTCAGGAGATTGACCTGATCAAACAAGATCACAACTCTGCCCCATGTGATGTAATAGTTACATTACCCTCCCATTCAATGCAAGTCTATGATCAGAATTTTGACTTATAGACTGCATTCGGTGTCCACAGCCCAAAAGTAACAGACTAGTGCTGTAAAGTCACTGAGGGATGGCACCCAAAAACACTATATTTCACAAAATGGTAGCACCCAGTCACGCTTGTTTAGTAAAATATTTCAGAAAATAAACTCACATAACAAAAACAAACGACATCTGAAATCAACAATGCAAACTAAAAAAAAATAAACCCATATAAATTTTTGTTGGGAGTGTACCTTTAAAAATGCATGGGTCAGAAGCAGTGGTTCAGGGTAAGCTCTGTTTTAAAATGTAATTTCTAGGTGCTAAGTATTTTTCTGCAGAAGTACTAGAATACTTACGGAATGCACTGAAAAACATAATGGACCGTATGAGCTTCCAGAACCAGTATGCTCTGATTGTGGTAAATATGAAGGTTTTATTGATGTTTTAATGCAGATTGTAATTAACAAAAAGTACCATATTAAGAAAAGGAAAAGCTTGGTGGCTGCAATAATGGGTTTGGCTAGCATGGTACTTGAATTGCAGCCAGATAATTTGGTGACCACTAATAGAATGGAAGATGCTTTAGATAGAAGAGATTTGTAATATAGCTGCCCTAAAAACAAAAGCAAGTATTAAGAGGTTGGAGAAGATGGATTTAGGGCTAAAAGCACTGAACTTTAAAACCTTGTTATGGGATATGAAGTAAAAACGAAAGAAAACACAAATAAATGGGATAAGGAGATTCCTAAAGTGTACCCAGGGCAGTCTTCACAGCACAGTCCCATTGCTGGGAACAAAACACAAAGCGCCAATTGTAAATTGTGTCCCCCAAGCACCTATACTAGTAACTGATAAATTGTAATGCAAGAAAAATGGCTACTAGCTTCTCTAGGCAGATAAGACCTATGTCAGTGACTAAGATCATTTACAAAAATGATAGGGAAAGATGCCAACCGATAATTTTAATAATTTCGCACACTGGTTTTAGAGGGGGGCTGAATGATGAAAGGTGGCTTAAATTTAGAAGAATGGACAGAATTATTAGAAATGGCTATGGGTCTACTGGCCAGTTGGTTACTTGGGTCCAATGGGAGTGTGTCTGATCAGGCTGGTAGAATAGCTTCAACTAACTTTAATATTTTCATTTTCGAAAATTAAATTACAAATATTAATATGAGACCAACTGATGGGCCACGAGAAGTGGCCCACCGGTTATTGTTCTGGTCTACATTGCACCATCCATAGCACCCTATGATGTAGGGTTCACCAGAACATATAACCAAGGTTTTGGAAGCGCTTTCCAGGGACTGCCAAGAATTCATTTGGTAATTTGATCTGATAACAGCGGATTTAGAATTGGTACTTACAAGGGCAGATCACTGGTGGATCAAACATCCTTATAAAGAGCAAACTTGCACAGTCTCAGCTTTCAGAACATTCAAAGTTAAATCTGATAGCAATATCAAGGGTAACTGGAGAAATGGTAGAGGGGGAGATCCCCAAATGATTAGGGATAGTGCTTATTGGAGCAATAAAAAAAGGAAATAATTGGAGAAATAGAAGATGGGAGGAGCCTCAAGTATTTAACAAAATTGAAATTATAACTATAAAAGCAAAAAAAGGAGCGATAATAACTGGGAAAATCACAGTTGGGGAGAAATCCCCAAATAACTAAAATGGTTTTGTGTTCAACTCTCCTTTCGGTGTGGAATAAATGTCTAAATGTCCAGAGTTTATATGTGTATGCATACATAAGTCATTACATGTTATTACAGGTTATACACCATACACAGGGGATAAACAGGTGGCGTTAATTTGCTTCCCTGCACAAATTCTATGATACCTTGGTTTTCATTTAACCACTAATAGCACCGTGTCTACATAGCAATACCTTCTGGTAATCTTACCACACAGAGTGTTAGCTTTTTAGTTGAGAAGCATGTGAAAGCTACTTTTCAGGCCTGGGCTTTAGTGATCCATTAACAGCCTGGTCTGGTCACTAAAAGAGCCCTCTACCCAACTTACGCAGTGTTTTTTGGATCCAGAGGCTTCACGTGGAGAAGGAAACGAACTCCACTGTAAGAATGGGCTGGGTAAGCCAAAGAAAGAACCGTTAAATCCATCCAAAGCTCATTAGGGAAGCGCTATGCCTATATGTAATTCTGCCAGGAAAGAAGATATTGTAGATGGTTTATGTCCAGTTGAACAACTAATTACTTTTGGCAGTAGGTAGTCATGTCAGTTTAGACCTTAACATGGTCTCCTCTGCGGATCACATGTAAAAACAAAGAGAGAGAGACCCTCTCTCAATTCAGATCAGATGAGTGCACACTGAGTTTGCTTTGGAGAATGACACATTTTTTAACTCTTGCTTCCTCTAAAGCAAGGACTTAAAGTGTACGTGTCCTTTTTAATATAAACTGTTTTGTTTTTTATTCCTGACCATCTTTTTTTTTATAATGCTATACATATACCTTTATCCTCTTGACCATGTCACTGTTTCATTCATGAATGTTTATGATAAAAATATAACGGTGATCATGAAATGTAAATGGGCCTTCAGTCTCTAATCGTCCCAATGAGGCCCTGGAGAGTGGGTTTTTCATGGGTATCCCTGAATAAAACACAATGTGGTCACACACAAGTTAATTATTTCACAATTAAGTATTATCTTTATTTGTGTACAGAGAAAAGAGGGTGGGCCTGTGGAGATTCTACCCTATGGATTTGTCAGATCACCAAGAACTTGTCAAGTATCTTGTTTGTAGGTTCTTTGTCACGTATGTTTGTTTTCTGTTTCTTTAGCTGGCATGTGATCAGAAATAAGCCATTCTTCACAGTTTCGTCAACTCCAGTCGCACTATAATGGATAATATTGAGATGATGATGCAGGCAGGAATACTCACTTTGCTGACTGTGATCTGTTTACCATTGTACAGTTCTGAAGGGATTCTGCAGCAGTGGCCAGTGCCCTACAAGTAAGTATGATACTATAAACTGCTGCACTGTGTCTTCCTGCTCCTCAACCAGCCCCAACGGTTAATGACACAGATCTCTGACATTCCCACCACTCCTATATGGCATCATGTTATCAGGCTTATCAAATTGTGTGAATGATAACATGCCAGTGAGTAGTAAATGTATATTAAGGCAGTCCAGTACCTTCCAGAGTTCTGTTCAAGACATGGCTATAACATATGAATAATGCAGTCTGTTTTAATGGTGGCTGCTTTGCAGCTTTATGAACCTCTGTGTAGCAGGAAAAAAAACTCCATCTGTGAGACACAGTGCAAATGCTCACATTTTCTCCATAGAGGTGAGCTAAGCCTTGTTCAAGCACAGTAGTGCTTCCATTGAAGTCAGAGTAAGATTTTAAACTGTGCACATTTAAAAAAGTGTTTGTTCAAAAAATAACTCCATTAGTTTATAGACCTTTTATCTTTCATTCTACCTCAGCTGACTTTGTATTAAATGGATATCTTGTAGTTTGTATAATGTAGAATCAATGCTTATATTTGTTTTCTCACAGCACGTTTTAGAGTCTGTGTATACAATCCTTCTTTTCCTCCAACTTATTAAGTAAGGAATCATTAACTAGCAATGTGAGAAAAGTACTCTGGGGAAACTAGAACCGAAAATGAACATCTCTTATGAGGCATTCTACCTTTTTATATATTATTTTATGTTCCATTCTAGAACGTATTTTGGCAATGTCATGTAGGAATAATACTTGTCCCATTACATTAAACACTACAAAGCAATCTTCCCAATACTTTCCATAACAATACAATGGCTCCTCATAACACTGCTTTTGTTCCACCTTCAGACACTTTAAGTCTCCTTTTAATAATCCCAGTCTGCCTTCTTGTTCAATTGCAGCAAATTCCAATTTAAATGGAATGCTAAGTCATGACTGAAATGATTTACAATCATTACTTAGGCACTCAGTGACCTCCTACCAGAATCATTATTGTGTTTTAATCTGACTAATGGTACATATATATTTCCTAATTATTCAACATTAAAAGCTCATGTATGGAGTTAAAAGGTCTCATGCTATAAATGGTTTTCTGATGTTTACAACAGGCGTTTTGACTTCAGACCCAAACCAGATACATATTGCCAAGCTAAATATACTTTTTGTCCTACGGGCTTTGGTAATGGATCTATTCCAATGATGAAGAATGAAGATATCATAGAAGTCTACAGATTACAAGCACCTGTTTGGGAATTCAAGTATGGAGGTCTGCTGGGACATTTTGTAAGTAATGTAAATAATGAATATTTGTATGATGGCAAAGATAGCAAGTTCTACATCAGGTTTTTTAGCAGGCATCCTCAAGTCAATTGAGGGAATGGAAAGCTATTCCAGAAATAAAATAAGCGCCACTGCTAATAAATAATAGAGAACAAGACAAAAGATGAAGCAGGATGAAGTCCAAGTCCCTGTTTATCAAAGCAAATGCGAAATAATTATATCAACACTGATCCAATTTATCCGTTCCATTTTTAAAAGCATTTTCACTACTTATAATTTAACACTGGCATCACTTGACTAGATTTGCCACTTAGAAGAGTCTTTATACCAGCACATTCCAACCCAAGGGGGGCATGAGTAAATCAGGCAGAGCAACAATAAGTACATTCAATATACTTTATTATTCCATTGAGGGCTCACAAGCAAATTTGTAAAGCATAGGGAAATGAAAGAACAAACACAACAAGAGGGCATCTTTTCAACACCTACGTATTTTATTAGTAAGAGCCAATAGAATATAACATCAAATTCATATTATCTGGTGAATAAATGGATTTCCCTGCCAGAAGAGCATCTGGTCATCAACACTTTTGTGGATGAACATTTCCCTTTTAATATGTCTCTGCGTCTTGGGATTGTTCAACTTGCTTAGTAATAGGTTCCATCTCACAAAGTTGTCCCGGTAAATTTGTAGGACTTCTATTATGTCTGCAATCTGGTATTCAGCACACAAATACAGTAACCTACTAAGTTTACCTCACAACCTGTGAAAACTATTACTTCGATAATGTATTGTGTTTATTTATACAGAACATTATGCATGATGCTATTGGGTTCCGGAGCTCCTTAACTGGTAAGAATTACACCGCTGAATGGTACGAACTTTTCCAGCTTGGCAATTGCACTTTCCCCCATCTGAGGCTCGATATGCAGGAACCATTCTGGTGTAATCAAGGAGCAGCCTGTTTCTATGAGGGAATAGATGACGATCACTGGAAAAGCAATGGGTCTTTAGTACTTGTAGCAACAGTCTCAGGTAAGTGATATATCAAGGTAATGTGGGTGGTGTTTGGAACTTTTACATGCAGAACTGCAACATTCACAACAACTGTTTCACATGAATTTTATATTGGTTATAGAGTTGGAAGAACTGCCGCACAGAATGAGGTCAATTTCACCATAGAGTTTCAGATGTTTACACACAAGTGTTGCACAGGGTTAAGAAATGTAGCATTAACTTTTTAAAAATATATAACTATATATATTCCATACACAGTAATGCAGAATTTCAATGCATTAAGAGAAAAATGTGTCTGCTGTTTGTGACATCATGCGTGACTTTATTCAAGTACATAGTTTCCATTGAAAGTTGTTAATTTGCATATCAAGCCATACATGATGTCATAAATAGTAACCACTGCCGACAAATTTAAAATGCCTATTTTAATTTATGCATTTGCTTGCAGTTCTGCTAGCACAGTACGTAAGGTTACAGTGTCCCTTTAACAGTTTAACAAAGGAGATAACAATACCTACTGGGGGAAAATAGCATTGTAACATTGTATTGGAATGACTTTATTTAAAACACTGTTTTTTTTAAATTAAACAGGTGCTATGTTTAATCAAATGGCAAAATGGTTAAAGGAAGATAATGACACTGGGATTTACTATGAGACATGGACTGTGCAGGAACCGACTAAGGTCAACTCCTCAGTGTGGTTTGAATCTTATGACTGCAGTAAGTTTGTGTTGAGAACCTACCGAAAGTTACAGGAGCTTGGAGCTAAGTTTCACAAGGGAATACAAACAAACTACACTCGTATATTTTTGTACAGCGGAGAACCTACATACGTAGGAAATGGAAGCTCTATATTTGGCCCACAAGGCAATAAATCTTTGGCAACTGCTATTAGAAACTTTTATACACCCTACAGGCCTCCTCATTCATTTAAAGATTTTCTTTTAAGTATTTTGGAAATCTATAATGAGATTGCCCTGTATAAAACTTTTTTCTTATTTTATAATTTTGAGTATTGGTATTTACCTATGAAGTATCCCTACTTTGCGTTAACATATGAAGAAATACCTTTACCAACATAAAATAATTTGTTGTATACAAAAGATTATTTCTCCTGGTTTCATATCTTTCTTGAATGGTACATCTACAAAGTGCTGTGGAAATGAGATCCCATAGTCTTTGCCACAAAAACAGTTGTGGGCAGTGGCGTACCTGGGGCGGAACTTATGTTTGGCACACTCCTCCTCCTGTAAATGTAAAAAAAAGTGTCATCTTTGTAATATATGATTGCATTTATACTTGTATGAACTTTTATATATTAAACTTTTTTCAGATTTAATAATAAATGTTATTGAAAAAATGCATTTCTTTTTTTATGTCATTTCTCTGCAATAAGTTTGGGTATTTGACACTAAACAGCTAAAAAAAAATGTAAACCATATTTCAAATAATGACAAATAGAAAACGCGAAATGGGGATGTTATATTTGTCAGCCCCCTGGACTGGCTCCATACATGCACCCTGTCGATGCCTCCTATTTCACGGAGCGCCAGTTGTCACATGACATTCTGTAGCATGACACAAAGGGGAGGAGCAAGCTGTCTGTGTCAGTGTTCCGGCACAGACTATTTCCCTTCCCAACGTGCTCCCATTACACACAGAAAATAAAAATGCTGGGAGGGGTAGCCGGTTGGATTTTGGCACCCCTCTAGGGAGTGGCACCTATAATTCTCCACCACCGTCATCCCTTACACAAAGTTTTTATTTACATATGTGAAAACTATTCAGTCCGCTTACTGGAATAGAGCTCCCCATCATTTTGTAGATATGTACCCCTACCACAGTAAAAATTATTTTTATAGCTACATTGATGTCATATTTTGTTTTCTTCTAAGTGCTTGTTCTTGGATCTGTCTCTAACTGTAAGATAATTTAAGAAAATCCTGTTTCACTAGTAGTTTACATGCAAATCATCCAATGCCCTATATCTAAACGTGTGCGTTTGAAGTGCCCAAAAGCAATGTACTGTAGGTGAGATAAACAGGCCAAGCCTTATACAAACGGTTTAATATCCCACAGACGTGCTATAAATTAAAAAAAATACACCAGGTGGTACACCCAGAGGTAGAGAGAAATATGTGAGGTTAAATTAATATGCCAGTTTTAAGGACAACTAAACTTTTTCCTTTTTTTTTTCTTTCTGTTTTTCAGCTGAAAAAAAAATCGGCAGCTGACACCAGTAAAGATGAAGGAGAAAAGGCAGGGACATAGACTGACACAAACATAGACTGACACAAACATAGACTGACACAAACAAAAAAAGTTTTATGATTTATGGACTTTGCAATAGAATTTTTGATTATTATAACTCTAGTGCTCCCTCTTCTTTACCCGTATCAGCTACAGATTTCTTTTCTGGTGGGGATGTAATAGGAGCACATACCGGCTCTTATCTCGTTGCAGTACCCAAGTTAATAGGAGTCCCCTCAGCGCAATTGATTCAGGACTGGAACAAGCCCACATTTGTCTATCATTGTTTTTAATTTAACTTAACTGAATTTGTTTTTTACCCTGCCAATCCTTCTTGACACCCAAAGAACATGATCGAACATTAAAATATAAAACAAATATATATTTTTTTTTATTATGTCCCTTTTAATGTGCATGATCCTGTCAGACTCCAGGCTTCTACACAGGCACATGATAAACTGTATGAGATTTTTTTTTAATTTTTTTTAAATCCTGTCCTTCTTGGCACTTTTCCACATAGCTGTTTTTAATCATTTTTGTTTATTTAAGTTATTTTGTGCCCTTTAAAAGGACTCTGTCAACCTAAACATTGCTAAAACTGTGAATGTAGAAAAAAAAAAAAGTGCAGAGTAACATAGTAATTTAGATAAAAAAAAAAAATGCTCAAGTCCATCAAGTTCAAGTCTTCTACTTATTGTTTTTGATCCAAAGATGGCAATATCCCTAGGCTATTTTGAATTTTGCCACTTAGGGGAAAGAAATCCTTCTTGACTCCCAAAGGCAATAATATTAATAGCCCTGTATATCATGCATTTCTAAAAAAAAAAAAAAAAAATATTTGAGTGCATCTTTTGTATTTGTTAGAAACACCTCTCTTGGCAGTGATTTACATTTCCTTTATTGTCATTACCGTAAAGAAAAATGCCTTTTTTCTAGTGTATATAAATGCAACTTGTTTAGTTTCTCTTCATAACTAAGATCCTTCAATCCCCTTATTAATTTTGTAGCCCTCCTTTGCACTTTTTTTAGTTTTATAATATCCTTTTTAAGGACTGGTGCCCAGATTTGTACAGCATATTCAAGGTGAGGTCTTATCATTGACTTGTAAAGAGGCAAGAGGATCTCCTCCTCCTCCCGTGAATCAGTACCCGTTATATATCATATCTATTTGGCAGGTCAAAACACGGCAGGCACAGAAGGAACCAGTGAGAAAGGGGAAAAAAACTCATACAGATGCAAGCAATATCGAGTGGTATCAAATGTCAATACATACAGTAGACATGTAAAGGTCTGCTGAATCAGAAAAGGAACCAAGGTAAATAAAGTCCATGTAGTCTGTGGCACAACAGTGACCTCTTTTGGCATAATGAGGTATGGCATTCAGGAGCTTACTTAGAACTTAAAAGGTTACACGGATAGTATTAATAAAGGGAGACCTGCAGCAATGATGCAATCATGGAAAAGATAGATAATGGGTTAAGCCCTTAGTGTACAGGTGTCAATCTTTTCCCAGAATATAGAAGTTATGTTATGGCTAGATTGACAAAAGTAAATCTCATCAGGGTGACAAGTCCCACACAGCACTATTTATAGTAACAGATCAACAAATATATGTACAATACAGTGCTACTAGAAACGTCTGTCTCCAAGGTGTAAAGTCCTGCTGTCTTCCAGCCATAGTCCAGGAGATAAGCCTGCAATGTATCTCTTGGCTGTGACATGCAGCAGATGCAACCCTAAGATGGATTGGCAGGGCCCGACTTATTTGCCCAATAATATGCCAGTATTATTTTGCCATTAATAAGCCACAGCCAATTTGCCCAATAATATACCAGTATTATTTGCCATTAATATGCCAGTGTTATTTTGCCATTAATATGCCTCAATTTGCCCAATAATATGCCAGTGTCATTTTGCCATTAATATGCCAGTGTTATTTTGCCATTAATATGCCTCAATTTGCCCAATAATATGCCAGTGTCATTTTGCCATTAATATGCCAGTGTTAATTTTGTCATTAATATGCTTCAGTTTGCCCAATAATATGCCATTTTATTTTGCCATTAATAAGCCACAGCCAATTTGCTCAATAATATACCAGTATTATTTGCCATTAATATGCCACAGCCAATTTTCCATTAATATGTCAGTATTATTTTGCCATTAATATGCCATGGTCAATTTGCCATTAATATACCAGTGTTCTTTTGCAATTAATATGCCTCAATTTGGCCAATAATATGCCAGTATTATATTGCCATTAATAAGCCACAGCCAATTTGCCCAATAAAATGCCATTTTTTTTATTTTGCCATTAAAAAGCCACAGCCAATTTTCTCATTAATATGCCAATATAATTTTGCCATTAATAAGCCACAGCCAATTTGCCCAAGAATATGTCAGTATTATTTTTCCATTAATAAGCCACTCTTCCCCAGTAATTACCTCCTGGCTGCTCTGTGTTCCCATTCGTCTCCTTTGTGCAGTCTTCCCTTCTGCACAGACGAAGGAAATACAGTCACCTTATATGACCTGACTTCATATCTGATGGCAATGATTTTTTTATTTTTTTTATTTTGGTAGCCGCATCCAGCGGATGTAACTGGATGTTTACATTCTTCTTGGAAGTTGGTATCTTTAGAATAAAATCTATTTTCTTTTCTCCTTCTACATGAACTTCCATTGAAACTGAAAGGTGTAACCTTTAATTCTCCACTGCAAACGCATTGTCTTGGCATCATTATTGATTTATTATTCCCTAGCTTCATTCAGTCGTCAAACATAGAGCCTTAAATGATAACAACATAGCCCACATTCACTACATTCAAACAAATAAATAAATGTTTGTCACACGAGTGTGCCATATATCTAAAAAGCAACCATAATGTTGCTAAAATGAATGGAAAAAATGTGTGTATTCTAGTGCTTGATCCCCACAAGCGCCCACTGGTGGGGATCAAGTGCTTCTATATTAGAAGCACAAGTCCTAAATAATGTTTAGTGTCCCTTTAAAATCTAGATAATAAACAGAAGGCCAAAACAGTGCATAGGGATATAGGGCTCACTTAATGTGTTTTGCCCGCTGTGGGCTTCCTCCTGGTGTGTTCTTCCTGTACTGTCTTTGAACCTTACATATGCGACGTTCATTCATCTATCGGCGACACTTCCAGGTTTTCGACTGATGATGTAATCGTGACTACCGTCGCACCTCAAAATTACCTTATTGTCATTGCGAGAGCCCTCCATGTGGTTGGATTGGTTGGCAAATGCGTATTTCCTAGTAAATGTTTAGAAAAATGGATGGGGAACAATTTGTTTCTATTAAATTGTGTATATATTTATACTTACCCTTGCTCCTCTGCTGGATTTTTTTCCTATAAGGCATCTAACATTTGCATAATTATAGGTGGTGGTCACATCATTATGGTGTTATTTTGTATACTGCTAAAATGAATGTTGCTGTCATACTTTTTAATTTATAATTTATAATTTACTTTATAATTGCTCTTTGAACATTGCTCTCAGTCGATCTACACTGTTTACAGTGTTAAAGTGGGTAAAAATGAATACAATCTTGAATGTTCTTTTCTCAAATAATAAAAAAGTATTTATTGGTTAAAAATCATTGCAATGAAAAAAAGACCACCTTGCCCCTGCTACAATGGAAACAAGATGGTCCAGAACACAAGACATAGACGTTCCTCATACAATTCAATGAACCCCTCCCATTCCTAACTTCTAAGTAATGATAAAAACAAACTACAAGCTTAGCTAACTTGCAAGGTTTTAACAGAATTGTATATCCATTGCATGATGTATTATGAACAACACCTGTTATACAGACTAGGTTTAATAATAAAAATGCAGTATTTTCAGCAAGATCTTGGCATTTGTTTTATATTAAAGTGTGGGTTTAACACAAAATAAATTGGGAAGGTCATGGAGAGAGATTTATAGATATAAATGCTAATAAGAAAGTTCAGCAATATAAACTAGAGAGTGGAGGTGCACACACCACTGTACAGAGAAAAGAAAAATAATGAAATAGCCCACATCCCATTCAAAAAGTTGAGTCCTTTAGGTTTTCTGTGTGTCTAAAGTAAATATCCAAAAAACCTCCCTCTGACACAGCAGCGTGTGCAGATCTCCACCTCTGTATGGTAACCTAACTCTCTCTATGACTTGACATCGGAAATTACACAACCCCCCTGTGTGTGACTGAAAATGGATGCCTATTGGGGACTTTGTTCCATTTTCCGAGATGTTTGCTAATCCGTTCTTGGAAAGGATCTTTAGTACGTCCCACATACTGTTTCTTACACTCTAAGCATGTTACTAGGTAGATTACTTAAATTCAAGCCATTCAGAGAACACTGAAGATATCTTGATTCGGTACAAAAATCAGCAATGTAGCCGATTTTCATGATGACATTTCGGCAGCTAAAAATGATAGCCTCAGTCCTCTCCATAAATTTCTAGGGGAAGGACTTCTGCTTATTTAAGGCCATTTCGGTAGAGACCTAGGCTATTATGGAAAAAACCATAGTCCTCCCATAGAAGTCAATGGGAGGAATTCAAAGGTAAAATAAAATAAAAAAAAATAATTATAAATAAAATGGGAACAAAAAATAATATAAAATATAATAAATAATAATATAACATTTTATATATAGATATATATATTTATATATATATATATATATGCAGTCAAAAAGCGTGCACTCTCAGCTTGTTATCAAACACAAATCCACGCACTCACGGGTTTTATCTATGGAATTCAATATATTAAATCAACACAAACAAATCCACATTTCAGCTCCACAGGGAGCCGTTATCAAGAGCTGTTATGGCTGTGTATTAATGCTTGGGAATGGCAATGTACATACATTATCATATATCAGGAACAATAGGAGGACAGCCATATACGGTGATCGAGGAGAAGACAAATGGTGTAAACAGCCACAGGTTTGTGAAGTTGGGTTCCAAATATGGGCACTGCACTCACACGCATTCCGTAACCGGACACAATGTTCAGGATAAATGGGTTGTCAGAAGAAATAGAACCTTTTATGAAAATATGAATAAAGCTCACCACAGGCTGAATCCAAGGAAAATCCAAAATATGTCTTTATTTTAGCACATAGCTCAGGACCGAAACTTAGAATTCCCATGCTTGCATGATCATTTGTAAATAAATATATATATGTGTGTGTAATTATACTTTTCACACTTTTATGGGAATTCATTGATGCCTCAAATTTAGGTGCTGGCGTTCTAACAGTTTTTTATCTATTGTAATAAATAAATGAATTATACAGAATCTATTTTATTTCACAACATTGGATCTAGGATAAGACAAAAAAGATTAATGATGCTGACAATTTGTGCTGACATCTGTGTCAGCATTAGGATCCATATATTGATAGATACTGTGAGGGCATATATACGTATGTGTGTCCATCCCCGAAGATCAGATGATTGTCATTTCTAGCCACCTTCTTCTTCTGTAAAATAGAAAACGAAGAGTCAGAATTCATCCACAGATTGCAAAAAAAAGTGTCATTAGAATAACCACTGAGCAAGAATGTGTACAAATAAGGGGCGGCATTTCATTTATCTTAAAACAACAGAATGGGCCGTATTACAATTTAAACATTTACAGCTGAAACAACATTATATTCCTCTGTAACCAGGTGAGACACATTTAACCTAAACGTACACACAACAAACTTGGTATCAAAAAAACTTTCTGATACCCATAAAGTTAAAAAAAAAAAAAAAAATATTTTCAGCTCTTTAAAATGTATATGGTTACACCATGTGTGTATATATACAAAATTACAACAACCCATTGATTAGTGTATGTACTGCTAAAAGATACCTAATTTTTTATGTATATATAATTTAAAATAAGTATTGTTGGATTATCTTTAAAGTTAATTTATAATTTAATAGTAATACACATAACAGTTAGGTGGATCATGGAGTCGTCCCAAGCACTTAGAACGTCACTGTAGTGTGGATCATGTTATAATCCTTTCCCCGTGCACCTGTAGCTGTTAAGTTGTAATTCTGGATAAATCTGGAGAATAGACTAAGTGCTTCTTTAGCTTTCTAACCGCCAGCATGGAAGGACAGGGAGCATGAGATTACCTTACATGCGCTGGCTGGTTAGCTTTTAACACCGTGATCCATACCTGCCAAGTGTCCCTCTCAGTTGTCTCTGTTTTCAAGGAGCTTAGAATGTGTGGTTGTATGAATTTATCAGGGAGCTCAAGATCAATAAAATGTACTATAACATGCATTAAAACTACAGTAAATGTGTACATATATAGTATTTTATAAGTAAAATACCTTTATTTTTATTCTAAATTACATAAATCATCTGATGCTTACGTTTAATAAAATGTCACGGTAATGCCCCTCAAATAGCCACAGTTTCAGCCACACCCACAAAAACAAAAGTGTCCCACCTTGTGATCTCAAGGTGATCCCATAACTTGATCGAGAACTCCTCAAAAAACACAACGCGAGCTATATCAGCCCCAGAGGAGCTTCTTGAAATTATCTAAGCAACAGGCTCAATTTGCATTATATCAGGATACTAAGTACAGATACTATATTACATTAGCATTTCAAATGGCATATTAGTCCCCTTATATTTACAGCGAGGGATCTCATTGTTCGATAGACGAGTGTGCCGGCTATAATTCCATGACATCCAATAGAAATAAGAGTCTCTTTTTATCTCATGAGCAAAATGTATAGGTAATAGTTAACCTAATCAATTGTATTCGGCCCGTACCCTAAATAAATTTATAAAGTCTAAACCATGAATGGTGTTGTGCACATAGTATACAGATTAGCAGAACATAATTTGCTACTAAAAGTACACTATTTTTGGAACACAGCACTCAAAAGTACAAACTGGGATCTGGGAGCTTTCTCAAGTAACCAGATGATGGATAAAAACTTGATTCTTCAGTTCTTTCCTCGTAATCTGAAGGACTGCCTCCATGTGTGATAATATAGGACCACAGAGCCATGTCAGTGACACTAAACGCTTGGGACAACTTCAAGGTCCCCACCTAACCGTATATGCAAATGTCAAGGTCTGATTGAATTAAAATTAGACTAGTCTATACTGAAGTTCTCCAATTTGACATGACATTATGTGAACGTATATTTTAATAGTAAGACACATATCATTCAATGTAAGTAATGTGACATGATGGCTTTAATAGTTACTGTATATTTTATTACCAAAGATTCAATTGAGCCCCTTGCCACATGTTACATAACCTCCTCCCATGTAGCCACATCTACATGTGCGCTTCCTAATAAAGTAAAGCTGCAGGGCACAAAGAAGAAATGTCGCCAAGCTTCCTCTTCATATCAAATAAACCTGGTCTTGGAGGAAAGTCATGCCATGTCTCATGTATGTTTTAAAGGAACCCATGTGTAATTTTGATTAATCTTTATTACCTCCATAGTTTTACACAGATAAATGCTTTATCATCCTGGATACAGCAATTTAGTTTTTTTTCTGTGTCACTCACCTGATCCCCTCACACCGCTTGTCACCTCCTTCCTCACGCTGTCATAGCTCTCATGTTGTTACGGCAGCCATGTTTTTGGAGTCAGGAAGTCACTAGTGACTTCTGGAGACGTTTTTCATCTACGGTGGCCATGTTTTTGGAGTCTGTTTGCTCTCTATACAGACTTCAAATAGATGCATTCATTTTTGTTTTATTTTCGGTTTTACTTTCTTTCTATCACTTGGGATCCTCTTCTATTGTAATATATATGCATATATATTTTAGTGTTCTGTATTCTTTTTGTTTTTTCCTGTTCCTCCCTCCTGACACACCCATCTCCTTCTCCATTGGTCTATGCTAATTACGTCCTATATTTATTCACCTGTTCAATCGTTTTCTAGTTGCCTGTGCAAAGAGTTCTCTCTATTTTTGGGCTATTGTTATATTTTGTCTGACTTCTGATATTGACCCTTGGCTTGTTTTTTGACTCTGTTTTGATCTCCGCCTGCATCGACCCCGGATAGTACCTTGACTTTGTTTGATCTCTGCCTGCCTCGAATCCTCAGCCTGTTTTTTACTTTGCTTGACTTCTGCCTGCCTCGACCCCCTGGCTTGTTCCTCGACTCCGCTTGTTCTCAGCCTATTTATATCATCAACCTGTTCCAGTCTGTCTTGTCTCCTGTGCTGCTTAGAGTACTCCAGCAATCCATTCCTGGTTACCTCTAGGTTGTACTTGTGCCGCACAAGCCCCTGGCAAAACATTACCCTGGGCTCAACCTTCGGGTACATATTTTTCAGGGTGAACACCACAAAGTACTTCCCAAGACGTGATCTTGCAACAAGGGTTCCTCCTCCTGGGTGTCACTGGTACACCGTAACAGACTGCACCCTGGCCTGTTTAGCAAGCATTCATGCATTGGCCTAAGAGAGGTCTCTCATGGGAATTATACTAAACCAGTCTATCATTCCGAGAACCTGGTTTTCCCTCCATAACCAGTTATTCTAGGCAGAAGCCAGAAGATCATTTCTCTGGCAACATTTCTATAAGAAACACAGCACTGCACTCTAAATAGAAGTAAGGGTTTACCGTCACGTTTTAAAATCTTGTTTTTCAAGCCACTTTGATAGCCTTGCTATATTTGATACCACTTTCTTTTACCAACCCCGATTTTTTCCCCCAGTGTATCTTAATCACTCGGTTTTGTTTTTGCTATCATTAATTATCTAACACTTTTTGATCCCTTTGTTTATAACTCTATGGATTCACAAACAGAAACAACAAAATAGCAAACAACTATATATATTGTGTAAAATAATAATTTCCACAATATTGTGCTAATTTCCTTACCTCAATAATAATTTGATTAACAATAACCCAATAAACTGAGCTGGGGTTACTGTTGTTGTGAGGGGGGTAATAGAATAAGTAGGACTCTGACCTTTGTTCTGGATCTTGAAGTCCTCAGGCAGTAAGCTATCTTGCCTGTTCCCCAGCACAAAGGAAAGGAAGGAGAGAATAAGTGCATCCATGATTGCAATGATAGCAAGGATATAGGCCCAGCGCACTGTGCAAGCTCCTAATGTATATTTATCAGTTTTGTCCCCACACATTCGTTTGACCTCTGGAGAGTCCCATCCATCAGGGTAAATTAGGCATCCAATCATCAGGCCAGCAGCTGCATGGGGAAAGTTATAAATCTTAAATAATAATGTAAAAAGCATATGGAAGAAAGAATGTTTAGAAAACATAGCAATATATAAAAGGAATAAATGAGGAAAGAATGTGTTTTCCTCATTTATATTAAAGGCTTTCCAGATCACAAAATAGGTATAAATGTCTTAATTGCACCTTACCTGCCGCTAACTGTATCCATGCACAGATTTTGTACACCGTGGCTGAATTGCAGAAGAAGAAAAGGCCAAAGCACAACATAGAGCCCATCACCAGAAACATTGACACGCCAACAAAAAACATGGCTGTTTTGAATGCACCTGATGGTATACTCGCAAAATCCAAGGCACTCCCCTTACAGATGAGCTCTGAGGTCAAGGCATTGCCAATACAATAGCTGAATAGGCCAAAATAGCCAGCTTGGGGAGTGTTTAGACTGTCCCCAATCCAATACGGTTGGATGAAGATTTCTACCATAATGATGTTGAAGCAGATGGTAAAGACGGCCCATAACACACCAATAGCACGGGCATTACGTACATAGTTGGTGTGGTAGATTTTGGCCGCTTCTTTTGCTGGCAATAACTGAACCATGGTGATCTGGAGCTTGGGTTATTCTCAAAGAATGAACCTACAAAAAATGACATACAAACGTAAATTTATAGAATGAATCCAAGGAGAATACAATAAAAACATAATGCTGCATCTTATATCTTTGGAAACAAAGTGGATTAATTTGGGTATATGGTAATGGATGAGAAACTGCAGCCTGTATGTTTATGTAAGTACAGTTGGAAATAGACCCTCTGCCCATATTTACCTCCCACTTATTGAATAGTGAGGATTTTGACATGCAGTTGATGAGTGTGACTATACAATGAGAACTTCAAGGGACTGTAGCAACTAAACATTGTTCTATTGTGAATGTTGAGGATACAAATAGATTGAAAATGATCTATTCATTGTTAATTTGCATATCAAGCCACAGGTGATGTCATAACCTAGAAACCAATGACACATGTTTCTCCAATGTATATAACACAATTTATACAGGGAGTGCAGAATTATTAGGCAAGTTGTATTTTTGAGGATTAATTTTATTATTGAACAACAACCATGTTCTCAATGGACCCAAAAAACTCATTAATATCAAAGCTGAATATTTTTGGAAGTAGTTTTTAGTTTGTTTTTAGTTTTAGCTATTTTAGGGGAATATCTGTGTGTGCAGGTGACTATTACTGTGCATAATTATTAGGCAACTTAACAAAAAACAAATATATACCCATTTCAATTATTTATTTTTACCAGTGAAACCAATATAACATCTCAACATTCACAAATATACATTTCTGACATTCAAAAACAAAACAAAAACAAATCAGTGACCAATATAGCCACCTTTCTTTGCAAGGACACTCAAAAGCCTGCCATCCATGGATTCTGTCAGTGTTTTGATCTGTTCACCATCAACATTGCGTGCAGCAGCAACCACAGCCTCCCAGACACTGTTCAGAGAGGTGTACTGTTTTCCCTCCTTGTAAATCTCACATTTGATGATGGACCACAGGTTCTCAATGGGGTTCAGATCAGGTGAACAAGGAGGCCATGTCATTAGATTTTCTTATTTTATACCCTTTCTTGCCAGCCACGCTGTGGAGTACTTGGACGCGTGTGATGGAGCATTGTCCTGCATGAAAATCATGTTTTTCTTGAAGGATGCAGACTTCTTCCTGTACCACTGCTTGAAGAAGGTGTCTTCCAGGAACTGGCAGTAGGACTGGGAGTTGAGCTTGACTCCATCCTCAACCCGAAAAGGCCCCACAAGCTCATCTTTGATGATACCAGCCCAAACCAGTACTCCACCTCCACCTTGCTGGCGTCTGAGTCGGACTGGAGCTCTCTGCCCTTTACCAATCCAGCCACGGGCCCATCCATCTGGCCCATCAAGACTCACTCTCATTTCATCAGTCCATAAAACCTTAGAAAAATCAGTCTTGAGATATTTCTTGGCCCAGTCTTGACGTTTCAGCTTGTGTGTCTTGTTCAGTGGTGGTCGTCTTTCAGCCTTTCTTACCTTGGCCATGTCTCTGAGTATTGCACACCTTGTGCTTTGGGGCACTCCAGTGATGTTGCAGCTCTGAAATATGGCCAAACTGGTGGCAAGTGGCATCGTGGCAGCTG
Organism: Pelodytes ibericus; assembly: GCA_036172795.1. Taxonomy (NCBI): domain Eukaryota; kingdom Metazoa; phylum Chordata; class Amphibia; order Anura; family Pelodytidae; genus Pelodytes; species Pelodytes ibericus. Next base: position 216,890,788 of record CM069857.1, on the reverse strand, counting down.
CACGCTTGACTTTTCTCAGTTCATGGGCAGTTATTTTGCGCCTTGGTTTTTCCACACGCTTCTTGCGACCCTGTTGACTATTTTGAATGAAACGCTTGATTGTTCGATGATCACGCTTCAGAAGCTTTGCAATTTTAAGAGTGCTGCATCCCTCTGCAAGATATCTCACTATTTTTGACTTTTCTGAGCCTGTCAAGTCCTTCTTTTGACCCATTTTGCCAAAGGAAAGGAAGTTGCCTAATAATTATGCACACCTGATATAGGGTGTTGATGTCATTAGACCACACCCCTTCTCATTACAGAGATGCACATCACCTAATATGCTTAATTGGTAGTAGGCTTTCGAGCCTATACAGCTTGGAGTAAGACAACATGCATAAAGAGGATGATGTGGTCAAAATACTCATTTGCCTAATAATTCTGCACTCCCTGTAGATCATTTTCAATCATTTTTTATTCTCTACATTCACAGTAAAAATAAAGTTTAGGTGATACAGTCCCTTTAAACTTAGTCCAAATGTTTAAGGTGATTGAAGTATAAAGTAAGTATAACTGGAGAGCTTATGCTTGGCTGAGAGCACTTGCCAAATTAACTCTTGAGTCTATTCACTAAGAGGTGAGTTATACATGAGATGAACATTTCACTGACTTATGCAACAAAAATGTTTCCACGGCTTTAGTACGTGCACCCTCTGGCCTCTCAACCACAATTTCTGACTTGTTACCTGTTTACCTTAACTCCGCCTGCGTTTTTTTGATATGAACATATATAACTTTTACATTCCGGCATAATGTAGAATTTGATATGTGTTTAGAAGGAAATCAATTAATTAAGTTAGTTCCTATGGGAGCCATTCTTTGGTAAATTAACTCGTTTGGAACATTTTTGTTCATTCTGAACATTTGTCGTTTTAACATTTTGCAGTGTTCTTGTTTAGCTATAATTTTCCTCTCTCATTTTGTAAGTAAAAATGCCTTTCTTTAGATACCATTATTTTAATCATAAAAATCATAAAATATGATGACAAAATTGCAAACAAAAAAAAACACTTTGCCATTTTTACACGTGTTTTTGAATTTTTATGCAAGTTTCTAAGGCAATAACTGAACTTAGCTTTTTTGTTTTCTAACCATTTTTTCCTACAGTGACCCTTTTGACCCCAACCCTAATCATCACCCTAACCCTAGATCTAGACCTAGCACTAAACCTAACACATCTTTAACCCTAAATGCAACCCTAACCCTAGATTTAGTGTTAATTTAGATCTAGGGTTAGTGTTATCTTTTTTTTTAATGCAATGTTGCTGACTGCCTTATCACTCTCTCTTGCCAGATACAGGGCAGCACCATATTGGAGGGGCACACTGCCAATATGGCGCCCATGATCACTCTTTTGGGCCCAAATGTTGGAGTTGCATAATGCCTCGATGTCTAAGCATAGCAACACCAGCTAGGCATAAACAGCAATTGTGGTATTTACTACATGAAATGTCTGGCACATCAGTTGTCGCAAAGGGGTTAAGGTGTATCCTGAATACATATGTATTCTATGTATTTCAATAGATAGAATTGTTCCGAATACATTTTTGGACTTGTATTTTTTACTTACAAAAATTTTTTTCCACAAATAACATTTTATTTTTTAAAAGTGTTGAAATTTTTATGTTGCTTTAGATATAAGAACATTATTTGTGTATATTGCTTACTGCTATTTAGTGTAAAAAATTAATAAAATTTTTTTTTAAATTATATTTATTTTGGTTATGGGGTCTGGCTTGAATAAAACTGAATGTTGTATCTCTTATTTCACATTCAGAACTTATTAAGTATTAATGTCTTGTCAGTTTGGCAATGGAAAGGTATATTGTTGGGCTGTGCTAAATCCGTCCCTAATCAAACATATCAACTTTCTTTCTGTCATTGAGGACTGTGTTTAGAAACATCACTTGCCTCCTTTTCATATGTTCAAGGCAGCAAAGTGCCCCATGGATAACATACTATCTCAATGCTCTGCTGCTGGAATGCCTTAAATGTCTGCCTGGTTGGTTTTCAGGAAAATATACCACTGCAATTTTAATAGTTAACTTGTTTTAATTATCATGTCCCAAATGGTCTCACTGATAGGATTGTCCTGAACAAAATAGGACGTTTTAAAGATGTCCTTTACAGGGTGTTCAATACATGTTTTATATATTGGACAGAAACTACTAACTAAAAGGAAATTCTGTGGCAAAATGTTTTCATATCATGGTACAGGAAACAGGCAGTTTGAACCTAGATGTTTAGAGTGCCATCTTTTGAGAAGGGACTAATATCCACTTCCTGATTGGATGTTTTGAAAATCTTTTATCGTTATGGAGGTTTTAACATTTGTGCTATGTTTAGCTGTCATTTTCCTCTCTCATTTACTGTACCGACACAAATAATATATGTTTTTCGGGATAAGAAGGGCTTTCTAATTTACTATAAAAATGAAGGGGGAAAAAGACCCTCTTTTTCTAACTTGTACATGAGAAATCTTTTACACATCTACAAATTCTAATTTAAAAAAACCTGCTAAATTGATTCTAATATGTGTGCGACGTTTGGAAATATCCAATGTTCACGTGTTTTTCTGCTGTGTGTGTGTGCAAGTTATAGGGCAATAACTGAAAGTAGTGTATTGCTTTTTCCTAACCATTTTCTCTTATATGTCCATTTTAACCTTAAACCTAGCTCTAACCCTATTGTTAACCCTAGATCTAAGCTCATATCACCGCATAAAGTGCCAATCACATCAGTTGGTATTAATAGGATGTTTTCTTGTGACGTGCTTAGAACATCAATTGTCGTGAAGGGGTTAGAGAAAAAATATACTTCTATGTTGTTATGATGAACCACCAAACAGGACTTAGGATCCTAGACATGGTTTATACTGTTAATGTAGAGAATGCAAAATTATAACAATTATTTATATATAACCCTGTTTTAACCTTGTTTCCTACCACAACATCAGGTTGCCTTGGGTTAACTATGTAGAATACAGTAGGTTCCACATATGGGAATTCCCTATGTATCCATCCATTTAAGTTATAATTTTGATGCCTTAACGAGGACTCAAGCTAAATGTGAATGCTATTATTGCATTTTGTTTGAATGATTTATGGGTTGTCAACCTTTTCTATGCCCCACACTACTAGGAAATATTTGATTAATGTTTGCATCTTCTACAAAATTAACATCACATTTGAAGATGAAGAAGTCTAGGTTCTAATTTGTTAAACATATCCTCTAGTAAGCTTACGAGCAGGGTTCTCTACCTCATGTACCAGTCTGTACTAGTTTGTCTAACTTAGTATGTAGTTCCCTTCTATGCTCTGTACCAAGCGCTACGAGAATTGCTGGCACTGTACAAATAAATGTTAATGTAATGTAATGTAATACTATACTGCGAGTAAACAAATTGAATTTGTGATGCATGTTGTGTCACAGCGCACTCAATCAATGGCAATAAACTCACATCTCGCTAGTGTGAATGAATGGATTGGGCCATCAGAATATGGAGGAACAAACTTACACAAAGGAATTTACGTCTTTCTTGACAAAGCTCCTAAGTCCTTTGCATTAGGGGGAAGTCAGTGGCAAAAAGGGAGGCACAAAGTGGGGATAGACACAGGATTGACCAAGTGAATTCAAGTGATGGAGGGAGGCATGGTATGTGTGAGCAGAAGCAACCCTGAGAGATAAAATACTTAAACTCTTGCGATCGTGAACTGATTCTGAGTGTTACACTATACAATAATTATGTCAGATGTTGCATTATAATTTAAAATCAGTACTCTGACAATCAGTTACTTACTTTCCTTTTGATTAAATAAACAACATATCTACTGTCTATGCAACTAGTTTTTAAGAAATACAGAATAAAAACTAATTTAAAAAGTTAATTTTCCTATCAAGCCACAAGACAGGAGACACTGAGACCCTACTGACATATTTAAAATACATTTCCTCAATTTTGCTTGTAATACTGCTAACAAAATGTATTGATCATTTTTTAACAATTTTATTCTCTACATACATAATATAAATAATGTTTTGGTGACTGAGGCCCTTTAAATAAGTTCTGTTTGGTGGACCTTCACCACCCCCATACCAGTCAGTGGAAAGGGCCATTTCTGAGCAAGCCCTGCATTATGGAGTGCAGACCATAACAAATGTAATAAAGCTGGCACCGTATTTAATACAATAGCATGGCCACAAAACTAGCTATTTCTAATAAATGTAGGATTACCTTACCTTAATAAACAAGTGACCCAACTTGCCAGAGTTTTTTCAAGCTCCAATTAAGGCTGCATATTTCAGTTATGGTGATCTGGATGGTCAGGAGACGTTTGTGAATATGGGATTCAGACAGTTATGTGACTCAGGTATCTGTGGGACCTCATATGGTTGCATTACAGTTCCTGTAAGGAATACTGGTTTCCTAGCTGTGATCTAGTAATACTATCCCTTCTGCATTATTCATCATAAACTAGTATGCTCTGGTTTCTGTATACCAATAAGGTGTAAAGGCTTCCTTCACCCACCCCCACTTTACCTAATGCATTATGGGAAGTCAGGTAATCTTCTTACTGTTTGTTTAATATTATCCCAGACTAGAGGATTATTTAATAAACCCAGTGTTGTACAAATGACTAAATGTAGCACAGCTTGTATCCACCTTATAAACATGAGCACAAACAATAACTAAATATATACTAATTATACTACAAAAAGTTAAAATCCTTATTGCCATAAGGGTGATCAATACTTTACTGTACTTGTTCTTGTTTTGTAATTGTTAGTAGAGAACATTGATCAGAAGATGATGCTGTAATACAGTTTATAACATTGGTTTGTTACATAGTTACAAAGAAGTTTAGATTGAAAAAAGACTTGCTTCCATAAAGTTCAGTCATTTTCTTAATCCACTACTGATCCAAAAGAAGGCAAAAAAACAACAACCCATATTTTAGCAATTTCGAATTCTGCTCTCAATGGGGAATAAATGCCTTCTCCTTGCATCAACAAGCACTAAATACAGTATTTGCTCATATTCAAGGTCGTCTTATAGTCTGACCTCAAAACGCGCACGTCGATTCTATCATAGAAGTCCCGGTGGAAGTGCCGGGCAGCAGCGGAGGATGTCTGCGCGTATCGTGCAGACATCCTCAGGCTGCCCCCGCTAGCCACCAGGGAGATTTGGACAGCCGGGGATGTCTGCACGATACGTGCAGACATCCTCCATGCTGCCCGACACTTCCGTCTATTATGACAGACAGCTGTATAGTATAGTGTAGACATCCCCCGGCTCCCCCCACTATCCACCAGGGACAGAGGCAACGTTGGGGGCAGATCAAAAGGAGGGGGGGGGGGGGGAAGGGGAAGGATAGGGGGGAGAAAGGGGAAGAGGGGGAGAAAAAGGAAGGGGGGAAAGGCAAGGGAGGGGGAGAGAAAGAGGCATGGCAAAGGGGGCGGGGGGAGAAAAGGATAGAAAGAGGCAAGGGAGGTGGGGAGAGAGAAACACTGTTAGGGAAGAGAGAACCAGTGTTGGGGGGAAGGGAGGGGGGAGAGCCAGCATTGGCACATAAAAGGAAATAAAAACATGAAATGCATATTTTTATATCATAATTTTTATTAAATATGTGAATATATACAAGTTCAACTTTTTTTTCCTATAGGGTAGTCTTATATTCAGGCTTTTAGTTTTTTTCCTAAAGGAATATTCAAAGTTTGGGCGGTCATCTTATAATCAGGGTTGTCTTATATTCAAGCAAATATGGTAAATATTAATGCCTATACTAAGATGTATGTTCTGCTTTAGTAAAAAAAAAAAAAAAGTATCCAGGCCTCTTTTAAAGGCATTTAATGTATTTCTAGGACCACCTCTTCTTCAGGCAGTGTATTCCACATCCTTTGTACTGTTCTGTTACTCAACAGGTCTTTAGAAAACTGTTTGTATGCACCCTGTATATATTTATATAACATTATCATATGCCATCTAAGAAACTGTTCCTCTAGAATGTGCAAAATATACTTTTTCGAGCCCTTCTTCATAACTAAAACTTTCTATTCCCCTTATTTCCATATTTGCTTGAATATAAGATGACCCTGAATATAAGACTACTCCACAAACTTTGAATATTAATTTATGAAAAAAATAAAAAGCCTGAATATAAGACTACCCTATAGGAAAAGTTTTACTTAAATATTCACATGTAAACTGCTTTTTCATATTTAATAAAAATGCCTTTTTTTGTCTTTGATTTGCTAATCTGCCCCCACACTTAGCCAATGCATCCCCCACACTGCCAACCATCTCCAGACTTAGTCAAAGCAATCCCCCCACACAGCCATCTGTCCCCAGACTTATCCACTGCTGCAACCCACACAGCCATCTGCCCCCTAGAGTGAGCCAATGTTGCACCACCTAGACTGAGCCAATGCTTCCCCCTCCGACAGCCATCTGCCACCCAGACTTAGCCAATGCTGCCAGCCACACAGCCATCTTCCCCCCTAGACTGAGCCAATGATGACCCCCTTAGACTGAGCCAATGCTGCTCCCCCAGACTCCTCCATGCAGCCCGTCTCCCTGGTGGGGGCATCCGGTTGATGTCTGCGCGCACCTGATGCTGCCCGACACTTCCGTCTTTTATGACGGACTGCCAGAAGTTCTTGTGACCTCCAGGTTTCCATCATAGAGGTTGCGCATCGCGCTGACATCCACCGGTTGCCTGTGAGGGGGAATCAGGTGCCCTGCAGCTCTACACGGACCCAGTACTATAGTCAGATCTCTATTTGAGATCTGATTATAAGATGACCCTTGAATATAAGATGAGGAGACTGTTTCAGAGCGTTTGCTCTGAAAAAAACCTTGTCTTCTATTCAAGAAAATACGGTAGTTTTGTTGCCTTCCTCTGCAAATTCTAGTTCAATTTTGTCTTTATAAAAAAAAGGTGCCCACAGTTGAATTGCATATATTCTTACTATGGACCTTTGAAGTGGCAGAATAATATCTTCCTCTGTGAGTCAATACCCCTCTTAATACATGCCAATATCTTCTTGTCCTTTCCAGCTGCCAGCTGGCACTGTGCACTGCTGGTAAGTCCATTGTCTATAATTACTGCAAAATCTTTTTCATTAGCAGATTTGTTATGATATAAAAATGCATTTCTTGTTTTTATTTCATTTTGTGTGCCAATGCTGCCCACCTGTTTGGTGTGCAGTGATGTAACCCAATAAGGCGTTTCGGAGAAAAGTGTCAATGACAAAGTCTGTAAAAACTTAAAACAATTAAATTGTCCAATAAATGTCCACCACAATGATGGTGTGTGCTAGGGTTGAGCCTAGATTTTTTTCTAACTATTTTCCTATTTATATACCTATTCCTTTAATGGGATTTATGAGGATAGAAACATAACTTTCTAAATATTACAATGTGTTATTTCTAATATATTTTACAGATTAGAGTGCATCAGAATCATTAACAAAATATGATAGTCAGAATTTAAATATTACTGTGAAAGCAATAGATATCCCATAACCCAGATCAAATGTTTCCCTTTGTAAATCTGTAAAATTGTCTTAAAAGTCAGTTTTGTAAATGCTGATTTCATGTCATAAAACATAGTAACATAGTAATTTAGGTTGAAAAAAGACACAAGTCCATCAAGTTCAACCCTTCTACCTATCATTCCAGCTTTTGATCCAAAATAATTATTCTATTTTTAATAGCCCTGTATGTTCTGTTTTAAAAAAAAAAACAAAAAAAAAAAACCATCCAGACCATTTTTAAATGCATCTATTGTGGTTGATAGCACTACCTCTCTTGGCAGTGAGTTCCATAACTTTATTGTCCTTACCATAAAGAATCCATTCCTTTGCTGTCTATGAAATCTTTGCTCTTCCAGTCTCAGGGGGCGACCTCTTGTTCTTTGTACATTTCTGTTAATGGACAGGTCACTGGAGAGCTCTTTATATTGGCCCTGCACATATTTATACAATGTTATCAAATCCCCTCTGAGACGCCTTCTTTTTTAACGTATATAAATGCTATTTTATCTCTCTTCATAACTAAGATCCTCCGATAATTTTGTAGCTCTCATTTGCACTTTTTATAGGTCCATAATATTCTTTTTAAGGAATGGTGCCCAGAATTGTACTGCATATTCAAGGTGAGGTCTTACCATTGATTTGTAAAGAGGTAAGATGATATCCTCCTCCCTTGAATCTATACCTCATTTTATACATGCCAATACCTTATTGGCCCTTGCAGCTGCTGACTGGCATTGAGCCCTTTTGCCAAGTCTGTTATCTACAATTATTCCTAAATCCCTTTCATTAGTAGTTTTTCCCAGGGAAATACCATTTAAAGTATATGTTGCTTTGTTATTATTTTTCCCATAATGCATAACTTTACGTGTCTATATTTAACCTCATTTGCCACCTAATTGCCCAGTCCCCCACTCTGTCCAAATCTTCCTGTAAAGAAAAAACATCAAGATTAGTCTGTATTACCTTACCTAATTTAGTGTCATCAGTAAACACTGAGACATGGCTCTCAGCACAACGTGGGAGATCATTAATAAACATATTAAAAAGTAGAGGTCCAAAAACAGACCCCTGAGGTGCTCCGCTCAATACCCTGGTCCAATTTGAGAATTTTCCATTTACAACAACCCTCTGCATTCTATCTTTTAGCCAATTTTCAATCCAAATACATACATTTGAAAAAACACTTTTTTCAAATTTCTCCATTAGTCCTTTAACCATACTTAATTTAGTCATCTTTTTCTTTTGAATAAACTGGGGGCGGAGTTTCTTTTATCACTGCAAATTTCTAATGTTCCAGAAAATTACAGGATTCTTCAGCTGATCTTTATTTTAGGATTGTGTGTGACCAATCTCTAAGGTAATAATCTCTTCATATACAGATTATGGTAGAGGAGCTCTTGCAAATAGCAGAATACACACTATGGGGGCTATAAGGTGAGATGAACCTTTAATCTCACCAATTTAGCTATAGATTGTGCAGGGGCAAACCTGGCGAGTTTGCTCAGTGGGGGGAACCTACCAGGTTTGTACCTGTGCAATTCATAGTTAAAGGTTTGTGTGAGGTTTGTCCCCCTTTTTTGCAGGTTTACCTTTCATTGTAGGAAGGGAATGGTCCCGTGTGGTCTGTGCCTCCCGTGTTCTTGTCAATTGCTGCAGTCATTCCCATTTAAGGAAACAGCAGCTCCTTATCTTCTGTCACAAGGAGGAGCATATCTCTAACATCCAAGTAAGGGAGCAAAATTTTTTTTAAATTCGTCTTCGTCTTATAATCAGACTCTGGCTGCCCGCACTAGCCACCAGGGAGATTGGGAAAGTGTGGAGGAGGAAGGCAGCATTAGGCAAGTCTGGGGTAGGAAAGGAAGAGGGGCAGCATTGGGCAAGTCTGGGGGAGGGAGGGGGAGGCAGCACTTGTTAATTTTGGGAGGGGGTGGTAAGGGCAGCATTGGCTAAGTTTGGTGGGCAAATAGCTGTGGGGGTGATTCATTGGCTATGTCGGGGGGGGGGGGGGGGGGCAGATAAAAGGAAATAAACACACAAGAAATGCTTTTCTTTTCTATCAGCATTTTTATTAAATATGAAAAGCTATTTATATGTGAATATATATACAAGTTAAACTTTTTTCCTATACGGTAATCTTAAATTCAGGGTCATCTTATATTCATACAAATATGGTATACTAGGCAAAAATAAAATGTGATGTGAATAAACACAACATAGAGCAAAATACTAACAAACCTTGTTTAGTTTGTCATATGGGGCGTGTGTGAATATAATGCCTATAATTGTCTGATATTATACATGCTGCTCTCCAATATGGTGCCCTTGTTTACTTGGTAAAACGATGGCGGGTGAAGTTGAGTGCAAATTTAGGTGTTTAATACCTTGACATTGAGGCATTACAGCACCACCAACTGAGCGGTGTTGGTGGTGCTGGAATGAACACCATTCATTCCATCACATGACGTCCACGCAAATCCTATGTCAGCAGCAGAGTTGCTGCCTGGATGTGCCTGGCATGTCCAATGTCGTGAAGGGGTTAAAAATACAAAATTCAACCACATTAACAGATTGAAACATTCTGAGACATACCAGCTAACAATTTGAGCTTATGTTTTAATAAATCCAGGCCAGATTAAATGTCCTGAAGTGCAAATAGCCTCAGTGGGGATAGTCCTCTTCAAAAATTTTAAAGAAATATAAAATACTTAAAAGGGACATTATATTTGTATTCTCTACTTTCACAAAATATAGAATTGAAAAAATATAATATATATGTATATTGTTATAGCAGAAGTGAACGCAAATGCGACCAAATCATTTTCCTTTGTAACTGCAACTCATGGCACTGGCTCCTAAACTTTGCAGCTTGCTCCTAGATATAAATTAAATGTTGTGAAGCCATGCTTTAAAGAAGTAGTAGAACAAGTAGAAATTCTGCAGTGTGCTTCTAAACATTATTGTATTGTACTTTACAGCTTAAGGTAGATTTATCACATACATCTTTTAACCCTTTTCTTTTGTGACTCATGGTGCCTGTGTCCCAGAAGATACAAGCACCAAAACGCCACTTTTTGTTCCTGGCCACCACCAATTGCAGAGACTTAATAGACCCTGTGGGTTCCTGGCAATAAATCATGACGCCTCCCGACGTCACATGTGACATCATGGAGGTGGCAGCTCTTTCATAAAATGTATCCAGCGTTTGCTTTGAGCATTGGTTATATTTTTCCTGACCGTCAGAGGAACCAGGATCAGAGCACAGCTCATCGCAAAAGCTGTTGAACACAGGATATTCTATCCCATCCTAGCATCTTTTGGGACCATAAAAATAAGACGGCATAGAATGTCCTAGTGACGCAAAGGGGTTAACAGCCTTAAACGTCATAAAAGGCTCCAATGTAAATAGATTTTACATTATGGGAATTAATGCGTTTTTTTTTTTGCAAAAGCACACACTACAAGTCTACTCACTATGCAAAGAAACTACCAAGAAACATGCTGAAATAAGTGCTTCATATATAATTTGCCTAATTTTTCTAAGAGGAGTAAGGAATGTTTTGAGCATAATTGTCTGTTAATACAGAACAGGTAGTGCTTTACTTCCCATGTGATTTTCTGGGCTTAGCTCATAAATTGTGTATACATTTACCAGCCCACATAGAATAATATTTATATGCAGTATTTGATCAAAGATAGAAAGTTTTCCACAAACAAAAAAATAAATCTTCAGAATAATCAGAGCATGGTACCTCTGCAACCGCCAAATCTCCTTTACTGCCCGTCACCTCCTCTGTGCAAATTTTGCAAGTGTGGCTCTCACACCAAAATGGTGTTTTCTACATATAAACATGGTTGGAACACTCTGCAGTCTAGATCAGAGGTGTGATTAAAATGTGACCTCATTGTGTTATGTGGCAAGTAATTTAGTTTGGGAACGTCACCTTTTATTGTTTTATACATGAGCAAAGTAACTGTAAAAAGTTTATTTTATTTACACCATTACTGTCTTGATGAATGGTTTACTTTTAATGCACACTACATATAAAGTAAAAAAATGAAAATGAGACATTGGTTCAGGAATAGGAAACTACCAGAACCCTTTTGTAATACAATGGTCACTCATATCTTAAAGCTACATAATTGCTTTACTTTTCCAACAGAAATGACAGCTCCAAAAAAAAGTATCTAAACTTATTACATCCAGCATGGGAAAAAAACATTGAAACATAATCTTGAAAAAACATGGCAAGATAGTTTCACCTTTGTTAGATCAATCACTACAACTGGACTTTTGTCAGGTTACACTGAATACAATTCTATACTTGTGTATTTGTGAATGCATGAACGCAGGATGAAGACTGTCTTTTTAATTTTCATAAAGTTAAGCAGACTTTTCTTAACCTCCAAGAGAAAGCATCATTAAATGAATGAGCATTCAGGAATATTGTGGGGAAGGAAAATGAAAGGTTAACAACAACAACAACAACAACTTGAATTTGATGTTTTATAACGAAAGCAATATTGTTTTACAATGACAAAGCCCATTATAAAAGGTGGGCCAGAAAAGAACACCTTGTCTGGTTATGTGCCAACAGTTTTGCGTTTTAATTTACAAAAACCAGTGCAATGGTCCCCATTTAATTTGTGATGTATAAATAATGTAATTGTATACACACACATCTCTTCTAAATAAAAGCAGTAAATGACAAAAACAAAACCCACAGCTTAAAAAGGAGCATTCCACCCCATTTATTCTCCGATTACTTGGTGGAGCCTGAAGCATTAAATATTCTCTATTTATGCACACTTTTTGCATTTCTAAATATACAAGAAAATAAGAATGCTCCAACCCACAGCTACAAATCAGAAATTCTGAGCGCACAGCTACACATTCAGAATCTCCTATTGAAACCAATGAATAAAGCAAGCGGCTTAGGCAACTGAGACTACATGTGGTGCAAGCAAGCACAATGCATCGCAATAAAGATGCATGGGTGCATCCAATGTGCATTGCACACACGTTTAATAGGAGGTTCCTTGCCTCTTTATGGCAGCCTTCCCAAATGTGCACTTAATAAGAAAGCTTGAATATGCAATCACTAGTTTTTTTTCTCAAGCTGGAATGGTTGGTTAATTAGTAGCTTGCCATGCAATACAGCGGAAAACGTAAGGTGCTCTTTTACAATACTAGCGGTTAATCTAGTTTCTACCACGTCGGCATCATGTCTGGAAACCAAACTCTGCCAAGATGTTTTGACACTTCCCAGTGAATTTGCTCCAAATTATACTTCTGATCAGGGATTAAAACTTCCTCCATTATGGAAAGTTGAGAAAGACGACCCCCACACATCTTTACAAATTCCACAAAAGCTGAGCAAGAGACTTCACACTCCCCAAGGCCAATGGCGCTCAGACTCTTGCAACGCTCCGCAATGCAAATCAACTCTTCATCAAGAGGCCGAAGTCCATTAGCGCACACAACCAACTCTATCAATCGTGGGCATGTCATACCAACACGGCCAAGTACTTCTTTGCTTACTGATCTTCCAAAGTATAGATGTGTAACTGGTGTTTCATAGCGGAAAAATGGGTCAAACTCCTCTTCATACAGGAAAAAGTACATGACCAAGTTCACTTTGGGAGAATGCTTTATCAAAGCATCCCAGCTGCTTTTCTGAATTGTGTGGAAGTGTGTTTGTCCTGGATTTTCACTCACAACATCAATACGCAGATGTTCCAAGCGGACATGTTTCTCAGAAGACAATGCAAGAAGCAGCTCATCACTCAGCAAATAATAGTTCAAGGCCAACTCCCGTAAGCCATGGCACTGGTCAGCAACACACAGTATCCCTAAAAATAAACCAAAAATATTTTTGCAAACAATAATTTAAGTCAATGGAGGAATGTCAACTTTTTGTAACAGTATTTCTTTTTCAGGTTAAAATACACAATTCACTCCCTTTACATATTTTGAGGTTAAACTACAAGCAAGAACTTACTTGCTCAGAAAACACCTGTTTGGGTTGTCATTTGTGTTGACATCTAAGCAGGTCACAAAGCTTTGCATAAGAAGTAGAAAGTACTCTAGAAAGACTTTACTCTTAACGCAAGTCAAATACTAGTTCAAAATAACATTGTATCTTGCGTGTTTAAAAGGGCATCTGGTGATTTACCAAAAAAGGATTGTATTTCTAATTAAAATATTTTGCCCAGTAAGTTAATTACAAAAGTTTTTGATTCCTTTATCAACATGTCCAAGATGCTGTAAGGCTTCTAGTAAGAAGACTCTTTACCTCCTATAAAAAGGTAATCCAGAGAAATATGGAGCTACCAGTTATTTTCGTACCAGGTTACCTTAACTAAAGAGGATGTCCAACAGGAAAGAAACTGCGAACTAGCATTTATGCTATATCATAAATTAGCCTTACCTGCTGGAGAAACATGAGGGCAACTGCTCATCTTTAAAAGCTTCAATGTATCACTATTGTTGGCCACCAGTACTTTTAACGATGGGTCATCAACCGGGGTGTCATCAATTTTGAGTGATGAAAGGGATTTTGAGTTTACAAATACAACAGTAAGTGCAGATATGAAGTGTGACTGAAAAAAAAGCACAAAACAAAAAAAGTTAAAGTGTTTGTTACACTGAAAAAGCTAATAAAAATTAAAAATGAACCTTAATTTTGCAACACGTAAAACACATTTATGACATTCACATATCCTCAATATTCCTCTAACCATGCAATAGTGAGGAGAGCCTTCAAACTTTGTTTCAGAAGTGCAAAAAGAATATGGAAGGAGAGAGGTAAAACCTGTGGGGAGTCACAAATATTTCTGCACCAGGGCCCTCTTATAAATTGTGTGTGTGTGTGTGTGTGTGACAAGTTACTAATCAGATTCCATTCAGAGATTTAATTTATATTAAAACATTTACAACATTTAATGTACTGTAAAGTCTCATCACGGTTTGATAATATGATGAATTTAAATAAAAAAAAAAAATTAAACAAAGTGTCACTACTGTTGACATGCGATCCTAACTTGTACATCAGATGTGTAAACAAATATGGCTCACTGTTTAAGAAACATGGATTAGTTTAAAAACAGTTGAATAATCTTTATACAACGCATCTCCTTAGAAGATATACCTACTTCTAAGAAAGAATGCATGAAAGTTCTTCGTAGTCTCCAAAAACAACTTCTAAGTAAACAGCAGTGGAACAATATAAAAGTCCCAACAACACCACCACACATTTCTGAAAGAGCAAGCATCTCAAATGATTCTGTTAAACTTCATTTAATTATTAAATTCTATATCATATTCAAAACATAACTGATGAAAAGGGGACAGTAAACAACACATAAATAAAATTGCAAATACATTACTATTAGAAATGTAGACAAATTGTAGCTCTTGGGACAGGGACTTCCCACTCACTGTAACTCACACTTGAAGCAGTTTTTTTTCCTGTAAGAGCAATGTGCATGTTATAAGTACCATTATAAGTGGCTCTATGCTTCTGAAAAAGAAAAATTGAATACCTTTGTACCAACATTAGTATTTTTAGATTACTATGGCAAAGAGCACATATCCCTTCCCAGGTAAAAAAAAGAAAAAAAAAAAAAGAAAAGATAAATGTAGGGAATTGAAACTTAAGGCCAAAGTACCAGAGCTAGACAAATTCTCCCATTCGAGAATTTTTCCAATTCTGCTACTTTGGCCTAAAGTTTAAATTTCCATCTCAGTTCCCGGTAATTCTCTCTTGATTACTGAACAGACCCTTGTGCCACACACAAAAAAAGGAACTGTGTGAGAATGGTGCACACAGGACATTTAATGAGTTTGTACTACATCCTTGTAACAAAGAGGCAATGGAATAGAGTATATCACAAGAGACAGGTGGAAAAGTAAAAAAAAAGTGGCGCACATGGAAGTTGTGCAGAATAGTGGCGCACACTTAGCTGGGGTTTACACAATCAGCGACCGTCCCAAATGCCTGGGCTGTTAAGAAAGGAGGAAACTGTAAAAAATGCAACAATGGTCATGCTGGCCCTTGTAAACCAATTACACATTTGTCCAATTTAGAGACATGTTACATCTATAAATCCAATGAAGACAGGCTCTAAGAACACTAAGCCTTTATTATATCACTGTACCTTTGGTAAATCCATAAAGCTTGGTCTTGCAGTGGAAATAAGTCCAAGAGTTTTCAGCGAGCAGTTCACAAGTTGTGACAGGATATCACAAGCGGCTTCTGCTGATTCTTTACTGCTGTCAACCTGAAATGAAAGGAAAGACATTAATTCATGGAAAAAGGTTAATTTACTACATTATGGTAGTGCTTTACCATTACAAGGTAGTAGTGGGTCCATTCAATATACCTTCAGATTAGAACCACATTCTGCCTCGGTTTTCTGACATTACTTTTCAACTTTAACTTACTTGTGATCTAATCTCTTGCAGTTAACACTATTTACATATAAAGTGGACATATCATTTTGAGGCAAGAGTACAGCAATTTAGGTGTAATGCATATTTGACATGTGTTTATAAATAACGCTCTTTAGTAAAATAGCCAGTTAGGCAAGAATGAGGTTTGACTAGCTTCAGAGCAGCAAATGGTGCGATAGTGTAGTTACATGAGCACTCATTTGTGGATCTGTTCTGGGGCAAATGGAGATATATACAGAAAGGCAGCACACCATGTTAGGAAAATATAAAAAATAACTTTTATTATAATAATTAAAATGTCAAAGAGGAGTAAAAAAAATACAACATACAAATAATACTAGTCAAATACAAGCCAAATCCAGGCTAGTAATAATGAATATATAACAAGAGAAAAAAAAATACATACAAGTAGTACCAATAGGGGGAGCAAAAAAAAAGCAAAATAAATAGACAAAAGCTAAATACACTTACAAAAATGCTGAGACCAGATAGAAGGGGCAAATGGAGAACAAGAATAAAATCTTGTTTTCATTTGGACACTGGTTATTTTTAAAACTCATTTTAAAAATGTTAGTTTATAACATATGGTATAAATGGAAAAACCCTGTACATGACTTTTTAACCATGGACCATGGTTCAGAAGCAACTGGCTATTTCTGGAAGTCAAATAGTGACTTTCAGGCGGCCATGTTGCGGTGATGGTGTCTGCAACCATAAGCACTGATTGGTGTGAGGCCTTTGAAGAGCTAGAGGAGAATAACTTTTACTCGATAACTGCACCACTGAAATTAGAATTTTAATGAGGCAGAAGTGGTCTTCTGCTGCATTACTATAAGAATGAGGGTTTACTACCTCTTTAACATACATTTACCTTGAAATGTCAGTTTAGTCATATCTGATAGCTTCTTCACATCTACCCTTGTTATTTGCAAATGTAAAAAAAAAAAAAAATGTTTACCCTTAACAATTACATAGATGGTTAACATGAATTCTTACTAACAAAGCATAGGACAGATTAACAGACAAGTGCTAGAACAAAGAAAAAAAAAATCACCAGTTCAAACACTTTAAAATGCCTTTATAAAGACGCATGGAACATATTTACTAGCGGTAAAGTAGAGCGGTCTTCACTGTAATTGCTATTAGAAACAGGAGATGCAAAATATTACAGCCTACCTTAAAACTGACATACTGCAAATGATTTGAGTGTCTCTTAATGATCTGTTTAATCAGGTCTGGATGTGTTGCCTTCAGATAAGATGTTGCAGGCTGGTTCAGTTCAAATTCAAAGCATCTCCATAGGTCTGGCATATGAAACACTTGATTCCAGGTTCGACAGACTTGTGAGGCATGTGCACGGTCCAATAGGGGCAAATACTGAAAAACCTGAAGTATTATGTCTGGCAGCAAATTGCCCCAATCATAACTTTTGGACATATCAGTGAATGCACCCGAAGTATCTATAATCTTCTTTGACAGTTCCCCGAGCTCTCCTCCGCAAAGACCAATGCTGCCATCACTGGCCTTTCGTCCTCTTTTCATCCTGCGAACCAAAAAAAATGCACATTATATTTCAAACAAACAAAAACACTGAATATGGGTTGTGAAAAAAGTAATATATTGTTTACACAATGAACAGAAGCTATTAAGAGGACTTCAAGGTGTAATTTCAAAATAACATAGCAGAACTCCTTACAAGACAGTGCATAGACATTATATAAAGCTGATACTTTTAGCACACTTGTTTTCTTTGAACTAAATAACACATTTGTACAACAAGTCTTGCGTGTTTTGTGTTTAAGCCTGTAAGACTTAAATCTATCTGTCCTGATTTGGTAGAGAACCAGTTACTTAAGGTTGCTCTTTGGAATATTCCATTTTAAAAAGATATTATATTTCTTGTGACTTATACTAAGTAAGTACACTAAATGACCTTGTTATTTTGTGGCTGGCAAGGAATGAACAGCTTCTGTAACAGTTTGTGGATGTAAAGATCTTGTCTTAGCTCAGGGTTAAGATTATATATTAAGATAAAATACAATCAAACACAGTTATGACATCCTTGAAAACAAGAGAAATCTCAAATGTAGCCTTCCTGGTGACATACTTTAAAAATAAATATTTTTCTTGCATACCTTCCAAGTGACTTATTGAAAATAGTTTTGTTCTAGAAGCTAGAGTTGAGCAATAAAACTAAGATGAGTTTAGTGCCAATTATTACGCATGAGAGCTTGCTATATGCAAACATATCCAAAAGTGTGATGTTGCAGTAATAGACAGCAGCAATAAATTATTGCTGTTTCACGTGAATCCACTTTAATATCATGCAAGGAAAGTTCTGGAAACTCCTGACAGCATTAATAATATCCAGTGAGATAGAATACTGTGCAGCAAGTACTACATCTACCCTATGAACCAAAGCTAGACAAATCCTTGGTGATTGTTTTACATAGAACTGTAGCCAAGTACAATTTCCCTGGCTCCTGAATTGGTCTGTTCGTTTTAAAACGCTACATAAATTGGTCAACTGCTCTAAGCAACTTGTTACAGACCTCCATGCGGTTAATCAGAGGAAGAGGTGTTACATATTACAGTGAAGAGAGTGGCTGCCAGTTCAAACCAGTGTCAGTAGAAAACATTCCTATTCCCTGATCCCATTGTAATATCCTTACTGTATTATAGGACAACAGAAACTGTGGTCAATATATAAACTATAAATTCATGAAACGTGTAGTTTCTTGCTATTTCATGAATTGTACATAGCTACTGCACAAGTCACTAAATGTGTGGGGACCAGCACACATCCCGCCCCACTGTCCCGCTTTGCATGGGATAGTGGCGATTTGGAGGCTTTTTCCCGGACAGTAGTACTGTCAGTTTGACACCTGACTTCCCAAACTCTGCCCAATTTCGCTGGTGGCAGAAGTTGGTAGATATGATCACCAAATCCATCGATTGTGCATCGAATTCACGATATGAGCAGATATAGTTGTGCATATTTCATTAATTGTGCAAAATGCTATGTGTACTCACAGGATCTGCGTATAACACAGGAGCCATACATTACAGACACTGTCAGCTCGCGTTATATATAAAATAGCACAACAGCAGTTTCTCAGGCGGCACATCCAGCAACATGTCATGCTAAGGATGCTTATGAACAATGCATATGGCAGGGCTGCAATACAACCGTCAATATAGTCACCATAAATCACTGTATATAATAACATGGTGTCGATACCTGGCTGTCGGTAGCGGTGTCAGTGACACTGTGGTGGTTTCGGTGTTAGATTTGTTCTGGTTACTTTTCGCCTTAGCCCGGAACTGCACAACCCTCGCTCGGCTCCCGGTCACAGCGCAGCCCTTCCCCGGGATTCATTAGACACCCAGGCCCGGGCCGCACAAACACACCCTGGATCTAGCAGGCGACGACTAAAGCAACCACACAGCGCAGGTGTGCAATATGCAGTAGCGTGGGGATTACTGAATGGGCAGTTGTTACTGTCTCAGTGGGGTGAGTATGGCGGCGGCGGCGGCGGCGGCTGTTGTTGTTGTTAATCCAGCGAAGCACCTGATAACCTGTTATTATTTTCCTGTGTATTAAGATGGCGGCAACGAAGCGCGCTCCCTACAACCCCACGCGCCTGCGTCACGCGATAGCCGCGCAGCAGCACTAAGCTGCTCTCCGGGTAGGTAATTGTAGAGGGCGTGGTCTGGCGCAATCCCGTGAACTACAGTGTACACCTGCGTACGCAGCTATGTATTCGCAGTACTTAGTACCAGCCAGCTATTGTTGTTGAACACCCTTTTTGAAACAATCATGAACAAATAGCAAGTTGAAGTGTTAGAAAGTGGCGGGATTACCATTATTATTTACTGTGATCTGAACATAAATCCCATGTTCCTCCTCTGGAGATGTGAATGCACCAAAGCAACAAAACCAGCAAAGAAATATGTTACGCTGAAGGGGGGCTATTTAGAAATGTCAATACTAGGTCAAAATGGAGCTTTCACCATGGGAACCAATGTCTTTGATTTTTAGAACCCCAGAATTGATTTTAATAAATAACCTCCAATGTGCTTATATATTATACATACACATACAGAAGTAGCTATCAATTATCAAGTTATTGAAAATGTTTGGATAAAGGTTTAGCCGCACTAAAAAAAAAAAACAATATGTGTTCAGCAACATCTCCTGAGTACAGGGATACCCCCCATGCATAGGTTTGTTGGTTTGTTTTGGGGCTAAAAGGCCACATTTAGGGGGTGCGCAATTCCAACCTGGAATTTTGACATATAGTCAGCCTGCGCCCATGTTCCATTTGGAACATTTTTTAAGCCGTCCAATGAATTTTACCCCATCAAACCATATATTTTTTGAAAATATACATCCTAAGGTATTTCAAATGGTGGTATTTTAATACTGTATATGTACTAATTCCACCACCAGCCTTTGTAAAAGTTTGTGGTAGTACTTTTTTGGGAGTTTATTTTCTACATGCATTTTACTTCAGGCATGAATTCACAGATTCTGGTATATGTCACTGCCAAACAACAACCCAATATGTGTTCAGCAACATCTCCCGAGTACAGGGATAGCACCCATGCATAGGTTTGTTGGTTTGTTTTTTGGCTAGAAGGCAACATTTGTGAGATGCGCATCTCAAAATTCCAATTTGGAATTTTGACATGTAGTCAACCTGCGCCCGTGTCCTACATGGGATATATCTTTGAAGCCAGCCAATGTAATTTACCCCCACCAAACCATCACTAGATGATGTATGAGAAAGCTGACCAGGGTCAAAATCGAACCCTGAGTCCGCGGCCTCAGAATCAGTGCGTAAGCAGTGATCTCGAGCAAAGAAGGGGTTAATAGCTCTTAGAAGTACCTATCTAGTACTGTAATACATTACAGTACAAACAAATTAATCCATAAAACAATGCAGACAGCAACACATACTGCATACTGCTTATACAGTGATGAATGGCAGGGAAGGGGTTAATATACAGTGAAAGACTTTCATAAAACCTGACAATTTTATAAAATGTTATTTTATATCACTAATACTGATCTGTCTCTTTCCGTCACAAAAATGTAAGTGAGGAGAGGGAGGCAGATCAATATTTGTGAATATTGATCCGACCAATTTTGATCTGACCAGGGCAAATGGTGAGCTTAATTGAGCAATCACCAAACCGCCTTTGCCACTAATTCGCTGTTACTGATCGCTATGCGCTCAGACAGCTTTAAAGAAAAAACTCAAATATTTTTACTTTACACTTAATCCCCTAGAGGGTATGTGTAAAAAAAAAATATGCAGACAGATAAAAATTGCATTGGCGTCAATGCGTAAGCAGTGATCGACGGCAAAGAAGGGGTTAATAACTCGTAGAAGAGCCTTTGTAGTACTGTAATAAATGACAGTACAAAAAAAATTAACCCCTAAAAAATGCACAAACAGCAAAAATAAATGCGCTGATGTGCACGATCACTGCTTACGCAAGATCAGTGGCAGGGAAGGGGTTAAACGCAGGGAATTGCTTTAATAAATTTTTTTATTGTTTTATTATTCGTGTGTTGTGTATTTATTATTTTTTTTTAATATATACTTTTTTTATTATAAAAATACAAAATTTAGACAGTACCAAAACATTAACACGCTGAGACGTTACAATACAATAACATATAATTAAGATGACAATAATATAAATATGGATCATCCTCCTCCTTCATATCAACATAATTTCAAGCAGCCAAAAAAGTTATAATAAAGTGGACACGAATGAGGGGGAGAAAAAAACAAAAACAAGCATTGAGCTGTGCTGTTGACCGGGCAAGGTTATATTAGACCGTGTTTGTAAGAGTTGGTTGTAGTGTTGATCAGATCAGACCAACATTACATGCTTTTGTCCACATGGGAGAACTCCCACTTTTTATTCCAAGATTATCACCTTGTTGTTGGATTACCTCTACTCCCCGTCGCTATCCATCTAGTCCAGGGGAGCCACTTATTCTCAAATTTAATGTTGTTGTCCAACTGATAGGAAAGACCCCTTTCCATATTATACTGATAACTCACTTGGGACTGAATCTGACTCCAGGAGGGGGCTGTCTTTTGTAACCAGTTTCTCGATATAAGAGTCTTGGTAGCCATGAGAATTTGGACAACAATGTATCTTTCTTTACATGTGAGATCGGGAATGTTGAAGTGTAACAATGCTATCGAAGGATCCCCCACAATCGGATGTTTCATTATTACTAATATTTTTTCAAAGACTTCCTCCCATATTTATTATTTTTTTGTACTTTTACAACTTTGATCTGTCTCTCTCCCTCACTAAAAAAAATGTGAGGAGAGGGAGGCAGATCATAACTGGTCAGATCAATATAGGGTTAATATTGATCTAACCAGGCAGTGGGGGTGCTCATCAGAGCATCCCCACTGCTTGTCAGTGTGCCTGCAGTCACTGATTGCCTCTGTGAAGAGGCAATCGTGTGACTGCAGGAAGAGCACAGGAAGCAGGTACTTCCTGCCTCCTGTGCTCTTGCCCTTAGAAGGGCAGCGCCATCTTGGTCACACAGTGACCAAGATCGTGCATTTTTTTTTTTGTGTTCCTGATTGCCTCGACTTGCGAGGCAATCAGAAACACTTACTGAGCATAGGAAGCGAAAAATTAAACTTCCTATGCTCGTTTTTGTAATGCCAGCGTTTTAAAGGCACTGTGCCTTTAAAACCGGCATTTCAATCGCTCTCCGGAGCGATCGAAATTCCGACGGGAATTTTTTTCAGTATTGCACAATACCATTAGAGCACTGAAAGCGGAAAAACTCCGCTTTCAGTGCTCGTTTTGCAGTGACCTAGTCCGTCCTGTGACGCCAAGGGGTTATGGGTATGTTCAGACATTGTCCCTAGCTCTCTGCACCTAAGTGCAGAGGTTTGTATAAGTGCTCACCAGGCTTGTATGGTTAAATTGGTGAGATGAAATATTCATCACACTTCAATTCACCTCAAGTGAACAGACCCCGTTCTTTTATGTTTCAGCAAAACATAAATATATAAATATACAGTGGATATAAAAAGTCTACACCCCCCTGTTAAAATGTCAGGTTTCTGTGCTGTAAAAAAATGAGACAAAGATAAATCATTTCAGAACTTTTTCCACCTTTAACCCCTTCATGACCAGACTGTTTTTGGAATGTTGTGCGTTAATGACCGTGGCTGTTTTTACACTTCTGAGGTGTTTGTGTTTAGCTGTAATTTTATTCTTTGTTATTTGCTGTACCAACACATATTATATATTGTTTTTTTCAGGACAAGAAGGGCTTTCTTTTGATGCCATTATTTTGTTTAAATCATTTATATTATTATGAAAAAAATAGAAAAATATGTTGAAAAATGAATAAAAAAACACTTTTCCTGACTTTTATTTGTAAAATATTTTACCAAGCTACAAAAGCAAATAAAAAAACCTGCTAATTAGATTCTAATATTGGTTCTGAGTTTAGAAATACCCAATGTTTATATGTTTTTTTGCTTTTTTTTTTAATGTTGTATTGTAATAAATACAAGTAGCACCTAGCTGTTTCAAAACCATTTTTTCCAAAATGTGTGTTACTGACATTGTAACATCAATATTAGACATGCATTGCTGAATCAGCCCCGCATGTACACATTTTTTTTAAAGTAGACATCCCAGGGTAGTCAAATTGGGGTATTTTGACACTTTTCATGCAGTAATTTTCCCACCAATCTTTGACAAGTTTTGGCATAGTCATTTTTTTGTGTTTTTTTCCCCACACTCTTTGTATTTAGGTAAGAATTTAAAGGGGTTGTTCTGTTTTTTTTGCCAAACAACACCCCAATATATGTTAAGCAACTTCCCCTGAGTATAGCGGTACCCCACATGTATAGGTTTGCTAGTGTTATGTGGCAGGTAAAGGGACAAATTTAGGATACGGTCATTGCATCTTTAAAACATGTATTTATTATGTAATGCTTGTGACTACATTTCCTATCATGCTCAGCCAGCCAAAAGTGACCGTAGCATCATAGGGAATGTAGTCTATAGTAGGAAGCACAAATTGTTGCTATCCTTGCTATCCTGCGGCTGCATGGGTGATATATCCAGCTGCTGCGGGCCCCTATCTACTGTTGGGGGGCCAATGCAAGGCACTGGCCACACTAGCAGTTTTTTTTTTTTTAATATAAAATATCCATAGAGGACCACTAACAGACCTAACATGTCACTGGTCCTCTAAGGATTAACGTCTTATTTTTATTTAATTTAATAGTATTTATTTATATTATTATTATTTATTTATTTAATTGTATTTACTTTTTTATTTATATTAGACTCTAACTTTAACCCTAGGGTTATGGTTAGTACAAACCCTAATTCTAACTCTAGGATTAGGGTTTTGATGATCTCTAACCCTAACCCAAGGGTTAAGGTTAGCAAAATAAAAATATAAATAAAAAAAAAAAAAATTAAATTATTTTTTTTTTAATAAAAAAAAAACCTGGGGGGCCTGGATGGGCTTGGGGGGACCAGGGGTGGCTTCCAGCACTATATTTAGTCTCTCCCTGCCCCACGATCGCTGTGGAGCAGGGAGAGATTATAGCTGTCAAAGCAGGCAACTGCTTTGACAGCTATTAACATCCGGGCACTGTGATTGGCTGTCACGGTGCCCGGATGTTTCCGGGGGGGCCTCAACCGACATGGCTGAAGTGTCTCGATATCGAGACACTTGGCCATGCCGTTTAAATCACGATTGCGGCATGCCAGAGCGCATACCGCGATCGGATCTGCATGACGGTCCTGGACCATCATTGGTCACGAAGGGAGTTTTTCCTCATGACGGTCCAGGACCGTCATTGGTCACGAAGGGGTTAATGTGACCTATAAACTGTACAACTTAATTGAAAAACAAACTGAAATCTTTTAGGTAGAGGGAAGAAAAAATATAAAAATAAAATAATGTGGTTGCATAAGTGTGCACACCCTTAAACTAATACTTTGTTGAAGCACCTTTTGATTTTATTACAGCACTCAGTCTTTTTGGGTATGAGTCTATCAGCATGGCACATTTTGACTTGGCAAGATTTGCCCACTCTTCTTTGCAAAAACACTCCAAATCTGTCAGATTGCGAGGGCATCTCCTGTGCACAGCCCTCTTCAGATCACCCCACAGATTTTCAATCGGATTCAGGTCTGGGCTCTGGCTGGGCCATTCCAAAACTTTAATCTTCTTCTGGTGAAGCCATTCCTTTGTTGATTTGGATGTATGCTTTGGGTCGTTGTCATGCTGAAAGATGAAGTTCCTCTTCATGTTCAGCTTTCTAGCAGAAGCCTGAAGGTTTTGTGCCAAAATTGACTGGTATTTGGAACTGTTCATAATTCCCTCTATCTTAACTAAGGCCCCAGTTCCAGCTGAAGAAAAACAGCCCCAAAGCATGATGCTGCCACCACCATGCTTCACTGTGGGTATGGTGTTCTTTTGGTGATGTGCAGTGTTGTTTTTGCACCAAACATATCTTTTGGAATTATGACCAAAAAGTTCAACCTTGGATTCATCAGACCATAACACCTTTTCCCACATGCTTTTGGGAGACTTCAGATGTGTTTTTGCAAAATGTAGCCTGGCTTGGATGTTTTTCTTCGTAAGAAAAGGCTTTCATCTTGCCACTCTTCCCCATAGCCCAGACATATGAAGAATACGGGAGATTGTTGTCACATGTACCACACAGCCAGTACTTGCCAGATATTCCTGCAGCTCCTTCAATGTTGCTGTAGGCCTCTTGGTAGCCTCCCAGACCAGTTTTCTTCTCATCTTTTCATCAATTTTGGAGGGAGCTCCAGTTCTTGGTAATGTCACTGTTGTGCCATATTTTCTCCACTTGATGATGACTGTCTTCACTGTGTTCCAATGCCTTGGAAATTCTTTTGTACCCTTCTTCTGACCGATACCTTTTAACAATGAGATCCCTCTGATGCTTTGGAAGCTCTCTGTGGACCATGGCTTTTGCTGTGGGATGCGACTAAGAAAATTTCAGGAAAAACCAACTAGAGCAGCTGAACTTTATTTGGGGTTAATCAGAGGCACTTTGAATGATGGCAGGTGTATGCTGACTCCTATTTAACCCCTTAACGACAGATCGAGGACTTGCCGACAGGTGACGTGCCTGGCACGTCATGCACTAAACTGAGTAAAGAAAGCGACCAGCGGTCGCTTTCTTTACTCTAACGGTGTTGCTACAATGCCTCTAGGTAGAGGCATTGTGCAACACCCCCCAAATGTGCAGGGGCGCGCTACGATCACTCCACGGAGTGATCGTAGCAGCCATTTAAAAATGGCTGCGCCCGCTGCACACATGTGCTTAGAAAGCGAACGATCGTTCGCTTTCTAAGCATCTGCGGTGTTTCTAAAGTGCCTCGCTATCGAGGCACTTAGTAACACCTTCCAGCTCCCCAGAACCGATGGTGGTCTGTACAGGCAGCGCTTCCCTTCTAATGGCAAGAGCATCGGAAGTGAAAGTATTTCACTTCCGATGCTCTAGGGGGAGCCAGTCGATGCCGGTGTTCTGACGAATTACTCGAGCAAATTCTCCTGCGCAATCGCAGGAGAATTTGCTCACTGCGCATGCGCAGAAAGTTACAGCTGATAACTCAGCTGTAACTTTATGTCCACCGCGCATGCGCGAGCTAACCAACCCACATCCCGCACACCCCTTCTCACCAGCTGATCGGACAGCGGCGGTACACAGCGCATGCGCGCGGCTATCAAGCCGTGTGGGAATGCGCTGTGTCCGTGGCTGGATTCAAACAAAACGCTGGTAAGTAACACGGGGGGGGGGGGGACATAAGGAGCCAACAGAGAGGTAAGCACCCTGGTGAGGGCTGCCTCATCTTGATAGGAGTTGTGATCCTCCTGCTGCATACAGCTTACTGTTATTTGACAGTGACACATACCAAAATCTGTAAATTTATGTCTGAAGTACAAGGTTTGTGAAAAAAAAACACAAAAAAATTACTACCACAAACTTTGACAAAGGCTGGTGGTAGAAATAGTGCATGGAAAGTGTGAACATACCACCATTTGAGATAGCCTAGGGTGTCTACTTTTAAAAAATATATGGGTTGATGGGGTAAAATACACTGGCTGGTTTCAAATATGTCCCAAATGGGACATGGGTGCAGGCTGTCTGCATGTAAAAATTTCAAGTTGGAAAACAAAAAACTGCACCTCACAAATTTGGCATTTTAGCCCCCAAACAACCCAACAAACCTATGCATGGGTGGTATCCCTGTACTCAGGAGAAATAGTAGAATCTATTTAGCATGTTTTTTTGTTCGCTATTGTGGATGAGGAGAAGTTGTTTCAAATAAAAACAAAGAAATTTGTGTATTTTTTTTTTTTTTTACCATATTTTTTTTTTTTTTTTTTTAATAATATAATAAGATATGATCAAAAATATGGCATCCATAGAAAGCCCGTTTTGTCCCGATAAAAACAATATATAATATGTATGGGTACAGCAAATGACGAAGAAGAAAATTACTGCTAAACACAAACAGCACAGAAATGTTAAAATAGCCATTGTCCAGAAAGGACAAAAATGTTTCAAAGGCTCTGTCCTTAAGGGGTTAACATGATTTGGAATGTGATTGCTTAATTCTGAACACAGCTACATCCCCAGTTATAAGAGGGTGTGCACACTTATGCAACCACATTATTTTATTTTTATATTTTTTCTTCCCTCTACCTAAAAGATTTCAGTTTGTTTTTCAATTGAGTTGTACAGTTTATAGGTCACATTAAAGGTGGAAAAAGTTCTGAAATGATTTATCTCTGTCTCATTTTTTTACAGCACAGAAACCTGACATTTTAACAGGGGTGTGTAGACTTTTTATATCTACTGTATATAAATCTTTATTGAAACCTTAATACATAAAATCATTTCATTTTGTGAAAGTGGTATGTTCTGTGGGTCAAATTGACACTGTGAAAATAGTTGCATATAATATTAAAATATTTTCATTTACATACAGTTTTTTACAATGCCTCTTTAGAAAAATTGGGTCGAGGGGGGCCCATTGGTCAAGATTTTGCCCAGGGCCCACTAGGGCCTTAAAGCGGCCCTGCTTAACATAACAGGAGTGGGGCAAAAAACTAGCAAATCCTGGCATATTGAGTGGCAAAATCCTGGCAAATTGAGGGGCAAAATCCTGGTATAGAGTAGCAAAACCTGGCATAGACTAACAAAATCCTGGCAAATTGAGGGTCAAAATTTTGGCATATTGAGGGGCTAAATCCTGGCATAGAGTGGCAAAATCCTGGCAAATTGAGGGGCAAAATCTTGGCATACTGAGGGGCAAAATCCTGGCATACTGAGGGGCAAAATCCTGGCATACTGAGGGGCAAAATCCTGGCATAGAGTGGCAAAACCTGCCATAGAGTGGCAAAATCCTGGCAAATTGAGGGGCTGAATTCTGGTATAGAGTAGCAAAACCTGGCATAGAGTGGCAAAATCCTGGCAAATTGAGGGGCAAAATCCTGGCATAGAGTGGCAAAACCTGGCATAGAGTGGCAAAACCTGGCATAGAGTGGCAAAATCCTGGCAAATTGAGGGGCTGAATTCTGGTATAGAGTGGCAAAACCTGGAATAGAGTGACAAAATCCTGGCAAATTGAGGAACAAAATCCTGGCAAATTGAGGAGCAAAATCTTGGCATATTGAGTGGCAAAATCCTGGCATAGAGTAGCAGAATCCTGGCATATTGGGTGGCTAAATCCTGGCATATTGAGGGGCTAAATCCTGGCATAATAAATGGCTAAATCCTGGCATATTAAATGGCTAAATCCTGGCATATTAAATGGCTAAATCCTGGCATATAATAACAGTAAAAATATGCCCCCCCCCCCCCCAAAAAAAAAATTCTGCTGATGCCCATGCCTCAGACCATATTGAGGGAGAGGGAGGAAGCGCACGGTGCGGAGCGGCAAAACCCTATTAGACTGAAGAACATAACCAGAGATCAGAGCGAGAGCAAGCAAAGGGGAGCAGAGTGAGCAGAGTATATAGACTTTAGCATATTTCACAATATTTCTGAATCTGAATTTTGTTAACTTATACATGTTCTCCACAGTATGTGTAAGTACTGCTGCATAACTTCCAAGTTTAATTTTTTGGATCCAGGCCTTTTTATCCCTTTTTATTGCCTCTAAATGCTCTTTTTGGAATACTCCCCAATGATTGCTGTGCATCACAGAGCTGCAATATACAACATAACATTAACTTTTGTTGACGGCAACTCCCATGATGTTAAGCAAGTAACATTTCTAGTTGCGAACTGTGGATGTGCAAGCGGGGAGTGGTCAATTGGGTTACAGTAAGTCTACAGTACGAAACTTTTGTTTACTGCATCTACGATAATATTCAACCAGCCATACTGCTAGCTGACGAGAGAGAGAGAGAAAGAGAGAGAGAGAGAGAGAGAGAGAGAACGAACAAAAAAGGAAATGAAAACAAGAAATGCATTTTTTTTAATATAATAATTTTTACTTAATATTGAAAATCAATTTACATGTAAATATATACAAGTTGAACTTTTTTCCTATAGGGTAGTCTTATATTCAGGCTTTTAGTTTTTTTCCTAAAAAAATATCCAAAGTTTGGGGGGTCGTCTTATATTCGAGCAAATACGGTAATTCCTGGGACAATGCCTTGGGAAGACTCAATGAGGGCGTTTTCTTGAGCGAATGCCAGGTTTAGAAAAGTGATTAAGATCCAGTGAGTGGCTATCATGATAGGTGTGTTGAGGGTGTAGCTTGCTGCTCCCATGGTTTAGTAAAAATAAAAAAACAAAAGAACATTTAACCCCTCCTCTGCTGCAGCTTTTGGGATTTATACAGTGATTTCACTGCATGACTTTTGCAGAAACAAAACATTTAACAGTGTTTTGTAAACAGTATTTGTCAAACAAGTGCTTTGATCTGTGATTTTGCATATAAACGTTAGTTTAATATGTAAACAAGCTATATACCTGCACTACCAGATGTGTGAGAACATGAATTTCTTATGTTAGCAAAGATGTATTTTAGGCGTTGCCTTACAAGAATGTATCACCAGATAGTTAACCTCAGAGTGCCAAAAGGAGTTTAATACTATTTCAGAACTACTTAATTATGAAGTATTTAATTTGTAAAAAGGACAAATGTACTTTTCCTGCTGCATTTTTCATTACCCTTTGAGGGAGAAGTGGTGGATAGATTTATTAGATGTATACCTAACCTGTCATTGCTAATCACAACTGTGGAAGTTGTAACAACTATAAAAATGGTCTTGCTCAAAATGAAAGAGGGGAGCTAATTATTTTCCTCTATTAATGGAGTATAAAACCAGTAAATGCTTTTACAAGCAGATCCTTTATTTTATGACATGTAATGTGCTTGTGGGCGAGGTGTAGAAAGTGAAATGAGAATCATTAATTATGAGCAACTCATTAAGGATTATTTGTGCCAAGTCTTTACACAGTGTGTCCAGTGACCAAAGACACAGAAGTCTAATCACAAAATATGAATTGACAAGGAAACTATAAAAGATATTAATAAGTGCAGTAGAAATAGAAATAGACCCCCTTAGTCAGATCGTAAGAGATGGCAATCACCGATGATTAAGATCAAGCTCCTTCAATAGTACAAATTGACCTGGAGATCTGCAACTGAAATATCTCAATCCAAAAGTTACCTTCAACCTTCTGTACACTTTGCAGAGCTTTCTGCCATATATTTTTTATATACCATATGTACTAATTGTTTTATGTTTTTTTTTTATCTCACATCAGTGTCAGCTGAGACCCCCTAAAGGGCTCAGGTATAAAAAAAAAAAAGGCATGACACTGATATGTTTTATCAAAAGCTGCCTTTTTTTTGTGATTTATTGCTTTTATTACTATGGACTTTTTTTTTTATTAATGTTATTTTTTCTTGTGATATTCAGGATTGTGCCAACAGGATTTTGTCCTTTGTCTTATATGAGGAGTTTGTGGGTCTCCCTCACATAGCGCCTGAGCTCCCATCTGAACGTTACAGATTGTACATTGTGCTGAACTCTCATTAATTATCATTGTATGAAAATATACATTACAACATAATGGGTGAGAAATTCCCTCTCTCTGTATTGTGAAAGGGTTACTGCAGATACAGGCACTTCAATGGTTTTTAAGGTGTTTATTCATAAAACCAACGGTTTTGTTTTGCCTTAGAACATAAACCAAACAATAATTAGTTTCTCTCTAACTGTACTAGCCAGCAAAGGCAGTTCCCAGCCACAAAACAAAGGTTGAAACCGTGCAAAGTTTTCCTTACCATTCAGGTTCACTTCCACACACACTCTCTGTGTCTGTGATCAGCACAATGAGAAAATCCCAGAAGGCTAAAATAGGGCTAGACTTGGTTAATGAAGCATCAGCTGAAGATTCTACAAGTATTAACCCTACAGTGCTCTTTCCATACACTGGCTTATATACCTGCCCTCAGTTAACCTGCCGCTACTGACCCTGTCAAAGTATATATACAGGAGCAAATGAAGGGTAAAGTACAGATAGATGACACTAAGTATTAATGAGCAGCCAAATCTGAAACGGTAAGTAGGACGGCTGCTACAATAACTACAGGAATCCTGAGCAGGAGATTAATGCATTTTACACATATAACTTTTAATACAAGAAGGGACAGCACGGAATATATAAAAAGCTATCATAGCAGACGATTTCATTTCTCCGTACCTTCTAACTTCCACATCCGTTCATAAACAGGCATCAGTGCGTGAGGCTGCTCAGTGCACAGCTTGTATATTGTCACCAAGCCCTAGGAGAATATGTCAGATGTCTAGAAGAATACAAGAGGAGGAAGAAATATCTTTATGAAGACATAATGACACAGCCTCTTAGTCATTAGGATCCGAAGTGCCCACCATCAGGAGAACTGGTGAGTAATCTATATCAGGAAATTTATAGTAACACTAAGAAATTGAGACAAAGATACTTGTTTACAGATATATACATAACATTATAATGCTCTGTTCATATACAGCAGCAAATAAAGGGTAACAACAAGTGGATCATACCAGTGGCGGAGCCAGAGTC
Organism: Pelodytes ibericus; assembly: GCA_036172795.1. Classification (NCBI taxonomy): domain Eukaryota; kingdom Metazoa; phylum Chordata; class Amphibia; order Anura; family Pelodytidae; genus Pelodytes; species Pelodytes ibericus. The sequence continues at coordinate 216,858,610 of CM069857.1, read as the reverse complement.
TGGTCTCGAGAGGGGCACTTTTTTGATCACTAATATAGATTTATTAGACACATTTCCTTACATTACAAATTGGGTAAGTTTAACCACATATAACTTTATTGTTACACAATTCAGGATAAATTTTTATCGGCAGTTTGTATACTGATGATATAACAGAGTCACAAACAATATACAATGATATGTAAAAAACATGTAGAAAAATACCAAACAGTGTCACTCTCCAAGCACCGACAGCAATAGACACATTCTATTTGTATGATAAATAACATGAAATATTTACAGAATTAGCTCAAGTCTTCTATTTCCTTACTTCGCAAACAGCTCAATGACGGTCAGAATTCACAGGAACATCTCTGTGAATGTAAAGCAAACACTAGCCATTTAACCGGTCCTCTGCCATTCGTGACCAAAGCCATGTTTTAACACAACGGAGAGTTGAGAAAGATCTCTCTGCTGAGGCCACACTTACAGGGAGAATTGCTAAGATCAGAAGTAAATGTCTGATGGTTGGGGTCGAGGTCCTGGTCACACAAGTCTAAAACTTCAAGGACTGTTTTTGGAATTTCCTTGTTTTGGGATAACTCGCGTTTCCACTTAGTGAGCCAGAGACTAAGTTCATCCTGCAGTAATGTCTCCACTATCTTCTGATTTCCACCAGCTAGAAGAGGGTGAAAATGGTTTGATAATGTCTGAATAGCAACAGGATCAATGGTTTCCATTTTGGTTTTCAAAAGTACTGCTGGCATCAATATTTTGATCTGAAAACACTGCATCAAATTTTCTGGCAAATGAGCTTTCAAATCATTAATAATGTTGTCCAGCAGAGGAATGTACAATGATTTCCGGTTCAGTTAATTTTGCATTGTAATTAGATCTGTGCACTTGTTTGTCTATAAGGCGTGGCAATTTTAGTTCCACTCCAAGCTCTGAGGCTAGTTCTGTAGCCTCCATATGCAAGGTGGAAAAAGTACTATCAGCATTACATTGCATATTCTCCAGGGTTGTCGTGGTATCAGTGAGACATTCAGATGCGCTTGTTAAATCAAGTGTTGGTGATTGAAGAAAATGACTCAGAGGTAGGGTTACTTTCAGCACACTGATAAGTGAAACCAAGGAAAAGATGAACTCTGCACTGCACAGAAAATGGATGAGAGTAGAGGCTGCTGAACTAGTGCTTGAGCATTTCCAGTGAGATATTGCAGATAGTGTACTCACCACTTTTACTAGTCCATCTCGAAATCGGATAAGAGAATCATGGCGCTCTACCCATCTAGTTTCACAAAGACTGGTCAGTTGTTGGCCTAACTCCTGCTTTAAAACAAAATGACGCTTTCCTGATTGGTTAAAAAAGGAAATGGTTGATTTGACCACTGCCACTGCATTGCGAACTGCTGACACTTGTGAAGATTTTGAAATTGAATTGTTCAGAGAATGGTTCATCTGCAACTGTTGGGTGCTGAGCAAATAATTTCTGAAACAGCACCAGCCACCTCTCAAGACATGGCACTGCAACTGTCTGTTCCAGTGAGTGATGTCCAGGGATAGGTATTGGATTAGTTGAATCGCTATCTGGCCTAAAACCCATCCTGTAAGCCTTGGTTCTGAATCAGAACTATCCAATCCTGATTCACTTTGGGTTGCAAATTTGTAAGCATCTACAAAATTCATAAAATCTTCACGAATACATCTATTGTTGACATATCTAAAATTTAGTGAAAGTTGTTCTGTATGCGAAATATCTGTTGTTTCATCAAATATTACACTAAAATATCGAGCCTCTTTAATCCTCTCTACAATGATGTTGTCGATTTCATCACCACAACAATAATTTTGTGTGGCTTTTGAAATGTAAGTACCACGTGAAGATGCAGTAAGCAGGTGATTCGCTAACAGTTTGTCTCCAGATGCAACTCGATATCTCAGTAATTCCCGAAAGTTGCCTTCATTCACGTCCGGAGTGGTGTCATCCATTAAAACGACATCATCTCGGTGGCCACATAGAGGTATATTTTGTCTACCCCAAAATTAAAATAGACTCAATGATAGGACGAATTCGCTCTCGTTTCTCCTTCATCTTCTTGAGTGACAATTTCATTGTAGGTTTTTAAAAATGAGTTTCCTTCAGTTACACTCTCCTGGTGATAAACAAGTCTTGCATGGACTTCCAAATCTCCTTCCTTGCCCTTAAGCTTTTTAAAATTAGTAAGGGTCTCAATTACCAATTTTCCAAGTGCCATGCCTTTGTTATGACCACATTTGCGATAATGTGCACACGGCGCACAGTACTTGCAAAACAAACCCTTCTTGGCAGCTGAATACACTAGCCAATGAAAACTGTCAATATGTTGTTTCGACAAGTATTGTTTGATTGTCCGAGTTTCTCCATTCTTAGACGTCATGTTCTGAACAGAGAAAGGTAGTTCATATCCAGGAGGAGGTTGAGATGGATTTTCCAACAGTGAGCATTTGGTGAAGTCATCGATTGTTCTACCAAGATGTGTGCCAATATCATTCATTATAATGCTGCTGGTTTGAGGCGTGGTATCAACAGACAGTGGCGACACATTAGGCTCTGTTTGACAAGGTACTACCTCTACATGTGTACTAGAACAAGATGGGAGGCTTGTGTCATTTTCCAGACTTAAAGTGCTTTCTCCTGTTGACTGTGCTGCTGCTGATTTTTTTGCACTAGTACTGAAGAAGGAATCTATAGTTCTGCAGTTCACCCTTTTCTGATTCATTTTGCTGTTTCTATAATTAAAGCACAAAAGCGCACACCTCATAAAGTGACTGGCTTGCTAGGACAAAACTGCACATGTATGTGTACTGTAACTGGACCAACCCCATGTTATTGCAACAGTAGATTACATTGTGTGCTATGATCAACAGTGATTTTTTTATACATCCCAACGCTTTTGTGTGCAGGAAAGGCACCTCTGCCTAACAGCATCTGACGTATTACTGTCATTAAAATGGGTCCGTCATCCGCACTGCTCATTACTGTGAGTTTTATTGCTGTGGAGTCTGTTATACACTCACACACTGCACATTACTGTGAGTTATATTGCTGTGGAGTCTGATACACTCACACGCTGCACATTACTGTGGAGTCAAAATGGTGGCAAGGTTTAAAAAAATATATAACTTTGGACAAATGTAAGGTTAATAAAACAGTTGGAGGGGCTGGAAAGTTGAGGGAAAAATTGGGATGAGAAAAGAAAAGGCATTTCTCTAAGTAACTTTCTTTACCCAGATGTTCCATCTTTTTAACCCCTGCAGGGGTTTTATTGCTACCCTTTTTGCACCGTCACCAATGGATCATACTAGATATAGTGTATTAAAGGGCAGCCGTCAGCAATGAAAATGTTCTTTTGACATGTAGGCATTTTCTGCTTTATTGAAAGAATACAAATGAAGTGTGTTATTGAGCTCTCTTTGCTCTTTATAGGTCTCTCAGAGAGTAGACATGTTGTGTAAAATATTGTGTCAGATGAAGGAAGATATGACCCATCTAGCTCCTCATACTGCCGTACAAGCAGAGAGGGCTCTTTATGTGTATTATTTTATTAAAGGATTTCTATTTAAAATGCCTTCAAGTGATGCAATCTTTTATTTGACCGTGACGTAATGTGTGAAATCTAATGATTGCAGAATAAAGGCTAGATGCGTAATTCCCGGTATGCTTATGCTGTTGCTCAGTAATGGTCCAGCCTATCCCAGCAAGGATTTCATAAAATATTTAGTGCCACTTTTGACCTAGGGTAGGCCCCAACATCCTTCACAGTGGGCACTTACTAGACTTATACAGATACTTTAACGATCTTCTGTCAGAGGTATTGAACGGTAATCTCAAGACTGGTACATTTGAATAAAGCAGAAGCAAAGGATAACAAGACGGATGCCAGCAACCTCCATTTTGTCTCAGTTTTTGGACATCCTTCTGGGTGTTTAAATCTTATTCTGTGTCCCTGAGGATAAAAGAAACTCTTCCACATCCCTAACTCTGTTATCTGAAACCAAACATTTTACTGATAAGTATGTAGAGATAAGATGGCCATTGTTAGTGGAAGGTTTATGACTCGAAGCCACCTTTCATTGTATTTATGCAGACACAGCTGTATCTATATACATACAAGAGGTGAAGGGGGGATTCTCTTCAGCTTGCTAGCCCACCCAAACTGGAAGATACTGACAGACACAGACACAGTGAGATTATTTGGAATTTAGATTTGAAGAATCTAATAAGGGTTATTATAAACACCCCTAGTTGATTCAAATCGCTCATTAAAATATATAATTATATCACACCTTCACTAATAAATATGTAAAGTATAATTAATCCTACATATTAATTATAATATTGCTTTTATTGTTTTATTAGTATGGTATACATTTTATTATAAGTTTTAATCTAGTGTGGAATGATATTGATAAGAATATGTACTCTAATTTGAAATTTTATTAATACTTTTATACATTTCAACATATATATTGTCTTACATTATACTCACAATCCAGATATAGCTATAAATCATGACATCATCTCATTTAAATTAAACACACCCATTCATTTTTTAATTGGCTAGAAGTTACAGCGAAGAGGGTGTGAATCTGAGATAAGGTTTGGTTGATAAGTGGATACAGGAGGTGTAGAAGATATACCTGGAGATACCGGAAAATCCCTGGGGAGACTGATTTTGGGAGAGCTGCCACTGGGGGAGGGGGGTGGTTGGTGAGATTGTTTTAGAAAAGGGCTGTCTCTCTCCGTCTGGGGAGAACTCAGTAATATGAGGCTTTTAATAGCACATGTTCACTATAACAATACACATAGTATTGAGCTAAGTCCAAGGAGTAACTCCCATCACTCAATTCTTCAATGGAAGGATTTTCAACCTCTGCCAGTAATGTATAAATGTGGTCCTTTGTTTCTAGCATAATCTCTATTTTTATGGATGAAATTAGCATATAAATATTTGGGTAAATTAAACTTAAATCCAACAATTTCTGGGATCTATATGTTTTAACCTGATGTTTATCTGTCATTCTTTCTGCAGAAGGAAGCCAGAGGAATATCCTATAGATATTACCAAGAACCATAAATTCTTATAGTCTAGCTATTTACCCAAATATGTCATATCTAATCTCCAGAGATTATCTAAGATTCTCATTCTTAAAGTCTAAAATAGAATACATACATTATCATTTACCAGGCAGATTAAGAAAAAGCCACCTTGAGTAGTTATATGATTTAGTATATTGCCTTAACCTAAGCATAGTATATGCTGGTAATTTGTAGGTAATTATGGTGTACTATCATTAACTATTTTAAATACCGTATTTGCTCGAATATAAGACGACCCTGATTATAAGACGACCCCCCAAACTTTGGATATTCCTTTAGGAAAAAAACTAAAAGCCTGAATATAAGACTACACTATAGGACAAAGTTTAACTTATAAACGTATATATTCACATGTAAATTGCTTTTTAATATTTAATAGAAATTATGATATTAAATAAATGCATTTCTTGTTTTTATTTCCTTTTATGTGCCAATGCTGCCTCTCTCTCCCCCCTGCGTTGTCTCCCCCCCCCCCCAGTGTTATCTCTTTCCCCCTCCCTCCCTCCCCTTGTCTTTCTCTTTCCCTCTACGATACGTGCAGACATCGTCCGCTGCTGCCCGGCACTTCTGCCGGGACTTTATGATAAAGGACCCTGCTTCAGCATAGAATTCCCGGCGGTCGTGCCGGGCAGCAGGGGAGGATGTCTGCGCGCATTGCGCAGACATCCCCTGCCTGCTTTAGAGGTGGATCCAGGTCCCCTGCAGCTCTGCTGGGGACCTGGATCCCAGTCTTATAGTCTGACCTCGATTTAAGGTCAGATTATAAGACAACCTCGAATATAAGACGAGGGGTCTTTTTCAGAGCATTTGCTCTGAAAAAAACCTTGTCTTATATTCGAGCAAATACGGTACTTATCATTATCAATGTAGGTTGTATCTAAATAAAATGTATGGCCATCTTATGGTCAGAAACGTAACTGCATAGTAAATTATACAACATGCATGTTGATCCAGGTACAGAGCTGCATAATTCATGTTTTATGTTATTCACCTCTGTTATTTTTTCGTGCACTTTTCGTGCTTGTTGAATTGGCAACAGAATGAGTGACTCTGTTGATGAATTCAACGCAGCGTCGTCTTTCGGATGTAACGACGCCTCTCGGGTATTTCCGGGGGTTTGTGCGCTGGCTGTTCTCAGTACACAAACCCCCCGAAAATACCCGAGAGACGTCGTACCTCCGAGTGACAGGTTTGCTCCGGGCTGGCAGCACGCCTGTCACTCAGGGGCACGATACGCCCCTGGTTCTAATGACTCTTAAAGGTCTTGCCATGGACACTGGTGTACTTGTATGAACATTTTGCATATCCCTCTTCTGATCCTGGGTAATATCTGCGGTGTAGCTGCTGTTTATGCTGTGAAATCTTTAGTAGGCCATTTGTAATATTTCTCCTCACCAATGTTTTACACCTCCACGTATAGAATTCCCCACTATAGCACATTCTACACTCTTCTTTTCACTCAAATATATGTTATTCTGAAGGCAGATGATTTCAATTACCTCACTTTCTTCTCTCTCAAAGCTACAAATTCATCAACAGGTATCATTAGGCGAGGCTGCTAAGTTCAGCATGCATATTGTCACCTAGAGGTGTATATTGGATGTGTGAAAAAAATACAGGTGAAGGAGGTAAATTTGGATGAAGGCATAATGACACAGCCTCAACATTGAGATCCAATGAACCCATTTTCAGGAGAACTCTTGAGTAATCTATGTGTTATTCTGAGAGCAGGGGATTTAATTTCCAGCCACTCTTTCTTACTTTCAGATCTGTTAATGTTTAAAATATTGCACATCAGTACGGGAGACTGCTGCAGACAAGTGGGAATGTGAGTTATTCTGTTCAGTTAGAAGAATATTTTCTATTGCAATTTCTTGAACTAGAACATAGATTGCGGGCCAGGCCTTCTTGTCCAACATCAGTGCCTGCCCTCACAAATGCTCTACTGGGCAATAATTCCCATAGAAACACTCCAAAAACCTTGTGTAAAGCCTTCCCAGAAAAGTGGAAGCTATTATAGCTGCAAAGAAGAATCCGTCCAACTACATAATAATGTCTATGTAATTAGAACTTGAAATCAAAAGTTTTTGATGGCCCAATACTTTTGGCCATTTCGTGTACCTCATCACTGGCATCGCTGCCACTTCACTATTGTTGTTTTAGTCCATCTTCTAAACCAGCCTTCATAACAAGTTCTAGAGTTCTGGTTTCATAAAATATTGGAATGACACATGGTTTCAGATATAAACATCACAATTAAACAGAGGCTTCATTTAACAAAAGCTGGTTGTGGTATAGCTGGTTTACTTTACTTTCCAAATGCATATTTTTTATTTTAATATTCATTTCCTATCATACAGTCTGCAGTGTAATTTACACTGGGTACTTGGTATTACCTCGTGAGGTGACCAATTATAACAACGATGTAGTAGGAAAAAACAGCTCCCAATGGTTTAGAATGCAGACAGTAAATGAGAGGACAGAGATGGCTCCTGTTATGTGAGGCATGATAAAGGAGGTGAACAAACCAGAAAGCAGAAAAACTGGCACTCACGGACAAAAGTAAGTAGTGATGTGGTTTTTTAATAAATCTTCACATGTACACAGCAAAAGTGGGGAAAAGGTAAGCCAAAGATGTAGCCAGCATGATAAAGGAGGTGCAGTATGGCTGCTGCTATGTGAGGAATGATAAAGAAGGTGCAATATGGCAGCTGGCGTAGTACTAGAGAGCAGCAAGTATTCTTTTCTTAAATCCAGCAAGTACCTATACGACAACAGCTATTTCCCTGTATCACAAAACTATGGAATATTAGGAAGATTTATAAATAATAGTTATGTGCAGATGTAGGCTTTCCCTAGTTGCTGTGAATCTTTGAGTCAAGCCCAAAGTCTTCTGGTGACACTTTATTCAAACATAAAGCGTTGGACATTTAGCGCTAGATGTTATATGAAGGGGCAGGGGTGGTTTATTCAGGCATTTAATGCAGGAAGTCAGTGGTAGTTTGCTCAGGATACACAGGGCTCACTCAGTGGCGGTTGTGGGGACATTCATAGTTTTATGTCTGAATCTTCGCTGTCAGTGCTGCTTCAGCGCTTTACTGTTTGTGCCTCGTCTGCTGGGGGTTGGAGTAGCTGCAAGGCTGCTTGGATACTTCACATGTCTTTCTGTCTTCGGAGGAGACTGAATCTCAAGGAAACTGGTACTGAAAAGGCAGGGTTTGGAGCAGTTGTGTGAGAGCGTCCTATACTCATGAACAGATGCATGCTGTGGAAGTTTTCCCCAGGGGGCTCTATGCATGCCGCACTGTTCACCCACCAACACCATCCCCAGCCAGGAAGAGGACCGAGAAGACTAAACATGTGGACAGACCTTGACATGAGATGACAGTTCAGAGTGCTGCCTTGCCTGTTCCAACTCCTGCAGTATAGCTGTGCAGGCAGAGGGTAGTGGTTACACTAGTGACATTGGGGATTCAGGGTTTGGCCAGGACAGGGGAGTTGTGTGACCTTCTGCCTCACTTCTTAAAGTGGTCTGATCCAACCAAACCTGTTACTCAAGTTTATCATTTGTCTGCTTGGGAGCAGGGTAGTGCCAGTGCCAGTTTATTTGAGGTACATGATCCCTCCAAAGCTACTATTTTAAAGAGGCAAACACATGAGAGCGTCAACGACGGTAAAGGTGTCAGAGCTACTCCCGTTATTGTGTGATTACAAGTTCGTAATTTGCAATCTGTTCCTCGCTATCCACACATTGTTCTTAATAAAATTTTGAAGGAGCTTATGCTTGGGATAGTTGGCAGTCCTTTTTCTTCCCCCATTTTCCCGCTGGGAATAGTACCGAAGAACGAGGCAGTGATTTTCACCTCATCCATCACCTATCTTTTCCAGCGTGGCATTCTCTCAATGATGTGACTGACAGGGGCATGGTTTTTTGTACGCTCAGCTTTTATATTTTATTGAGTTGAGTCATCAATAAGCTGCATGCCTGTTCTATTCCTGTGATTTATTTGCTCCATCATTTAGTGATGTTTTACCGCAATGTTTGGATTAAAGCCGTGCACATCCCTGGTAAGTTTAATTTGCTTGCTGACTCCCTCTCGTCTTCATTTTAATTGTTCCAAGATGCAGACCAGGTGGGAGTCAAATTGCCAGGGATCATTTGGGAATTAACGGCACCCATTAAATTGAGCTGATTCGGATGTTAGTGGCACCTTCTTCATGGATTTGCTTAAGCAGTATTGTTGGGAGCTAGTGCACTTTTGGATGCACTCGAACACTTTCTTGTCTCCAGAAAAACGCTTGAGCTCTTTTTTGCTTCCCGGAGTTGTGGGAGTTAGAGTACCAGATCATCTATCTTTCATCCACCCACTGTTTTGTTTACATGAGAATTTTCACACTGTGTGCGCTGACATTTTGTAAGTGTGCCAATATTGTATGTTTTATACATTTTATGGATACTGCACCATTGGCTTGTGTAAGCTTTTTATAGAAGGTATTGAAGAATAATTTTGCAGAGCCTTCTATGACTGAAGACCAACCTTTTATCTTGATTTTAATGAAGACATTTTGTGCGTGTACTCCATATCACCATACCATTCACTGGTCCTGCTGTATTAGACTATATTTTATTTTTGGTCTCTACCATGTATCGGCACTCCCATTCTGTCTATATTGTTAACCCCTGATTGACAAAGTTCTATGCTACTTTTGAGGATTCCTTTATTTGTGTCATATTTTTTTAACTGTGATTTTCTTTACATTTTGCCCATAATAACATTCCCATGGCTACAGAAGTTGAAGTAAATTACCTCAAAATAAATTGATTTACTTCTCACAATTAAAAGGAAATACCTCAAGTATATAGTATTTCTGTCCCTTTTTAGTTAAATTATTGAAAGATGGTCAAAAACATGACGAGCTCTATATTTGTAAAATACTGTATTCTGGGCTCTAACTGTATGGAACAACCACCTAACAGCATACAGTTTTGTAAAGCAGACACCGTTTGGCTGCTGTTGACTTAACAAATTTGGGGATCTTTTTTTATAATATTTGCTGTGTTGCATGGCATTTTTTTTAACATGGTGTGTGCAGGCACACAATGACCACTCAGTGTGTTAAGCTTCCTTGGTAGATTAAAGAAATACCCAAAATGTATAGGTTTCACAGGATTTTTTTTTGGATGACTTTCTAAATGCAGCCATCTTGCCCAATCTTTGCCATGGTGGTGGTGTTATTTTTTTTTTTGTAATAAAAAATTATATATTTTTGTAAAGCAGACAACTTAGGGTATTTAACTTGGATTGATCTACAAAACCAAAAAAAGATTGGGATCAGTAATTTATTTTATTTAGAGTTTGTGAAAGGCATGCCACAAATTTAGATTTTGTACAGTGTGTAGTACTTTTGAAAACATTTGCCTATACACAGGCCTGGCTTGGAAGGGCAGTAGAAAACGCAGTACTTTCAGATGCCTTTTTGCTGCAGGTTTTGTATTATTTGTTTTGTACTCAAAGTTGGTATGGGTAATGTTTCCCGCATAGCCTTTCAATGCTTTCTACATGGACAGAAGGAGGGGGCTGCTGCTCAAACAAAATATTGCAAATATTTGGCCTTGTGACTACTTTCTTATATAAAATAATTAAATATGGCAATCTGGCTCAGAAATACAACAAACCTTTTGTACTTGTCTTTCGGTGCACCAAATATGGCTGTAGTCTCTGTTGTGACAAGCTCATGCAAACCATGTTCATGTACATATAATGGCATCCTTGTTCCAATAGAACCTTATTGATGGCTTCTTTACTATGTCCATTAGAAGCATCAATGCCCATAACCGTTTGATTACTTTGCAGTCTGTTTAATGTAGGACTGCTGCATGATGTAAAATTAATTGGGGTGGATTGCCAGGCATACACATTGGTTTGGAATGAATTAATGGTCGTCTTTAAAGGGACAGTCTAGTCCCAAACTCACCTTGGTGCAAGTGGAAGAAAACTGCTTGTATTGTGCACACTTTTCAAGCCCTCCCATGCATCCTATCCTACAGGTACTTCCGCAATTATTGTGGTAGGCATGGAGCATGTATCAGTTTTCTTTCAATAAGTCACTTCCTCTGCTGGTGACCTTAGTAACCTGGTTCTTGTACACGTAGGCTCTTAACAGTGCAATTCATTGCCTGATGACATCACTAAAGTAACAGGATATTCCATTTATTTTAATGAAATAAAAAAAATTATGAAATTGACTAGTTTGGGCAGTCCTGGCTTCTTGCAAACTGCTGTATTTTCACAAATTTATCAAAGTGTAAGATTTTCATAATTTAAGCAATGCAAACAATGTAACCCCCCCCCCCCCCCCCCAAAAAAAAATGGTACCACATGACTTCTGCTTACACATTTGTTATTGTAAAGATGGCAGTATTTCTATAAAGAACAAATTAAATGTTTGACAACTACCATGGATATGGTGACTGGAGTTTTTTTTCTTCGATCTGAACATGTCTTATAAAGATAGTTGGAATAAAATTTTCTCATCAGGTTCAATCTAACAGAATTTAATCTTGCAGACATTAACTTGGCGGCTTTAGAGATCTGGCTGTATCTAATGGCTGTAATTTCTCTCAACTCTTTAATTGCATGTTAGGCAAACACTGATCCTAGGTCTAGTTGCTTATGCCTGAGTTTGCACCAGAGAAATGGTAAAAATCAGATCAAGATGCCTTAACTGGGAATGACCACTCCATCTTAACACTGGCTTGTCACTGGATCTGCCATGTAACAAAAGGATATATATATAAAAAAAAAAAAAAAAAAAAAAAAAAAAAAGAAAAAAGATTCCGATGACCTTCAAATCAGAAAGAGTAAGGAGAAAGCAAGACAGATCATAAAAACACGAAATGTTCCAATGTTGGATATGCAATGCTGCCATGCTGGATATTAAGAAAAGGAGAATTACAGCAGGTAAGATACAGTTGTCCGATTGCTGTAGCCAATTAGCACACACTTTGTTGACAATTCAAGCTAGCACAATGGCATAATGTCTTCCTTCTGCAGCCAGTTATTTGGCAAGCATTAGCACAACTATACACAGGACATGGGGATGGATAGTTTTAAGTGGAGGCTTGACCAACAAAGAAGCCATAGGTCATTGGTCTTGATATGTCAAATAGAATATTCTCACAACACACAAAATAGCTTCTTGTAGTAATGTTTTGGCTGTCAACCTTAGGTCATCATAGACTGCTTCTGAGCGAGCACCGAACAAAAAACAACATCTAAAAAAAGTGGGACTGCTTAAACACATTGCAGGCAATTATGTGAATTACAAAAAACCTCAAAACAATTATAAAACAAAACTCAATGGGAAATCTATTCCCACAAGTTATAATAAATATTAAACCTCTAAAATGTGTGATCCGAGAATGTGATTTGCAAATTTTGAGCTCTTCTTTTTAATTTCGATATAATGGAAGAGAAACGTGTCCTTTACATAATCAGGAGGACATGTTATTTAGTAAATCGAACAAAGTGAACGAATATCAAACATTTACGGATCATTTTGAAACACCGAACCATGAAGACCTGACATACAACATGATTTATTCCTTTATTTTTTTTAAAAGCCATTCCTCTTAAATAAGATCCTAAACATTCACCAGACAGTCACTGTATAAAAATGTACAGTGGCTTTATTTACGTGTACATTCCAGAAAGTTTACGGCTGCAAGGATATGAGGCACACTCAGTATTGCACTTCATTAAAATTTCAGGCTCAAACATAACCCAGAAGTTTAAATGAAACTGCTGTTGTAATGTAGTAAATCTTATACAGGACAAACATTGATATCTTTATGTACAGCGTTTGATACAACTTTCATACCTTCTTACATATATAGGCCCTCCAAACAATGTATTCACTTCATTTGCAGTGGGCATTCCCAGCAATGAATATGTATAACAGTCTAGAAGAGTACGCTTCTCTCTTTTTCCATGTGATGCAGGTAATGCTGTACAGGGCGATTAGACTTTTCCAGATCCCTTAAGTAGAGCCATCCCACGAGCTGTGTGCCCAAGCAGATATTTCTGTACATATCAGGTGTCCTGTGAATGGTGCTATACGTAATGACCACATGCAAGCACCTCACAGATAGACATTTTAGGTTAAGAACAATTAAATGTTTGGTTTAGATAGCATGAATTTTGAATACACAATTGTATCTGGTGCCTTCTTCCGTGTTTAACCTTGTTCTCAGACTCTCAAGTGGTCCCTATCCTGACCCGAGGCTGTGGTCCAGAACCTGCCTGGCACTGTGGCGCAACAGACTGCACAAGCCTGTCTCAAAATTTTCACCAATAAAAATAAACAAAACGAACACAAAAAGATGGGCCTGTTTAAAATGTATGAGCATTTCTACACACTCCACAGCCCAATGCAAACTCTTCTCCTGTGGGAGGATGGACCACATGAAGAGGACACTCTGTTCCTTCAATCTGTTTGCCTTTTGGACCTGGAAAACCAAAATAAAAATACAAGTTCAGAATTAAAACACAACATATAGAGTTATAGCATTAATTACTTCAGTAACCATATGTGCAGTCAGCAGACATGTACAGGTCATTTTAGAACAAAGTAACCTAAAAGCATTTCTATTTATTCTTCTTCTCAGATATCAAAAATCAATTTCCGGAATATTATACATAAATCATGAAAGTCACTGAGAAAACTCTCAGTAAAATTCTTATATATTAATATTTTAAAGTAAATATACACATATACAGATTGTATTTTACATCAGCAGTAAATCTCTCTCTATAATGGATAGTCTGGGGACAGGAGCCCTACAAATGATAAAATCTTTAATAATTGGATAACCGTACCATACTTTAGACTGTTGATATTATTTATGTTATAATAAATGTACATTTAATGTCACATTTAGTCCACAGGTCAGTTTATACATATTATACTTTAATTTCCAAATTGACATTTATGTAGTTTACATAAAGCTTTAAAAAAAAAACCCACAGCCAAATACAATTTCCTAAAAGCGATATGAGTTTTACAAACCTGCAGGACAATGCGGAAGTTCCTCTTTAGATATGCTAGTCATTCTCTGAAAATCATCATGACAAGCATTACAAAAATGTGTTGTTCCGAAGCAGAAAAAGACCGCCACCGAGCAGCAGTAGCGACATTTGTATTCTAGGAAATCCGTACCATGTTTCGGGCACATCTGCCAAAGGGAAAGAACGGAAGAAGTGCAGTGAAACAACATGGGTTGATGAAAGTGCAAAGATTTTTGTACACATACAAGACATACATTGTTCCATTGCCCCATACTTGAAAATCCAGTTAAATGTAAGCCCCACCCCTACTACTACTCTATGGAAGTCTGTTCGTATAGACATACTGCACTAGAAGATGTTCTCCTATTTTTTGTCTCTTTTCAGAGATTTATCCTGTATCTATAAAAGATTCCTTTTTGAGAAGTACAGTTCTTCTTGTGTTTTAGATTTGCACCACACATATTCCATATCTGACTGGATTTTTCATTGAAAGATAAAACTACAGAGTGGCAAAACTATATAAATTATGCCAGATCTCATGCGGACTCCAAGGCATAGTGTAAACAAATTAAAAAGTACTCATGCAGGTCTGCTTTTTTTTTTTTTAAATAGGAAAACTACATTGGTGAAAACCAGAAAGATCTTACCTGGGCCCTGGATACATCAGAACATGCGCCACAAATGAGTTCCCTGGGATCATAGTCATCTCCTTGTCCTGCTTCTGCATCACAGCGTGCCTCACCTCCAAAATATGCCTAATAACATTTTAAGAAAAATTAAATGGCTAGATATTTGTTGCCGTGCACAAACATACTGTACAACCCCCATCATATCAGAATCCACACACTTCAAAAATAAATCCATTACGCCAGAATGGGGAGAATTAAAAAAAAAAAAAAAAAAAAAAATGACTAGTGCATTTCAATGTAGGCACAGGTTTGTAAGCACATTACATTTATATTCTAGTCTCTTGATAAAACACAGGAACAAGTATCTAGTTTCTCTGCCATCAATTTGTTTTTCTGTGTAGAATAGAGGGTTAGAGACGTACAATTTCTACTATTTCAACTATGAAAATATAATTGTTTGCAAGGGACACAGTCTAGCAGTTATTTTTAACAAAAAAATATTGGCATCTACAATCTAACAATGCACCAGGATGCATACACAATACACTAAGACATTTCACATCTGGAGAATTAACAATATAATAGATAAAACAGTAAGATTAAAAAATGTATATATATTTTTTATAATACTTCCAAACATTCCATAGTATATCATAGGAAAGAGAAGGGTACAAAATAAACTTGTAGACGATTTAATAATGAAAATAAAAGATGTGGATATCTATTTTGTTTCTTGTCATTTTGAGCAGGATTAGTTTTACTCTTATTATATGGAGTATTACCCTACATATGTACTACTTTCAGAATATAATTTTATGTGACCACTATAAGACCATTTTGCTTTTAACTAATGTTTGTTAAAATGTTTGATAATAGATTGCATTGATAAACCCATACCTTTTTGCATTTATAGCAGACATAGTAAGCATATCTGTTCATGGCATAGCTGGCTGGGTCATTGTAAAACCGCACTCCAGGAGTAGTGATGGCATCACTTTTGTGCAGTCCTTCATATTCCAGCCTCATTAAAGCTTTTCTCCTCACATCCTCATAAAGTTCTTTAATTGGATCTAGCAGATCCTTTAACACTGTATGATTTATTTTGTTCTATAAAAAATAATAAAAATTAATAGGTAGAGTAACGATTGGTGACCCACAGATAACCTTTTGGAAAAAAACATTTACAATACAGATTGAGATCTTTGTCCACACTCATTTTACCGTATTTGCTCGAATATAAGACGACCCCTCAAACTTTGGATATTCATTTAGGAAAAAACAAAAGCCTGAATGTCAGACTACCCTATAGGAAAAAAGTTTAACTTGTATATATTCACATGGAAATTGCTTTTTCATACTTAATAAAAAATGATATAAAAAAAATGCATTTCTTGTTTTTATTTCCTTTTATGTGCCAATGCTGCCCCTAACCCCCAGACTTGCCCAACTGCTGTCTCTCTCCCCACAACGTTGTCTTTCTCTCCCCCCCACCGGCTGCCCCAATCTCCCTGGTGAGTAGTTGGGGCAGCCGGAGATTGTCTGTACTGTACACGTAGACATCCTCCGCTGTTGCCCGACACTTCCTCAGGGACGTCTATGACGAAGCCGGAAGGTCACATTTTCTCCGAAAAAAAAACTTGTCTTTTATTCGAGCAAATACGGTACTTCATTTATTTACCTTGCAGATTGGACAGGACATAAATCCAAATGTTATACGTGGCCCAAGCCACCTGTTCTCAAGCACCCGCCGGCAACACTGCAGGTGGAACACGTGACTGCACTCCAGCTAGAGGGGAATAAAAAGTTGTATGTCTTACAGTCTCCTCAAAACCATTGCGTTTAACGATAAATGTCATTGCAAGTACTGAACCGGTTTATTTAGCAAACTTGATTTTTGGAGATGCATTTTCACATTGTCCTTTGATAATCTAACCAAAGTACTTTAAGAATGAAACACTCTGTTCACTGTTCTTTAAGCATTTATTTTTAAACATTTGGCAATATAAAGGGAGCAATAGAAATACTGCAGATATACAAGCAAGCCTACCTGAATAGCAGGTGCTGCAGACAGTGCCTCCGTGAAACAGATCATGCACATATCATCGGCATCCTGTTTAAGAGTGGTTGCGTTTTTATCACAGCCGTGAAGGCAGGGTAAACAATGATCCTCATTCTTAACACCACCACAGGGATGACCACAAGAATGAGTCTTGCTGCAAGCGCTCTTGGCATACTCCTAAGAAAAACAAGCCACAGTTCCACAATGGATATTAAAACAGAACATTCATGCATCTATGGTTTGATCAGAAGGTGTGTTTTCCATCATTAATGAAGGAATACCAGCACTCACCTGGCAGTCAGCATCAGAACATACGCTACCCACAGCAGATAACTCTGTCCCATTCCTAGAGCCACAGAAACGGCAGGTTTCAGAGCTGCTGCTTGCTGGTTTACCTATTGGGACCCAATACAAACAGACAGGATTACTCTGAAATCAAAATGGTAAGTAATGACATTAAACTACAGGAGATCTTAAGGGAATAATGCAATACATAAATACAATTATTAACCCCATCGTGACGCAAGGTGTTTGTGTCCCATAAGACGCATCCACCAAAACACCATTTTTTGTTCCAGGACACCGATCACAAGGTGATCAGTAGCCAGAGACCTGATAAGGGTCTTAATAGACCCTGGGGGTCCCTGTCAAAAATTCATGAGACCTCCCGACATCATGGAGGCGTGCCCGTACCCAAAAGGTGTAATTTAGCAGAATGCAGCCGGTGCTCAATTTGAGCATCAGCTACATTTTCCGTCACACAGAGGTCACTCAAAGTGGTCTCATCTGACAGGTGAAAGCCCGCTGCAAGTCTCTGCAGCAGGATCAGAGAGCCGCGATGAGCTGTTAAATGCAGGATGTTCTATGCCGTCCTAGCTTTTTTTGGGACCAGTAAGACAGGATGGCATAGAACGTCCTAGCGTCGGAAAGGGTATAAACTTTAAAGGTGGGAAAAATAAATCACAAAAACAGTTACAAACATTCATAAAGCACTGACCACGGTGACTGTGGATTCTAGTGAAGGGATGTGGATGAGAAGCTCAAGAGTAAAGTAGAGATTAATAAGTGAAGCTTAGGTGGAATATGAAAAGAATTTAAAGATGAAATAAAAAAACAGCAGTATATATACAACTTGTATTTCCCATATTATTTTGCATAACAATAGTTACCAATACCAAAAGTATGTTGTAAAGTAGTGGGGAGTTGGAATGAGACTAATTTGAGTATACTGGATTATTGGAGGACAATTGGCTGAGGCATACACACAGGATTACCAAACAAAACCGTAGTTGAGCTGTGTGAGGAGTAAATTTGAGCTTTTGTAAAATGCATTTATACAATAACACAATATAAACAGCCGCAAAGTGGAGGTATCAGTAATGCAGGAGTAGTAAGGCACCTGGACGAGAAAACAAAAAGTTTGATGTAAAATAGTCATGCCAACAAAGATTTCTTTTTTTTACTTTTTAGAATTTAATGCCGTTCACCAAATTCCTAGATCAAGGTGTTGCCACTGGGGCTACAAATATTAACTAGAGTACAGATTCAGATTCTCCATATAGTGACTATTTTCTAGACCACAATGACCTCATAGCTTTCAACAAACCTGCACATTCCAGGAGCACCTGGAACAATTACCTGTCTGTTCTCTAAACTCCACCATTGCTTTCATGGTTTTAGAATCAGCGAGGGCCATCAACCAGAACAACTTGGTTCTTCCACAGCCCTCATGGAGATCAACCTTGATGGCTTCCTCCTCCTCTTTGAACACCTAATCGAAAAAAAAAGTGTCATTACAGAATTTTGTCAACAAAGGTGAAACTCTTAAAAAGCTAAAATGTGTTATGCCATGGAAATGCAGCTGGCAAGTAAACAATGCTACAGTTACAAATGATAACCTATTAGCTCTGTTTTAAAACCACAAGAATCCCATGTGAAGAACAGAATTCAATTGCATTAGAAAATAATCAACATGTTGCTTAAAGAAATAGAATTCTGACATCAGGAGCTGTACCTGTCTCTGATGGGATTTTGTTCGTCGATGCAAGTGAAGAAATCTATCACAGTCTGTACACAAGTTTCCACATGCACTGCACAAAATGATTGCCGCAGTCTCGCCATCGTCGTGATTATCACACATTGGCTGTAACACAATGGAAGCAAAGTCAGGTTAAAGTTGAGGGTTTGTTACGGACAACAATGCAAAAAGACCTGTGACATGAATGCTCGTTACACATATTACCATTTGTTTCTGCTGACCGTCCTTCCCCATCCACCTTCCAGAAGACAAACGATCCACATGGTCTTGATCGAGCACACAGAGTGAGGCTACAGCCAGCCAGAGCTATTCAAACAATTTTCCATTATTATCACAAAGTGAAAGGGACAAGTGGGATTACAAGTCAGCTTCATACTAATCAGTTAAATAAACAATTTATGGGCACTTTGACACTTTTTTCCCTCCCTCAAAGTTGGCAATAAATATATAAAATCAAATATTGATCAATTATAGGTTATGGTTATTTGAATTGGCCAAAGTATAACTAATCCACCACATCAAGGTACCTCACCTACCATTAAACCTCCTCCCAATTAACCCCTGGACAGTAAATGGCAACCAGACAAAAAGGAGCATGTGCAAAACGGAAAAAGAACAATGTTGGTGCAATAAGGTTGTTGCAGGCTCAAATAGAAAAACTACCTAAGCCAACGACAAGCTTAGCGCACGGACATTTTTCTTTTCCTTACTTAATTATTAGGATTGGAAGGGAGGTGAAAAAATATAGTGATATAGTGCCATACTACACTTTGATCCTTACCCTGGTTGTAGCAATACACCGAACTGGAGAACGATACTCTTCCTCCATCTTTGTCAGTGCAATGATTGTCTCTGCAATTGCATTCTTTGTAACACGAGACCATGCTTCTGAAAGGTGTCCCTATTAAAAAATAAAATGTTAGCAAATGTCAGGAAGCTCAGGGTGAATCATTTTAGTGTCTCTATATGAAACGATATGGAGCAGAATCATGGCAAGGCAAAAAGGTAGAGGCATGCTTATGTTCTATTTACCGTCAAACTACTGATTTTTCTCTTGCAAATGGGCAGTAATTTGCAAATGTATTGTTTAGTTCTCTATATATTTACATTTTAAAATGTATCCATCTATTCATCCCATTCCCCAAATTCACGTTACTGCGATATTAGAGGGGACATATTGTAAAAGGCAACCAGAGTGTATAATCGAATAAGGAGCATTATACTGTGGTACAGCTACTGGCACAAAAGAGAACAGAACATGAATGTATTTTGAGATTACTTTCAGGTCCAATCACCTGGCATCTTCAACACACAGAGACAGGAGAGTTAAAGTGTCTTTGTGATCTATAGCTAATTTGATGCTAATTCAGGTCACAATTAGGTAAACTGGAAATTAATACTATTTTTGCACACCAAATTATTTATACAATTTGTTTATATTAATAATAATAATAATTAATTGGAACTTACCGCTGCCATGTCTTTAATTAATTTAATAATAATCTCAGAAATCTGAGTGGGAGTGGAGCCTTTCATCCACCAGTGGCTTTCACCTCTCCTTAGATAACTGGGAATAGAACAAAAATACGTAGTTTACAATTTCAAGTCAGTTTTGAAAAAAAAATCTATTTTCTCTCCTTTAAAATATGGAAGAATGGATTCTACACACTCAAAAGGGCTGATTACATGATGCCTCACATGGTAAGTTATGCTTAAGCATGTCTTCTCGCAATTCTAACAATTCTGTTCTAAGAGAATCCTCGCTGACTGCAGCTGAAATGGCATATTTTACACCACTCCTGAAAGGTGGATCATTATATGCGATCAATAAAAATTCCTGACAAATGACTATTTAGAGAAGGAATAAATAAAATGAAGTTAAAAAACAAACAAAAACACTAACCACCACTGGCCATTTTACTACTGGAAGGTCTTTTTTTTTTTTTAGCCATGTTAACATACCTAGAATTGAATATCATTGGCAAAGTGACAGTGGTGACACCTTTTCCTGCACTCATGCCAGCAGTGCCAGTAATTGGGGTTCCCTTGGCTTTTAGCTGGACAGTCAGAGCTTTGGCAATGCAGCCCAGGAACATGTCCAATATGCCCAGCTTATTCCAGTCCCCTTTCTCAGTGGAGTGAATTATGTCACTGATGTCAGCTGGAGGAAGAGATTTTACTCCTAGGATGCTGGCTAAACGAGATGGCGTCACCTCCGGTAAAACACGACGCAGAAGTGAGGTTACCTGATATGCAAAGGAAGGACATTTTAATATTGAATGAGACTAATATTTCAATTTACATGGCTGGAAAAAAAGTATATAAAAGTTTTGGAAAACAAGGGAATAACATGTCAAAAAGTGAATAATACGTTTGATTCCCAATTGCGAGATACATGCATTTCCCTACTTGCATTAAATGGCATTGTCTTTATTTATTTCACCAGAATGAATTATAGTTTGTCTGTTTAGATTTGTTTTAATTGATGGTGATTACTTTAAGATTGATTAGCATATTCCTTGTCATGCCAATTTTGGCATCTTGTTGCAGGTCTTCTAGTTTAGGTTCATTTCACACATTAATGGTTAAACTAATTTTTTAAAAAAAAGGAAATAATTTCAAACAAACACCATTAACTACACAACCCAGAATAGATGTGAGGAAAGACTATGGGGAAGGACTCACTTGTCTCTGCACCCTAGGGGAAGCTGTATGTAGCAGGTGGAAGAGATCTTGTAGTAAAGTCAGTTGCTGAGCCAAGTATTGCCTTCCGACGTTGGAGCCACTCAAAGCAAGCACCATGGACAGCAGCTCAAAGCAATAGGCATCAGAGGAGACATCTTCGTCATTCGGCTGTGAGTTTGCATTCTCCTTGCTGGAAATGGCATGCTCCCACTCCTCCCGGACACGTGTAGCCTCCATGCGAATAGCTTGCACGATGTGCGCACAAACCTGGAAGTTGAATAAACTTTCAGTATCAAAGTGAAAGGAAATTACACCACCACACTATTGTTTAAGGCAGGGGTGTCCAAGTTTATTTTGCAAAGGGCCACTTCGCTAGAAATGTATGCGTGCATGCGTGGGCCGCATTCATTTTTCATTCATTCAGAGAAAAATATATATAATTATATACATGTGTATGTATATATTTTTTACACTAATGTGTAGTGGTCACATTAACTACAAACACACACATGCATACACAGTCACACTCCCCCCCCCCCCCTTCCCACACACACAGTCACAATTACCCCACATACACATTTATACACACACACTTACCCCACACCCACTTAACATGCACTCACATAGATACACATACTCGCATACATACACTTACCCCACTCACACACATACACATTTATACACACACACACTCACATACATACTTACCCCACACACTAATACACATTTATACACACACACACACACTCACATACATACATACATACATACATACATACACTTAACCCACACACACATTGATACACACACTGACATACATACATACACAAAGCCCCACACACACACACATGTATACAGACACTCACAAACATACATACACTTAACACCCACACACATCCACATTTATACACATACTCACATACATACACTTACCCCACTCACACACATTTATACACACACACACACACACACTCGCATACATACAGTTACCCCACACACACACACACACACACACACACTCACATACATACATACACTTACCCCACACCCACTTAACGTGCACTCACATAGATACACACTCACATACATACACTTACCCCACACACTAATACACATTTATACACACTCACATACATACACTTACCCCACACACACACACACTCACATACATACACTTACCCCACACACTAATACACATTTATACACACTCACATACATACATTTACCCTACACACATAGACATTTATACACACACACTCACATACATACAGTTACCCCCCACACACACACACTCACATACATACACTTACCCCACACCCACTTAACATGCACTCACACAGATACACATTTATACACACTCACATACATACACTTACCCCACACACTAATACACATTTATACACACTCACATACATACACTTAACCCACACACACATTGATACACACACTCACATACATACACTTACCCCACACACACACATTTATACACACTCACATACATACATACACTTAACCCACACACACATTGATACACACACTCACATACATACACTTACCCCACACACTAATACACATTGATACACACTCACATACATACATACACTTACCCCACACACTAATACACATTGATACACACTCACATACATACATACACTTACCCCACACACTAATACACATTGATACACACTCACATACATACACTTACCCCACACACTAATACACATTGATACACACTCACATAGATACATACATACACTTACCCCACACACACACTCACATACATACACTTACCCCACACACACACTCACATACATACACTTAACCCACACACACATTCACATACATACACTTAACCCACACACACATTCACATACATACACTTAACCCACACACACATTCACATACATACACTTAACCCACACACACACATTCACATACACACACTTAACCCACACACACACATTCACATACACACACTTAACCCACACACACATTCACATACACACACTTAACCCACACACACATTCACATACATACACTTAACCCACACACACATTCACATACATACACTTAACCCACACACACATTCACATACATACACTTAACCCACACACACACATTCACATACATACACTTAACCCACACACACACACACAATCACATACATACACTTAACCCACACACAATCACATACATACATTTAACCCACACACACACACACATTCACATACACACACTTAACCCACACACACACATTCACATACACACACTTAACCCACACACACATTCACATACATACACTTAACCCACACACACATTCACATACATACACTTAACCCACACACACATTCACATACATACACTTAACCCACACACACACATTCACATACATACACTTAACCCACACACACACACACACATTCACATACATACACTTAACCCATACACACACACATTCACATACATACACTTAACCCATACACACACACATTCACATACATACACTTTACCCACACACACATTCACATACATACACTTTACCCACACACACATTCACATACATACACTTAACCCACACACACATTGATACACACACTCACATACATACATACATACACTTAACCCACACACATTGATACACACACACACACACACATACACTTAACCCACACACACACATTGATACACACACACACACACACACACATACATACATACACTTAACCCACACACACACACATTGATACACACACACACACACATACATACATACACTTAACCCACACACACACATTGATACACACACTCACATACATACATACATACACAACCCACACACACACATTGATACACACACTCGCATACATACATACATACACAACCCACACACACATTGATACACACACTCACATACATACATACACTTACCCTACACACGCGGCTGTGGACTCCCGGTGAGCTTCTTCCCTCCCTCTGACCCTTGCGCATGACCTCATGCGCAGGGTAGAGGAGGGGATTTGTGCACTGCACACCGCACGGGAAGCTGTATCGGGGAACGAAGTTCCCTACACAGAGCGTGTAGGGAACTTTGTTCCCCGACACAGCTTCTCATGTGGTGTGCAGTTCGAGGTGCGGCTACAGGAGCAGAGCTCAGGCGGGCCGCACCTCGATGCCTGGCGGGCCGCATTTGGCCCGCGGGCCGTACGTTGGACACCTCTGGTTTAAGGCATTGTCACAAACCATATGAACTCAAAACCAAATGTCCATTTACGGGTTTATTAGTTATCTGTACAGACAATAAATGGTTTGAGATGTAAATCAAAGCGATTAGGGCCAAGAAATTCTTACCGTTTAACATTTTTTATCAAGAAAATGTAATACTGATCGAAAAACGAACAATATTGTCACCAATGAGTAACATTATCTGCATTTAGAAGAAAAAAAAACAAACCCCTGCTCTCTTTAACCTGATCTTTGGATATCATTCTAGTAATTGTCGCATTTCCTCTAGTAGTGGTTTAAAGATTTTTTTTTATTTTTATATAGAGAGAACATTACATTAGAAGTATAAAAAAAAATGTAAAGAAGTTTTCACATGTTTTGCACATTACCTGCTTTTGTAAGTTAGTTAGTTTACTCCTGCTAAATATGATGCCAACCATGTGCTCCTTAAGGTCTGCATCAGATGGGGCCTGTTAAAACACAAAAAGCGGATTTGTAATAGGTTTTTATTAAACTACATTTTTACCTGAAATTATAAAATTAGGACTACTGTAGGCCTTGTTACAATGCATTGCAATTTTTGTGTGTTTCACCCATGTAATCCTCTCCCCTATTTACCTTTTCTTCCCCTTCTGGAGAGGACAACAATGCTTTTTCCTCCTGTTCCGGTGTTGGTTCAGCATCTCCAGAAATTAACTTTCCAAATACCTGTATAAAAATGTACACAAATATAAATAAAGTCTAGTAAAGCATTAACCCCTTAGTGACAAGACATTTTGACCTTGACTTTCCCTTGGTGACAAGGGCTGTTTTTGCATTTCTGGGGTGTTTGTGTTTAGCTGTAATTTTCTTCTCTCTCACATACTGTACCCACACAATTATGTTGTTTTTATCGTCATAAGAAGGGCTTTCATTAGATACAATTATGTTCATCATATCTTATAATTTACTACAAAAACAATCCTAAAATATGATGAAAACATTTAAAAAACACATTTTCTAATATATAATTTACACAAATACAATCATTAAAAAATACCCCGTCTAAATAGTTTCTAAATGTTGTCCCGAGATCAGAAATATGCATGTTTCCATATTTTTCTGCATTTTTTTGTGAGTTATGGGGCAAAAGCCAAAAATAGTGGGTCCCCCCCCCCCCCCCCCATATTGACCCCAACCGGAAGCCTAAATTTAACCCAAACTCTAGGCCTTATTGCTATCCCTTAATATATTTTAATTTTAACCATTTCCCTTATCCTAACCCTAATTTAATTTTAACCCTAACAGCTAATCTAACCCTAATCCTAGATTTAAGATAATTAAGTCTTTTTTTCCCCATTGCAATGTTGCTGACTGCCTCTAGAAGTCAAGCAACATATTCAGAGCGACTGAAGTAAAAAAAATTTCACTTCCGAAGCTCTGACCACAAGAGGGCACAGCCATATTGCCGGAGCATGCTGCTCAGTCAATATGGAGCCCACAATGGCTCCGTGGGGCGATGTTGGGTGCCCCAGAGACCAAATTACGGTGCTGGCTATTGCCTCGACATCGAGGCAATAGATCAGCACCGTCAGATTGTTGATCGTGAAAACCGCTAGTTTCACCGCAGCACGTGTCATGCGCGAAGGGGTTAATCCATCTGTACAACATGGCCATGTACCAATATACCACAGTAGTCAATATGCTACCAGTCTCCCACCACTTTTACTGCTAATAATTAAAATACATTGACTGATTTGCATGGAAGCATCATCAGTGTACAGATCGCACATACCTGTGAAGTTATTAATCTAAACACACGCAGGGTCTCAGATTCACAATTTCGTTGCTGAGCCACGCTTGCAGACATCTGACTGGCAATTTTAATGGACTCGCCATCTTTCCAGCCGAGGACTTTCACTTGTCGCACCCTCAGGGTATTCTCTGGACCCTTCAGCTCAATTTTTATAATGTGATTATCCACTCCAGGCAGTTCACTTGTTACCCATCCTATGTGTCGAGAGTCCAAATCAATCTAGGACAAAACATGGCATTACATTAATATTGTAAATTTCCTCCACTCCACAAACTTACAGTGCGAAAAATTCAAAGAAATAACCAATTTATAAACATTCCATACTACACGTCCACATACAAAGAGTTCACTTTATTTGTTTAGTACACTAATGTCTTACAAACACATACCACCCAACAGTTCCGCTTTGCGCTGGGCCTGTCCTGATTTGGGAGCTATGTCCCGCCACGCTCTACCTCTGTTCCGCTTTTCGGGACAGAGGTAGAGCTCAGTGGGACAGCAGGACTCAGGACCACATATTGTGCGGTCCTGTTTGCATTCTCCAGTGTCCCCAGACACCAGAGAATGCTTACTGTGCATGCGCAGCATTGTGCACATGCGCAGTAGCGATCCTGGCTTCAGATGCCAGGATCTAAAGTGGCTGACATTTTTACCGCACATGAGTGGTAGCGCTCAAAGCCCTCTCCCCAAACTCCGTCTCCTGGTGTCCCGATTCACCCTGGGGGCAAAGTTGGGAGGTATGCAAAGAGCTTGCTACTGAATACCTTTTTCCATGTTCAGACTGCAACTAAGTTATGGTTGTCTAGAACATGCTATTAGTCAAGATAAAATGCATCGCCACAGTCCTAAATTAACTATATGCTTTTTCAATACATTAAAACCCTCAAATTTCTTTTGGAGGAAGACTATAAAATAAAGAACAATAAAAACTTGTAAAAAAAGCCCATAATTCACAGTTATAATGTTTGAGGGTAGTACTTTTCCATTGAGGGAGGCATGTATTATTTACCTGTTTGACTCTACACAGATCTTCTACAGTTTTCCCAGTCAAAAATGTCATCGAAGTTACCTTATTCTACAATGGAAGATAAAAAGAAGTATTGAAGGTCAACTATGATCTTTACACCAAAATGGATGGTCAAACAGCACACAGAACTGTATGGTGCTTGAACCGGACTCCACCAGGTCCCCACTTCAACAAAACAATCTGAATGGCCCGGCACTCAATGGTGAGATTAAGTTTGTATTATTATAAACCATTGTTGGCTGATCTTTATGCACATGATTATAGGCGGGGATCATTAAGACTGAAAAGCTTTCTTCGAAGGGTCCCATTACTGTACTTACTCTATGAATGAACAAATAATGATGCTTTGATGTTGCTGAACTGCGTATGCAAAGATCACAATAATATAAGGGATACACAAGTGCTTGCTCTGGCCAGAGTGCTTGCTCTGGCCTTTAAGTGAATTCAAGGCACCTTAGAATCAGTAGCACTTAAAATCTTGGTGTATCAAGATCTCTCCAACTAGAGTTACGTTAAATTCCTTTCCAAAAACATTCAAGTTGTGTTCTGTTAATTCATGCACTGATTTATAATCTACATTTATGGTAAAAAAAACGAAAGTTTAGACAGAATATATTCATAAATCTTACAATATCAAGCTTGGCTTCCTCCACTAGTTGTCAGAAGTTAAGAATGTATTTAACAAGTGGTTATTTAACTATATTCGGTTTTAAATCTGCATGGCAGAGATGAATGCTAGGGAACCAAAAAGACATGCAGATCGGTGTAAATTGCTTCACTCTAAATAACCAATAATGTAGCTAGAATGTTGTATTAGTATTAGAGGTCTTAAAATACATAACTATAGATAGTTACCCCTAAATCTCGAGAGTTATCAACATGGACCGAAACATAACGAGCATTTATGCCTTTTACGCAATTTATGGTTATGCTCTTTGTTTTATTTTTATCTTCGTCTCCTGACTCCCAAAATGTTTCAGTAGACCCATCAGTCAGACTTCCAATCATGGCTGGTCGACTGGAGGTCTTGATGTCCACAATGCTGGTCATATCCTTTAGGCCAGTCACCAGGCATAGCTCCTATGGGACAGATACATACGGTCAAAGAGCAGCAATGAAAGATGATGTCATTTATTTACATCAAACAGAATTAAAATTAAAATACTTGTTAGGCTTAAATGTGATATTTGGACTATGACTTCACCAGAATAGTTTCAGGAACCCATCACATTGAGCTATTAAGTGATGATTCTATATGTTAAAAAAAGGTTGTGAGGTTGTGTTCACAACATACTCAGTACAAAAACTTACCTGATTAATAGCTTCAAACCCAGACTGTATACTGATGTTAAAACTCTCCTCACTGTCCCCATCATCTGATTTGGAGAGAATATTGTTGATGTGATGGAACACATTGCTCTGATGAAGGAACTGATGGTCAGACTGCTTGAATTTAAGACTCCAGCACCTAAAGTTGTAACAAAGGCACACATTATAATGCCATCCATCAACATACTTGTTAACACATTTAATCTTGAAATATTTGAAGTCTTATAGCAAATGATTTCAAATTAACCATTTTTTTCCACTTTGTACAGTTATCCAGTAGATACTTACTTCACTGCCAAATTGTTCCTTCTGTTGGATCTAAATAATTCTCTAATTCTAGGTATAATCTAACTTTCCATCTACAGTATCAATAATACTTTAAGATTCCAGCACGAGTAAAACACAAAATGAGAAATCAAAAGCAAATACATGATAAATAAATCCAAGTCTTTACAATGTATTGTGCTTGCCTTAGTGCCATTTGCTGCAGTGAACTGCCCCCAGGAAGAGACATCATTAGATCAGAAATAGTTTGGAGAAGACGGTGGAAAGTATCAGGTAAGGGATGTGCTGCTTCCCCAGCAATTACAATGTCAGACAGTGGGTGTTCACACACCCTTGTATCTTTCTCCTGGAACACATGAACAAAGTGCTTAGTAAGAACATAATTTAACAGTGCCATTCAATAACACCACCTCCAAATGCCATCAATTACCTGTTCAGCATTTGCCTTGTTAGCTTTGTTTTCTTCATCCTCTTCCTCTTCTGGTTCCAGAGGGGCAGGTGTTAGAGAAGCCACAAAGTGCCATAAAATGTCATGGAGTGAAGTTGTCTGAATTACATTACACAGTAACCAGTTGAAAGCCTAGAACATGCAAAGTATTAAATTATAACATGTTTATTTAAATACGACCATCAATTACGCAGTGCAACAAAATTTAAAGAGGTGTTCCAATACCTAATAAAATCCCCAATGAAGCAAATTATCTTGTAGATTAATTTCTATAAAACAACATAATTCAAGAGATACGCATTCAAATAAACTACTATGGAATGAAAATACACTAAAGTATATAATAAAAGTTTAAAAAACATTTCAGTAACAAGTCTGGTTTTCAAGGCCCCATCAAGTAATGCCATAGCTATAAACAAATTACTTTATGGTTACCTCCATAGCAAAGACCCTGCAAGCAGATTTCCTTAATGCCTGTTTCATTGCGATTTCCAAACCTTCCAGATCATGGTGTTGGATAACGAATGCCAAAACTGGCCACTGGAAATTCCTCTCTCCTTTTGATAGTGAACTGTGAGCAGAGATCAACCGAGACAGCTCGGGGGATGGATGTCTTAGCAAGGACGATCCAACTTCTGAAACACATGGATGAAAACATTCTGTACAAATTTTGCTATGACAACCATTATATATATTTTTCCATCTATCTTGGTACCAACAGAACACATATCTGGCACAAATAAAATCACATAAACATGACAACTATTTTAAGCTTATGAGAGATGGAATAGACAGTACAATAAAAGGGCTAACTTTTTCCCCCTCAAGAAATTGAATACATTTTGAATAATATTTGTTCTTGGCTGTATTACATGAAAGCTCAAAAGTGCAAATAAAAGGCTGACTGGGCAATTTAAGAAACCATTATGCACAATAGCTACAGTGCCCACGATTAGTCATGTGCTGAAAAGACAGTAAAACAACACCTACAGACAAGCCCATCATTTTCAAAAAATGTAAATACATAAATCTCACCAGCATCGCCACTGTTGACTCTGCGTCTAGGGATTGCCTTGACGCGAGGTTGAAGAACAGAGTGCTGCTTGTCATATTCAGAGGCGACGACAGAATAGGACCTTTGGAAGACCGTACGTTTAGCAGAGTCCGTATCCGTTATTGGGCTCGTCTCCAAACTGGAAGTTAATCACAAACTCAAATTTGCATCTCAGCGGTTTTGACTAATGCATTGTCTGTGTAAACATTCGTTGGCTCTTTGTAATCATCACCACTTCAATTTTTTGGTTTCCCCCCAAAAATTACTATATTGTAAACCAGATTTTAAAACACCAGCCAGCCGGCTCAGCTAATTGCAACATTCACCTATTGTGGAAGAAGATCCCATAAAACATTTGGCAGGTGTGCTGCTTGTGTATATTTTGTAAAGAGAAGAAAAATATAAATGTTCTCTATAAATAAATTATTTTAACGACTGTGTCTCAACACTGTTAATGTGAATTGTGTAATTTACACCATATTCCCACCTTTTTATATACCTGGGCGGCATAGACTTCATGTTATTCTCAGGTTCCTCAAAAACATTTGGGCATGCATCAGGAGTAACAGATATGTAAGGTGCGGGAACAGAGGTGGAACGAAGGTACCGCATTTCATCCTGGAACAGGTTTTCATCCTGATACCCAACAAAGTTCTCATGATGATGCCTGAGTGATGACACAGAACCAAGATTAGTAGGACTCTATTGTTGATGCAGCAGTGAAGTTCGGATTTCAATTACATTTTTACACTACAATACATATATTGACCATAATAAAAGATCAACTAGTGTCTTTCCTGTAAGAAGTTGCAGAATAATTTAAGAATAATTTACCACTACATCCCCACATTTATCCTGGCCCTGAAAAAGTATCTTTTATATTAACAAGTGCGTGAGGCGATGTTCACTTATTGTAATTACCTTGCTAATGTTTGTAGGTAGAGACACTGCATTTTGGGAGGCAGATCCTCAGAAATTGCCTCTTTTACACTGGGCAGTTGAGACAGGAATGGTTTTGGATGATGGTAGCATAAAATGCTTGGCTCTGCTGCACTGCTCAAGGACAGCAAAAAGAGTGCATTGGCTTTAATCACTTGGTGAGCTTCCATTGTGGGCAGAGCACGGGGGGTCTTCACCTGCACGGGTTTTCTTCTCGATTGCTTAACCTAAAAACAGACGCAACAGTTTCAAGTTGCTGTATATCAACATGTCAACAGATTATGAGTAAACACATCTACCATATTTTACTTTGGAGCTGGTCAATGTACAGTCTTCCAGCCAACAGACTACATATGCTATGCTGTCCAAGATTGTCTGAATTAAATGTATAAGGTTAAAGCATGCTGCACCAAATCTTTAACCAATTTTATCAGAAATGCTTTAACTTAACATCAAGGTTATTTGTGAACCCATACTATTTGGGAAACACCAAACATTTTAGACATCTAAAGACACCTTTTCCCGCACCGCAGCTTGTTTCTCTCGGAGATATTTTTCTCTGCATCGGTCGCACACCAAATACCAAGTGCTTCCTCCAATTCCTCCATCACCGCAGTTTCCTGCCCATCCTCCACAAAAATGGCCAATGCTGTTATAACCTTGACCTCCGGCATATCTTCCACAACCTGCAAACCCAGGATGGTTGTAGAGGAAAGTAATAAGTTAAAAAGGATCATGTAAACATGGGTTAGAAATTAAGTATGAAAACTTTTTGTCTCAGACTAAACTAATTTTTTTTGGGGGGGGGAACATAAAATAGTAAGGCTACTCTTCTGAACTAGTATCGCTTTGTAGGCATACAGTTCCCCATCTCTTATATGCAACAAGACGCTGTAAACATTTTTAGCAACATTTAAAAAAAAATAAAAAAATAAAAATAAAAAAAAAAGGCTATGCAGATTAATTGTACTTTGAAGTTCATAAAATAAGTTTTAGTAATTTATTGTTTGATGCCTTACCTGGGTGGGCTTGTCTCATGTGATATGTCACAGGATAAGGATGAGATTCTCCACATAGCTCACAAATTGTGTCCTTTTCAGGTCCTCCGACTGCAAGCTGGGCCATTTCTCCAAACAGGTTGCCACGGGGTCTTGATTCCGCTTTTTCCTTTTTCTTCTTTTCCTTTTTGCTCTTCTTGCTATCTTTTTCACCTTCTTTCTTTTTTAACACAGCACATGAACCAGGACTGGGAAAAATCATATTCTGGGAAGCTGCTTTTATGGTGGCCAATGAAATGTCTTCCCAGAAAGCAACTAAGTGCTGCAATGTCAAGGGCAGAGGAGATCGAGACTTTATTGGGTGGTGGTTGGACACCTCAAAAGGTGAACTTTCATGCTTGCCATCCTCACACTTCTCATTGAGAGGTGGCTCCTTCAGCATTGATAGAACTTTGTTCTTATTGATACTGCCCATTTTTGATATATCAGGTCCATGAGGTGAAATATGAAACATGTTAAGGGCAGATGAGATTTCAATTGAGTGCCTGTTTTTCAACTTTGCTTCCTTTTCCTCTATAGGTTGCTGGTTATTCAGGCTACTTCTTATAGGTGCATGCTCTTTAGAAAGCTCAGGATTAAACTTTAAGAAAGAAGAGCAAGCCATTGCATCATGAACTATGCCCTCATGCCAAAGGAAAGAAGCAAATACAGCTCTAGCACATTCCGCGACAGAAGGAGACATGGCTTCCTTTGCAGGCTCAACAGATCGTGAACCTTCGCTTTTAGAAAACAGAAAGTTTGCTTTTTTAGGTCGAACATGCCTACCAGTACTCTTGCGGTTTACTTTTGGTGATGCCCTTGTATCCTGCTCTTCTTTTAAAGGTGCTTTACCTATGCTAAAATGTACTTTGGATGAACCATCATCAACACTCTTTAGTTCTTCAGCATCGTCAGATGTGCAGTCTGTAACGTTATTGGTCTTCAAAGTACTTGAGGAGCAAACTTCAACTACTTCACTGTGAAGGTTCTCTTGAACTACATGAGGAGAGGGTGCTCTGTTTTCACTGCCACTTGCAGGTTTGCCATCCTTTGAGGGATTTTTTGGTTTGGGTGATGTAGACCGACCTCTTAAAGGTTCAGTAAAAGGTACTTTTTTTTTACGCAGTGTATCTGGGTCAAGTGTATAGGAGTCTGATTTGGACCTTTCCCGTGGAGGTTCAAGTTTAGCCTTTGCAGTAACCACAGCTTTCTGAGGTAGGTTTTTCTCTTGTGGAGATGCGGAGCGTGTGGTACCAGCACTGGGTACATTAGGTTTTCCTGCAGGAACAGTCTTTGGTGAAGAGGAACGTGAGCCAGGACCTGGGGATTCAGCTCTGAGGCCAGGTGATGCTTTTCCATCCGACTTCAGTATCTGAAGAGTGTTGTGATTTGGAGACAATGATCTGCTGTGAGAGTCTGACCTTAGCTTTGCTGCATCAGACTTCAGCAGGAGAGATTCACTTGCAGTGAGACCTTCATTACTTCTGGGTTTCTTCTGATCAGAATTCGAGCGGCTAACTCGTGCATCAGGCTTAGGAGATTTGCTCTCACCTCCCCTGTGTTTTGTGGGTAAATCAGATGCGTTCACTGTGGTTGCTGCTCTGGCTCCAGAAGTAAAGTGGCTCCTTTCATCTGGATAATAGGTCATACATAAATATATTATTGTTCCCAAATAATTTAACACAGGAAAATAACATGCAATACTTTGATAAGGAACTTTCGCAACAGTTGTAACACCTTTAAAAATATACAGAAACCATAAATATGGTAGAATGCATATTATATAGTTCTGTAATAAACTGCAAAACCATTAAAACATGCTTGCAGGTAGCTTTCATATCAAACATTTATATAAACACTAATTGTATCTCGGCTAATAAGCCATTTTAGTCTTCATATATGTTGATGTCAGACTACATTTTAGGAAAACATTAGTAACGTTATTTTAAGTTATTAAAATGGTAGTCTATGGTTAAGCACCTCAATAAGTAACACATGAGGCAGTCAGCATGTCATTTGTTCTGTGAAAACACTTTTCTATTTTAAGTATGCCTCGAGTTATTGTTTTTTTTGCCCCGGCCAATTCTCGTGTGCATTATATGAACACTTTAAACAGGGCTTTAAACTCCAACGTGCAAGGTTACATGCATGGCCTAACTCAAGCAGGGCAAAAGAGGAAGATATCCAGAGACCCATCTGACCATGGTACAGGGAATCACAGCAGATACTTTTTACTATTTTTCTGCAGCTTTCTTATTACTCAGAAACAAGAATCAGCTTTATTTATTTTTTAAATGTATTTAAAATTTTAGCATTGAAGCAAAGTAGGGTAGTTTAAGTCCATAGAAACTACAAAATAATGTTTTATATTCTTTTCACATAAAAAAAAAACAAAAAAAAAAAAAAAAAAAACTATTTTAGATACTTTTAGCAAAGCCCTGTAAAACGCTTTAAAATATGATGGGTCTTTATAAATAAAATGCACATGCAGTCAGTTCTATTTAGCACTGACTGCTCTGTATAGTCGATACAGACAGGCCATAACAAATGATCCCATGCCAAGTTTCAAGTTTGGACTTTTGAGAGAGCGACCCGTTAGGGATATTATATTAGTACAATAGTACTGGATAGATGGTCACAAAACTAGCTAGTAGAAAGGTAGAGTTCAACAAACTGATGAACAAAGCATACCTTTTTACAGCGGTGTCTGGACAAACGAACATGGCTTGTATACAGAGGTTTTAGTATTCGCTGCTAAGGTTGTAAAATGTTCAGTTTAATTAAAATACTGAATAAGGAATAACCATTTTTTGGGGTATTTTATATTTATTGTAAATGATTTTTTATTAATGTTTTCATAGACCGATATAACAAAACAATTGAGGGTAAGGGGTAAAAACACTAAGTGGTATATATGATACAGCAGAGATTAACATGTAGACAGACAGTGTGGCCTTAACTAAGGGACGGTTTTTACATTTCGCTTGGGGTGGTGAAAGCCACAGAAAGATTTAGTAGGGTTTCAGAATTCTGACCTTCCAATGGGATCCATAGTTTATGTGGTGGGTGGTGAGACCACTTTAGGACCCTGGGTAAGTGACTTACTTGGGCCATGGAAGACAGAGTCCTCCTTGTGACTTAATTCAAGTTACAAAAATACATTTTAAAATGTGTTTTTTTTTGTGCCCAAAAAAAACCCTTCAAAAACAATGTGCGAATTGAAGTACAAAAAATAAATAAAAAAAATCAGTAGGGCTCTTAATTGGCATTGCTTTAGATAATTACAGGAGAAGGATGTTCATTATCAATTTTAAAATTAGCAGCTGTTCCACATTCCTCAAACTGTTGCATGGGGATACAAAGGGGGCTTGATATAATGAAAATGAGATCAGCAGCAAATCCCAGTACCTTGTGGTGTGTGTCGTCTGTTACTATTCCCTAAATGTCTTGATTCTGATGGATGGCCTCTAAGAACAGGGATAAGATGAAGAGCAGTGGGGACAGGGGGAATCCCTGTCTTGTAGCATTATTGATATTTAATGTGTGACAACCATTTTTTTTTCCTAATCCTGGCCAGCATATATGTAGGCCAAAACCGAATATTTATATTAAAGCCTCCAGGCTTTTAATCAAAATCGTCAGCAAAATGACCAGCTAAAGAAAATGAAAATGGAATGCAATAACAAAAACAGTCTATTTGTGTAGTTAATAACATGGTATGCTTTTTTAAAGCTAAAAATCTTTACAAACCAAAGTAAATAATTGAAAATGCAATTAAAACCTCTGTCTGTTGTTCTTGGAAAATATTTCCCAGCATACATGACCTTCTGCAGAGTGCTTGTTTCTATCTTTTTGAAAATGTGAGTTTAAAACTGGGTAAGGATGTATAGTATATTCCTAAAAAGCCCTGAGCATAACAAAAGCCAAGAAGTATTATAATATCCAACAGCTGAACCCATCCTCAAAACACAGAAACATTAACAGAATGTATGAAACAACCTATTGTTCATTCTAAACAATCATTGGGAACCATTGGCTTTTAATGCCAATTTTGAACTAGTTTTTTTTAATTTTTTAATTTTTTTAAAGTAAATCAGCTTGAATTGATGCCATATCTGTAGAGAGACCTCTAAACACAAGGTTCAGCAAGGGCTGATAATTTATCACTACTGAGCATTTAAAAAGCAGGCAAATAACATGGCACGAGCATGCAATGCCACAATACTAATATAATATTAAAGAGATCACAACAATTCAACATATGTATTCTTTTCTCTAAGCTAAAGTGTATATACATATCAAAATGTTATGTGACTTGCCGGTTTATCCTTTTCTAGTTCTGCAAGAATGCATTTTATAGCACATATTAGCCATTATTTGGTTATAATCCATGCAACCAGAATTGTATTTTTCCGTATCGGCTTCTTTGCCACTCACCACCTGCTTTCTTATTATGTAGGGTTTTACACAGTAAAAGAAGAAACAGGCAAGTCCCGTAACTGTATGTACATATTCAGGGCTTGACAAATATGTGTCTACCTAAACAGACCATATCAGGCTCCAGGGAGATTGTTATACATACAACTCTATGGAAATTCAATCTGAAAGGCTAGGATTGTAGGATCTATGGGTCCTTAGCTCCTTGAAATTGGTCAACAGCAGCGTGTAACAAACAATGGTACACTTCAGGAGCCAGGCCTCATTTTTAGAAACCAGGGAAATCGTAGTACTTCAAAAAGAGTTCTATGAAAAACAATCAAAAGTATTCACAGTCAGCAATAAGGATTTTAGGGGTCAAGGCTTCTTGGCTCAGAGGATTTGTCAAGCCCTGATTCATTGCAAAGTATTACTAACCTTTAACTAAATGTAAAAAATGGGTGAAACTGAAAATTATACAGCTGAATTTAGACATAAAAAGTCCATTTTAGTTGAAAAAAAAAAAAAAAATCCAAAAACTAAAGCACTTTTAATGTGAAAGCTAATTCCAATACACTTTGAAAAATAGAACTAAAATGTCTACTGCTAAAAAACAACAAACCCATTTGTGTTAAAAAAACAAAACAAAACAGGGTAGGATGTAACTGACTGACAGGCATGTGGGAGCACCCAGTGTGATGGAAGGCATGCATACCCACCCTTCTTTTTGACAGAAAGAGATGAAAAAGCAGATGCAGGACCAGCCTTACTTTTGTAAACACTTTCAGGAGAAGCAACACTGCATGATGAGAGGTCTATAGTGGAAAACAGGTGCACAGAAGCAGCATTGAGTTTAGCAAGGACAGAACACTGTTTACAGCCATCAGCAAAGTAAAAGACAAGGTAAATTATTATTTATGATCAAAAATAATGTGTACACTTGAAGAAGTGATTCAGTCACACAAGTCATTCTTCCTCCTACCACACACACACACAAGCACTTGAAATGCACTAGTTTCATAGGTATTCAATGACTACAGTTTCTTAGTTTAGTG
Source organism: Pelodytes ibericus (assembly GCA_036172795.1). NCBI lineage: Eukaryota > Metazoa > Chordata > Amphibia > Anura > Pelodytidae > Pelodytes > Pelodytes ibericus. Next base: position 216,820,402 of record CM069857.1, on the reverse strand, counting down.
ATGTACCAAACTCAAGATGCCAGCACACAGTGTTCTGAAGACAAGATGTGTTTACTGTGACAACAAAATAGTGAATTAATTGACTTTTCAGTTCCCATGAGGGACATTTATAAAACTAGGTAAGTAGAAGAAAAAACTACTAACCGAACAATTTTTACAAAGGAAAACAGTTTTACAAGGAATTGTGGTTTATCACAACTTGCCAAATATGGTAAAATAAAGACACTGTTAGAAATTCTTCTCAAGCAAAATATTTCACAGATATATTTAGGCAAATAAGTTTTCAGGGGGTATGAAATAGATATATTCCATTTGCAAATAGATAACCATCAAGACAAGAAAAAAAAAAAAAAAAAAAAAAAAGTTCAGACACAACAGTCTTAAACAGGAATTAAAGTCAAGTAATGTGGGTGTCTAACTTCAACCCAAATTTCAATTATATTTAGAAGCAAAACTGAAAAAAGGCCAACAATCGTTTGTTTTTTGTGGTCTTCTAGTGAAATTCCAATAGATATACGTATATTAACTTTAATACTTTAAACTTATCTATAAACATTGCATTAGAGAAGTGTAGGGGGTTAGCTCCTAACGGAACCATGTTTTTCTACGTTCTCTGCTACGGAGTGTTATCTAGCAGCTTCCTGTATAAAGGTTTTTAGACAGACCAGTGTGATTTTTCTTTGTCACTTGCAAATGCACAAAGCACTGAATAGGTTTTACCATATTAACATTACACAGTAAAAATAATAAAAATAAATAAAAGAAAACTGGATAAAAAAAAACCTTCAGGTGCACAACGTCAAAATTAAACCACAATGACATAACACAATTATGTGATTTAAAAAAGCTATTAAAATAGTGGTCTACTTTCAAATCATGGCAAGACATTTGAAGCATGAATAGTACAATTGATACCATTTTTGTAACCATGTCCATCAGATTAATTAAGACCAAATTCAAAAGAGAACATTTACATTTTTATACTATTTAACAATTTCGTACTGTATCCCACGACTGTACCAGTACAGCATGTTGCACAGCCACAAATCCTGAACAGTACAACAATGAGCCAATATGAACAAGGGAATCTAGTATCTTTCTTCTGAGGAGCAGCCATACAGAAAGCGTACCTTACACATGGAGACCACGGCTACCCTCTCGGAAACCATGAGCATTTCCATTCTAATTGCAGGGCCACTATATATTTTGGGTCTGATGTCAATCATGTATAATGGGAAATAAGCTGCCTGTGGCTCCTTCCTACACTGCAACAAGGATGATGTTGACTACATGCCAAGACCCATCAGAGGACATGGTCTGAACAGAATACATGTTTGAGTATGTAGTATGACCAGCAGCGCCTTTTTTTCTACTCCACATCACACACACGCTTGATCTATTACTGTATAATCAGCACCAATGCCAATTACAGCTGTCACACATGAGGAACCAGAGCCCTAATACTGAAAAAAAAACAACCAAAAAACAGTACCTCAGCCTTTCACCTGGTATTATACAGTTAACTGGTATTACTCAGATATTCGTCACCAAGGCCAATATCAAAGAAAATTGATGATCAAAAGGACTTTATTAATCTGACTCACCGAAGTGAGATGTTAAACTGCAAAGCTCAGGGTGAAATATGAATAAAAATGTTCCCTCTAACTGATGGTTTAAAATAAGCATTCTGAAGCACACAGACTAGCTAACTCAAAGACAAACAATTAAAACAAGGTAGGCATGCAGATAAATGAAGTTCTCTGAAGAAACAGATGTAATTGCTTCAGAAATAATGGATGGATAGATAGATGAGGCACGTAAGACGGACAGACTTACTCTGAAGCGGAGGCTGAGGCGGCTGGAAGGAAGGGGATTGTCCGAACACAAATGGACTGTGGACTAGGGAGGAGGGAGACTTTGCAGCTTTTTCCAAGATGGAAGGAGCTGGGTTACTAGGCCGTGACTGAATGGAATTCAGTATGGCACACAGATGGTCACCTGCAGCGGGCAAAACAGTCAAAACTACAACCCATTATTAAAAAGGTCTTACAAGATGAAAGTCTCTATAGTTTGAAATCAACAAAATTGAAAGTCTCACTAAAATTAGTGACAATATAGGGTGCAATTGTATTGACCAAGTATTTAGTAATGGTCTATATGCCACAAAGAAAATATGATATGTCAAAATTATAAAATGGATATAAGCAAAGCAAATAATTTGCAAAGTATTAAAGTCCAAAACAGACTTATTTACGCAAACTAAATTAATGGGCCCAAAATGAAGATTGTGAAATTAAATTTAACATTTTCAAAGATTTAGTTCTCGTAACATCTCCTGAAAGGGTTGTATTTTAAGCAGGAGTGATTTTACAAACACAGACAAGATAAGGAATGAAGGACCTAAAAACAAAAATACCCTCACACAATGCTCTCTTAGTACAATGTTGTCCACCTTCAAGAGAAGTTCAACAGGTACTACTGTATTAGTGGTATGTGGCTCTTCACAGTAGTGAACAGTGCACTCACTTATAACATTGTCTATAATCTTAGTATACTCAGCCCCTGTTTTGCTGACATACTAATTTTTTTTACATTATTTCTATCATGTTTTGTTTAGGCAATATCACCTATATATTGGGTGAGGGAGCACTATGGCACTACTGTAGTGTCTGCTTGTGGTGATGGTCTGTCAAACTGGCACTCTAGAAGACCAATAGAATGTCTGTTAAACCATTGACTGACAAATAAGGAGTGTGACTAAGTCCAAGAAAGCAATTTTTCTGCTGTGTGGCTTTTCACATACATAACTAGCTATATCTTAACAAAACATGATTAAAGGATGATACGTAAAAAATAAATAAGTAAACGTTTTGCCTTGTTTAATTATCCAGTCACATGTTGCTGAACATACTTTGTAATAAACAGAACTATTATGTTCATATTCAGTCATTATTCAGACAGTAAATAATTATCATACTAGTCTTTCCCTTCTTTCTACTTTAGGTTTACCAATGGTTCTATTTTTATCTGTGTTCTGAAGCAGGATTACATAAATGTGAAATAAAATTCCAAGGAAAAAGTTCAGTGGAGCATGTTGCATTAAATATGCTGCTTTTGCATAATCCACCGCTTGAACCATTGTACAGCTATAAAGTCAGACCCATGCATTAAAAGGGATTTCTTTACTGTGTTTATTTAAGTCTGTATGTAACTCCAATAATATAATTAATAAATCATTAAAACACAGGAAGGACAGAAATGACAGACTCTTCCTTATTATAGACAATTATGCCCAGCAGTAACTTAAATCAACAACCAGTCATTCCCACCAATGTAAACAATAAAGGCATAATAAACCCATCGTGCTGACCACAGGCGGTGACAGACAGTGAGCACACTATTTGCACTTAGAGGACATACTTCCATAATTCACAATGTGAATATCCCAGCCCTTTATGATGTGAATAACAGATGACAATGTTGCCCTACTTTATCAATACTGAAAATGTAAAATTGCAACATCTTCAAAACTAAGAACTGGATTGTGTTAAATCAGCAACTAAATATTACAAAGAAGGGTTCCCGCAATGAATTCTAAGATGTTGTGGACAGCTGTCTTTAGCAAAAAGTATCTGAGTTGGTAAACCCCACATGGGTGTATAACTATATTACATATATGTTTGGAATATGTACTGGCTGTCTAAAATGATTCTGGCATTCGAGAGGCCATTTATAGATAAACAATGAATTGAGGTTTTTTTGAAGAAATTGTAGAGATGTGGAGAAGGTTAACACAAAGTAATATGCATATTAGCCAACAGAGAATCAAGCATGATGTCCTATTTAATATGAAAAAAAGAGAGACACCTCTTTTATAGAGCAATGCTAGTCCACCATATTTATATAGGAAGTTCTGTGCATCACAGAAGGCATTTTTGGGGGAAGAGGTGTAGCTTGGAAGCCAATCATAATGAATAGGTCTATATCTTGTAAGGAATTATAACAAAGAATACATTTTATTCAACTTCATCGTCAAAAAAGAAAAGCAAAATAATTCAATAAAATTGTTATAAAGCATGATAAATTAATCACAGGGGCCTTTTGAAATTGATTAATTAAAGGTAAACATAGGACACCAGTTAATATCTGATAAGTTGTTTTAAGGGTTATTAGATGGAAATTGTGTATAAAAAAAAATGAAAAATACATGGGACAGTAAATATATTTACAAGACAATTGTTGGCTACCAATTAAATTTCTGTTTGCATTTGATGCAATCTTTCAATCTAATGTTTTAAATTGAAATACCTTCTGTGCTCCATATAGCGCTATCAGGGGAAGATCATGTTGTTCAGAACCATAACGTAAATACAATTACACACATCACTTTTATCAGCAACTGCTCCATCTGAAGTATATGTACTAAACTAAAGACAAGGCTCAAATCTAAAATAAGATCATAGTAAAGAGCATACTCGAAAAAGTTAAAAATATTTATGCATATTTATTAAGTGTAAAAGGTACATGCAAATAGTTACCTTTAATACAAATCAAAAAATCGTCATGTTCCATAACTTTATGTGGATTATATGTAAAGACGGGGCTCTCGCAACATGCTTAAATCTCGACCACCATTTTCAGACAGTTGTAGTCAAAATTTAGCCCAACATGCCCTGGTACTGCAATTCTCTGTTGTCAGAGGCACTGCTCTGTCAGTATATACAAATATTTTTTTTTCTCTTATAATTATAACTCCTTCCTAACAGTTTGCGATAACACCCCTATATACATAACCTCACTGTTTCATCTATGGGCCATTATTGTTAGGTCCTTACTGCTCTTTTACATAATCTTGAGGAAATTAGTTTATGCATCTTTAAAATGGTTTATGCTGCATTTTGTTTCAAACAAAAGGTTCTGCAACCAAGTTGTGCAATATATAGCGGACACACCTCTGTTTGATGACCAAATGATAAAACTATTGTTGTTTGAATGAATAGAGTAACATTTAAAGAGAATACTGCAATTCACTGGCGCCCTAAGGGGGGTGCAGACTCTGTGCACACTTTTTTTTTTGCCGAAAAAAAAAGCTCATCAGTGCATCCGACAGCACGGGTAAAACCATGCTGGGGGTTTCACCCGGTAAGAAAAAAAAATATCAGTGCCACCGGATATGACAAACGTCATATGCGGTGACTGTATTTCCCACTTCTGTGAAAGAGGGAAGAGTGCACAGAGGAGGAAACTGGGGACACTGAGGAGGCGAGTACTGGGGAGGGGTGTTGCATATTAATAGGCAAATTGGCTGTGACATAATAATGGCAAAGTAATACTGGCATATTACTGGGCAAATTGGCTGGGGGCATAATAATGGAAAAATAATACTGGCATATTACTGGGCAAATTGGCTGGGGCATAATAATGGAAACAAACAGTGGCATATTTTAAGCAGCAAACTTGCTGTTGCATATGTTAATGACAATGTGACTGTGGTATGTTAATTGTTACCTGGCAGTGGCTTATTGTTACCTGGCAGTGGCACCCTGAGTTACTGCACCGGGTGACACCAACCCTAGTGATGCCTCTGCTGCAATTTACAGTAAATTGATCAGTGACTGATGATTTGACGGCCTGTCTACCTATTGTGAAAATGCTAACAAAAAATTAATTCAAAAGAAAAAACTGTTGCCATTGCATTATTTAATAATTTAAGGTTTTTACCAATAGTTATATTTACAGACTTTCACATTGTAATACAAACGCTTTTAGATCAGTTGAAAAGATGAACAGCCAAATTAAACCGACTATACCACAAAGTATAATCCATCAGCACTGTAAATTACATTCTTTACTTACAATGCATTAAAACACACTTTGTGTGCAAATAAATTAGAACTGGTCACTTTGGAAAGTCATTTTTGAATTGTATAAAATAATATAGTGGCCCTATGGAATTACACTTATATTTTAAAAAAGTGGAATAAACTATCACTTTGAACACAGACAAGCATTAAATTAATATTAGTGGAGATGAACTCAAGAAGACATACCTTTGTTATTCCCAAGGCCATAATCAAAACCTGGCATGTTCCCACTAGTACTGCGACAAAATATTGGCATGGAGAAAGGACTTGGAGGTGGCGTCTGAGAGCCCTGGTCCAAACCAGTTTGCTCTATAAAAAAAATAAAGGTTATTATACACATGCTATAGGCTTTATGCTAAAACACTTTAAAGGATTGCTAAAGGTGTACACTCAAGAATACATCTTGAATCAGAATATAATTAGTAAAAGTCAACATGGTTTTGTGAAAGACAGGTCTTGTCAAACAAACTTAATAACATTCTATGAAGAAGTCAGTAAAAATATAGATCTAGGTGTGGCAGTTGATGTGATCTATTTGGATTTTGCTAAAGCATTTGATACAGTTCTACACAAAAGGTTACTCTACAAATTGAGAGAAATAGGATTGGGGGCAAATGTATGTATTTGGATTGAAAATTGGCTAAAAGATAGAACACAAAGGGTTGTTGTAAATGGAAAAGCCTCAAATTGGACCAGGGTATTGAGCGGAGTACCCCAGGGGTCTGTTTTGGGACCTCTTCTTTTTAATATGTTTATTAATGATCTCCCACGTTGTGCTGAGAGCCATGTCTCAGTGTTTGCTGATGACACAAAATTAGGTAAGGTAATAAAGACTAATCTTGATGTTTTTTCTTTACAGAAAGATTTGGACAGAGTGGGGGACTGGGCAAGAAAGTGGCAAATGAGGTTAAATATAGACAAATGTAAAGTTATGCATTATGGGAAAAATAATAACAAAGCAACATATACGTTAAATGGTATTTCCCTGGGAAAAATTACTAACTAAAAGGATTTAGGAATCATTGTAGATAATAAACTTGGCAACAGTGCCCAATGCCAGTCAGCAGCTGCAAGGGCCAATAAGATATTGGCATGTATAAAACGAGGTAGAGATTCACGGGAGGAGGACATCATCTTGCCTCTTTACAAATCAATGTTAAGACCTCACCTTGAATATGCAGTACAGTTCTGGGCACCAGTCCTTAAAAAGAATATTAAGGAACTATAAAAAGTGCAAAGGAGAGCTACAAAATTAATAAGGGGATTGGAGGATCTTAGTTATGAAGAGAGACTTAAAAAAATTGCATTTATTTACTTTAGAAAAAAGGCGTCTTAGAGGGGATATGATAACGTTATATAAATATGTGCAGGGCCAATATAAGGAGCTCTCCAGGGACCTGTTCATTAACAGAAATGTATAAAGAACAAGAGGTCACCCCCTGAGACTGGAAGAGCAAAGATTTCATAGACAGCAAAGGAAGGTATTCTTTACGGTAAGGACAATAAAGTTATGGAACTCACTGCCAAGAGAGGTAGTGCTATCAACCACAATAGATGCATTTAAAAATGGACTGGATGTTTTTTTTTAGAAAAGCAGAACATACAGGGGTATTAATAATAGAATAAGCATTAATAATAGAGCTTATTGATCCAAGGAGAAATCTGATTGCCCTTTGGAGTCAAGAAGGAATTTTTCCCCCTAGGGGGCAAAATTCGAAATAGCTTCCTTAGGGGTTTTTGCCTTCTTTTGGATCAAAACGCTGGAATGATAGGTAGATGGGTTGAACTTGATGGACTTGTGTCTTTTTTCAACCTAAATTACTATGTTACTTTAATAATAATTTAGTGGACGTCAAATAGAAAAAAGAAAACAGTGTGTACTAACTAGTATAAGCGTGTGTATGTGCGACTAAGTGTGTATAAATGTGTGTGTGTGCGAGTACAAGTGTGCGTGAGTATGTGTGTGTATAAGTGTGTGAGTGCGAGTATAAGTGTGTGTGTGTGTGTGCGCGAGTGTGAGTATAAGTGTGTGTATATGCGAGTATAAAGTACGAATTTAAATGTGTGTATCAGTTTTGACATTTTAAGGTCTGCAAATCTGTTTGCAGACCAAAAATTGGGCACTCGAAAACGTTCGCCATCACTGATCTAAGAGCACCATTCAAAAGGCGTTAATAACGTAAAAGTGGGCCCTTGATTGAGTAACTGCAAATACTTTTAAACTATTGGACTTGGCAAATATTGCTTGGGGAAAATATTTGTTACTCAGTGATTTTGATAACCATTACGGCGTTAGATTAAGGATTTGTTTTTGCTTTTCTCAAATTGTTTAAACTACACTTCATTATCTCATTAAATATCCGATACTGAATTTTAAGATTTTTTTAACGTTCCTTAGAAATGTTCTAAAAAGAAAATATATCTACATAACATTTAAGATATTTCACGCTCCAAAACACTTTCATGATTTTATTATTCTACTTTAAAAAAAGACCTGGACATTTTTGGGAAATGGTTCAAAAGTGAAATTATTATAACTTGCCATCTTCATGCCGAAGGTACTGATTGCCACCAGGATCTCTAGCCAGGGACCAAGCCTCGCCTTCATCATTCTCACAGAATTCTACCATACTGTTTTTGTCGAGTTGCACCCATGTACCTTCTGAACTGACCACCTGGTGCAAAGACAGAAACCACAAGAATCATGGAGACCTTAGACCAAACAGATTATCAGGTGATGAAAGTTAATGGTTGCATGCTACAATTACCAATAATACAATGTGCTTACTACAGTGATAAATAAAGTCCAAAATGAAACATTTTGTTGTTAAAAAAAAAATGCAAATAAACACCAGAAATCAAAGTCCTCATTATCAAGACAGCCAGTGAAAAACATCCAGAGTAACAGCAAGTTTAAAATAAAACTACTCCGTTTTACACCAGGGCATCCACCTACTCCAGAAGTGGACTTAGAAATAGCATGACACACTACACCCTGAAGCAATTTTGCAGAAGATCACATTACTCTGTCACTTAATACAGATCATAGAATAAATAGGAACGTTCATTGAAGAAACTCATAACAAATAAGAAGGAAAAGAAAACATGACAAAGACGCTGGAAATCAAATACACGCTTAGGAAAGACAGACGATTCATTTATATATCATAAATATATCCTCCAAAAGTTTAGCAGTCTTGAAGAAAATGCAGATTTTGAACAGCCCAATATGCAAACAGTACCAATAGCGCAAGCCGAAAGCTAGGGGAGATGAAGCTTTCTTGTTTTGGTATTTGCATGGCATAAGCTGCATCAATTAACTCAAACCATAGCTACAAGAATCCATACCTCTCCCACGGCCTTGACTTTGTTTCCCAGTACTAACATTCCAATTGGGATACCTCTTAGGTTTGGGCAGCTTCTGATATTGTGACCGGAGGGCCCAGTCTTCACTACCTTGTACAACCCAGGGCCGCCCCTGAGCGAAGGGACTTCATGTTCTCGCATGGTTACTTCCTGAGTGCAACGTACATTGAAGTCATTCAAAAACTCCTCAGTGTTAGACTGCTCCTGAAAGAAAATGGGGGAAAAAAATAGAACATTCATATTGTTGCAGGGAGTAGTAATAGTTTTTCTTTTCATTTCAAAGATATGGGAGGTGGAATGGAATTGTGTATTTTTTAAGGTTTAAAAAGGAGCCTCGCTTGGTGTTAATTTTAACAATACATTCACTATGTTTGTACAGAACGCCTGTACGTTATATATCTTGTAAGAACAGTTTCAAAAAGTTTATCAGTTGTAAATAGAGCACATTTAGAGGTATTTAAAGGACAACTGGCAGAAAACTATGAAGTTCTGTTTAATTCAAAGTCTAGTCATTTTAAACAGAAATGTTTGATTGAAAGAATATACATATAGCAACTTATTGAGCCCTCTTTCCTTGCATGGTTCCATCAGGAGACTGACATCTTCAGTCAGATCTTCATTATCTGACCCAAGATTCTAAACAACATGGCTGCCCCCAGATATCTATAGAGCAAAGAGGGCTCTATAAGGTGCTTTATTTGTATTCTTTCATTAAAGTATTTCTATTAAAGCAGCCTAAACTTGATGTAATTTTTCAAATAAATAACTTCATATTCTGCCCACAGTTATCATCTAACCCTGCAATGTTGGAAGAAAAAAAAACAAAAAGGGAAAAAAATCCCTTTCTGTAAATCTCATACAGCTTTGACTGGTGTTTAACGTAGGATACACCCAGAAATGCTCATCTCATTCTATAGCCATTGGCTATGTGCGTGCCTTAAGTGGCAGCGCTACTCAAAATACAAAAGTTGTATTTGGACTCCTTTAAAACTATTTTTAGTATTTAGTCCATCTTAATTTCATCTGTGTTTTTTTGCTAAAATCGTGACTAAAAATTATCCTTTGAAAACTGTACCTTCATTAAAAATACTACTTCGGCAATCATAAAATTCCGAGTTAATATGTCGAAATATGATTGGTAATACAGAAGTAATTGATCATTATTTGCATAGAAAACACAATGGTCGTGTGCTCCTTTTCCATGTACAATGTTTTCCGCAGCTACACAAGAGCATAATATAGAGTTCACATTAAAGGCGAACTGTCAAAAAAAAAAAAAAAAAAAAAAAAAAAAATTTCAATTTAGATTAAGTATGCTTGTGTGGTTGTGCATTTTGAGTAATTTTTTTTTTTTTTTGAAATGTATTAAAAATATTTTTTTTTTTTTTTTTACTCATCTCAGCATACATGACAACTATCACCTTACAATGTAGAGGTTGCCTTGGTACATACAATTTGCCCCAGCAATCATATCAGTCAGCCTCATGTCACAAGTGTGACATGTCCGCGTGTTACAGTTGTCTTTTTACTGCTTGTTAAGTCTAACTATTGACTCTGTCATGCCTTCGAGGGGGAGTGTAGTGGGAGTCATGCTTTTTCTCATGACACTTCCCTTACTGCTTCTACTAGTAATGGTACAGGTCATGTATTTCATTAGATAGACATTATTTGATGACTGGGTGCCTTTTTAATATATTGAGTGGACCTGTGAAATGCACAGACGTAACAATATTGGATATATAATGCACTGCAAATTAGATGAAAACGACAGATAAAAATAAAAAAATAAAAAAAGAGAAAGTGCAAGTCTATGGGTCATCGACTTTCTCATTGTATGCCAGTACTTTGAACACTATAATCTCTCTGATGGTTCATTTCTGTCAAGCTCCAACCAAAAAATGTTAAACGTGGCTCCTATAAAAATAATTTCTGCTTTGCAAACCAATTATGAACCAGGACAGTATCTGCTTTTAGTTTAGTTTGTATAAAGCTTATGCATGTTTTGCTTTGAAGATGTGCTGGATGGAAGTTCTACATGGTGGATCAGTTTTGCTTACTAGTAATAGAAAGAATGCAAAAGAAATGAAACCGAAACCAAAAACTCTTTCTGCTGTGTTTTGAAAAAGTTCTACTTAAACAATACTTCAGTAACCATTCAAACCCAACTAATAAGGGACTTCTATCAAGCTAAAAGCTAATCTTGAATCAAAGTGGATACATTCTTGTCAAGTCTAGTTCAGTGACGTCTGAAAAGGCAGCCTAACTGACTTGACTGCCAATATTCTCATTAGCACAATAAATGTTGATTTTTGTTTGCATGAAGTTAATTTAAACTTTAAGTCTACTTTTGGAATACTGCTAAGCAAACATTTTTACAGCTAACAAGATTCACCATTACAACAAAATAAAAAAGTAGGTCCAATACACATGTATTTCTGATCATTAGATTATAGCAGGGGCGTCCAACGTGTGCCAAATGCGGCACGCCGGGCATCGAGATGCGGCCCGCCTGAACTCTATTCCCGGTAGCCGCACCTCGAACTGCACACCGCACAGGAAGCTCGGTGCTGCTCTCATGCATATCCCCTCCTCTACCCTGCGCGTGAGGTCATGGGCAAGGGTCAGATGGAGGGATGAAGCGCACCTGCAGCATGAAGATAAAGGGGAGTCCACAGCCCCGTTAAAAAAAAGAAAAAGAAAACTGGTAGGTGTTTATATAAATGTGTATGTGTGTGTGTGGTATGTGTGTGTGGGGTAAGTGTATTTATGTGTGTATGTATATATGTGAGTGTGTGTATAAATGTGTATGTAGGTATGTGAGTGTGTGTGTGTGTGTGTGTGTGTGGGGGTAAATGTATGTATATATGTGAGAGTGTGTATAAATGTGTATGTTTGTGGGGGTTAAGTGTATGTAGGTATGTGAGTGTGTGTGTGTGGGGGTAAATGTATATATGTGAGTGTGTATAAATGTGTATGTGGGGTAAGTATGTATGTAAGTGTGTGTACAAGTGTATATGTATGCGAGTGTGAGTATAAATATGTATATGTGTGTGGGGTAAGTGTAGGTATGGGACTGTGTGTATAAATGTATCTATGTGAGAGCGTGTTAAGTGGGTGTGGGGTAAGTATGTATGCGAGTGTGTGTGTATAAATGTGTATGTGGGGTAAGTAGGTATGGGACTGTGTGTATAAATGTATCTATGTGAGAGCGTGTTAAGTGGGTGTGGGGTAAGTATGTATGCGAGTGTGTGTGTGTAAATGTGTATGTGTGTGTAGGGTAAGTCTGTATGTGAGTGTGTGTATAAATGTGTATCTATGTGAGTGCGTGTTAAGTGGGTGTGGGGTAAGTATGTATGTGTGTGTATAAATGTGTGTGTGGGGTAAGTGTATGTATGTGAGTGTGTGTGCATAAATGTGTATGTGTGGGAAGGGAGGGGGGTAAGTGACTGTGTGTGCATGTGTGTAGTGTGTAGCTTGTAGTTAATGTGAACACTGCACATTAGTGTGAATTATATTTCACACACATGTATATAATTATATGTATTATTCTCTGAATGAATGTAAAATGAATGCAGCCAACGCACACACACATTTCTAGCGAAGTGGCCCTTTGCAGAATAAACTTGGACACCCCTGAATTATAGTATACTAAATATGCACTATTTTTTTTTATAAATATGAAAACAAATGATGGCAGTGAAGGTAATGAAGGAAAAACTGCTTTCAGCATTGAAGGTCACCTACCAACTGCTTACTGACTGACTGTGTTCCACAGGGGATCATATCAGAGATCTTTTGGCCAACATACCTAATCAGTTGTCCACTTGGGAAACAAAAACAACATTTTCTATTCTAAAATGTAAATATTACATTTTTTACATCTACTGTATGGATGTGGTATTTAATCTGTGGGAATGTAAAAAAGTCCAATTAGTCATTAGAAATAATATTTACCCTAGGAGAATTTGTATGTAAGAAAGCAGTGTAATGACTCTCTGATATTGACAGTATACATTTCTGATACATGTTATTTGTGACACATCAATATACTTTTGCGTAACTGGCATGTATTTTAATGGGGCAGACAATTAGAGTGCAGATTTTGCAACCACTTTATTAACAGAGTGATCTGAGGAACCCCCAAGTTATCATGTATGTTATAAAGTAAAAAAAAAAAAAAAAAAAGAAATATTATCCAACAAACTTTATAATTGGGCCCTTTACTGGTCCAATTTATTAATTTACTTTAATCACTTGCAGTGAAATTAAAAGGCTTTGCCTCAAAAAAATATTAGCAATAATATAAAAAAAAAAACCACCTAAACGAACAGGGAAAATAAAAAGGTTAGTGAAATCGTGGCACTTAACCTGAGAACTCAAAAAAAATAACAAAAAAAAAACAAAAAGCCTTGAAATTTCTGTATAAGTATTTTGCTTCAATATGACCCATAACTCCAGACAACAGCCTCTGCTACAGGAACAGATGACATCTATAGGGTTTGAAGTGGTTGTTCAAACTGACCGGAGTTGAAAACAGAAATGGAATGAAGGAAGACGATATAAAGAAAGATGGGAGTAATGATAGTAGATTTAGATAAACTCACCTGGGGGAAAAAGGCTTTAGAAGTCCAGGAAAAAATGTCCATTTCCCTTGCTCCTTGGCTAGCATAAAAGATATTCTGAGCAATAAAGTTTAAGAAAGAAATATCAACAGAGAAAAAGGGGAAAGGGTGAAAGGTGCATACAGTACTAAAGATACAGAATGTCCGTCCAGATGTGAGCACCTCCTGGACCATAAAGTGTTATAAAGACTCCAGTAAGGTGCTGAGTTTGTGTCTAGTAAAACCAGCTTCAGAAATCCAAAGTTTGGAATGGATGTAGTGTGTCATGCCATTTAGAGCAGGATAAAACGCATATGAATCAAGTTGTTTGACCAACACCCACTGCAGGATAAAATAACAGCTAACAATGCAAATGTTAGAACCAGGTTATGACAAAATACTGCACATTTATTTATGAAGGCAACGGAGAACAGGTGTGGTTACACATATAGTTATGCTTTCTTATGTATGAATACATGGTGTGTACAAATTGTAATAAACCACAGCTCTTTTTTTCCTTACAAAACTGTAAAATGAGGATATAAACTTTGTCATTGTGTAAAACAGGAGCACTTGTGGAACATCATCACTTGGATTAAATATTTCAATTTATGGTGCCATTTCACAATAATTTAAAATATTTTTCTTCAGATTTCCATTGTATTGATTTCACCCACAGCCTTGGTGTCACTATATATTTTAATATAGTGGCTCAGATTTCTCTGTGCAAGTATTACTTCACAGAAAGTCAAACATTCTTCATAGCAAAGCACGACATCAAGAGTGGGTCTGCAGGTTTCAAAAGCTTGTCTGCAAATCCAATCTGTGTGTTTAGAAAGTTATTAACATAACCATGGATAAAAAAAAGGACTTAAATATTTAAAGAGCTTTAGCAGCCAAACAGACTTCCATGGAATGCTATGCAAACAGGCCAAAAAGGTTAGAAGCCAGAAATTGGGTTTTACGCCTGTGACTTTTCAAGCCTTGGCCATAATGGTAATTTCATGTATTTCCCCATTCAATATACATACATTAGTAGCTTAGTTTTAATTTAATTGCTTGATTTTAGTGGACACATGTTACAGTATAGACACTGCCCATTTGGTACGCCAAGACAGCTTTGGCAAGAGAAAGTCCTTATTCATTCATTTAGGAATTGGGGGACAAAAGTACATACAATCATCAATTCCATATATAAATATATATGATAAAAGGTAGCAGTGTGTTTAGGGCAGGGTATACCACACGTTTGTGTACCATGCTTGGGATTGAACACTCGTGCAGGGCCATTATTTACAGATATGTGAATTCATGGTTTAATCAGAAAACAGAAACAAACCAGCTGGTTGGATACCTCGTATTTTTCAAATCCCAGTGAGCCATGCACCAACACCAGGTGAAGGTATTACAGTGCAGAGACTTCACTTATTATTGCCATATAACTGCACTACAATAAGTTAATGCACTGCTCCTTGTGTATATAGAATAAAGTGTACCTATAATCACAAATATATTAAACTATACATTGTACTAGTCAAGTTGTTAGCTATTGTTTTAATAAAATGTACATGTTTTTCAAAAACATTACCAATAAATGTTCATAACACAGAGATAAAAACTATTAATATGGCAACCTAAAAAACAGGCACTATGGTATGCCATTTGGGGCGAGAGTAGGCATACACCCATTTTGTCGAGTATCTTAGCAGAGGAGAAAGCAAGCTTCAGTTAGTATTATAATATAATATAGTATTATATTAAGTATTGCTTAATATATACTACATTTGCCTGATTCCAGGTTTACGTTAAGATTATACTAACCTGCACAACGTTCCACTAACTGGTAAGGATGGTCACAATTTAATAATATTCAACAATGAGATCAGTGTGGTTGGACTAGAGCCTGACTCTTACAAGGAAGATTTTAGCAGCATTGTGCAATTTCAAACTGATAATGGACTGTGCAGATTTACACTGCATAAAAGAAATATGAAAATATGTATTGTCCTTCATT
The DNA here is from genome assembly GCA_036172795.1 of Pelodytes ibericus. NCBI lineage: Eukaryota > Metazoa > Chordata > Amphibia > Anura > Pelodytidae > Pelodytes > Pelodytes ibericus. The sequence goes on along the minus strand of CM069857.1, from coordinate 216,804,557 downwards.
GATCAGATTTGAAGTAATGACGGCACTTTATATAAAAAGGGATCAGCATTCATTATAAAGCTAATCACTCTTGCAGTTTATCTTGGTACATGTAGCAGTAATAAGTGGAAACATAAGTACACATAGTATTATAAGTACATACTAGCATCAGATATCTTATTCTCACAAATGAGTGCTTGAAGGGCCCTTTTACTTACATCAACAGGAGCCAGCAGACTCTTGCCAAGATGCTGATTAAATGAGAGGCACCACGCTTCATTGTAACCATTCATGTTAGGAACATATTTCTTTATAGTCTCATCATTCAGTCTTAGCCACACACCATCATCATTGTGGATCTAGATGGGAAACAAGCAACAATAACGAGCCATGCTCTCCTGTAACTGCTTCACAGCCAGTGAGGCCCACACATTGCAGGCTAGGATGCCATCTAGGTGTGAAGCAAAGCTGTGAGGGTCAGACAACATGCACCACTGGAGATATAGGAGTGTGTGTGACAGGTTGTGGAAATGGGTGATAAGGGTCACTTCAGATATGGTGAAAACAAGAAGCGGAGTATGCAAAAGATGCAAGCAGAAATGCTAAGGTGTTGCTACTAGAAGTGAATACTCCAACTATAGAAGAAGTATAAATAGTAAGCCAAAGGGAAATAAAGGGCAAATTAATATGATCTGCAACACGGAACTAAAATTTATAGACAGACTAAACCAGGAATTTTTAACCTCTTGTTGACCGGACTCTTGACTATGTTGTGTTCATGGTAATGGCTGTTTTAAAATTTAGGTGTTTGTGTTTAGCTGCATTTCTTGTTACTGTACCCACACAAATTACATTTACAAGGCGGCTTTTTTTAGATACCATTATTTTGATCATATAATTTACTGTTAAAAAAAATATACAGAAAAACTGAGAAAAAAAAAAACATTTACACATCTACCAAGCTAATGAAAAATTACCTATTAAATAATTCTAATATTTGTCCTGAGTTTGAAAATATAATATGTTTTTAACTTTATTTGCTATAAAGTAATAAAGGCTAGTTATAAATAAGTAAAAGTAGCACACTGGTTTTGCCAACTCTATTTATTTATTTTTTAACAGTTTGATATAGCGACTATGTAGCCCCCCACATGTCCTATTTTGGCAAGAGAATGTTCCCCCAGGACCTGGCACATCACGTGTCACTAACAGGTTAAACACAAAGTTCTAAAGCCCCGAAACTTTTTTTTTTTTATACCAAACTGTATTTTCTGTTAACATGGAGAGAAAGAATGAATAGCCCTGCGACACCTTTCTTAATGTGTTTAAAATCCAAGACACTTGTGTATGTGCGTGCTGGCAGTTAAGATGAATGTATGAGCAAGGGCATTTTAAATTCTCGGCATTACACAGCCATGTCTGAGATGGCTAAGGAATTACCTCATCAACAAAAGCGATGGTTCCATTGACTTTCACTATGCCTATCTGCTCACTCTGAAGGGAGGGGTGGCTACGTATACGGAGCCCTGCACTGTCCTTGGCCACAAATTTGCGAACCTATGAAGCAAAAGGTAGACAGAGGAGAGAAAACCTAGTATAAGCGCAAGAGCACAACAAAAAGAATGCAATGATCAGGACTACAAAACATTAAAAGGAAAAAAGTTACAGGTTGTTGCTAGTTTCCCAAATCACTGATAATCACTAATAGGTCCCAAGAAATGACAAAACTCAAAATCCAATCTTCAATATTCATGCAAGCAAGAATGGCACACAAAAGTACATTTATTATTGTTGCGTGTACATTTTAAGTCAATCACCCTTAGTATAACCGATAGCAAAAGCATGAGATGTCGCCTACTCTATCTATAGTATTGATACTGCTTCTGTTACTAGCTTTAGGAGTAATTGCTCCATTTGCTTAAGTGAGCTACTTTTGTGAGTTCCTATACTTTGACTATTTGTATCCGTCATTCAAATGGCATTTCACTATTTAGTCCTGTTTAGTACAACGCTTCTGAATATGTGTGCAGTTTATTTTGTGAGCCTGATTTCCCCCCCCCCCCCCCCTTATTTTATCTACCATTTCCGCGTGGAGCTATCCTATACATGAGCTCTTATTTTTTCAGATCTTGCATAAACCTGTGTTAGTAAATAAACAGATTAGCTTAACGCAGAATTAAACCTTACTATTCTGAAACTGGTACAACTGCACTCACGTTTACTGTATCCCATTAGATCACTAAAGAATATATTGGATGATAACTAAGGTTAACTGTACTGAATGCAGACTCACCTGGGTGAAGAAAAAAAATATTACACCACAATAGTGAAATTATTAATGCCCTGATAACTGAGTTAAACTCCAAAAAATAAATGCTAACACAAGAAGTGTTGCTGTATACAAATTACTCACTTTTTGGGCTTTTTCTTCTTGAATGGTTAGAACTTCACAATTTACCTTTTTTTAAATACTGACCTTGCTTGGCTGAGGTTCTGCTTTCGGTTTCACCAGTTGAGTGCCGGGTGGTATCATTCCTTTTGGTGGGTCTTTAACTTTGACTTCAAGACCAGCATCTGTATAAAATACACAGACAAAATGAACACAAACACATAATTTGCCACAATCACAAAAGCTCTTACATTTTTTGATAAGCAATAAAAACAACCAGAAAGCTGAAGAAACCAAATTTGTATTATACACACAACATTCTGATGATCAAAGGGCATTTAAATAATTAACTGGTACTGCCTGCAACATTACAGAATTACAATATTAAAAAAATACTGTACCAATTTCTATTCCATCTATGGTAACATGTATGGTGTACAGTCCAACGGCTCCAGGAGTCCAGTTTGCACAATAGGTACCATCATTGTTCACTCGGATTAACATGTTTTCACTGGGTCTTAAGGAAGGAGAAAAAAAAATGTGTAAGAAAATAAAGCTACAGCAGAAATGTTTAGACATTTCCATTTGAAAAGGAAAGGTATGTGGATAAGGTTTTAGTACAAATACCCTACAGGTAGTTAGTCTTTGGATTAGGTATTCTTATGAATCTGAATAACTGTACATTAAGTATTGCACAGACTGAAAACGCATGAGTTTGCATAATCTAGGCCAAATGTGGAGATTTATTTAGGTGCTTGTGGCACCAAACACAGCCTATGTATAAAAATAAAATAAAAATCAGGCACTGAAAATCTCCCGATTTGTTGGGTCCTTCTCTCCCAGCACTTTGCAGCGCATGAGTTTTTCCATCATAACCCTCTTTATGTCAACCAATCAGAACAATGAATGAAATTACATTTTTAAACATTTCAACTACACCATAATTTCCAAAGGTTTACCTTTTGGGCATGGGGGAAGCATAGCGGAGTTCTTCAAATGAATAGCTTTCATAAGTCTAAAAGACAAAAATGTAAATGCTTTGAAAAAATTAAAATCAAATCAGATTAAAATAAAAAAAATCCTGATTCTTTGTTTCAATGCTTCATAGATGAAACTAGATTAACACGTGTAAGTGTTGAACAGTAGCAATAGAGGACAACACAGTAAATCCACTCATAATCCTCCTTGCTCTTATTATTTATATTAATTTAGTCCAGTATAAACTAAAATACAATAAATAGCGAGTCAGTGCACCATCAGATTTGCTGCACCGAATTCTCCTCATTGTATTATATTCGTCACCTTCTCACACAAACCACTGAAGATATTACACAAAGTTCCACAGAAGTAAAAGTCATAGTAGCCCTTATAGGTCTAAAGGTGTGTATAGCACATTTATTTCACATGTGCTATTCTTAGAAAGCCAAATGGTAAATGTGTTATTACTTGATATGAAGAGTTTTAAGAGATGCATTAGAACACTGCTATCATGGAATATAAAAATATGGTACAGTTTCTAAGGATAAATTAATGTTATGGATTAACAATACATATTTGATTATATATTTATAATAAATAGTGAAAAATGTATATGTTTTACATTCCCCATACCCGATAACCTAATGGCAACTAACCCAACATATGGTGTACAGCAGGGATCCTCAAACTACGGCCCGCGGGCCACATGCGGCCCGCCGAGCACATTTGTCCGGCCCGCGGGGGGTGCTGCCGGCACCCCCCGCTCCCCGCTGATTACCTTTTTTTTTTCCTTGCAGCCGCAGAAGATGCGGCTGCAGGAAAACGAAAAAAAAAAAAAAATAAAAATAAATAAATATCACCGCGACCGGATGTGACGTTTCGTCACATCCGGACCCGGTAACTGTTTCCCTCCTCCGTGCAGGGAGGAGGGAACAATGCGCGAGACGTCCGGCCCGGGGACACAGCAGCTGGAGGTAAGTGATGGGGAAGGAGGGGGAGGAGGGAGGTATAACGAGCACTGTACTATTCCTGGGCATCTGACTGGCATAATTTTCTTGGGCTGTGACTGGCATAATAATCCTGGGCATCTGACTGGCATAATATTACTGGGCTCTTACTGGCACTCTATTCCTGGGCATCTGACTGGGATAATATTCCTGGGCTCTGACTGGCATAATATTCCTGGGCATCTGACTGGGATAATATTCCTGGGCTCTTACTGGCATAATATTCCTGGTCATCTGACTGGCATAATATTCCTGGGCATCTGAATGGCATAATATTCCTGGACATATGAATGGCATAATATTCCTGGACATATGAATGGCATAATATTCCTGGGCATCTGACTGGGATAATATTCCTGGGCTCTTACTGGCATAATATTCCTGGTCATCTGACTGGCATACTATTACTGGGCATCTGACTGGCACACTATTCCTGGGCATCTGAATGGCATAATATTCCTGGACATATGAATGGCATAATATTCCTGGGCATATGACTGGGATAATATTCCTGGGCATCTGAATGGCATAATATTCCTGGACATATGAATGGCATAATATTCCTGGACATATGAATGGCATAATATTCCTGGGCATCTGAGAGGCACACTATTCCTGGGCATCTGACTGGCATAATATTCCTGGGCTCTTACTGGCACTCTATTCCTGGGCATCTGAATGGCATAATATTCCTTGGCATCTGACTGGCACACTATACCTGGGCATCTGAATGGCATAATATTCCTGGGCATCTGACAGGCACACTATTCCTGGGCATCTGACTGGCACACTATTCCTGGGCATCTGACTGGCACACTATTCCTGGGCATCTGACTGGCACACTATTCCTGGGCATCTGAATGGCATAATATTCCTGGGCATCTGAATGGCATAATATTCCTGGGCATCTGACAGGCACACTATTCCTGGGCATCTGACTGGCACACTATTCCTGGGCATCTGAATGGCATAATATTTCTGGGCATCTGAATGGGATAATATTCCTGGGCATCTGACAGGCACACTATTCCTGAGCATCTGACTGGCATAATATTCCTGGGCATCTGACTGGCACACTATTCCTGGGCTCTGACTGGCACACTATTCCTGGGCATCTGAATGGCATAATATTCCTGGGCATCTGAATGGCATAATATTCCTGGGCATCTGAATGGCACACTATTCCTGGGCATCTGAATGGCATAATATTCCTGGGCATCTGAATGGCATAATATTCCTGGGCATCTGAATGGCATAATATTCCTGGGCATCTGAATGGCATAATATTCCTGGGCTCTGACTGGCATAATATTCCTGGGCATCTGACTGGCATAATATTCCTGGGCATCTGACTGGCATAATATTCCTGGGCATCTGACTGGCATAATATTCCTGGGCATCTGACTGGCACTATTCCTGGGCATCTGACTGGCACACTATTCCTGGGCATCTGACTGGCATAATTTTCTTGGGCTCTGACTGGCATAATTTTCTTGGGCTCTGACTGGCATAATATTCCTGGGCATCTGACTGGCATAATATTCCTGGGCTCTTACTGGCACTCTATTCCTGGGCATCTGAATGGCATAATATTCCTGGGCATCTGAATGGCATAATATTCCTGGGCATCTGAATGGCACACTATTCCTGGGCATCTGAATGGCATAATATTCCTGGGCATCTGAATGGCATAATATTCCTGGGCATCTGAATGGCATAATATTCCTGGGCTCTGACTGGCATAATATTCCTGGGCATCTGACTGGCATAATATTCCTGGGCATCTGACTGGCATAATATTCCTGGGCATCTGACTGGCATAATATTCCTGGGCATCTGACTGGCATAATATTCCTGGGCATCTGACTGGCACAATATTACTGGGCTCTGACTGGCATATTACTGGACTCTGACTGGCATAATATCCCTGGGCATCTGACTGGCACACTATTCCCATTGAAATACTGGTAAGTTTGTTGATTTAACTTTACTTCATTTTAAATATTGTATTTGTTCCCGTTTTGTTTCTTCACTTCAAAATAAGATATATGCAGTGTCCATAGGAATTTGTTCATAGTTTTTGTTTTTACTATAGTCCGGCCCTCCAACGGTCTGAGGGACAGTGAACTGGCCCCCTGTTTAAAAAGTTTGAGGACCCCTGGTGTACAGAGTTAGAAAACTCACTGTATTCACTGTAAATTACGGTTACTAGCATTTAACCCAGAGCAGGAAATATATTAAGCAACTATTCATAATCACCTTCATCATTGTAATTGCAATGTAGCGGGCCTCCTTCACAATCATTGGCTCGTAGGAGGCATCAAGTTTAGGTGAAGGAAGGCCACCAAAGGTCAAATCATTGCCTGCAGCTGTTGAAGCTGGACTGCCAGGAATACGAGGAAGCTTTTTCACTTGTTCTTGCTGCAAGGAAGTCTTTTTTTGGGATACAGGGACAGCCTTGACTTCAACCTACAGAATAAAATAAATAAAAATGTTCTCCACTGCCAGAGGAGGAATTCTTTTAAACTACCACTAGCTAAACTGATTTTGAGAAAAAGGCTATATGAATACACTACCTGAGGGAACAAAACATTCCCTCAGCTAACTAATTTAAAAGACTTTTAGTATCAAACTGTAGCTACCAATAGCAGATAAGTAACTTTAACTCAAATGTGTACAGCATTACTGGGCACCATGTACTCTCAGGGCCAGTGCAGGGATTAGCCCACTTCAATCTTTTCTTTCTGCAGTTCCCCTGTAGTAATGCTGTACACATTTGATACATTGATACAGTGTCACCTTTCCGGTGTTTCCTTCATCCTCTTTTTCACAACTCTCTCTCCCCCAATGACATATTTTGATTGTTTTACATAGAACTGCACAGAAGTACCACTCCCTGTCTTTTGGAATCTACAAATATATCTCAAGTCCTGGCCAAAATCACTGTGAGGTTCATTCTGAGCTGCTAGAGGTTGGCTGGAATTCCTGCTGTTTCTGTGGACTAAATTTCCACAAACTTTACGTAAATAGATGGATGGCTAAGCATCATAGTGCAAAGTAGTAAAAGCAGCTGGGATGGGTAACATGTTAAGCTTCGGACTACTCATCCCATAATGCAACATGTGACAAGAAGTTAACAAATCAATACCCTTAGAGAAATCCGCAGTGTTTTTTCCTTCATTCTATAAGGCTCCTTTGGGTTTTGCAGCACTCCTTTTTGCTGCATTGAAGGGGAACATCATTGCTGGTGGTCTAGCATGGCTGTGCACACATTGTCCGATTCATTTTTCCAGCACTTCAGGGAGTCAGAGTGCCAGACTATTGATAATGTCTGGCACTGTGCAACTGGCTCAGGAAATATTCACATCACTCTTACTGAACCACAGCACAGTGCCACATGTGAATGCCTAACACCATGCGGCAGGGCCAGCTCTAAATACATTTGTGCATTCATTCTCTAACTTTCCATTATTAAAAGACTAAATAAAAAATACAACCCCCTCCCCACAAAAGATATGCAAAGCATACACATAGCCTTATAGAACCAAGACAGAGGTGCTGAGCAATCAATTCAAATCTTCACATCTTATAGAAAATACCTTCATGTTAGGAACATGAACCACATCTCCGTATTGATCCTTGGTTTGCACAGTTATAGTCGTGGGCCAGCCACATCTGATGTCGTCTTTATTTAGAATTAATGACGTCTTCTGTGGTTCAGCATATGAATCTGGTTGAAGCCACCTGGGAATAAAAATGTGTATGCATACTTAAGTACAATAAATAATAATGTCACCATTGTGCATTTTAGCTTCACTTGTATTATTTGGCTCAATGTTGATTGTGGTAGTGACAAGACCTTTTGACCTTGTCTTTCCCTTGGTGACAAGGGCTGTTTTGACATTTCTGGGGTGTTTGTGTTTAGCTGTAATTTTCTTCCCTCACATTCTGTAACCACACAAATTATATGTTGTTTTTATCATCATAAGAAGGGCTTTCGTTATGTTCATCATATCTTATAATTCACTACAAAAAATCATAAAATATGATAATAAAACCTACTTTTTCTAAATGACCTAAAAAAGAATTTACACAAAATACAATCATTAAAAAAAAGACCGTCTAAATAGTTTCTAAATGTTGTCCCAATTTCAGAAATATACTTGTTTCCATGTAGTTTTTTGCGAGTTATAGGGCAAAAACCAAAAATAGTGTTTTTTTTGTCTACAGTGACCTTTTGACTCAAACCCTAAATTTAACCCAAACTCTAACCCTTAATATATTTTAATTTAATTGTAACCTTATCCCTTATGCCAACCCTAATTTAATTGTAACCCAACAATTATTTTTTTTTTTTATTGCAATGTTGCCGACTGCTCTAGAGGCAGTAAAGCAACAGCATCAGAGTGTCGGAAGTGATTTTTTTTCACTTCCAAAGCTCTACCCACAAGAGGGCACAGCCATATTACTGAGTTACTTACTCACATTACACTTCTGATCTAAGTGGAAGTGTAGTCACAGAGTTGGAAATAGCAAAGTGCCTTGGATGGAATCATTTAAGGAATATGTAATGGATACGTGTACATTTTGCCTATCATACCAAATATGCTAACAATTAACACATTTTACAGTCTTACAGTGTCCCAACTGTATATTTCTATATATTCCAATATTTATTAGCTGTAAACTGTAATGAAATACCTTGCCAGTCTTCCACCACTGGATCCAGGCACACAGGTAATGAAGTCTTCTAGAAATGACTGCTCGTTGCTCTGCATTTGCAAGGGAAGATTTCCCTCCAAGGCTTCCAGGATAGTTGGTGAATGGGACAGAGCCAATCCTTTTCCCAGAATCCCTGAATGAGTTTTGCACACCTAACAAGAGATCCATAAAATCTGCTTAAAACTGTCTGTACGGATTTATATTAACATTGGAATATTTCTCTGAACCTTTTTTTTTTTTCTTTTTAGTGTAGTTTATTTAAAACTCCTGGATAGACAGTAGGCTGCTCTATACATTTTTTTGCCAATAATATCTATATTGTTTATTTGGATATATTTATTTTTAGTTTGATCTTAAACGTGTTTGGTTTTATTTTGGCATCAAAGAGACAAACAAAGAAATAGGAGACCCCACCGAGAGACAAAAGCTCAGATAGCCAGCCCTATAGGATGTAACCTACTCGAGGGGGAAGGGGGGGGGGGAAGGCATCGTCCGGCATTTTGTATCTGGATTGTCCGTAAATGCGAGACCTCTGCTAATGGAGAGGTTTTCTTTTAAGTGGTGCTAACGAGCAAATGTAATGTAACCTAATGTAAAGTGAAGATTTACCCATATTGGCTGTATTAGTATTGTTGCACTGATATCTATAGAAACCAGGCAGCAAAAAACAACAAAGCGCTTTACTTAACATTGCTGTAATATGTTTTGCCCCTGTACTGATTTTACCTAAAATGAGAGGAGAAGGAGCCTTCTTTACTGGTATAGTTGACATCCTGGGTCAGATCTTCCTTCACCATACAAATAAAGAGGTACTATGTATGCTTTCATTAAATAGCTTCGATTTAAAAATGCCTACACCGGATCTTTTCAATTAAATATAACTTCATTTTGTATTGTTATATTCAAGGGACAGTTCATGAAAAAGTAATCACTATGAAACAAACTACTTAAAATAATGCCAATTCAGAGGCAAACGTTACCTGTAATGCGGCCTCTTCAACAATTTCTAGGTCCTCTTCCAGTTCACTGCCTACAAAGACGAAATTTAAACTGTCAGTGAATTTAAAGTAAAAAAAAAAGAAGAAAAAAAAAAAAAGAGGTTTTTGTTTTTTTGCTTTTACATGACCACAAGCAAGACTGATGAGATTTCATTTTAAAACTCTCTCTCTCTCTCACTGATAGAATTTGGAAAAATTCCGTAAATAATAATATTTAGGTCAGCTGATTACATCAGATGATAAACTTCTAATGCTTTGCAGTTTTGCGGATATTACATAATTATACAGGAGTCCTTGACTATTTGTAACCAACATCCTGTCTGGTAATGCCAGCCTTCTGCATCACTATAAAAAAAAAACAATTGAATCCAGGGACATTGCTAAATGAAAATCACAGTCTAACAAGTAAAATAGAATCCGTTAATACTAGAATACTTTGATAGTTTTACCAATATAATAGCTTACCAATAGGAAGAGCAAGATCTTTCTTCATCAGAGCAGCTGCACATACGCTTCCGAGGTTGGCAAGTTCCTTCTCCAGCTGTATGATACCCTAAAACAAATAGAATGTAAGATACCAGACAGCCATTTCAATGACATTCCTTCACATTGAAGACTGTACTGGTTCATACAACATTTCTATACTGCAGGTTTCTCTAGATAAACTATTGCCAGTTTCCACATGGATTAATACAATCTTCTACATCTATCAAACAAAATTCCACACACACCATGAAAAACCCAAAGCTTTGGAATACATAATTTTATCCAATTACATTTGGAAAAACGTAAAAATACAATTTTAAAGATATGTCAAACAATTTCTTTCAGGAAACTACAACCCTGTCCTTTGCCAATTCTCGCAACTGAGCAAAATGGCCGACTGAGGGCAGGAATAACATCGCGGTCTCTGCAGTTTCCAGGCTTTGAGGAACAGCGGGGAGCAGTGGCCATCTTTGTTGTGGAAAGCTGTGGCAGAACCCCAATTCTGTTCTCATGGAACCCCATGGTTCCGCTGAACACCAATTGGGAGACGCAGTGTTAAACAAATGGCATAGTCGTTGCATATTTCAACTGAGCAAAACATGTTTTGTTGTGACTGGAATATATTTTATTAGTACTATATGCATTTGGCATGTGTTACTTTTCTCGCTGTCATCTAGCAATAAAGCTATTTGTATTAAACACTAACCTCTTCAGTTCCTGGACTAAATTCATATCCAATAGCATAACACTTGAAGCCATAAAAACATGCTTTGTCATCTTTGACATAGTCTGAAGCAGTTTCTAAAGAGAACAGGGCCTCATTTCCTAAAGAGACAAAAACAAAAAAAACACCACAATCAGCTCACGTTTATCAGTCGCAAATAGTAACATAACAAAAAATGATAAATCCTGTGCTTAGTAATAGCACTTGGATATTGACAATTTTCCCTTGTACAAAAATGTAAATGTAATAATCGTCAAACATGAGTGCAGATCTTCTTATGAACGGTTGTGTCTCTCCCAAAATACCAAACCATGTACAAAAAAAGCGCATATTTGCAACCAGCTTTCCATGTGCAGTTTGAGAGTAATATATATATATTTTTTTTAAACTCCATAATTTTTACACAAGTTACGGTTCACTTTGTTTTTTAAATTGGAATATAAATTGCTGTTTGCGACAGTTGTGTTAAACGTACACAATAATAAACACAATGTAAAATTGTTATATAAACCATACCTTCACAATCATTACAGAAGTAAGTTTACAGTGCATTTGTTCTCCATTGGGATTTTTTAATGCATATAATGCCAACCTCTTTCAGTTTGCTAAGAAAACAAATTGTACTTTGGCGCTGAATCTACTTAAACATCATATAGTTTAGTACAGTATCCATTCAGTATATCCATGATCATGCTCTAACTTTAATATAAAATGCATCTGTAAGGTATTAATCAAAATAATCCACTCCAAATTCATTGAGGTTAATGGACTGAAACCCAAGCAGTGTTCTCATTTTGTCACTGGCACCTAAATGAAATGTGTCAAGCTCTGTATTAAAACACTTTACCTGGCAATACTAAGACAGAAGTTGGCCACCCCGCGGAGCCAGAAAATTTTTTCAGTTCAACCCATGAATTAAGGCTTTCATGCACAGGATGCTTTGGTCCAAAACCTGAGATAAATGTACTTCTTCCTGGGATCATGAGACGTAGAACGTCCTCCGACTGAGCAGTGCCACATTGAGGGTCAAATTCTATGGAGATCCATCTAACACATTCAGGAAAAGATACCTATGGGACATAGTAAAAATTGTATAAAGCAACACAAAAAAACTGCATGCTATCCACCTACTAGACACACAAACACAATCCAATGTTGTCCAATGTCGCTAGAAGACTGATAAATCATAAGTATTACTTTACCTTGTACTGCATGACACTGGCTGGTTTGTATGGGTGTTCACTTTCCAAAACTGCATAGTGATTGGAGGTAGTACATGCAGAGAGTTGCTCAGGCTGATTGCCTGTTGTACTATCAGTGGATTGATTAGGGTTAAAGATCGGAGGTGCGTATTTCTGGTTTAGAACTGCTACCGAAGGAAGTAACTGCTGAACAAGGCCAAAAACTTCAACAGCCGCCTAAAGTAAATAAAAAGGAAAAATGAATGACCAAAAAAAAAAAAAAAAAAAAAATTTCAAAATTACAATTACTCGCTATATTGCCAACTTTCCTTTTTTCCCCGCATAAACAGCCAGAAACATGTTTCAGGCAGGTAAATGTTTGCTAATTACATGTGCTGATTTGTGAAGAGCTAAAGCATTGCCTATGTGGGCAGAAATGTAGACCGTCTCCAACAGGTTTGAACGTTAAGGCGTGGGAGAGAACATGCAACAAAATGGGAATGCTGAACATTGCAAATAGGACTAAAAATGGTCTTCCACGGTAGATCACATAATATAAACTTATATTAGCGTAAAATGATCATTTAAAACAAAAAGCAAAGGGCACCCTATAATAACAAGTGAAAGTTTAATATAAAAATGGTTGGCAGCACATTTTTTATTTCACTGACATATTAGTCACATACCTTCGGTATAGCAGCTGCAACTGGTCCAATGTAGGCAATCAGCAGAGGAAGCAGCATGGAAAACAAACTCGAAGAACTAAGAAGTTCTGGAATGTCTTCAGCTGCCAAGAGGAAACACAAGTGAGAAAAGGTAGGTTTAGAGAGCTAGAAAGTAAAAATACCACAGTAGATAAACATTACATGCAATCTACTGAATGCAATTTAATAAAAAATAGATCACATTATCTATTAACAAGTCTAACAAACAACTACATGATTAAAATGAACCTGACAGGGATTTGAGTCACAGAGTCATTTACTTCTATCAATGATAGAGCACAGACACAGATCGTCTTGACACTACAGCGAAAGAGGGCAGATCCTCACGCTCCAATCGTGAATTATTTTTTTTTACTGATCCAAGCGCAAGGGGCGCCAGGTATAATTTTCTAGTCGCCATGTTGACCAGGGTTTGTCGATTCCTGCCCAATCTCACCATGGCATTTTTTAGCAATTGGCTTGTGTAGGTTCAATGTTTGATTGTGATACCATCAGGTCAGTGAAACTATTTCACTGTGAAAAGATTTGCAATAGATCTCTGTTCAGTCAATAAAAACTGCTGACTTTTAATTTACGTTTACATTTATTGTACATGTAACTATCTATATTTGGCTATTATAGTTTTATTTGTGTGTGTATTTTAGCTGTATATTTTTTAGGTTATACAACTTACCAATCCCAGACCTCTTCAGTAAATCCATAGTAAACAAAAGAACACATCTCTATTACAATAACCTGATCATCTAATAAAGCATCAACATATTCTGCAGAATTGTACAAAAGAATATCTTTTTCACTGAGCATGTCATTTTTCAGATGTTAAAGTGACAATGCAAATTCATGGCAACTGGTCTCACACAACTAAATAAAATTAAAAGTAATTACACTATAAAATGAGCCACAAGGTGGCACCGTCACCTCATTATTCACCTTCTAGAATACTGGTTCATCTTCAAAAAAAAAACTGCATTGTATCACTAAGATCCTGAGAACATGCAGAGAGCAAATAAGCAATCCCATAAACAATGAGTGAACAAATAAGAACCTACTGATGTAAACACTCCAAGGATATTACTACATGTAGTTTAACCCACGCACTGTAGCACACACTGTCCACGTGTATAGATATTTTCAGAAATCCATCTCCGATAAGCTTTACTAAGAAGGTATGGAAATAAAGTGTTTCGATAACACATGCAGGCATAGGAAGAACCTTTATCCTAGATGCTTTACATAGTGGCTCATGGTTATTGAGCAGTCACGCTAATAGGGGTCAGCTGAGTACATGACATACTATGGATGACTTGACGCTTTGAACACTCACCATCAACAGCAAGTGCTCTGTGCAGAAGGTCCTTAGCAGCTCGTGTAACGGCATTCACAACAGAAAGTGCTCGGGTGCAGTTTTTGTCCTCTTCATTCGCCTTGCTCAACAGCTGCGACTGGAGGTCTCCATCGTACTCACTCCTTCAATGTCAACAAAACACAAGTCTAACTGCATAACTGCAAGTAAAGCTTGTACAGGGTAGACTTCAACCCACCACAGTAAAAAGACTAAGCTTGGTCACTATTCATGATAGAAGAAAAGGGTTCCCGTTAGGGAGTTGCCGGCTCCACCTGAAGATATATTAGGAAAGTTCTCCAATAATACCTCAGGCTGTGTGGTGCTCCGTCCGTGCTGTGATAGCAGCAAAATAATAGAAGTGAAGCAAGCCTATGTCTATTTGCTTGCTTCACTTCCACTATTCATGATAACCAATTTACATGCAGTTAGACAAATTCCATCCATAAATGCATTTTATTATCTTTGAAGACCTAAAGCTTAACAAAAGCAAGGGATAAATCAATAGGAAGAACCCATCAAGTAAGATTCCACATTCAGTTAATTTACTGTATATCAAGACTGTCCGTGAATCAGTCATTGGTGCTACAGCACAGATATGCTTATGATGTGGCCTTTTAGCTGCCCTAAAGAAGCAGTATTGTCTTGCTTTGTGTACAAGTCATTAGGGCTGACCAACGACATAAAATGGTACTTGACTTTTAAACTCAAAATTAATTTTAAAATAAATTATAAAAACAAAGCACAAAAAGGTACCGGGTAATCTTAATAACTACATGATCAAAACTATATTAGAAGCACAAGTAAAAAGTAATGTTTAGTGTTCCTTTAATGGATTTACAATCAGACAGGCATCTTGCATGTATTAATAATGAGAACACAAACCTGTAGTACAATACTTGCGGGATTTGTCCACGTGTTTGGTTAGTGCCATTGCTGCTTAGACTACAAGAGCTGAAAGTGAAAGTCACACCATCTGGACACTGAACCGTGGTCATTCCTCCATCCCCATTAGCGGTTCGACTTCCATAATTCCGCAGACGTACTGCGTATTTCATATGTTCCTATAAATATAAGGCTTAGTCAACAACAAATAGTGGGTGCGAACCTAAACTGTAAGCAGTACTATCGTACATTGTAATCTATTAGCCACAGACGTTACAGATTTACATGTCTGTGGGACAGATCAAAATAATGAATAAAGCTTACTACATAACAGGTGGACACACAAGCCCCTTGTAATAGTAGGATAAGAGAGAAGCCGGAGGTTTACATTAACACAATTTAAGAATATTTTTGTAATAACTGAAAATGGGTGCAACCTTTTCACACACACAAAAAAAAATATATTTCAGCGTGGTTTTATAAACATGCTGACACTGAATGACTGCACAGAAACAACTGTGGTCCACAGGGAAATGATTTAACGTACCTTGAGAGGCACTGCCTTATCTAGCCTCACTTCAGCTATGTCACTGGGTGAGTCATCAGTAGTGTAAGTGCCTTTCACCAGCTCTAGTGATGTCCATCTGTGAGAGTGAGCAGCATCTCCAGAGTGATCACTCTGTGTGATAAAGGGAAAGGGTTGTCAAACATGCTTTAGGTCATTAAGATACATATGTTCACTAACATACACTGTACCAAATGCTTCCTCTACTTGCATCACATAAGCATGGAAAATGGTCAGAGACCGTTGTGATTATATTAGAGTGTTAGGCGACTGAATTATTAAATACTAAGATTTCCAAAACAATTTGAATAGCAAAATGTGTTATAAGCGTATATTACAAACGCTCACCTATTCACCCTGTGGCCAGGAGCCTGTATGTTTTAGTATGAAATAAGCAGGCTGATCTGGTCCACCATTGGGTATTCAATATAGAGGACCCTAGCTAGGTTTCCTTTAGTGATTAGAGCAATTTAACAATTATTAGCAACTTAACCAGGTTCAACGTGAAAATGAAAGCGATTTAACATGCGTTATAAATAAAAAATAAAATAAAAACACCCCTTTCAGACGGATTTCTGTATATATACACACATACACGTATGACTAAAGTAATATCTGTTAGACATAGAAAAAGTTCCATTATTATTACAGAAGCTTCACCATGATTATTCATAAACTAAATATACAAAATGATTTTATGAAAACTTAAAGAGCTACTGCTGTCATAGTATTGCAGGAGAGGCTCCAGGCACCTTAAAAAAGGGACTCTTGATAATTTCTGTTCTCTACATTTACAGTCAAAATAATGGTTAAGTGGTAGTCCTTTTTAAAATAGTAACATGTAGCGGGGTAAAGAAATTCAAGACAATCAATAAGTAAAAGCCATATGATGTTTCATAATGGGTAAATTACATGGGTCAGATATCTACAGTCACAATTTTTAGGAAAACAATGTGTATACATAAGTGAATTAACCACACATTCTTTGGCAGGACATTTAATACTCCTGGAAGACATCCAACTGGCTGACAGGCTTGGGAACTGGAAGTCGCTTACTCATTGTACAAGTGGAAACAAGTGAGTGTGAACACCAACATGGCCTACACATACACGTTACCGACTGAATTGTGTGCAACCTCAGAGAATCCATTTCCTTCCATAAGCTAAAACAATAACTTTAAAACAAATATCAGAATAGGAACAGTCTGCCTTCTTCTAGAATGTGCACATGCAATTAAAAGAAAGTTTCCAGGATGACTTGAGAACCATAACATTAAGGTATTTTTTTTTTAATCGTAGTGATTTGGAGAGATCTTAATCTGCTCTTTCCTTTACATATAAATAATGGAGCCGTTTTGGTGTGTAATCCTAATTAAGTTGTTTGTTCCTGCACCTCTGTGGTACATATAAAGCTGCCTACGTGGGATTTATGTAGACAAAAAGAGGGCAAAACTGCAATTTTGCTGTGTCATTGGCACAACAGTCTGGAAATAGATGCAATAATGCAAACTGCAGCAACAGCGACTGTAAACTGAACCTGATCTCTCAATGAAAACCTGAAGAGAGAGTACATTGGTAAGAAAAATACACAGCCCCAAAACTAGAACATTAGTAAAAAAAAGGTTTTATCCACAACACTAGTACTGTCCCATCCTCTGACATCACATCCAACAGGATGCAGAAATAAAAACCTAACTACTTCCGAAACGCATTTGGAAGTTAAATACAAATGTAAAAAAAAGACTAATTATTGAAGAATTTAAGCTCTAAATTGACAAGCCATGCTACAACAAACATTTAATGGGCGTTTTCACGAGAACCTGAATCTTCATTTGACGCTGTGGTTAATTAATCTTTCCTCATTTTGCTGTAGCGGTGTGAGTGATTAAACGCAGAAAGGGCTAGTTTGACTTTATAAACTGTTGGCATGTAAAAATGTGAAGCAGACTTGCACGGAGGGAGGGGTGCATTAAAGTGCCTCCCACTTTTGAGAAGTGGCCTCAAATCAATGCTTTGTGTTCAGAGACTCTTTATTTGTGAACCAAACCAGTGCTTTTACTGTGAATATAGAGAATAAAAAATGACGAATGAGCTACAGATCGTTTTAGCAGAATTGCATTAAAATGCATTAAGTAAGAAAATATATTAACCCCTTCGTTCTATACTGCATTTGATGGGCCTCTAATTAGTTTATGGTAACATGTTTGTATGTTTAACTGTGATTTTCTTTCTTCATGTTCCATGCTCCCACACAAATTATGTATCATGTTTTACAGTACAGATGGGACTCTCTTTTGATACCATTTCATCCTATGATATAATTTACTATAGTTGACCTGAAAAATCTTTCATACAATTACAAACTGTAATAAAACCAAACTATATATAGTTTGTAATATTTGTCCTGATTTTACAAATCCCAATGTTCACATGTTTTTGCAAGTTACAGGGCAATATCCGATGTTAACTCATCTGCAACCCTAACTGGAACCCTATTTCTAGGTTTAATAGGTTAAGTTTTGTCTTTCCAATGAAATGCTGCCTATTGACTGTAGGACAGTCAACCAACAGCAACGGAAGTGATTTCTTTGCTTTGCCAGCGTGGCACAATGCTTCAAAATCGAAGTATCATGGCAACACCAAGAAAGCATAGGCAGCGACCATTGATCCCTGCCTATGCAGGCTTTTTACGCATGATGTGCCACTCTCAGGTATACTATCACCTTAGCAGTTATCATATGCATGGGGCATTTAACTTCTACTTTGTACGGAACCTGAGGGAGATTATCACTGCTGATTTGTTGCGTTGCGCTCAGGAGAGCACGTTACATTAACAAGAAAAACCTGTGGTGCATATATACATCCCAATCTTATTTATATATATCAAAATGTGTTTGGGGGCATTTAATGGGTCTGTAGTGTCTGCTGCTTATGACATCACTTTGGCTTGATTTGCAAGTTACACATTTCCCACAGAAATACAAATTTTCTCATTTGCATATGGAACTACAAGCTTATGTCATAAGTAGAAGACACCATAGACCTTTCAAGCAAATATTTTTCTGTTAATGTATGCATTTGCTTGCACACATATATATTTGTATTCTCAACATTCACAGCAGAACTAAAGTTTAGGCTGACAGAGTGCCCTTAAAGCAAATCTGCATGAATGTCCATGTCCAACCCGATGTGAACAAAACATGCGGTGGGATCCAAATCCTGTGCTACACACTTCAAGAACAGTGAGACATAAAATGATTAAACTTTCAAAACTAATGTTTCATTTTTGTTCAAAAATGTACTTACATCGTCTACCAACACCTCTAACTCATACTCATGGATTCCACCTCCTCCATAGACACAGAAACCAACTACAACCACTCCAGGCTTATCTACAGAGAAGCAGATTGCGTCTGGGGAGCCGTTTCCAGTGTTCCAGCTTCGTCCCTGGCTTGTTTTGGTAAAGCGATTAGGGCTGGACTTGACTGAATGGAGTGAATTCAAGCCATCTACCTACAAGAACAAAAATTACACCAGATTGCACAATGAAACATTTTCAAACCATTAATGTATTTAATCAACATCACAAACTGCTTTGACTTATACAAAAAGTGTAAGCTGTATCGGAGACAAAAATAATACAGATTTTTTGTTACACACACACGGGCAGATTAAAAAAACAAAAAACAAACATTCTCATACCGTATATGCTCGATTATAAGACTAGGTTATAATAGAGGTCGTCTTATAATCTGACCTCAAATTGAGGTCAAATTATAAGACAGGGATCCAGGTCCCCAGCAGAGCTGCATGGGACCTGGATCCCCCTCTCTAACAGGGGATGTCTGCGCGATGAGCGCAGACTCCCCCTGCTGCCACCTGGCACGACCGCCGGAGACAAGGGGTTGGGGAGGGAGGGGGGGCAGAGAGTAACAAGGAGAGGGGGGCAGAGAGAAACAAGGAGAGGGGGGCAGAGAGAAACAAGGAGAGGGGGGCAGAGAGAAACAAGGAGAGGGGGGCAGAGAGAAACAAGGAGAGGGGGAGAGACAGAGGCGAGTCAAAGGGAGGGGGAGAGAGAGACAACATTAAGGGGGGGAGAGAGACAACATTAAGGGGGGGGGGAGAGAGACAACATTAAGGGGGGGGAGAGAGACAACATTAAGGGGGGGAAGAGAGACAACATTAAGGGGGGGAAGAGAGACAACATTAAGGGGGGGAAGAGAGACAACATTAAGGGGGGGGGAGAGAGACAACATTAAGGGGGGGGGAGAGAGACAACATTAAGGGGGGGGGAGAGAGACAACATTAAGGGGGGGGAGAGAGACAACATTAAGGGGGGGGGAGAGAGACAACATTAAGGGGGGGGAGAGAGACAACATTAAGGGGGGGGGAGAGAGACAACATTAAGGGGGGGGGGGGAGAGACAAAGCTGGGGGCAATGGAAAGAGAGAGGCAGCATTGGCACATAAAAGGAAATAAAAACAAGAAATGCATTTTTTGATTTAATTTTTTATTAAAAAAGCAATTTACATGTGAATATATACAAGTTGAACTTTTTTCCTATAGGGTAGTCTTATATTCAGGCTTTTAGTTTTTTTCCTAAAGGAATATCCAAAGTTTGGGGGGTCGTCTTATAATCAGGGTCGTCTTATAATCGAGCAAATACAGTAATATGCCGTGCTGTTGCATAGTTTTTCAACAAATAACTAGAGAACTAAAGTTAAACTTGGATTTCAGGGAACAAAAGGTTAATTCAAATAAATATCTATAATGACATAACAATGACAAAAAAATAAAAAGTGTAAACAAGACATTACTATGAACGTTATTTTGGAAAACCCCAAGTGTGACATGCAAAAATTAATTTACATCACCCCAGGATGTATGTAAAATGGAACGTAAAAAAAATTACAATGGAAGATCATGTAAACAGATCATATGTAAATCCATTCTAAGCAAGTACCTCAGATCCAAGAGCAGATGCTGTAAGTTCATTGACAATACTAGCAAGTAGACCACAAGTGTTTGACACCAGGTGTGAAGAGAAGAGTTCATTTTCCCGCCTTAAGCTGTTCCTCACAGGTAAAACCACAATAACGAGCATTTTCTCCAGAACTTCACGGAAGCTGGTCATACCAGAGACATTCTCCTGGCTCTGTCAGTGATCAGGAGGGACAGTTAATACTACTTCATAATAGTGACAAACAAATATAACGTTTTTTCTTATGGTTAATATTCACTGTTGCTTTTAATTAAAAAGCTTTTGAAGCCATTGCTCTTATTTACAAAATTTACTTCAGAAAAAGTCTATAACAAGCTCCACAAAGCCACTGTGAATTCAAGAAACAGACTCCATACAGGTTTTTACTGGTTAAGTGCATAATACCAGAACATGATTGATGCCAATATACAGAGTACATTTTTGACTGTAACCAAAACTCTGTATTGTTCTATCGTATGTTGTGCGTCAGCACCAGAAATTGCTTTCTCATTTGCAGTGTTTTATTTCGCTTTTTTATTTTAAACCATTTTCACAGATTTGTGACCATGAAAAGCAAGAAAATATGAAATCTCTGAATAGGGTAGTGACCACAAACCATGTTTTGGTATGAATTCCCATTTGCAGACCAGATTATAATCCAAAACAAATAAGCACAAACCTGGCTGAGTTTCTCCATGCTGGAGACCAGAAGAGGGAACCGATGAGCCAGTGCAGTGTCATTTTCTGTGCTGATCTGTTTCACCATAGAGCGTAACAGTACCTCACCATCATAAGCAATTGGGAATATTGACGTGAGCTTCACAGAAGTGTGGCAAAGGGCTGACATTACTGCTGCCAGGAGGCGGCTGCTTGAGGTTTTGAAATTTGCTTCTTGAATGTCCTGTAATACAAATGTGCATTTTAAACCCCACTGACAAACTTTTTTTTTTGTTTTTTTGCATAGTATGTTCCATTCCTCATATTAGACACTTACACACACACAAAATATAGTTTTTAACAGCTGTAGAAAATCTAATTATGCTATTCAGTCACTGGTAAGAAAAAAGTGGGCAGAGGGTATAGCCCAAACAGGACAACTGTGAAGGTCATTAGAAAGGCAAAGAAGGGGGTCAATACAATGTTCTATAAGGACAACTTGTGGGGAATATTTATTCTCTCGTATTAAGCTTTTAAAGAAAGAATAATATTTTAAAGAGGTTACATAAATCACACAACCGTTTTTTTCTTTTTTCTTTACCAATGTGATCATCTGTATCAGTGTTTACCTGATCCAAGCAGTTAAGCAGGTCACAGAGACAGGCCCACTGAAGAGCAGGAGTTGGGTAGAAGGAATGAAAGCAGGCTGTGAAGGTATTATGGCACTCCTGTAGTACAGCTTCCAGTAAGCTCAACGGCTGACTAAGGTATCCTTGTGGGTCATTATCCAACTTCATCATGCAGTTATCCACACCCTCAGAAAGTATTTTCCTTAACAGGGTCCTAGTTTTTCCAACGCACTCTGCTAGTTTGCTTGTTTCCTCAACAACTGCTTTTGTGGAAGCTGTAACAAAGAACCATGAAACCACAGTTAAACATACCTATGTGTACATCAAAATGATGGTTTTCTCCACTTCAATCTTGTAAGTCCTAGGTGTCCAACTACTGTCCTCCAGCTGTCTCTGAACTACAACTACCATCATTCTCTGTCATTCTAGAAAGCTAGTGGGGAGTTATGAGATTCGTAGTTCCGCAGCAGATGGAGGGCCACAGTTTGACCAAGTAAATATCTCTTAAAAACTAGGCGTCCAACAGACTATTACAGTTGACTAACTATCCAACGTCACCAAACAGTACCTTGGCAAAAAAAAAATTGGTGTAAGGGAGACCACCTTTCACTGCAGGTAGAAACAGATTAAAAAAAAGGGCCAAATGGTTTATATCTACAGACACATTCTGGGTTTCGGTTTAAGTTAAGTTTTTATGTTTATTACCATTTTACTTTGTTATTAAAAACAGAATTGTCCAACTGCTTACCGAGTGAGGACTATTCAGAAGACCGGTCAAATCCACTCAACCATACAATTAGTGACAAAATGAAGGAGTATTTATTTTGTGAACTATCATAATATCTGAAACTAGAAACCTTGTACTAACATTCACAAATTACATAAAGGAGCATTCCATCTAAGAAGAATTGAAGAAAAAAAAAAAAAACGCTCACAAATACGTTCATGTAGTTACAAAATAGCCTTTTACCTGATATGGGATATATTTCACATGTGTATACTCTTAATAACCGCAGGCAACAGGTCCCCACAAAACGCAGACGTTCCAAATCCAGTAAAGTTGCAGTATGCTGGAAACCCTTTAGACCACGTAGCTCTTCCACTCCCAGAACCAAGGTAGTCCAACTCCAGTGCAGAATGCTCAACAGGGATTCAAAGCACTCCTGTACAGTTGTAATAATTACTATGTTAATAATATTACATTATCATATATTTTAGTTCTGTGTGTTATAAACCACAATGGTTTTGCAAAAATTATTTTGTATTTTAAACCCCCCCCCAAAAAAAAAAAAAACATTTAGTGTTTAACGTGCCTTTTGTGCTGGGAACTATATACCCCTGGATTGTCGATCCGCTTTAAAGCTGACCAAGAATCATGGGATAGGCAGTCCTAAAACACCTGCAAAGTTAGCCATTACTGCTCTAGTGTCTACAGCACAACAAGAGATGGAATGATCCAAACCTCCAACAAACTGCACCATACTGTGAAAGCTTTACTTAAAACTGATCAAGTAAAATAAATTTCTATGGTTATAGTGTACAACTGGCAGTACTTACCACTGAAACCGTACGCGCAAAAGACTTTTTCAAGATATGCACTGGTTCACTGACTTGCTGTTTTCCTTTCGCTGCACTTCCATCACTAGTAGGTAGTCTATTAAAAGAGAAAACAAACAATACTTCCCATCTCTATGCAACAGCCAACCAATACTTAAAGGGTGCACTCCATCATTAATGTGCTACCTGGAATTTCATTTTTCATTAACATTTCAACAAGAAATCGTATTGGTACACAGAATTTATTTACACACTTTTGTCCAACAAATCTATAAACAATAATGTACAGCTCTGAGTGCATGGGAAGTTTACATGTGAAGAACATACCGGTACAGCAACTGTGGAATTTGACCTGCGTTGACATCTGTGCCATTATTTGATTTTTTGGAACTTTTAAATAGGAAAAGGACTCTGGCAAAAAAAACAAAAACAGAAAAATATTAGCTACATATTTAGGTTTAAAATATTTATTTTGTTCAAGGACAAAATAAAACAAGTCATAAGACTTTGAAAAAACAGTCATACAAATATAAATTTCTATAACCAGCATCACATTAGAAGATAATACATTTATATCCGTCAACTAAGAACATGCATTTTAGTAAATTGCCCACTGATATTCTATGCCATTTTAACAGCTTTCTTTTTAAAAACCCAGTTTTGACACAGAACATAGTTGTCCTTTAGGGACAGCAGAACTCAACAGAGCAGTGTATGGTAAATCTGCATGAGATGCCATTCTGGGATAGGGTCATGATGACAGCGTGGAATGCCACTGGTCCTTTAGGGATTAAATGGTTCTAAACATATATGGAATACTTCCTGCTGTTACAGCTTTGCATTAAGATGGTTTGTCAATCAGCAGTGGGGTTAAAAATAGTGACACCTGCTGCTCATAGCAGTGAGATTTGCTAGCATTTCAGAAAGGAATTGGCAATATTGAGCATGTCCTATTTTGTCCTGAATATGTGAATGCAGAGGGTAAAACCTACAAAAGAGTGACTGTGTGTATTGTAGTAACCGGAATAATTCATAACCCTGAAAGTGATTTGTCTTGTGTAGAAATCATTAAGGGATTTGTTTAATACACAGATTTTAAGACCCATACTAAGGACAGAAAATACTTGGCATAAAGGTCATGGTCCGCTCAAAGAACTTGGCTAGGTCGATTAGCTGATCCTCTGACCCAGAATCAGGTCTGTATTGAATGCAGTGAGGATCTGGCACATCAGCTCAACTCACAGGAAATCTTATCACACCCAGATTGGTGGGGCATTTCCTAAACTTACTCAGGGTAGCTGGCACGATACGTACACTGTATGAACAAACGTTTTGGGACACGGCCATTAACCAACAGGGACTTTTTATGACGTCAAATTCAACGTCAAGGGTTTAAACTCTATAAGTAAAAGATCATACCACTTTAATTATTTGGAAAGATTGAAAGTCAATATAGGATTAATACAGAAGACTCATTTACTTTTTACCAGAAATGTAAGAACAATAGATATTCTCAAAATGTATTTTTCTCATTCAAATATTGAGAGGTAAAGGACTGCAGCCCACCGAAGACAAAAAGAATGACATTGCATTCTAAATACATAGACTGTAATATGTAGTTGGCCTGCCATTTGCAGTTATAACAGTTTCCACTCTCCTTGGAAGGCTTTCCCTAAGGTTTTGGAGTGTTTCTGTGGGAATTTTTGCCCATTCATTCAGTAGCGCATTTGTGAGGTCACGCACTGATGTTGGACGAGAAAGCCTGGCTTGCAATCTCCGTTCAAGATCATCCTAAAGATGTTGGATGGGGTTGATGACAGGCCTCTGTGTGGGCCAGTCAAGTTCTTCCACACCAAACTCACCCAACCATGCCTTTATGGACCTTGCTTTGCACACTGGGGCACAGTCATGCTGAAATAGAAAAGGGCCTTCCCACAGAGTTTGAAGCATAGAATTGCCCAAAATGTCTTGAAACATTTAGATATCTCTTCACTGGAAATAGCCCAATATCACTATTCCTCATCCATCAAACTACAGTTGGCACAATGCAGCTACCTTTCTCCTTGCATTCGACAGGCCCAGACTCTCCAATAAGACTGCCCAAACAGTGAGACGTGATTCGACACTACAACATGTTTCCACTGCTCCAGATTCCAGTGGTGGTGTGCTTTACACCCCTCGATCCGACACTTGGCATTGTATTCGGTCATATGAGGCCTGCTCCCGCCACACACTTATTATGCAGATATTAAAGGGACACTACCACTTACATAAGATGTTACTAGATAACCTGGTCATTTCAAACAAACATATATAAATCATATACACCACTGTTTGTTTCACTAGGATTGAATTAATTGCATATAAAAAGGAAAAATACAATTAGGTGTTTATCTCCAGCATACATTTTGAGAATATTTCCCATGATGCAACATCATCCAAAATCTTGGATCAGTCTCACTTTACAACTGTTGCAAAAGCCTGCATTCTGAAGTTAGAAGATACTCCCCTGCTCTCTTACTGGCTCCTGTGTATCATAGTGGGCAGGACTAGGTGGATTTATACAACTTTTTTTTACCTGCCTTCCAACACAAAGAAATGAGATTAACCTGATCAAAGAGGATCATAACTCTGTCCCCTTGTGATGTAATAGATACATTACCCGCTCATTCAATGTAAGTCTATGAACAGAAATCAGGTTTGGAACTTTTCCGTTATGGAATCAACAGAGCATTGGAGATTTTTTTTTTGCACTCCGACTCCACTCTGACTTTATGTGGTATTCTGCTTCATGTCTCAGTTGCTGCTGTGCCTAAATGCTTTCACTTTCCAACAATACAACATACAGTTGATCATGGAAAATCTATTGCAACAGAGTACTACACTTCAGAACAACCCATTCTTTTGAACAAATATTCATAAATGGAGTCTGCATGGCTAGGCGCTTGATTTTATACACCTGTGGAAAGGGGTCTGATTGATAACCTGAATTCAATAATTGAGTGGTATGTCCAAATACTTTGGTTCATATAGTGTACATCATTAAAAGCATATTATTCGCTGAAGCACAGACAAAGTAGATACACTTTACAAGGGGGCAGGCTTGGTCCATGGTAAAGGGTTACCAGCAGAATTGAACCCTTCAATTATACAGAGTTGACTTTGATCATTTCAGTTTGTACCCAAGCATTCTCATCGGGTAGGAGTACTCTAGAAAATGTTTTGTGAATAAAGGGAACAAACACAGTGTTAACCATCATACCCATCGTCTGTTGTAATTGATGCTTGCCCATGGGACCCACAGTCACTGCTAGGACCAGACACCCGAGCCCATGCCACATACCACCAGCTTGCCTGCAGTAGGACAGGCTCATCAAACATCATTGCATATTTCTCTCTACAAGGGATAGATTGGTGAAAAAAAAGTCAGGTGTCTAAAGAAATAAGTATCATTTACTGAAAGTTAACAATTTAAAGCAGGAATGAAACACAATAAATCAGCAAAAACACATTAAAAAAAAAAATTGATCTGAAAATATAATGTTTCATTTTAGAGCAGCTAAGATTCAGTCTGTGAAAAATGTGGGAACCCACATTTGACAAGCTATTACATTTAACATTCTACATACATTTACATATCATAATCTAAAATAAGCGAGATGTTCCAGGTTAAGAGTTCTGAATTGACAATAAGTGACTTCTGTCTGTGTGTAGTGTATTCATTGGTAAACACAACAGGAATAGAATGGTCTCAGACATTTAGTGACAATTTATTCTGTAGAGTCCTTCAGTTAGAGAATGGATACGCACATGGGAAAAACAAATGGCTAGAGAGGATCACTATTTTAACAAAATATTTATGTTCGCTAGCATTTTCGAAGGTAAATCATTTGAACAAGCTTCAGAAAAAATTGCTTACCTGGCAGCACAGTCATATGCAAGGACATCAGTCTCTGCAAGAAGGTCCCCATCTGTTTCATGATCTCCTCCATCAGGTCCCAACTCAAACAACTAAAATGGAAATAAGATGGTTTTGTTCACGTTTCCATATGCTTGTGTGATGTCTTAGAAACAATAAGACAATATACGAGCGGAAGCAGGTATCCAATATGTACTACATTTTGCATCATGCTCCAATACATATTGGGCTTGTAGCAGCTGTGCTTAAAAAAAAAAAAAAAGAAAGAAAAATCAGATGATGCTGAAATTTTACAGGGGTACACACACTTACCTTTATTTTTGCGGTGTACTCTCCTCTGCCACCAAAAAGGCCAAGGCCACCAAGCAGAATGTCTGCATCAGCACAGAAACGGATAGCCTCGACAGAGTGTGCAGAGTATCCCCAGCCACCACCATGGCCTGAACAGAAAGAAAGAAAGAAATGAAACCTCCAATGTCTATTTTTGCTCTTCCTCTCTATCACATCAGATAGATGCTTACTTTCAAATCTGTTAACAACGCTGTAATCTTCTTTGGAATAAACTTTCATCACTGACTGAGTCTCCTCCTCGGTGCTAGACACTCCCATTTTCAGGTCCTGCATTGCAGCCAATGTGTCAAGACAGCCTGTGAAGTACAAAGAGTATCACGGACAAATGCTTTAAATACACATTCAAAAAAAAAAAAAACATAATGCAGTCAGTATTGACAAGGGTAAGTATTACCAAATATCTAATGGTAACCTGATAAATATTCCCATGCATTTATAGTGCATATGCGCGTCCACTGTAATCAGATTAATCAGAACTGCAATTGCCATGTTATGTGGTGGAATATACAGGGAGTGCAGAATTATTAGGCAAGTTGTATTTTTGAGGATTAATTTTATTATTGAACAACAACCATGTTCTCAATGAACCCAAAAAACGAATTAATATCAAAGCTGAATATTTTTGGAAGTAGTTTTTAGTTTGTTTTTAGTTTTAGCTATTTTAGGGGGATATCTGTGTGTGCAGGTGACTATTACTGTGCATAATTATTAGGCAACTTAACAAAAAAAAAAAAATATATACCCATTTCAATTATTTATTTTTACCAGTGAAACCAATATAACATCTCAACATTCACAAATATACATTTCTGACATTCAAAAACAAAACAAAAACAAATCAGTGACCAATATAGCCACCTTTCTTTGCAAGGACACTCAAAAGCCTGCCATCCATGGATTCTGTCAGTGTTTTGATCTGTTCACCATCAACATTGCGTGCAGCAGCAACCACAGCCTCCCAGACACTGTTCAGAGAGGTGTACTGTTTTCCCTCCTTGTAAATCTCACATTTGATGATGGACCACAGGTTCTCAATGGGGTTCAGATCAGGTGAACAAGGAGGCCATGTCATTAGATTTTCTTCTTTTATACCCTTTCTTGCCAGCCACGCTGTGGAGTACTTGGACGCGTGTGATGGAGCATTGTCCTGCATGAAAATCATGTTTTTCTTGAAGCATGCAGACTTCTTCCTGTACCACTGCTTGAAGAAGGTGTCTTCCAGGAACTGGCAGTAGGACTGGGAGTTGAGCTTGACTCCATCCTCAACCCGAAAAGGCCCCACAAGCTCATCTTTGATGATACCAGCCCAAACCAGTACTCCACCTCCACCTTGCTGGCGTCTGAGTCGGACTGGAGCTCTCTGCCCTTTACCAATCCAGCCACGGGCCCATCCATCTGGCCCATCAAGACTCACTCTCATTTCATCAGTCCATAAAACCTTAGAAAAATCAGTCTTGAGATATTTCTTGGCCCAGTCTTGACGTTTCAGCTTGTGTGTCTTGTTCAGTGGTGGTCGTCTTTCAGCCTTTCTTACCTTGGCCATGTCTCTGAGTATTGCACACCTTGTGCTTTTGGGCACTCCAGTGATGTTGCAGCTCTGAAATATGGCCAAACTGGTGGCAAGTGGCATCGTGGCAGCTGCACGCTTGACTTTTCTCAGTTCATGGGCAGTTATTTTGTGCCTTGGTTTTTCCACACGCTTCTTGCGACCCTGTTGACTATTTTGAATGAAACGCTTGATTGTTCGATGATCACGCTTCAGAAGCTTTGCAATTTTAAGAGTGCTGCATCCCTAGGCAAGATATCTCACTATTTTTGGCTTTTCTGAGCCTGTCAAGTCCTTCTTTTGACCCATTTTGCCAAAGGAAAGGAAGTTGCCTAATAATTATGCACACCTGATATAGGGTATTGATGTCATTAGACCACACCCCTTCTCATTACAGAGATGCACATCACCTAATATGCTTAATTTGTAGTAGGCTTTCGAGCCTATACAGCTTGGAGTAAGACAACATGCATAAAGAGGATGATGTGGTCAAAATACTCATTTGCCTAATAATTCTGCACTCCCTGTAGATTTTTGGATCATATGACAGGATGAAAGACAATGTGGCTATGCATCTCTCCACAGCACTGACCTATAGGTCTTCCAAAGAGAATACACTATTAAATTAAGATTGCCTGAAATAATACTATGCCACAGCTAGCAAGTAGACTCTCACCACAAGCTTACCTAAAATGTGCAAAGCTGCATGTGAACGAGTGGTGACGGCCTTTTGTCCTGTTGGTAAAGCAAGTTCTGGGCTGAGTATGCTGCACCTTAACTGCATGTCTGGAGCAGAGGGAAGCCTGGAGTCGGCAATGACTGCGTTGTAACACCATAGCTCTCTAGTGCTGCCCTGGAATCTGAAAAGGGGAGAATGAAAAATATGAGCTACTTAAAATGCTTTTTGTAGTTGCAGAAGGTATTCTGACTTCTTCTGGAAGTTCTGCCATTAAAAGAAAAGAATGGATTTACTTCCTTTACCAAACTAAGCTGTAAGTGGCGCAATGGTCTGCCCACAGACATGTGCCCAACCAGAGGCAGCATATATTTTGCCAACATACACAAATATAAATGCATAGCTCAGTACTTTTACCTCCAAATGACATCATGGACCGGGTCTAAGCAAACACCAAATCCTTGCAGATCTTCTTGTTCCGAATCATTAAATGTAGCACAGCTCCCATCCACTTTGTTGATAAGAAGACATTTGAAAGGTGGTGGTTCTGTTATGGAGGCTGGTACCATACCTAAAAAATGTGGAGACACAAATCGTTACATCAAACACTCTAAAGGCAGACGGGAAGTTAAATACAGCATAAAAGTGATATCATAAATCAGAAGTACCGTTACTTGCCTATTATGTGTCGACTTGCAAAGATTTCTGATGTGGCTAAAACGTGGGAGTTTATAAGAGCTTCATCTATCCTCAAGAATGTTTGGTCTCCACTTGCACCAACCCATGTTGCTTTGCGCCCATACTTGGAGCCAATGTTGGGCATAGGTGCGGGCTTTGCATTCCAATAGGGAGCATCCAAGATGGGTCTTCCAAGCTGTCCTTTCTGAAAGGAAGGTGATAAAATGAGAGGGTAGGGAAGCATGTTGGAAAACATACTTACAGACACTATGAACAGAACAGGACATATTCATTAAAACATTTTAAACTGTTACTGATGGCAGTTGAATATATATATATATATATATATATATATATATATATATATATATATATATTCAAACATCTGATGCACTCAGCTTTGTGTTGAAGATCTTGACTCTGCCCGGGTGCTGTGATGCTCCATACACAGAAATCCAAACAAATTCAACGCATTCACAGGACTTAATTTACTGCATCAGAATAAAATCTGTTCTGCAGAAGGCAATTTTCATTGAAGTAAATAATGGCACTGACACACAAGTGCAAGGCCCTCCATTCACTTTACCCAAGAGAACCCAACTCTGAGACTCATTGATTGCACACAAATGGAGACAAAGCTCCATGTTCTCTTATCAGTATTATGACTTTTACAGCACCAATCCTGATGCAATTTAGGGACATACCATCATATAAATGTCAATCTAATAAATGGTAAACAAATACTAAATGGTTAGTGGAGAAAAGAAATAGAAAAACTTACAGAGAAGCTTCCAAATGTGAACACTTGCCCGTCCATTAACAGGACAGCAGTGTGGTTGCTGCCAGCAGTGACTTGAGTACTGGGGCCAGGCAGGGCCTGGACCAAAGTTGGATTTCCCCTAATATGAGAAAAGGAAGTCATTGGCATTATACAGCATTGTTCAATATATTACAAGATTAATATTGAAATAAGTAGTTTAAAGACACTGTGACAAACTGGTGGAAAAATCTTACGCTTCCTACTGTGCACCAAAATGTACGTGTGTAATTTATTATCACTATCAACTTTATAATCTTTATCTAGTTTGTGCAATTTTTTGGCACTACTACATATGTAATCCTCTTTCCCTGTTTGAAGCGTTTCATTGTGAAAGTGCAGCTGTCAAGTAAACATTAACCTATACTTTGTGTGCAACTGAATAAATACAAACTGGCACAACCAGGTTTGTTCTCTCTCGCATCAATTACAAAATGGTGTCATAGTAAAATGGTTTGGTTCAACATATAAGAAAAATAAATTAATCCAATCCTTTTATCATCCAAAATTGTAGCCATTTTTAAAAAGAACTAAACTTTCTTTTTTTTTTTTTTTTTTAACCCTTGCTTATTTTGGAAGCACTGTCAAGCATTCCCCACACCAACTGATCAGAGTCAGTCAAGCCCCTGTGCGGAGTGGCTAAGCACATGCCAACACTGTCAGTGCTCACCAGCACACAGCTGAGTTCTGCCTCAGTTGAGATGCACGCCGGAAAGTGGACACTAATTTTTAACCCTAGGGGTTAGTTTAGTGGTCCTTTAAAAAAACTGGTTGTGTCTTTTTCTTACATGTTTAACAAACTAATTTTACCATGATAACCCTTTGGAACAGATGTGAAAGCACAAATCTGTTTGTGCCTGTCCCAGTTAATGTATGCTCTGTTTGCGGCTTTTAAAAAATGAGGTAGCGGCCAGACTGTTGCAGACAGCCACAGTCCTAAGTGGTGTAAAGTTTTCTACACATTCTGCATTTGTAGCATTAACGTCTCCTTTTGTTTTCTTTACCAAGTCAAACAATAGAAGAAATGGCCGTATAAGAATATACCTGTTGCTAGGAGTAATTATATATGACTTGGGGTCTATTTGAGTGACTCACAATTTTTACATTTAACACTCACCTGCAACTGACATCACCGTGACCCAGCTGTCCATGTTGTCCATAGCCGAACGTATACACATCACCATTCTCCATCAAAACCACTAAAACATGCAGAAATGCTTTACTTTAGATATGCAAAATGGGCATAAATCAGATCAGAAAGGTTAAAGCTAGAATTAGGGAGTATATACTTAACATTATAAGACTATACAAAAGAACATTTTAGGAAAAATGACAAATCATTACATCAGATGAATATTTCCACTTATTTAGGCTTCAGCAAGTCACACTATTAACAATGGCACTTTTTTTTTTTTATGTTTCTTGCACTTTAATAGGTTTTACCTGAATGGTGGAAACCACAGCTGACTTGTACAGCCCGGAGCTCACAGTCAAAGCGGACAGATCCAGGAGGGTAAGTTGTGATTTTGCTGGCATCCTTCTCTCCTTGTTCTCGGCCCTCATCTGTAAACAAAAACACATATCAGAGGTGAATAACAAATGGATGTAGCATCTATTTGAATCCTTTGAATGCCTACTATGTAAACTGCCACATATAAAGAAGGGAAAGAAATCAGACTTCCAGAGGAATGGACAACATGGGCTGTAGAATCGAATACGAATTTAATTCCAACTTCTGCTTCCAGCACAGTAATAAACCAACAATCCGATTACTAGGAATAAATAATTGAAATCCTGTTTGGAGTGCGCCACATGCTATATCTCAATACTTAATATACAAAATAATTAGCAAATCAATAAACACTGATAAAATGGAGGGCGGAACAAAACACACATTTTGCCTTTTGTTCATGGATTACAACTCTTGACATCTTAAGTCAATGATTTAATGAGAAAGTAGTAATGAAACAGTTGGACTTCTGAGGTTCTAAAGACCATTTATAAAGGACCATTAATATGTTCTCCTATAAAATATCAAATCCATCAAGTGATACTGCAGAATCTTAAAACTGGACCAACAAATGACGTCATTACGAGATGGGCCCTGCCGAGGTGAACTAAGGGGAGGGTGTATGGAAAAGTGAATGAAGAGTAAAACAAAAGAAACCTTGTAGAGTTAAGAGGACTAGTATAATTATGGATCATTCAAAATGTCTACAAAAGACAAAACAATTACAATTTCTATCAAAGAATTGTTCACATGGTACAGTAAATAAGGCAAACTGTACAAAAGAAATAACATGGCAGTATGAGTAATGTGCATAGGCAGGAACAGGTAAAGGTATTGCAGAAGGAGTAGAGGTGTTTTGGCATGCAAAAAAAAAAAATCATTTATAGAATTAAATCAACAAAAAAAAAAAATAATAATAAAAAAACTGCCAAAATATATGGAGAGCATCACAATACTGGTTACCTCATAATAAAGATAGCTAGGAACTTTATGGACATTGACTACAAACTGCCTGACAAGCATTTTTTGTAATACGCTGACCCAATGAACCATTTTAACCAATTGATTTCCTTCTAAACACATTAGAAATATGCTGGCAGCATGACAGTATGTAGGTATCCAGGGGTAGGGGGAAACTGCCATTATAGCAACCCTGGCCTCTTGCTGAAGGCCTCCCTGGCCAGCTTGGTCCAACTGCTTGCAGGTGATGGATCAGTACATTTCCTTGGCCAGCCCTGCCTACTTTCTATGCCAATGTTACCAATGTTCCAAGATATGGTTCTAAAACCTAGTGAATTTACTACCAACTTATTTACACTGTCCTAAGAGTTTAAAACACCAGGTTTTATGACCACACTCGCCATAGTTTAAGACCAGTAGCTTAAGAAAAAAAAACAAATTTAAAAAAAAACTACCCATTGATAATTAGCATTTTGTGTAAAGCAGTCTTATTAAAAACATTTTTAAAAGATTTGGTACCTCTTTACAAGTAATCTGGAAGCCACCATAATAAGTAAAAAGCCACGTCCAAAAATGTGGATGCCAACTTCAAATACCACTGTGTTATAAACCACGTACAATAATAATAAAGTCTGCTAATTTCTGTAAAACCATGGTGTTTACTACAATTGAACTATGAAAATAACAGGGAAGTCCGCAATGGCCTATAGTTGATAGTTTCTTCCCAAACTTTACGGTACTTTCCAGTCTGCTTGCATGTAAGTTCTTGAATAAAGCAATTGTTTAATAATTTAAGATTCATAACATTTGAGATACTTATTACAAAATATGAATTTGCTTCTCGTTATTTGAAAACCATGACATTATTTTGCAGTGACTTTTAGGCTGCAATTTTGTGGAGATGGCTGTTAGCGACCTCTGGCAGCGCTGATGGTTGCAATGTCTGTGATAATCATCTCCCGATTGGCTGTGTGGCACAAAATTGGCACAACATTCAAATTAGAATTTGAATGAAACAAGAGGCCACTTCTGCCTCATTCAAAGAAAAATAAATAGGCTTTCCTCACTCTGTTTCGTTGGTTCATATGAAGACTTGCCCAAGCGTTTAGCAACAACCTCAGCAAGCTCTAAAGTGCTATGGGATATGGGACCCATTAAGTTGGAATATACAAGTTGAAAATTCTCTGGTTTACATACCTGAAAATTACAACACTTGAAGTTAATTTGTGGATCTTTATGTATATAACCCATGGTTAATTCCTTTAGTGCAAAAATAAAGTAGTCTCCAAAAATTGAAGATGGGAGTTTGAGACATTTAATGTAAAGATTTAGAAAATGAGCTAATCATTTGAGAGCACTTATGTTTAAAATGAACACATTTCAAAACAATTTTACGAGATATTTGGAACAAATAGGGCATCATAAAATGGTCATTTAAAATAGATGAAGCTGAATTTTCACATTAGAGCAGTTTACCACAACCCACGAATGGTCTCCTATTCACACAAGCATTTATATTCTGTAAGCAAGTTAGACTGATTGTAAACTTGCAGCAGCATTTAAAGAATTACTCAGTACTAATGACGCATTTCCAAAAATCTTAGAGCAAGAAATAATTCTGCTCGCTGACTATTGCTATATTCATTCTATGATACAGCACACAATTCTCACATTGTGAAATTATCTCCATAATACATTATTAGAACAGGTCTTGTAAAGGTAAACCGCAATTAAATAATAAGAAAGCACTTAATATTGTTTAATGATTGAACACATTTTAACAGATCATTGTGAAATACTAGACATTAGCAGTTTAAAGGATATACGGCACTTTTTCAATGTAAATTTATTATGTAAATAAAAACACTTCTCACACAGTCATAAAACCATCAGCAGAGACAAGAAACTCTTAATTGTATGCCTTTTGGCACTAAGCAAGCTAAAAGTGGACAGGGTATTTTAATGAATCCGAGAAGCAGTGACTCAAACTTGCCTTAAAAATATATTTTTTAACCCACACAATTCCAAGTCTAACTTTAGTGGAACTCATCTCTACAAGCTTATTAAATAAATACAAAACACAAAATTAGGTTACTATGAAATCAGATTTAATGACTTATTTCCAATCTCCAAGCAGTCACCATAAAAGCTTGCGAAACCTCAGTTGTATTGTTTAATATCAAATCACCCATGGGCTACTGGCATCTCTTACCTCAATGTAAATAAACAGAAATAATGTGGAAAAAAATGAAGAGGTTTTGCAGAAAAGAAAAATATTCTTTAAATTCAGGAAAGGGCGAGAAGGCCAAGTGTATGTCATCCCTAATCAGAAAGGAAGGCTAAATACCTTTTTTCTTGTCCCGTTTAGGCTTTAGCTGTGCTGGAAGAGATCTTAGTCTGGCTAGAGCCTGCTCTCGGTGGTTCATAAAATTAGCACCAGGAAATACAAAGGGGCCTGGGGAGAGACATTTTGCACATGCATGGGAAAGCTCACAAAATGAAAATCACAGGATTTAAAAGAAAAAAAAAATGGATTAAAATTCACACACAAAAAAATAAAATTAAAAATGATTTGACAATGAAAATGATGATATTTCGATAGCATCCCCTGATATAAGGTAGTGTAAATTACATTTTGAAATCAGATACCAACCCCTGTTTTCCATTCCCAAATTTTATTGAGATCTGCCAGTCAAATACTTCTGTATTTACTAGTGTCTGCTCTGGGTTTGAGGGGCCTACCTAAAAATATTGTGAGGAAAATGAAAGACGTGTGTCATCTTTATGACAGCACACACAGCAAAAGTGTAAAATCTGTCCACAGGTCTCATTCTCATCTTACTGAAACCCATACTGAAATGTGTTAAGTCTTATATTTGGTTTTTTAAATAAAAATATACATTATATCTGAAAAGTGAGGTAAAGTGGTTTGCAGGCTCTATTTTTGATTACTTTAGATTTGCAATGTAACAAACCTGCCAAGAACAGAATTCTAGTAACCCCCACTTTGTCTACAAATATCTCCAAGTGGTCCAGTCGCTGTGGAAACCAATAGAATATTCCTGCTGATTAGACCACTTTTAGAAATGTGCCCCAGAGTTGGCTTTTGTAAATAGCCAAAATGTGTCTATAAAGCAGGGTAAGAGAAGCTTGCAGCTAAGGAAAACTTGATCTGCTTTCTCCTGGCTATCATAGTACAGCAACACACAATTAAAGACATCCAAACAACTATATTAATAATGAGATGATTATGTAGGACATGTTAGACAATAGCTAGGTATGTCAAAGTGGGAGTAGTTTCTCATTCTTAAATGGCCACTGTATTTTATGCATGCTTACGTTTCTGACTCAGCAGTTATAAGTCCCTTCTGAGCACCTATGTACTGGTTTTCCAGTCTTCAGGTGGAGGTGGGAAAAGGGGAAGAGGCAGAGCTGCTTTTTTATCAGTTAACACCCATCAAGTTTTGATCATTAAAAGACAGTATCTCTAAACCAGCTCTATTGAGTTTTTGCTTGACGTTCCAAGCATTGGAACTCCAAGCTGTGGCCACTAGGGTACCAAATGCACATACAAGTACACTAGCAGGACCATGAAAAAAAGACAAAAACATACGTATAATACTTCAAGAACGGATTACACTGTGTCGATCTTTTACCAGACCATGTGAAGGCAACAATTCTATGACTTACATAAAACAGCACGTTTAGGAAACTTAAATTATATAAGTAGAAGTTCTAAAACATGCCTAGTATTTATCTAAATTCTGACAAAGCTATGAATGTTGGTGTCCTAAAAATCCATAGTAATCTAAAAAGAGAAAACATTAAGTCTAACATTTTGATCACCACAGCTTTTATTGAGAAATCAATGCAGTAACGGATAACCCAACAAACTATGTTTAGTCTTGAAACCAGTGATCATCCAATATATGAATCACGGTCCTGCCATGACCACAAGCTGAAGGAGAAACAGAATGGAAGCCTTATAATCATAGGGTAGTACAGTCCCAAATATCAGAAAAGAGAACAGGAGAAGCTAGTTCATGTGAAGCAGCTCTGTTCAGTATACAGGTAGCCTCAACAGTTCAACGCAAATGGCACATTTGAATAGATAGTCCCTGCAAACAGTCCTAATGTGTAAATTCTGAATGTATGCACCTGGCTACTCCCATACTCCCAACTGTCTTTCTATTGGTTACAGTCCAGATCTCATTTTTCCCAGATATTGGCGTCAACATTAGGAATGCTTACTGCAAGATTGAGTTGTGCCATGCTACTTTATATTGCTCTAATAAAAAGGCAATTGCATTTGTATTTTCTCCTTAACATTTAACTGCACTTCCTATTGTGCACTGGCAATCAAAGGGGTTGGTAAACACATTACACAAGATATTTCCTGAAAACAAGAGAGTAAGCATCAAATCTAAACTGATTTTTTTTTTTTAGTACAGCCTGAGCTCTACCCCTGCCTGTCAAAGTAAAAAAAATCCAAGCTTTTTAAAGGAGCTCCTACCATGCACAGTTCAAAATAAATAAATATTAAACATGTAGCTAACAAAGCAGAGCTCTAAGAACTGGTTCTCAGAACATGACTGGCACATCCACACACCAATTACTAATGAGCATCACAGAGCCCTAGCTATCAGGGGATAACCATCATCTCTACGCAAGAAGTTGTATTTGGCACATCGTACGCGACAGGCCATAAACTGCACTCCTATCACAGAGCTGTAACGGTGACATACAGCCTGTTATAGACACTGGATTAAAGTTTGTTTTAATTATTTAGAAAAATAATTTAGCTAATAGTTGCCGCAGGAAAATAGGATTAAAAAAAAATTAGAACTGGAAAACACACATACAGACAGATAGATAGCAGGCTGTTGCCTTCCCAGGTAAATTAGCACAAATCTCAGATAACATGAGTACAAGATTTAATATATTGCTTTAAAAAATATATATGAGACACTAAAATATTAAAGTGAGCGATTAGTGAATCTCTTCCATAAATGCTTCACCAATTTTGTATTCACTGGGTTAACAATACACACAGGGTGAATCCGAATGAAACCCTCACTACCCCTTATCTCCCAAACACCATGTCATAAATAGAGTATACTTAGCTGCAGTAACTGTACACAGGTGAATAAATTTAGTCACAGGGTAATTAGAAACAGGCCATACATTTTACCAGGTTTCAGGACAGTCGTCATACCTAAATTTCCATTTGCTTTTTTAATGCCTAAAAAACAAAACATATATGACAATAAATAAAATAGACGGGAGAGGGGGAAAAAAAAAAAAAAGCTAAAGACTGTGCAGATGCAAGAAACAAGAGAAGCAAAATTAGGTGGGAATAGCAACATATTACAAATGGGTTGTGAAAGAAATCATTATTCCAGACATGTATGCAGATACCAAAGCTGAACTTGGCTACAGGGTTTGACAAAGATCAGTTGAATCCAAAACGTTACCTGTGTCAGAACCAATTAACACAACCATTGTCAGCTAGTTCAATGGAGTCATAACAGCTGTATTGGGATTTCGGTTCAGTTAATCACTGGCTAAACAGGGGACAACAGTGTTCTCGGAATAAAAACAATGTGATAACTACTTTATTGCATTCAAAAGTCCAATTTTGTGATTCACAGACGGAAAATGAATAATTGTAACCATTACCATTGTAAAAAATGATTATTACCTCTTCCTTCATCTATCCGGTGTCTCCTGTTGACTCGTTGTCTCTTTTCCTCCTGTCGTATTTGTAGGTGTTCATCCATGTTAACCCCTGGCACAGGCACAGCTGAAACAAGGTCAAATTAACGCTATGTTCAGAAACCCAAAACCTGATAATACAGACACTTTAGGGTCTTACTCAATAAAGAGAATTACAGGCAATTGAGATGGGAATTTAAAACTGTAGGCTAATGTAACAGAGTTCTCGAATGCAGATGAAAGGGAGAAAAATCTCCAACTCCGCTATTTTGACCTTAAAGGGACACTAAATGTTATTTTTCACTTGTGTTTCTAATATAGAAGCACAAGTGAAATTTTAGTTGTCCCTAGTATGAGTATAAACTGGTGTGTTCTTTTGATTGTACACGCCAGTTTATCCTCTGACCGACAGCTGCCATGCTTCCATAGGAAGCAGGAAGCCGTGTGGTCGGCGACCAGCTCTCTCTGCTAGTGCAGAGACATACCCTTGTTTTTGCATGGGATCAGCAAGGGGACCTTAACTTGTTAAGTTGTTCAGTTGCACATTTGGCCCAGTTACAGCGTTTTCTTCAATTATTTTGCATATTTTTTTGAGGGGAAATTAACATTTCCAAATAAAATTAACTTTGGTCCCTAAATCCTGAGTATTTAGATTTGTTCAGAAGCACGAATGTCACACTTTAAAAACTAGAACGCAGATTGCACACATATATGCAGCAACAGAGGTATGCTCATAGAATCACTCAAAAAGACTTATGGGCAGAGGCTGCTTTATGATTCATCCATGTGATTCTAAGATAGATAATGAAATAGGACTCGACTCTACCCTTCCAATTACTGCTGTTTCCATTGCAATAGAATAGTTTGTCTCAACAGTGTGTGGGCGAGAGGAGGAAACCTTTAAGCATGTGCAGAGATTGGTTTATCCAACGAGTAACTGCCTGCCCCAACCAGGGGCTATGTGGTACAGCTACATGATCGTAAGATAGATAATGAAATAAGACTCCATTAATGCAAACTCAAGTAGAAAAAAAAACAAAGAAAAAAAAAAAATATATCACACCTTTACCTAGTAGAAGGTCCAAGGGTATCATCTCTTTTACTGCATCTAGGATCCCTCTCTGCCTTGCATCCTGTCCATCAAGCTCTCGAGCACAGGCTTTGCAGCATCCACATACGCCACAGCCAGACTCTCCAGAGCCACAGCCACAGACTCTACAATGCATAAATACTTCCATGCTAGATAACGTTTTATAACTTCAAAAGACAAGTAAAGATATAGATTCGGTGTATTTATACATATTTAAAATGGATCATGACTTGCTGCATTCATTCTGAATTGACACCTCAAATGACTTACCCTCCTGGCACTCGTTCTGGTCTTCCACTACTGACACAGCTAGCTCCATAACCTGTGCATTCCCCACAGACTGTACACACCATGCACTGCTCCAACTTCCATTTGTGCATCCGAGGTGGACACATCATAGACTTTTCATCCTTTTCATCAAGTTCCTCCTCAAGGTCTTCATCCATTGCAGTTGCCATATTTTCCACTCCAAAGCCTATCACAATAGTATATGCTATATTATATGCTTTAAAATAACTCTCCCATGACATTCCACTAACACCAAATGAAACAATGTGGTGATAGTGAACATTAAAACTCATAGTAAACTCACAGTCCCATGTTTACACACTAGTTTTTCCACTCAACATTCTGCAGAACACAGTACGTACAATCTGTAGGTAACATGGTTGAGTAAATATAGAGTTAACAGATGCAAAAAGACAGATAAAACAAGGTCATGTAGATCTATTCTTCTTTGCCATCTGAATTTTCAGTTAGGACCATGGGACATGATGTCATACTTTGACCCCTTATATTGATTAATATATAGATGAACCACTAAGGATCAGGGCATAAAAGACCATTATAGTCGCACAAAACTCCTGCCAGCGCGCATATAGTTGCCCTCAAAGTATTATGAACACTGGCAAGGAGTTCTCTAAAAGCTAGCAAGAATCTCCTCTATAAATATAAACAGGTGCATTAAAAAAGTGATGTCGCCAGTCAATTACCTTTGCCTCCTTGGTTCATAGCACCTGTATCTCTTCCACACTGCCCCTTGTTGTTTACACCAAAGGACCAGACTTCGCCTTTCTTTGTCAAAACACAAGTATGTGCTTTCCCCATAGCAACTTGGGTTACCAAATGTCCTTTCAATTCTGCAACCAGATCTAAAGAATATAGAGTTTAATGTTAATCCGCTATTGAAAACAATGATATTACCAGTACATATTTACATTATTAGCGTTAACACTTATAAAAGTGTACCCAGTAGATTGTAGGGAGAGCGCTGCTTTCAAACTAGGGACTGGACTACAGCTGAATGGAGACACCATGCCAGTATATTCTTTTGCAAATAACACCGTTGGGGACGGGGGGAGATAGTTTTGTGTAGATAAACACCCTCACATTAAATAAATAAAAAAATTCTAGCAAGGTTCCTCTATAATAAAGAAAATATAATTCTGAAAGATTTGTACTTGTGGGATTAACCAGTGTGCTAGTTTATCATTTCAATACAATACAGTACAAATGAAATTACAGCCTCTGCCAGCACAACTATCACTTCTTATTTCCATCACTTACTTGAGCTGTCAGAATAAATGGCATCTTTCCCAAACATGTAAAGCTCGCCATCCTTGGTAAGGACAGAACTGCTCCCGTTATTGCACGCAGTGCTTACAACAACCTTCCCTTCCATTTTGATCATTTTTTTCGGCTTGTAAGGTTTTGACTGTCGTCTGCTCTTTGCTGTGTATTGTAAAATAATGCTTCATATGAGCAAAGTCACAAATCCACAATAGAAATACTGCTGTCTGCATGTTCTCAGTTTGGTTTTCTGTTTAACAAAATTTGTCCAGCAACTTCAGAAAGCTGTTATCTTGTTGATAACCTCTAACATAAAATTGTTTCAGATATGTGATATAAAAAAATAAAGAATTATTGAATGGTAAATGTGTTAAAAGATTATATACAATGTGAACCAATGAACTGGTTAATGTTACATTAAAGGAAAACTGATTCGTAATGTTATGGGTTTGTCAACATTTCTAAATGCAAACAGACAACAAAATGTAATTTCAATACCGTATTTGCTCGAATATAAGACGAGATTTTTTTCAGAGCACATGCTCTGAAAAATAGCCCTCGTCTTACATTCGAGGTCGTCTTATAATCTGACCTCAAATCGAGGTCAGACTGTAAGATAGGGATCCAGGTCCCCAGCAGAGCCTGGATCCCCCTCTTTAACAGCATGGGGATGTTTGCGATGAGCGCAGACCTCCCCCCTGCTGTCGCCCGGCACGACTGCCGGGACTTCTATGATGAAGCCGGGTCCTTCCGGCTTCATCATAAAAGTCCCGGAGGTCGTGCCGGGCGGCAGCAGGGGAGGTCTGCGTTCATCGCACAGACATCCTCCGCTGCCCCGCTAGCCACCAGGAGAATCGGGCAGCTGGGGGATGTCTATGCTGCCCGACACTTCCGTCTATTATGATTATGATATAGACAAGGGGAGGGGGGGATAGAGAGAGACAAGAGGAGGGGGGAAAAGAGAGAGATTAGTTTTGGGGGAGGGAGAGAGAGAGAACGCTGGGAGGGGAGAGAGGCTGCATTGGCACATAAACGGAAATAAAAACAAGAAATGCATTTGTATAATATCAATATTTTATTAAATATTAAAAAGCAATTTACATATATACAAGTTAAACTTTTTTCCTATAGGGTAGTCTTATATTACAAAGTTTGGGGGGTCGTCTTATAATCAGGGTCGTCTTATAATCGAGCAAATACTGTATATATTGTCATAAAAAAAATGACAATGAATTATCCCAAATCTAAATACCAGTTTGTAAACATAGACTGACTAAATTTTAGTATTATGAAAAAAAAAAAAAAAAAACAAACACATACACCCAAAAAAACTTCCCAATCTTGATTAAGGTTCAAATCATGCATCCGTGAACTCTAAAGCATAGATTCATAATTACGGAGTTTAACGATATATTATATTCTGT
Organism: Pelodytes ibericus; assembly: GCA_036172795.1. Classification (NCBI taxonomy): domain Eukaryota; kingdom Metazoa; phylum Chordata; class Amphibia; order Anura; family Pelodytidae; genus Pelodytes; species Pelodytes ibericus. The sequence continues at coordinate 216,760,497 of CM069857.1, read as the reverse complement.
AATCATTCTTTCAAGATCAGGTACTTACTCGATTCTCCATCTTCACCTTTACTTGCTGTTCCAGTAAAGAAAACACTCCCATCATCTCCAGTCAGTAAGGCATGGGAACCATCGTGGCCAACTGAGAACTGGACAATCTTTGGAGATTTGGTTATCGGCAGCTCAACCCATTTCCCTGACGAAGGACCACCTTGCTTGATCCCAAGGCTCTGATACTTGCCAGTGTAATAAATCTAAATTGATATTTAGTTAAAAATGATCAGCAACTGCCACTGTATTTTATATTTCCACAAACAGAATTTGTGGAATGCAAGTTTTTGTTCATATATTTAACAGCAATTATCTGCTTTTCCTTTCTAAAAGTGGAAACCAATGAAGTGATTCACTAACAGGTGAGTTGCTAACTATTTAGGATGAGACAAACTTTTTTCTTTTTTTAATTTAAAGATTTTGTTTCAAATCAGAGAAAAAAAAACCAACAACTCACTAGATTTGTCGCTGCACAATATATAGTTAAGTCAATGACATGAAATGTTCCTCTGACCTAGACTCACCTTTTAGACTATATATCTGTTCTAGTGCACTAAAATCTCCTTATAGATTCCAAGTTATAGGGACAGTAATGCCTGAACTAACACATTGAAGATTACAGATGGAGAAAAGGAAAAAACACTGTGACCAAGGGAATGCTGGCAACCTTTTGCCAGGGAGGAAAGTGGCCTTTAGTGCAACTTCACCAACCCACTGGTTCTCATCACAGACAGAAATAGACAGTCAAGACAGATATGCCGACAGATTACATCGAACTGGCAGTCAAGACAATTGGATAGAAATACTGACTGCAGTGGTTGGAAACTCATCCTCCACTGGTCTTTTAACATCGCTTCTCTACCACAGATTCACATTTGTATATGAGGGAAAAGGGAGGCTGCATAGGTAGAGACAGCAATGGACCCTCCTCTCATGCCTTGTGTATGTGGTATTTGTTGGAAGACCAGAATATAGAGCCTATATAACCCTCGTATTTCCTATCCTTACAAATCATCCCAGCAGAGGAGGATGGTTGGGTGCTTTTAGAAGAGAAAAGTAGAGCTGCCCTGCCCATTGAGGAGAGTGACCCATTGGACACCCCTGATTAAGAATGATAAAATATTGGTAATATTCTTGCGGATATAAAACGTGTACACGCACATTATTTCAGGATAATTAAAAAGTTTAATGAGGTTTATTCTACAATACCTTTCCACTGGCAGTTTTCATTAGTGCAAACTCCCTTCCTGCTCCCAGAACTGCCAACTCCTCATCAAAGCCTGTACCTGTTGGAACAAAGAAAAAGGACATTTCCCATATAAATAGTCATTGAGTTGGTCTGTTTCCCCACTGGTGACAGAAGTTTACCGAATGTGTTGGACTTTTGCCTAATAAAAGACTGTTGCAATGTACTGCAACCACTCACTTTATTTCTGAATACTGGATGTGTAATTGGGACGACTAAAAACAAATACCACTGAGCCATAAATTAAAAATAATGGGCCAAAGATAGCCCATTACTGCCAGATGTGAATTCAACACATTGCAGAGCCAAGTCTGGCAAAAAAAATCCTTAACCACAATCCTGCAACATTAAATACAAGACAATGTCTACTTCCTGTTTCAATATATGTGAGGTATCCTGTACCAAATGCAAAATCACCATAACATTTACATTATTAACTCCTTCGTGACAAATTACAAATCTGTCATGCAGATCCAATTGCGGTATGCACACTGGAATACCACGATCGCGCTAAAAATGAAACTGTTAAGTTTCAGCCATGTCCATTGAGGCCCCCCCCCCCCCCCGAAACATCTGAGCACTGTGACAGCCAATCACAGTGCCCGGATGTTAATATCTGTCAACAATGTGCCTACTTTGACAGCTACAGTCTCTCCACGGCGATCGTGGGGCAAGGAGAGACTAAATTGCAGTGTTGCAAGTCTCCCCCTGGTCCCCCCAAGCATCTTCAGGCCACCCCCGCCCCGTATTTTTAATTTAAAAAACTACTTTTTTAGGATTTTTTTTTTATCGTGCTAAACCTAACCCTTGGGTTAGTGTTAGAGTTCGTCACACCCTAGGATTAAGGTTAGAGTTAAATAAAAATGTAAAAACATGAATAATAAAATATATAAAAAATAAGAAGTTATTCCGTAGAGCAGTGCTCCTCAACCTTTTCTCACTCAGAGCACACAAAAGCTCTTCCCAGAATTCCATGGCACACCACAGGCAAAAATATATATAAATTAAGTTATGAAGTCAAGTGCATACACAGAACATAAGAACTAGATGCCTTTACTTTCCTTTAAAACCAAACAAGTGTGCTAAATAAATAACAAATGAAATAATAAATAGACAAACAAAACCAGTGCATTACCAATGATAAATAGAGAAACAAAACCAGTCCTTCGTGTCTTTTTTTTTTTTTGTCTACATCGGGCTCTCCTCTCGGGGCCCGGTGGCTGGCATCTGCTTGATGCGGCACACCTCCCAATATCCAGCGGCACACTGGTTGGGGAGCGCTGCCCTAGAGGACCAGTGACATGTTATGTCTGTCTGTGGTACTCTAGGGATATTTTGCTTTGCATTGGCCCCCAGCAGTAGATAGGGGCACGCAGCAGCTGGATATATGATCTCTGCTTCCCACTATAGACTACATGTCCTATGAGGCTACAGCAGCTTTTGGCTGGCTGAGCATGATAGGAAATGTAGTGTGCAAGCATTACATAAAAAAAATACACATTATAAAGCTGCAATGACCGTATCCTAAATTTGGCCCAGTACCTGCCACATAACCCAAGCAAACCTATACATGTGGGGTACCGCTAGTTGCTGAACATACACTGGGGTGTGTGGAAATAAAACACATACAAAATTACTATGCAAAGATTTGTCAAAGATTGTTGGTAAAATTACTGAATGAAAAGTGTCAAAATACCCCTAGTTGAATACCCTGTGATGTCTACTTAATAAAAATGTGTACATGTGAGGGGTTATGCAGGGTTAGAATATCACTAACACTAATTTAAAAAAAAAAAATTGTTTTGAAACCGCTATATGCTACTTGTATTTATTAACATATAACATGCAAAAAAATTTTTTTTCGTAATACAATAAATCATATGAACTAAATAATGACATCAAAAGAAAGCCCTTCTTGTCCTGAAAAAAAAAAAAACAATATAGAAATTGTGTTGGTACGGCAACTGACAAAGAAGAAAATTAAAGCTAAACACAAACAACCTCAGAATTGTTAAAACAGCATCGCTCACTAACTCACAACATTCAACAAACAGTTCGGTCATGAAGGGGTAAAAAAGACGACATTGGAAACAGTCTTGTCTACATAAATTACAGTGGGGAGATATCCTGATTAAGAACATTTAGATTTAAAGAGCTAAACACTTATACTAGCACAAACCAAAATATTAATCATGCAAGAATAAGGTCTTAAAAGTACAATGGTGAATAGTAGTTCCAGACAAGCATATTCAGCTGTGCATGAAATAAAGTTAGAGACTTACTTATAATGTGCAAGTCTTTCTCCAGATCAAATAAGGAGATGCCACAAGCGTGCAAACATTTCCTTGCCAGTTTCAGCTGTAATTCCTGTTGCAGAACAGGTTCTGTGCTGGTTGCAAATATTCGAACAACAAATCCATCCTGCAATATATAGTAGAGGAAGGAAATGTTAAAGTCATGTAACAAAGTGATTATTGGTACCAAGGCTCATGCCAGCAATATTACTTTCAACAATATTCACCAATTTAAATAATACACATACACATATAAAAAGAATAATGTGACTGGTATTCATTGAAGACTATTCATGGCCAGGCCTCAATCAATCTATGGAGGGAAAAATTAACCTAGAAGGCCATGATTCTGCACATTAGTTACATAAACACTCAAATACCATGTATCAGAAATAATAATAATTAAGAAAGCACAGCACTCAAACATACATGTATAAAATACATCACTCATCAATATATAAATAAGCTCACACGGGTCACTCACACGCCTAATATTTTGAACCAATCCTAAATGAAGCAAGCATTCTCCACCTCTGACATAAGTACTCTACACAAATAGCATTCCTCATGTCTATAACAGTGACACAGCCTGAGCAAGCTGAATGTAATTCCTGGTGCATGATGTAGACCGGCACAGAGAGCAATTTAAGGATTTGAAAACTGGAGGGAGAGTTTCTCTCAAGATAAAGATTATAAGACATTAAGCATCATAGTTTTAAATAAACTTTCCTAGGGTTTAGAACTTACATCTTTAGAAGCAGCAATCTGGTTGATGAATTCTCCATCCGTAAAGAGGATGTTCTGTCCATCAGAGTTACAATCTAAATTCACAAAAAATAACAAATTACTTTTATACCGAATATTAAATCATAGCAAATACTCAGCTATATAATTTCATAAAAATTGTGGTGATCACAGGCAAAATAATTTTGCTCCAATGATGGTCAGTCACCATACCTGGAACAGTGACTGTTCCATCCTGTTCCAATGTTTCTGGGTTTATCCTTATGGCTGTCATATGGTGATGGCACACATCTCTGTAGAGCAAGTAACCCTGGGAAGTTAAGGGGGAAGGAGATTAGAAAAAAAATGTAGAGACCATAGGAAATCCAAAGAATGTAAAACGATTCACAAAAGAAATCTGCATACCTGAGCATAACCCAACCAAGACTTCTTCTCTCTCCTGATTTTAATGCGAGATGTGGAATTATAGATGTGACCCTGTAATCACGAATGTTCATGAGTAAACATTTTAGTCAGATTTTTCCATGCACTTTTAAGGGAACAAACTAAACATTATTATCTGCGAGCAAGGCCCTCTACCTTATGTATCAGTTTAAAAATGCAACCATTTGCAACATCATTTTTACAAATATTCTTCATTTTGTATGGCTTAAAATTTATATAATGTGCAGCCTTTCCGAGATTTTATGAAAAGGAAAATAAAAAAGGGATTCTGTAGCAAGGCCTCATTGCTCTGCTTGCCTCCATATGGATGAAACACATGCCAGGACAGTCTATACACGAAGGACAATGGAAGTCATCAAGAGTTGAACGAAGGGACCTTTTCAAAAGCAAAATCACTATACACAGAGTAATCAAAGGTTTACACTTTGATCTCAAGAACAGGACTAAATAAAAATAGGTAATGTGCAGCAAGGATAATTGTCTATGAGCGCCCTTTGAGGGGGATCTAGAAAAATAATTTGAGGATAAATGGGACAAATTAGGCACAAGAAACCAAAGAGCGGGTAGCTCACCCTCACTGTCCCACTATATCCAGAGCCCACTTTGTAAAGGCCATCTTTACACAAAAGATAGAGGAAGAAGCCATCACTCTGAAGGAGGCACTGGTCGTCCTCATCAATAGGGATTTCTTTCAGAGACCACTTTTGCATCAAGGCAGCTTTTTTAATCCCATTTGTAAACCAGTCCTGGATCTGGATTTTGCCCACCAAAACTGCTTGGACACTCCGCTGCAGAGAGTTTAAAATTGTTGGCACCTGGAAAGAAGAAATATAATTTAATATAATACTCACAATTATTAAGCTACATTGGTGTAATCTATAAACATGGTGGTTCTTCCGTCCGCACGGTTAAGAATTGGTATAAAGAAAAAGAAAAAAACGCAAAAGCGTTTTTATTCCCCACTTTAACAATTTACAGTGACCATCCCATTCAATTAGCAACAGCTAGTAATAGAGATGGGGTCTCTAAGTTATTTCTGTAAGTGGGTCACATAATTTTGTGTTTACAGCAACAGTGAAGAATAGATCTTCAGCCACATAAGAAAAAAAAAAATAGGTTAAAATATTTAAAAATAATACAAAAGTAAGTTATAAAACCGTTTCAAATTAACCTTCAAAATAAAACTACACATTCATAGGGCTAACGGGAATATGGTTAGTCAAGTACATTGGACATAACTGTAATAGAGGCAGCTCCTTCATTTTTTCAATGCTCTTCCTATAACTAGCATCTAGCAACGAGTTCTAATAGTGCTACCCAAAAAAAAAAAAAAAAGTTAAGAATGCATACACTTACAACATATATTGTGGCCGTCTCGGAAGTATTACTAAAAGGGACTGTATAACCTGCACATTGTTTTTACTGTGCAAATAGAGTATAAAAAAATATTGACAATTATCTATACATTGTATTAGCAAAACTGCAGGCAAATGCCTAAATTAGGAGAAAAATGTGTTGTGTCTGGGTAGTCTCCTGTAGCACGGTATGCAAATGTACTTTTCAATGTGAAATGTGTACTTTGCATACCATGCCACAGGTGATTAACGGGAGACTCCAGACAAATTGAAAACATATTTTTTTAGTGAAGGAGTTTAAATATGCATGGGATAGGCATAAGGCTATACAAGATATAAGATAAGGCCAGAGACTAAGGAATGTATTCAATTTTTTTATTTTTTACTGGTTCTTTCTTACACATTCCTTGTGTTATTCCATTCTCGTCTTCCAACACGCAGCCCTATACTGATCATAGAAGACCATATTATTTGAATGTGCAATGAGATAAGGTACCTGAATAGTTTGGCATGCATGGCTGCCATTGTTGGTAAGAATAGCTGATATAGCTTGTAAGATCCTCCCGGTTTCTCCCCATGCTACCACCAGACTGAAGAGACAGGCACAAGACAGTGCAGTCAGCGACTGACCAGTACTGTCATTTACTCCTGTACTACGAACAGTGATTTCCAGAATAAGCTGTAGTAGGGATTCTATGAAAAAGAACCAATCATAAAAGCATGAAAAAAGTCAAGTAAAAAAAAAAAATTAATAATCTGCAGCACACAAAATGCTTATTATTTGGTCATTTAATACTGTATGCCTTGTGTCCAAACCACTATAGCTTTCACTCTGCAGATAATAAACAGATGTAAATGATTCAGATGTGTTGGTCGACTTATTCACTCAATGTATAATTCAAGATGTTACATTAACCTTTATCAGTTTAACAATTTCAGCTTAATGGTCAACTGCAGGCAAAAAATGAATGTTCAACAGATCATCATGCCTTAGGTCTTGTGAAGCATCTAAAGACTGCACAGGAAAGATTAAGGACAAGGGCAGGAATGAGTGGCATGGGGTGTTGAACGGCAGCAATGTATGGAGTGGTGTATAGGGAATTTTGAGAGTGAGGTGGGATGGTCTTTGTATGCAAAGGTCAGCATTTTAAAAAAAGTGATCCTTGATTGTATGATGCCTGCTGAGGGAGTTATGAAGAGAGGAGATCTTGCCAATTAAACTATTGTTTACACCTATGTAGAACAATATTTAACCCCTTAACGACAGATGACGTGCCAGGCACGTCACGGCAAATCGTGGACTTGCCGACAGGTGACGTGCCTGGCACGTCATGCACTAAACTGAGTAAAGAAAGCGACCAGCGGTCGCTTTCTTTACTCTAACGGTGTTGCTACAATGCCTCTAGGTAGAGGCATTGTGCAACACCCCCCAAATGTGCAGGGGCGCGCTACGATCACTCCGCGCTGCGCCCACTGCACACGTGCTTAGAAAGCGAACGATCGTTCACTTTCTAAGCATCTCCGGTGTTGTTAAAGTGCCTCGCCAGCGATGCACTTAACAACACCTTCAGGCTGCCCAGAGCCGATGGTGGTCGCTCTCCTGAGCGACCCCATCGGCTCAGTAGAAGGGAACGCTGCCTATACAGGCAGCGCTACCCTTCTAATGGCAAGAGCATCGGAAGTGAAAGTATTTCACTTCCGATCCTCTAGGGGGAGCCAATCGATGCCGGCACAACAGATCTATGTGATCTGTGTGCAGGCATGTATGGTAAGTGCTCTGATGAGCACTTACCATACAGTCAAAGGCAATATTAGCAAATATTGCCTTTGACAAGTATTGATCTACCTCCCTCACCTTACTAGTTATAGTAAGGGAGAAAGACAGATCAGATCAAGTAAAAAAATAAAATAAAATAATAAAAAAAATATTTAATAAAATGTTAAACACCAAGGGCTTTTATAAAAGCCATTTAACCCCTTCCCTGCCATTGATCGCTGTGTACGCAGTGATCATACACAGCAGCACATTTTTTGCTGTCTGTGCATTTTTTAGGGGTTCATTTTTTTTTTTACTGTAATTCATTACAGTATAAAAAAAAGCTCTTTTAAGAGAGATTAACCCCTTTCTTGCTGTCGATCACTGCCTAAGCAGCGATCTGACGCAAATGCAGCAATCTTGCTTCAGAAGCATTTTTAAATTTTTTTTAACTTTTTTATTACACCCGTCACGTGTTAATTATACCCGCTAGGGGACTACGTTTAACGTAAAAAAAATTTTTTTAGCTGTCTGACCGCATGTATAGCGATCAGTAACAGCTGATAAGTGACAAAGGCGGGTTGGCGTTTGCTTAGATGAGCATCACCATTCGTCTGGTTAGATCAATATTTGTAAATATTTGATCTGACCCGTGTAGATCTGCCTCCCTCTCACTTGAGTTTTAGTGAGGGAGGGAGACAGAGCTGTATAATGTAAGTTTTTAATTATAATATATTTTATAGAATTGAGACCCAAAGGCTTTTATAAAAGCCGTTTCCAGTATTTAACCCCTTCCCTGCAATTGATCGCTGTGTACGCAGTGATCTTACACAGGCACATTTTTTGCTGTCTGTGCATTTTTTTAGGGGTTATTTTTTTTTACTTTGATTTATTACAGTATATCAAAGGCTCTTTTAAGAGCTATTAACCCCTTCCTTGCCGTATATCACTTCCTAAGCAGCACATATGGTCACTGCCTAAGCAGTGCATATGGTCACTGCCTAAGCAGCGCATATGGAGCAATCTAGTCGCAGAAGGATTTTTTTTTGCTATCAGCATTTTTTTTGTCAGACTCGCTAGGGGTTAGTTATACCCACTAGGGGATTACGTGTATTCCTTTTGAAGCTGTCTGAACGCGTGTATAGCGATCAGTAACAGCCGATCAGTGGCAAAGGTGGTTTGGTGATTTCTCAGATGAGCATCACCATTCGTCTGGTTCGTAAATATTGTTCTGACCCATATGGATCTGCCTCCCTCTCCTCACTTGAGTTTTAGTGAGGGAAAGAGACAGATCTGTATAACATAATTTTTTAATTGTAATAAATTAAATTAAATGTTAAAAAATTGTGAGTCCCAAGGGCTTTTATAAAAGCCATACCCTTTGTATAGTGTAGTGTACTAACCCCTTCCCTGCCACTGATCACTGCACAGCAGAACATTTTTTCTTGTCTGTGCATTTTTAGGGGTTAATTTTTTTGTACAGTACTACAAAAGGCTCTTATAAGAGCTATTAACCCCTTCCTTGCTCTACATGTTCAAATTCCAAGTTTGAAAATCAAAAAGCGCACCTCTCAAATGTAGCCTTTCAACACCCAACAAAGCTGACAAAGCTATGCATGGGTGGTATCCCTGTGCTCGGGAGATGTTGCTGAACATATATTGTGGTATTGTTTGTCAGTGACACATACCGAAATATGTGAATTTGTGTCTAAAGTACAATGTATGTGGGAAAAAATACACAATAAAATGACTACCACAAACTTTGACAAAGGCTGGTGGTAGAATTGGTGCATGGAAAGTGTTAAAATAACACCATTTAAAATAGCCTAGGGTGTCTACTTTTACAAAATATATACTTTTTGGGGTAAAATACACTGTCCTACTTTAAAAAAAAAGTCCCAAATGAAAGATGGGCTCAGGCTGACTACACGTCAATATTCCAAGTTGAAAATGCGCACCTTCACAATGTGGCCCTTTTAGCCCCCAAACAACCCAACAAACCTATGCATGGGTGGTATCCCTGTACTCAGGAGATGTTGTTGAACACATATTGGGTTATTGTTTGGCAGTGACACATACCAAAATCTGTGAATTTATGTCTAAAATACAATATTTGTGAAAAAAAAAACACACAAAAATTACTACCACAAACTTTGACAAAGGCTGGTGGTAGAATTAGTGCATGGAAAGTGTTAAAATACCACCATTTGAAATAGCGTAGGGTGTCTACTTTTAAAAAAATATATGGGTTAATGGGGTAAAATACACTGGCTGGTTTCAAATATGTCCCAAATGGGACATGGGTGCAGGCTGTCTGCATGTAAAAATTTCAAGTTGGAAAACAAAAAACTGCACCTCACAAATTTGGCATTTTAGCCCCCAAACAACCCAACAAACCTATGCATGGGTGGTATCCCTGTACTCAGGAGAAATAGTAGAATCTATTTAGCATGTTTTTTCGTTCGCTATTGTCGATGAGGAGAAGTTGTTTCAAATAAATACAAAGAAATTTGTGTATTTTTTATTTAGTTTTACCATATTTTATTATTTTTTTTTAATAATATGATGATATGATCAAAAATATGGCATCCATAGAAAGCCCTTTTTGTCCCGATAAAAACAATATATAATATGTGTGGGTACAGCAAATGACGAAGAAGAAAATTACTGCTAAACACAAACAGCACAGAAATGTTAAAATAGCCATTGTCCAGAAAGGACAAAAATGTTTCAAAGGCTCTGTCCTTAAGGGGTTAATTGGCTTTTTGCACCCAAACAAGGTCTAAACACAAGTCAAATTTCATAACTGATGTTCCAATGTGTATTTTTATAGTTCTAAAAAGCTATTTGGCAATAATGTTGTCTTTGCATAAATTAAAAAATAAGTATAGACAGTTCATTTGCACTTTTCTGCTAGGAGTGAGACACTAGCTGTGTTCAGGTGCTAGCTCACTCCGTCACGGTCATTGGCGCAGTATATTGTATTGTTTGTCTATAGTTCATTTGCATTGTATGTGAATGAAAAATGTAATAAAAACAAAATGACTACATAGTTTTCATCTTCGACATAACAGTTCATGCCAAGCGCTTTAGTTTCTAACGCAAAATGTATTCAACCGCAACTAACAAAAAGACAGTACATTACAATTCGCTTTATATTTCTGAGAAGTGTCGCCACCAAAACGGACAAGAGACAGAAAGATCATTAGTGTTGCAGATCTTACCTAACACTTCAGGAGGTTCAGTCTGGAGTCCTTCTGGTTGCTGTCCCTGCAGCACGTTCAATAGAGCCTGTAAACTCCTCAAGCACAGTGATGGATGAGAAAAACGGGTTTCCTTGATCAGCTCAAAAACTTCACATAAGCCAATTTCAATTATCTGCAGAAAGCAGGGACGTAAATAAATATACAGTATAAGAAGACATTTTATAATAAATTACATTGTTGAATTTGGTTAATTGAAATATACCATGTACAAATTACTGTAAAACTACATTTCCAGAACAGTTCTAGAGACTTTAACAGAGCACACACTTATCATTTGTTTGCTGGGGAAATAAAGGAAAAATCAGAAGCAGATACAAACCTGGTATGAACAGATATGCATATTATTTAACATTAACATACATTTATTTTTTTTAAAGTAGGCGATTTTCAAGAGTTTTATACAAATCACTTGTCTCAAAAAGTTCATAGTGTAAATATTTTTTAAATTTGAACATAAGACCATGGATGGTTTATCCAGACATTTCACATATTTATGGACAATATTACCGGTAGTCTAATTGTGCACCAATTAAAGAAATATAGTTGTGTGGTTGAGAGCAGTACCTTCTTTTGTATTAGACATGTAGGTTTCTATGGTTTTCCTATCTGTCCAAGTCTAATACAGAGCATTTTTGTGCTGCTTATAGGGCCTTAGTGGTGTCAGTGTTAAGTAAATAAGCATTTTTGGTTGCTTATAAGAGAAGTGGGTTCCAGTTTGACTAATACACCAATCAGAAGTCAAAACAACCACTTAATATCAATATCTAGACTTAAGGCAGATCCACTGAATTATAGATGTTGTTCCACTAGTAATGAACAGATACAAACATAGTAACAGCAAATGCGTTCAGTTGATGTACCAACAGGCAGTAATCTGCAGCACAGACAAAAACAGATCATTTGATTCAAAACCAAGTTGTTTACTTTTAATTTTAAAACTCTGCTACAGCACTTTCAGAATCACTTGCCTTTGGAAGCTTTATAGGTGGATCTTTGGATTCCTCCTCCTCATCACTGTCAGACTCCCCACTCTGTACAGAGCTCCTGGAGGATAAAATGAGGGAGGCTTCCTTTCTTTGCCACTCGAGAACACAGTGACGCACATTGCTGTAGACATTGAATGCTGAAGGGTTGCTGTGCAGTTTGAGGTCAGGTATGAACAGAGAATTTTCTAGGTTATCAGCCTATGGATAAAGAGATTATTTTAAGATGTAGGCAAATAAGTAAAAAAATAAATAAAAAATTACACATAGAACTATTGCATCAAAGTTCTAATGTTAAACTTTGACATTATCATGATTGGTTAAAAGAAAAAGAAAAAAAAAACCTGATCCGGGAAATTGTTTCATTCAACCTCCTGTTAGGAAGATTGCTGGTCTCACTAAATAACCATTATTATTCATATGGTATGATATAAAAAGACATAAGATATTGAATAACATAATTTTAAAAAGTAAACTAAAATATAGTAATACTTCATTTTGTTGATTTAAACCACAGCTCAAAACGAATTGCCTCGCTTGTTTTATGTTAAGTAAAAAGCAGTCAACTTCTCAATTACTTTTCATCTTGGTAAAGATACTTGCCTTGTTTCGTGATTTCCCTTTGGATTTGGTCTTTTGTTTCCTTTTAAGTTTTTTCTTACTTAAAATTTTCTTATTCCTGAAATAAAATATTGTAAAACTAAGTGTCACTTTACAATAGAAGTCGTATTGGTAATTTACATGAACTCCACTGTGCACTTCTATAATTCATACTTCTATCATTCCATCACAGAGAAGGATTTCCCGATCCCCTCCCCAACACAAGTATAAGAGAAGTATAAAAAAGGTGATCACTACTTGTAGACAACCAGAGTACAGATTAAACTACTAGGGATAAGACACACTGCTGCTACCCAATACGGTAAAGGCAAATGGGTATGCAGTAAGGTAATGGCAACAAGCATTACAAATATATACATATATATTTTTACTGTATAAAAATATATTATAAGCAGCAAGACTACAGAGGGGCTGAGACCGAAGAGGAGACCTGAGGTTTATAATCGTAGTTATGAGTGGAAACAGCAGAGGGATAGTGGAGTAGGTTATGGGATAGTGAATATGGTTATGGCCCATGGGAGGGTCAATGGGGTTGTGGGTCCACTATATTTGGTGGACTAAGGCACAATTTCCTTTTTTTGCCTCGGGTGCAATAAGAGCTAGCTACAGCTTTGTGTTTCAGTACCTATCATCTCTAAGTCATCAATGACTGGCATTTGATACCCTCTACCAACTGCATTAGGTGCTTGTGCTTTCCTTTACACTGTTCTAATTCCCCTCTGTTGGATTGTGGGCCTGTAAATAACCACCACCATGAAGGAGTCAACTACTGTTGCCGCCCCCATTCTCCGCGTGCCTCACCAGGAGAGTTTGGGAATCACTGTTCTAAATTTAATGGGAGGGAACATTTATTTTAAAAAAGTGGCTTATATTAGGAGAACAGGGCTAATATATTAAAGGTTTTGTCATTGTTCCCTCTAACACTCTACAAGTCATTTTTAGTACATACTTTTAAACTATTTCTATAGCATGCTTAACATATTTTGTTACAAAGCGCATTAGTATTTAAATAGGTGAACTTTGCTTTTTCTTTTAAAAGTAGAGATATAAGAACAAACAAAGCAGAAAAAAAAAAATCAATGTTCAGTAAACTTATAAATCTTATAAAAACTGCACAAGTGGACGATTCTAAAAATTGTAGTAGTTCAAAATGCAGTTCACCCCTTTAAAATCAAACTGACCTAATAAAACACTTAGAATTACCACTACATCTAACAAGATTGCATATCTATGTATAATGTATATATTATCCTGGCAGCTTTCATCATCCTTGGACCCAAGTCGAACCACTGTGTGTCTACAAATGAGGTTATTGATAATGAGTTCTTATCTGAAGGACACTACTCAAGTGGTGCGAGGCGATCCACTATTCCCTGGCTAAGGGCCAGATTTATTTAATGCAAAACAAGTGCTATTTAAAAATAAAGTGCTATATTTGGAGCAAACAGCCATAGTAGTCCATTGGTATCCATGGTTACTACTACAATTTTAGCACTTTTTCCTCAAATAGCACCAGTTCTATCTTTTATAAATAGGGCCTTAAATATTCTGAACTTCAAAACAGTCAAATAGGCTTTACAGTCAGATGTGTTTATTAAATCCTCACACAACTATTTATGGTTTGGTGAGGATTCCTATTTGCGATTGGAGGTCACTGCTTCACGCCAAGCAATGTCAATTTATTCATGGGTAAGTGGTAGGTACTAACTATATATATATATATATATATATATATATATATATATATATATATATATATATATATATATATATATATATATTAATGACTTGCCAAATGCTTGCTTGAGGTTGTATAAGGAGAGAAAAAACTACTCATAAAGAACATTACAATTATGAAAAATACACTATCCCTCACGGTCAATTCTAGGCAGGTAGGTTTGTCACACTGTGCTACAAAGCATTTTGTTGAGGCTGCGGGAAGGAGGAGAGCAAAGTCTGTGGCAGCAGCCATTCATTTTAGGAACATACAAAATATGGAAAAATCAACCTTCCAATAACGCAAACAAGCACAAAACAGACAGCAAAATATCACAATGCATTGTTCCATATTGCTATCCAGTAAAATACTAGTTTCCTCATATTGCAGTAAGAGCAACATTTGTCTGGAATAACCTTCCAGTGAAAGTTCTGTGTTGACCAACTTGTTATTAATGCAGAAGACTGCATAACCTGAATATCTTAGTTTGGGTGCCAGGCTTTATTAATTACATGAGGGTAATGCAATACAGCCCATTTTCTTTTACATTTCGTGGGTTTTTTTAAATAGTAATTTTTTCTAAATATTTGTTTATTGGTTTTGGTAACTTTTTATACACACACAAAAAAAAATGTAAATATTTTAAAAAAATCGGTAGAGTATACCAGGGCTCGACAAACCCCAGGCGCCAGGTCGCCATGGCGACCAGGAAATTAGACCTGGCGCCTGGGTGCTGTCAGCCTCTTGATCTCCTTGCCGCTGCCATCCTATTTTTCTGCAGCGCGAGGGGATAAAGTCTGTGCCGATGGCCGATGGCACAGACTGCAAGCTCTGCCCAGTCGCGCAACGCGTGTCTGAGTGCCGGGTGTCGTCACGTGACATCCTGGCACTCAGCACGCCGACCAAAGGAGATCAGCAGCAGCACGAGTGTCCCCCTCCCCTGCAGTGAGGTAAAGCAGCAGGGAGGGGGGACACATCAAGAAGAAACCCCCAAGAAAAGACTATGTGAGGTGGGTGTGTGTTTGTATGTATTGTGAAGTAGGTGTGTGTGAGGTGTTTGTATATATCTGTATATGTAAAGTAGGTGTGTGTGATGTGTTTGTATATATGTGTATATGTAAAGTAGGTGTGTGTGATGTGTTTGGATATATGTGTATATGTAAAGTAGGTGTGTGTGAGGTGTTTGTATATATCTGTATATGTAAAAGTAGGTGTGTGTGATGTGTTTGTATATGTCTGTATATGTAAAGTAGGTGTGTGTGATGTGTTTGTATATGTCTGTATATGTAAAGTAGGTGTGTGTGATGTGTTTGTATATGTCTGTATATGTAAAGTAGGTGTGTGTGATGTGTTTGTATATATGTGTATATGTAAAGTAGGTGTGTGTGAGGTGTTTGTATATATGGGTATATGTAAAGTAGGTGTGTGTGAGGTGTTTATATATATGTGCATATGTAAAGTAGGTGTGTGTGATGTGTTTGGATATATGTGCATATGTAAAGTAGGTGTGTGTGAGGTGTTTGGATATATGTGTATATGTAAAGTAGGTGTGTGTGAGGTGTTTGGAAATATGTGTATATGTAAAGTAGGTGTGTGTGACGTGTTTGGATATATGTGTATATGTAAAGTAGGTGTGTGTGTGAGGTGTTTGGATATATGGGTATATGTAAAGTAGGTGTGTGTGTGAGGTGTTTGGATATATGGGTATATGTAAAGTAGGTGTGTGTGAGGTGTTTGGATATATGGGTATATGTAAAGTAGGTGTGTGTGAGGTGTTTGGATATATGGGTATATGTAAAGTAGGTGTGTGTGAGGTGTTTGGATATATGGGTATATGTAAAGTAGGTGTGTGTGAGGTGTTTGGATATATGGGTATATGTAAAGTAGGTGTGTGTGTGTGTGTGTGAGGTGTTTGGATATATGTGTATATGTGAAGTAGGCGTGTGTGTTTATGAATTGTGTTTATGTTTGCGTGATTGTCTGGCTCCTAAAAAAAACTTTCTGGCTCCTAAAATCAAATTAAATTTGTCAAGCCCTGGAGTATACATCAACTTAGTATACCAGTAAAATGGTCAAGTAAGTTACAAGTAGAAATTAATGTAACTGCATAGTTACTAGGTAGATAATAAATGCAGTTACATTTATTTAGCAACAGCATGTCAGTGTGACAATCATAGGGGCATACACACCATTATGTGCACAACTCTGGAACATACAATTAAAATAAAAGAGAGACCAGCATTTGTCATCTGTTTAGTGTAGGAGCCACAATAATAGACAGTCAGCGGCTAAACCTATGTAAATCCTTTGCCTTTGGCCATATGTCACTCCCAAGGAGTGGGTCATTTAACACTAAAATCTTCAAAATCTGGACAATTAAACCGCAAGTGCTCAACGCTTTGGCCTGTCAGGGTGTATTGAGTAAACTGAGTACATATAATCAACTACACATACATGTTTCAACAATGGAGGCAGCAGATCAATACTGAACATTTAAAGTTCCTTTAGTAAGCAAGAATTTATATATAGTCGAATCATAAAAAGAAAAGGAAACAGAGGCGATACACATAAATAGGGATAAAGAGAAGAGGGGTGTCCACAGTAAAAACAGAGAGTATGGGATAGGCAGAGCCAAAAAAGGGGTAACTTCCCGGCAAATCCACTTGAGGAGGGCTCAGGCAAATCCCCAGTGCAGGACTGCATAGGTTCTTGTTTCAGTTGGAGGCTTTAGGTGATGAGGCTGCTTCAGCCGGTGCCCTGTTGCTAAGGGATTGGTGGCACAGACTGACATTTTCAAGACAGTCAATCAACATTATTATGTTATCCTTGATAATAAATAGGACGTGAGGCATCCCCAATGATATTTCACCTCAAGATGGTGAATGTGAGCCACAAGACATCTCATTGATCATAGCATGGTCAATGGGAAAATGTCAAGCAACCACGGGACAGGTAAGTGACCTGCTAAATTGAACCACTGTCCCACAGGACCTCCTGCGGGGCTCATTGGTATTTAGGCAGATGGAATAATTTGCTCAGATGATGCTCAGTCAGTTTATCAGGCTTCAGGTGGTTTAACAGATTAATCTTGTAGGCCCAACAGCCTCCACTGCACTCGCAAAATAGCACGCTGTTGCTTCATATCAAGCAATGTTATCTGTCTGTTGAGGTTGCATACCCATTTCATCAGCAGGTCTGTTAAGTTGTTAGTTTGGGTTTGCGGAGTTGGAACTTTTCCATGGAGCAGTGTCACTTCTGTTCAGTATGCCACCATATATGCCCCTTCCAAATTGCCTGCAGTTCAGTCACCAGTTTTTTAAACGTCTCTTTTAATGGAGGGCGCGTAGTCCTTAGAAGTTATAGAAGTTTGTGGTGCAATCTCATATTCCTCCTCTGAGGTCTCATCAGAGTCCCCTCGAGTAGAGGCACATGTCGGAGTCTACTGGTAGATTACAGCTTAAAGGGACATTCCAACTTGTTTAACCCTTGCTTCCTTCAAGGAAGCAAGGGTTAAACAAAACATGTCCAGCACTTTGAAAGTAAACTCAACGTGTGCCTTAATAGATATCCGCGGGTTTACTATCTGCGGTGTCTCACGAGACACAGCAGTTCCTGGTTGTCGCGTGCGAACAAACGTCAGCACGTGCACAGCCAATCAGAGGGGGGGGCTCGCCTCGCTCTGACAGCCGAACGCTGCTAGCACAGAGACCCCCTCGTTTTTGCATGGGATCAGCAGGGGGGGGACTTAATTAAGGTCCCCCCTGTTGATCCCATGCAAAAAAGAGGATCTCTTTCTGTGCTAGCAGAGCAAGCGGTCGCCGACCAGATAGCTGCCTGTTTCCTATGGTCAGAGGATTACCTGGCACGTACTATCAAAAGTACACACCAGTTCATCCTCACTATAGGTACAACTAACATTTCAATTGTGCTTCTATATTAGAAGCACAAGTGAATAAAAAACATTTGGCTCAATCTGAGTTTGCCAGACTTGAGATTTATTGACCATACTGGATGCATTTTTTTTTATCTCACTTAGTAAGTTGTGCCATATAATTTCTGACATTTTACAGTCTGTTTAGAGGAGATAGGCACAGACAAGTTTTGTCCCTTCATAAGTTAGCGCTGTCCTCTGTGATTATTTAACCCATGTGCAACATGACATGCGAGACAAGTCATGCAGACAATGTCTGTAAGGACAGTGGGTGTGCTTGGCATGTTATCACATTAAAGCGATCGTAATATACACACTTGCATATAGTGACCATAATGGGATTGACCGAGTGTCTCGGCATCGACATGTGATCGCTATGCCTGGCTTTGACAACTCTAGTCGTCTTCTAGACTGCAAACTCTGGCTTTGACAACACTAGTCTCCTTCTAGACTGCAGCAATCGTGGGGCACACACACACACACACAGTGTGTGTGTGTGTGTGAATCTCCTCTAAACTGAATGCAAAATGTCTGATATTATATGGCACAACACCCTATGTGGGCTAAAAAAAAAAAAAAGGCATCCAGTATGGTCAAGAAATATCAAAAGTCTGGCAAACCCCGATTGATTCAAACGTGTATGTATGTGTATATCTATCTATCTATAGATCTATATCAGGGCTCGACAAACCCTGGCGCCCGGGTGCGGTTTGTTACAGGGTGGCCTTGCCGGCTGCAATCCGTTTTTCTTTTACTTTCAGCGCGAGGGGAGAAAGTCTGTGCGGATCACACAGACTGTAAAGCTCCGTCCCCTTGCCCTACACTCTGTAGTGCCGAGTGTCACGTGAAAACACGGCACTTGGCAGGAACCGAAAGAAGATCGGGCTCCAGCATAAAATGTCCCCCTCCCCTGCAATGAGGTAAGCAGCAGGGAGGGAGGGAGGACACCGTAAGAAAACATTTTTGTTCTTTAAAAAAAAAAAAAACACAAAAATGGTGTGTATGTGTGTATGTAACTGACTGTGTATGTGGTGTGTGTGTGAATGTAACTTGCTGTGTGTGTGTGAAAGTAACTTGCTGTGTGTGTGTGAATGTAACTTGCTGTGTGTGTGTGAATGTAACTTGCTGTGTGTGTGTGAATGTAACTTGCTGTGTGTGTGTGTGTGAATGTAACTTGCTGTGTGTGTGTGTGTGAATGTAACTTGCTGTGTGTGTGTGTGTGAATGTAACTTGCTGTGTGTGTGTGTGTGAATGTAACTTGCTGTGTATGTGTGAATGTAACTTGCTGTGTGTGTGTGTGAATGTAACTTGCTGTGTGTGTGTGTGAATGTAACTGGCTGTGTGTGTGTGTGAATGTAACTGGCTGTGTATGTGGTGTGTGTGTGTGAATGTAACTGGCTGTGTATGTGGTGTGTGTGTGTGAATGTAACTGGCTGTGTATGTGGTGTGTGTGTGTGAATGTAACTGGCTGTGTATGTGGTGTGTGTGAATGTAACTGGCTGTGTATGTGGTGTGTGTGAATGTAACTGGCTGTGTATGTGGTGTGTGTGAATGTAACTGGCTGTGTATGTGGTGTGTGTGAATGTAACTGGCTGTGTATGTGGTGTGTGTGAATGTAACTGGCTGTGTATGTGGTGTGTGTGAATGTAACAGGCTGTGTATGTGGTGTGTGTAGTAACTGGCCGTGTGTATGTATGTGTGAATGTAACTGGCTGTGTATGTGAGGTGGGTGTATGCGACTGTCTCTGTGCGATATTGTGATGCGCCGTTGTCTGGCTCCTAAATTTTTTAGCTGGCTCCTAAAACTAAATTTGTCAAGCCCTGATATATATTATGTGTGTGTGTGTATATGGTCCATGGGTTCTTAGAAGTTAATTAGAGCAGAATAAAATACAATTATATATTTTGCATAGTATAAAACATGGGTTACCAGGTCTGTGGAGGTCTTTGGTTTCAGTATAAAATACTGCTAGTGGAGCCAGTGCAAAGCACAGCTGGGTATGGGTATGGGGCAGCAGGGCAGCTCATGCCTGCTGCATTGCAAGGGACCAAAAGTTTATGCCCACTGTTATGGACTCTCTTTCCAATCATGCTCTCTTAACAAGACACACACACACATATATAGTCAGTCAGTCACAGGCCTAAAGTGCTAGAAACCTGACCAGTGACAGTGGTTGCAATGCCCAGACTGCCATGCATGGTGTCTCTAGGGGGGATGGAAGCCATTTAGGGGTGACTTTTCTTATGCAGAGGGAACCACAGCATAGGGAGCTGCTGTTAATCCTTTCAGTCCTGCACCCATGAGCCTGTGAGGCATTTAATTTACTTAGTGAGCTTGACATCCATCACACACCTGACCCTACTGCTCCTAGCTGGTCAGAGTTGACTGGGGAAATAAGGAAGGCAGGTGGGCGTATCCCTCCCTCTGGAACCGCCCACAGACGAGACGATTGGCCGGTGGTGGGCTGACTGCAGGGAAGGGAGGCATTTTAAGTCCACATTGGTCTATGTACTCGTGTACTACAGCGCGGTGCGCGGACCAGGAAGTGTGTACATCCCGTGCACACAATCTGCTCCCTTGCGCGCAGGAGGATTAAAGTTTAAAAAAAAAAAAAAAAAGGATCCCAGCAACGAGAGCACAATGCAGGGTTGACGCTACTGGGGTGCCAGGTCTGATTTCCTAGCCATGGCTACTGGGGATTGTCGAGCCCTGACAATTTATCGTTATTGATATTGATTTATTGTTATTTATTTAGTTGAATAAAACAATTTAAGTAGTTCTCCAAATAAGTGTGATTAACCTATTAAAGATAAAATCAGTTGATATAGCTGTTTTACTAATCTGACAGGTTATTCTAAATGTGAAATCTGCTTGCAAATATTAAAGAATATACCTATCAGCAAGACTGATTATTTACATTTAAAAATGGACTAGTGAGTTAAATCAAATCCACCCTGCTGGGTGAAAAGGGCAGTTTTGGGCTCTAAGGCGGGCACAGCACATCAATTTTTTTTTTTATCCTTTAGTTTTAAAACAAAAGATGCATTTTGTCACAATTAACAAAACAGAAACATGAAACTTCAATGAATGAAAGGTATTCTCAAACTCAGGACAAATACATAATATATTCTTGAATCTGTTTCTTTAGTTGCACTAGATGTGTAGAAAGTACCACTGGACAAAGAGGGAGCCATCCTTTTGTGTAGACCATTTAACAGATAATCTAGTACATGAAGTAAAAGGCATTGTTGACTAACTTGCTTTAATGCAAATATATAAGTTGACGTATATGGTATTTGCTCTTACTTAGATAATAAGGTTCACGTAAGAACTACGCGGTATGACAGAACAAGCCAACAGTAAATGAGGAAGATAGATGTTGCTAAGGAAAGCCAATTTGCCTAGTAAAGAACACATTGAAGGTTTAGTTTCCATAGCAACCAAAACCATATTAATACAAGTATTTTACTGGGTTGCAAACTGAACTGCCCACAGGTATTTTATACACTACGACACCAAGTTAAATAGATAACATTACATTCGGTATTAAAAATAAAAAATAAAAATCACATGCGCACCTTAATATGACTAGTTTGATTTCATGATGAAAGAAAAAAAACAACAGCTCCCAATTTTATTTTTTAAATCAGGGCACTGAAGCAACCCACAAGTGAGAGATTGGCGGATACAGTACATTCCCGATATCAGTCAGGTGTTAGCATTGTGGCACATTACAACAGCACACACAGAAATGGCACCAAATAGTCGCACCGTTTTTAATAACCCCCAAATTCGCAGATACTGTCCTCAGTATCAGTCCTAATGTGGTTTAGTAATTGTATAACGAGTATAAAGAGTGAACTAAAGTGAAAATAGTGAGCAGTGCCCATTTAAATAGGGCATTCAATGTTTGAAAGGCCTTAAGGGAAGTATGATCGTATGACATCTATTAAAACTAGCTACGCTCGTCATATTTCTGCAGTAGATGCCCATTATAGTATAGTGGGCATTTTAATCAAAAATAAAATGTTGGATTAGATGTTATGAAATACAACTCAGTAGTCCCTCCCAACAGTCTGAATTATTTCACATTCTCACTCTGAGTGCAAAAAAACCTGCTACACTACTCATCATAGGAATTACTGCCAGCGGTTTGTAAGTATGTCAAATCCAATTGCTCAATTGAATAATTAATCCTAAAAAAACTGAAAGAAAAGAGAGAGTCTTACACTCATATCACAAATCAAAAATACAGCATTGTGCCACATGGGTCAAGAGAAACGGGCAACGGTTGTTGGAACAGTTTTCAGAGATAGGTGTACTGAGCAGGCAATCCTAGCTATAAGATACAGAACTGGGAACTAATAAAATTTAAAAAATTGGGCAGACTAGATGGACTGAATGGTTCTTTTCTGCCGACACATTCTACGTTTCTACCCACTGCATATGCAAATTTAGGCAAAATTCGATTATTTGGATTCACATGTGGAGAGTTAATCATAAGCACAATGAAAACTGGCATTTGATAGTCCATGCCAGTTTATCCTCTGACTGGCGTTGCCATGCTTCCTGTGAAGCAGATAGCCTGTGATACCCAATAGTGTACATAAGATCATGTAAGGGTTAACTACTAATAAGGATAATCCACAAAAGTAATAAACAGCATGTGCAAACATCATATGCGGGAACACTTGAAGACACATCCGAAAACAGCCTGCGCTGAAAGGGAGATCTCCGTCGACAGAAAAGGCACCAGTGTCCTCCGAATTCAGTCTGTCAAGCGCATGCCGGCAGATTCACTCTGTTAAGTAAAATATGGAAGCCTCAGAGTCCCAGAAAACTAATCAATGCGTTTCATCATCAATGACTACATCAGGGTTCATGTAGGGTGGTGCTGGTCCCAGTTCCTTAAATAGGACAGAAGAAACTCCAAACAACTCCATTAAGGGTACAGTTCCAAGAAGAAAAAACAGAATAATCTGAAAAGAACCTACCATACTAGGATTACAGGATAATATAAGAATATGAAAAGAAAAGTGAGTGAATGAGTGAACGTATACATCCAATTTTAGTTCTATATTTTTTGCCATGTTTATATGTGTACACAGATAGATGATAGGATAGATAATGTATACACATAAAACCATGACAAAAATGGATTTATAAATAATTAAGAGGCACATGTAAAATATAACAGAAAATATAAAAGGGAGCTAACGAAATACAAAGAATTAAAAAAAATAGAATTAAAAATGCTAGGGAATGGATGAGATGCATATATAAATATCACAAAACCCAATAACATCGTACAAACCCTAAAATGCCTGTGGGAAATGTGGACACAACATAAAAAAAAGTCCATGTTCCACACGGGCTTCATACCAAGCATCAATAAAACAAATATTATATAAACCAGGGCTTGACAAATTTTATTTAAATCTAGGAGCCAGTACCAGATGCTGTGTCAGAAAGGAAATTTTTGGGTCACGGTCCATAAACATGTATATATCACATACACACAAATACATATATATATATATATATATATATATATATATATATATATATATATATATATATATATATATATATATATATACATACATACATACACACACACACACACACACACACACACACACACACATTTTGATCTGACCCATGGAGATCTGCCTCCCTCAAGTTTTAGTGAGGGAGAGAGACAGAGCCGTATAATGTAAGTTTTTAATTACAATATATTTAATAAAATTGAGACCCAAGGGCTTTTATAAGGGCCATTTCCAGTGTTTAACCCCTTCCCTGCCATTGATCGCTGTGTACAAAGTGCTATTACAGAGCAGCAGATTTTTTTTTTTACTGTAATTTATTACAGGCTCTAAGAGCTATAAACCCAGGGCTCAACAAAGCCCGGGCACCAGGTAGCCATGGTGACTAGAAAAATTGTACCTGGCGCCTGGGTAGGATCATCAGCACATGGCGGTCCCCGTCCTGCGATTAGTTTAAAAAAAAAAAAAAAAGTATTTTACCATCGCAGCGCAAGGGTCTGCAGAGTGTGTGCTTCCTGCTCCACTCCTTGGCGCTGTAGTGTCGGCTCGGTGGGTGTCACGTGACATCCTACCACTCAACAGGAGCGTGCAGGCGGTCTGTGCCTGTGTGACAGGCATGGACCAAGCTGCAGTAGAAATCGCCCCTCCTGTGCAATAAGGTAAAACAGCAGGGAGGGGGGAGTCACTTTTATTTTATTTTCTCTTCTTTTAAAAAAAAAAAAAATACCTGATGGCTTGTGTGTGTAAATGTGACTGACTGTCTCTGCGTGAATGTGACTGTCTCAGCATGTGTGTGTGTGTATGCTTGAGTGAATGTGCCATTGTCTGGCTCCTAAAAGTAAATAAAATTTGTCAAGCCCAGGATTTATGGATTACCCAGGTTGTATTTAAATAAGAATATGTAGAACACCTGGTATGGTTGCTTAATGGTTAGGGAACCACACCAGGTGTACATATTCTTAATTAAATACAACTGGGAACCTGGGCCCTTCTTGTCCCAATAAAACCAATATATAATTTGTGTGGGTACAGCAAATAACAAAGAAGAAAATTACAGCTAAACACAAACAGCACAGAAATGTTAAAATAGCCATTGTCCAGAATGGCCAAAAATGTTTCAAAGGGTCTGTCCTTAAGGGGTTAAGTGGTAAGGTACCTGATGGTCCTTTTTTTCCACATTTGCAGTATATAAGATATATATCCATGTGTTGCAATTGATATACACCCCTTAACCTGAATTGTCCCTCCAGTGACTTGAGGTGAACGTTTTTTGGGTGCTAGTGCTTGGCAAGCTTTGCAACTGGTTCAATGATAAAAGCCTTTGTATTTAGGTCCATGCCAAGTGATTTTAGTCTCTGGTACGGATTTAGGTATGCTAGGGGGAATGCACAATTTCAAATTGGGTGCTTTTTGGAAAATCCCATTAGCTTATTCTGGTTCTAGAATGGGAGTTTTTCCAACACTTCATTAGAGTATATTTAATGGCTTGGGCCTAGACAAAAAAATAAATAAAAAAAGGAAAACAAAGTCAAACAGGTGGACTTTAGCAACCTTTTGGTAGAAACAAATCAGGGCAATTAAGAGATTTAATATAATTTCCTATATAGCGTGTGTATTTTTTTAAATTGTATTATTAATAAAGGTTTCTTTTAATATGCATTTTAAACCCTTTCACGGATTTGTTTACATTTGTCACATTTCAACCATTGTTCTGGGTGTTGTTTTTTTTTTTTTCATTCTGGGAACTGTCCCTTTAATGGAGTTGTTTGGAGTATACTTCCATCCTATTTAAGGAACTGGATCAGGGACAACCTACATGAACCCTGACGAAGTCATTGAATGATGAACACGTTGGTTAATTTGATTTATTTTACCTAACCGAAAGTGAATCTGCCGGCACATGCTTTACAGACTGAATTCAGAGGACACTGCTGCCTTCTCTGTCATCGGAGGTTCTCTCTTTCAGCGCAAGCAGTTTTCAGATGTGTCTTCAAGTGTTGCCGTATATGTTGTTTTCACATGCTGTTTAAAGCATCGAAACTTGTGGATTATGCTGGTTATTACATCACCGACTTTTGGAAACTTTATCGGTTGTATTGTTCCATCCAGACAGTTTGAGCCCCATTTGTACCCTATTTACTACACTGTATTAAATACTTAAAATTTTCAGACGCTTCTACTTTTTACAAACCGTATTGTGTACACTATTGGATAATACAAGGGATCCGTGCGCAGGGGTTCATGGTTTTCTTTTTTGTAGTACTTTTATCAGTTTTGGTGTGTGTTGACTCCTTTAATCCTTTCTGCAGCTTGTACTTTCTCTGTTGGTCACTCCTTACACTATTTCTGTTCAAGTAGTCTGTTCTAGCGACTAGCTGTCTCGCTAGAACAGAGAGAGACCCTCATTTTTGCAGGCACCAGCAGGTTAGCAGAGAGGGACATGTTTTTTAACCCCTGTGTCCTTTAACCCCTTGCCTTGGTCTAGTTTTTTTTTTGCTTTCAATGCTTTAACTGTATTGCTACGATGCTTCTTTGTGGAAACATCATGCAATACAGAAAATAACCTGCCGGCATTTCAATCACACTGGAGAGGGATTGAAATGCTGGTTTTAAAGGTGTAGCACCTTTAAAAGGAAGGGGCACTAAAAAAAATAAATAAATAAAAAAAAAGAGAGTATAGGAAGAGAGTTTAAATCACTTCCTATGGCTCTGCAAGTGTTGCTGACCTGTCTCGCAAGTGTGACCAAGATGGTGCTGCCCTTCTAAGGGCAAGAGCACAGGAAGGGAGTTATGTGTAAAGTAAAAATATTTTTTTTTTTTTTTTTTTGAAAGCTGAGCACATGTATAGAGATCAGTAACAGCAAATTAGTGGCAAATGCGGTTTGGCGATTGCTCAGATTAACATCACCATTCACTTGGTCAGATCAATATTGATCTGACCAATTTGGATCTGCCTCCTTCGCCTCACTTTTTGTATTAGTATGTTTTATGAGTGATTTTGTATCAGTAATAGAATTAAAATAAAATTTTATAAAATAGTCAGGTGTTATGAAACCAGCCATTCCTTGTGTATTAACAGCTTGCCTCCAATTGATCATTGTATAAGCAGTATTCTTGCACAGCAAGACTTTTTGCCATCTGCCTTTATTTAGGTGTTAATTTCTTTGTACTGTAATGCATTACAGTACTACATAGGCTCGTCTATAGGCTAAGAGCTATTAACCCTTTGCCGTAGATCACTGCTTAGGCACTGATTCGGAGGCCACTGATTCAGGGTTCGATTTTCACACCTTGTGATGTATCAGTGGCTGCTGAGCCCTTGCCACAAGGAGTCGTGGGTGTCTACTTTTAAAAAATATATGGTTTGGTGGGGATAAATTAGATTGGCTGGCTTCAAAGATATATCCCAAATAGGACATGGAAGTTTGACATGTAGTCAACCTGCGTCCAAGTTGGAACACAGATACTAACCTCACAAATGTGGCCTTTTAGCCACCAAGCAACACAATAAAAAAAAAAAACCATATGCATGAGTGGTATCCCTGTACTCAGAAAATGTCGCTGAACACATATTGAGGTGTTGTTTGACAGCGACGCATAACAGGATCTGTAAATTGATGCCTGAAATACAATGTATGTGGAAAAAAAATTACTACCAAAATGTTGACATAGGCTGGTGGTAGAATTAGTGTATGGAAAGTGTTAAAATTCCAGCATTTGAAATACCCTAGGGCCTAGGCGTGCAACTGCGGCCCAATAGTTGTTTTTGTACTACAAGAACCATAATTCCCTGCCATTCTAGAATGCTGGTGGAGAATTATGGGTTTGTAGTTTTGCAGCAGCTGGAGGGCCGCAGTTGGACACCTAGGCCCTAGGGTGTAAAGTTCTCAAAAATATTTGGTTTTGTGGGATAAAATACACTGGCTGGCTTCAAAAATGTCCCAGATGGGACATGGACGCAGGTTTTCTGCATGTCAAAGTTCCAAGTTGGAAAACCAAAAGGCGCACCTCTTAAATATGGCGTTTAGCCCCCAAATAACCTAACCAACCTATACATTGGTGGTATCCCTGTACTGCGGAGATGTTGCTGAACACATATTGAGGTGTTATTTGGCAGTACCCCTTCACATTTTCAGCAAATGTTTACCTGAATTAAAATCTGTGTGAAAAATTACCTTTTTGTTAAAGGTGGGTGGTAAAATGGCTACATGAAAAGTGTTAAAACATCCCACGTTAAATGCGGCGAGTTGTCTAGTTTTGAAAAATATGTACATGTGGGGGGGGGGGGGGTCATACATGTATTTTGTACAGATATCAGTGTTACGGTCATTAATTTTGAAGAAAAAGAGAAAAAAAAGGATTCTGAAGTAGCCTTGCACAACTTATAGTTCTGGCCCTGTAACTTGAATTAAAAAAAGCACAAAAACATAACAAATATTAGAAACTATTTAGCAGTGCGTTTTGCTGTCTTTTGTAGAGGAGTATACAATTTTTCAACTAAAAGTCAGAACCCAAACACCGCAGAAATGCTAAAACAGCCCACCAAGTGTCAGATAAGGCAAAAAAAAAAATTAAAAGTCATTTCATTAAGGGGTTAAGGCAGGGCTCGACAAACCCCGGGCGCCAGGTCGCCATGGCGACCAGGAAATCAGACCTGGCGCCCGGGTATCGTGAGCCCCGCGTGATGCCCTTGGCAATAGGATCGCTTTTTCCCTTCTCTCCAGCAGCAGTGCGCGAGGGAACAGAGTGAGTGCACCGGCTGCACAGACTTCCTGCTCCGCCCCCTCGCGCACTGATATAGTGCTGATCGGGGAGCTCAGCAGGAAAGCTGCTCTATGCCACCAGGCTTGAACACCTCCCCCCCCCCACCTTTCTGGTGTTATAGCAGGGAGGGGGGACATTGATAGGTGAACATTTTTTATTTATTTTTTTCCTTTAAAAAAAACCTTCTGCCATGTGTGTGTGTGTGTGTGTATGTATATATGTGTATGGGTGCGTTTGTGTATATATGTGTGTGTGTGTGTGTGTGTCTGACTGGATGTGTTTGTGTGTATATATATGTGTCTGACTGGATGTGTTTGTGTGTATATATATGTGTCTGACTGGATGTGTTTGCGTGTATATATATGTGTCTGACTGGATGTGTTTGCGTGTATATATATATGAGTCTGACTGGATGTGTTTGCGTGTATATATATGTGTCTGACTGGATGTGTTTGCGTGTATATATATATATATATATGTGTCTGACTGGATGTGTTTGCGTGTATATATATATGTGTCTGACTGGATGTGTTTGCATGTATATATATATGTGTCTGACTGGATGTGTTTGCATGTATATATATATATATGTGTCTGACTGGATGTGTTTGTGTGTGTATATGTGTCTGACTGGATGTGTTTGTGTGTGTATATGTGTCTGACTGGATGTGTTTGTGTGTGTGTATATATGTGTCTGACTGGATGTGTTTGTGTGTGTGTATATATGTGACTGACTGGATGTGTTTGTGTGTGTGTGTATATATGTGACTGACTGGATGTGTGTGTGTGTGTGTGTGTGTGTGTATGTATATGTAGGAAAACAAGGTGTAGCGGGTTTCGCTATGTGTGTCTGTCTGTGACTGCGTGTGTTTATGTGCTGTTGTCTGGCTCCTAGATATTTTAGCTGGCTCATAAAACTCGGATACATTTGTCAAGCCCTGGGTTAAGGAATAAAAGTTTTGTTTTTTTTAAAGTTTAATTGTCCTTTAAAAGTCACCTGTAAGTCCTATAACAAGTTCTAATAAATCCTCTAACGCTGCTGTACCTTTCGATGGAAATCTTTTCTATACAAAATTGCTAGAGATTTTGGTATCTTTTGCCAGCACTTTTGTCTCCTGCATCACCACCACCAGAACCTCGTGCCGTTGTCAAAAAAAAAGTCACTCCACTGCAGCAATGTATTAGGATGAATGGTGTGGTAAATGGGACACAAGAATGTTTGTGTGACAAGTTCAATTTAAATGCTCAGACGCTGAACTGACACATAGCTCTGCCTTTAGGATATCTAAACTCTAAAGCTGGATATTTAAATGCCTTGTTGTCTTACGAGTCTTCCAGGAGCTGGGATTAAAAGAAAAATGCGACCACCTTCAATGAAGGGGAACAAAATGTCCAAAACAACTCCTCCTCAGATCCGCTTTCCTTCACAGCAAAATAAATAAATAAATAAATAAATAAAGTGGGGTTCGTTTAGGATATATGCACAATTGTTTAAAACCTCCATAGATAAAGTTGTAACATTACTCTTGTCCCAAATGATCAGAACAAAAAAAACATTTTTTTTTTTTTTACAAGCACACATTGATTAATTGATTTAACATATCAAAAACAGAAGAGGAGCAATGCAGCTTCTCACAATATTGCTTGATAATCTGCGGCACTCAGGCAATAGCGCTACTATTATTAAAAATAATAATGGGCGATTTCTGCTCTTACTTAAAAAGGACAGACTGGTGCCCAAAATGCATCTTCCCAATGCTAATGCACAGTCAAAGTACTTTAAAATGCATATTTTGTATTTGCTTAAAATATATAAAATATGAAAAATTTACACTACAGCAGTTTGCAAGATGACATGATTACCCACACTAGCCGAGTAAAAGTAATTTCCCCCTTTATTGCTGCAGGAATCAAGGAGAATAATGCCATTCAAATGAATGGAATATACTGACTCTCTAGTGATGTTAAACAATGTGTTGCACAGTAAAGAGATCCTATGTGTATAAGAGCAAGGTTACTTAGATTACACACAATGCATTCCATTCCACCAACAGAGGAAGTGACGAAACAAAACAAAACTGACACATGCTCACTGCAGCAGTACCTGTAAGATAGGATGCAGTGGAGGGCTTGTGTAGAATATTAAAAATATGATTTATGCAGAATGCCTAAATGCATCAAGTCACACTGGAAAAAAGCCTGTACACTAGTCAGGCAGTAGTTTTTCGCTTGGACTAAAGCGAGTTTGCGCACTATACTGTCCCTTTAAGAGCAGCAAATGTTGCTAGGACATTTGTCTTGCTCCTGAAGTAGGCTCAGGAGGAGGAGAACTAATCTAGACAAAGTAAGGAGAACACTAGTTAAGAGTTGATTATAATTATGTTCAGTTTCTACACTGAAGAGGCCATGAGGAACGTCCGTGAGAGTAGGGTCACTGAATATTTGTGTATATTGTTGTGTTATACTTTTTTATTTTTAAACTGAGGTTCGGTCTTTCAAGTTTGGTTGCAACAGGTATAAGGCCCAACACAGTCACACAAAATGCATCCTCTTTTAAACAGTTCATGACATGCATAGCTTGGAGGAAAGACATAACAGGGGGATATGATAGAAACATTTAAATACATAAAGGGAATCAACACAGTAAAGGAGAAGAGTATATTTAAAATAAGAAAAACTACCACAACTAGAGGTTAGTGGATGTGTGGAATGGCGTTCCAGCGGAAGTGGTAGAGGTAAGCACAGTGAAAGAGTTTAAGCATGCGTGGGATAGGCACAAGGCTATCCTAGATATAAGATAGGGAACAAGGGATTACTACAAGTATTTAGGAAAAAGGGCAGGCTAGATGGACCGAATGGTTCTTATCTGCCGACACATTCAATGTTTCTATGACACAAATACAAGAGAAGATTGGATATGTGTATTTTTACGTGTGTATTTTTATTGCTGTATCCATCCTAACACTGCTTTGAATAACTGTGTTGCTTTAATATTAGAAGGAGATCCCAGTAAAAACAAAAAAGACAAAAAGACAAATAGAAATGATTAATTGCCATCATTTAGTGTGTGTTGGGATTGAACGTTTAGGTTCCTGCAGGCAGGTTTAACAGAAGGGTTAAACCTAGCTATTATGTCAGTATCCTGAAATAGTCTTATGATGTAATTGTGCAGTATGTGTAATGCTCCTAGACACCACCAACATAATTGAATTGTCTCTGTACTGGCCATCAATAATTTCCCTTCGCCTGCATCTCTGAGATCTAGGAGGAAGGGAAAGAAACACACACACACACACACACACAATGCTTCCAGATGTACAGAAGATGCACTTGTAATGTAATGCATTCCTTAACAAAATATTAAGTATGTTACATGTTCAGAATCTATTATAGAATGGACTTTTACCGATCCAAAAAAAAGGTCATTATTTAAACAGTCAAACTCAACTGGTTGCATTAATTCTGCATAATTATACAAGTCTTCAATGAATAAATCCCACCCAAAGTGAAGTTATTAAAATACAAATTCATTTAATTTTAAGCAGCAGCACACACAAACCAGCAACTCTTTCTGGTCTACTCAATAAAAAGCAAACTGAAAAGCACTAAAAAAAAAAAAATCAGGTAGTTAGAAAAATTCTCCAGTTTCCCCATCATTCCAGTGCAGCCATTATGCCGGATTTTTTCAGTTCAAGGATCAGTTCTCTGCAGGTCACTTTTTTTTTAGGGAATGCTTTGTGTTTTGTAATATTGTTTGTAGCACAGAGCTACTGCATCATCAGCGGAACATTGAAATGAATTCACAAAATCAGGGAAACGTACACTAATGAATATAATTCCTTTCTAAACAAATTAGAAAATTAACCATAATCCATGTGTGTGCTAGGTAAATCATTTGAAAGATAATAGTAATAGAGTAATTTTACGAGTCGAGATACACACAAACCTAGATCAAATCATATGAAGAATCTGAATGGTGAACAAGATCACAATTATAATGTGTGTGTGCGCCTGGTGTTTCAGAAAGGAAATGCAAGATGACAAAAATCCTATGGGAGGAACTACATGAGCAACCTAGTCAATATAATAACTAGTCTTTTCAAGAAGGACCATTGTTAATTATTCCACACAATGGCAACTAACAATCATGTAAAAATTCAAACTTTTTATGGTTTGGTGCATGAAGTATGTTCAAATTTACATACTGCCAAGTATACGGGGGAAGCACCAAGGAGATATATTCCAACCCTGGACCAATTTCCAAAATATGTAGCATACTGCTGTATGCCCAAAACTTAGTAGGTTCATATATACACATATAGGGGAAGCTCACAGGATGCTTAATGGTGATGTCTCACACATTGGAAATCCCTATGTACCACTAGAGGCTCCTGCCAATAGGTGCTATATTTCTATATATTTTTGTGGAAAAATAATGCCCCAATTCAAATTCTACAAAACTGAAGTATTGATAACTGAAAATGTATTCACCTGCAATGGTCTCTCTGATACTGCCATCTATAAACATACGTGAGGTTTACTTGGATGGAAAGGGACACGTTTTTAACCCTTGTTTCATTTCAAGGAAGCATGGGTTTTAATAAAAAAAAGCATGTATTTGTCTTTTAATTCTTACTGGCCCTTATGTTGCTTCCAGATTGATGTGTTTACCATAACATAAACAAAAGGGGAAAACAAGCCGGCTCCACCGTTGGCAGTAAACATACCTCCTATATGTCTTGGGAAGATGGGTGCTCCGTCCGTGCTGCAGCAAAAGCACCATAAGCGAAAATAGAAAAAATTGTGGACAAAGGACGCATGCACTCCAAACTCCAATATAATTGTAAAACTTCCGATTTATTCCAAAAAATTAAAATGGATCACAGGGACAATGAATACAAAGACAGGGAAAGGACGAATGCCTTACATGTTTCGCGTGCTCACACGCTTAATCATAGGCTTGATTAATGATTAAGCGTGTGAGCACGCGAAACATGTAAGGCATTCGTCCTTTCCCTGTCTTTGTATTCATTGTCCCTGTGATCCATTTTAATTTTTTGGAATAAATCGGAAGTTTTACAATTATATTGGAGTTTGGAGTGCATGTGTCCTTTGTCCACAATTTTTTCTATTTTCCATAACATAGTTTCTCAAGGTAAACAGACACTTGCTAATACTCATCGCTAATCATTGATAGCGGAAACGCAATACGTAGACCTGGCCATTGCAACTCCATGCATGTGTAGCAATAGTGTGTGTATTGCTTTTTAACCATTTCTCGGTTTAGCAGACGCCTCAGAAGTGAACACCAATGGAATTAAAACTTAGTGTTTGGACTGGAGACGAATCCAATATTTTTAAATGGCATTAGATTTCCATAATGAGATTGGAGTTTTAGTGTAAAAAAGTAAAATGTACAATGAACACAGTGTTAACTAACTTGTGTTTAAAATACACAGCAAAAAAACAGAGAATATGAGGCTGATCTCCTAAATAAAATTTGATTGAATGCTTATTACATCACAGACAAAAAGCAGGCAGATAGATGGAGAATCCCGCGGAGTGATGCACCTTACGCGTTTCGTGCTCACACCAACCACATAATCATAGGAAACCTCCATTAGACGTATCAAACTATTTAGAATTGTCATTCAGTACAAACAGAAAAACTAATGAAATTCAAACTGGTAATTTCAATAAAGGTTAGGTTGAAAAGCAGCATTAAATTGTTATTTTTGAAATCAGTGAAAAGGATCACTGAAAATCTGAATCCGTACAATCAAAGCCACCCGAGTGGAGATACTACACTGTCCCGGCTAACCATTTAACATACGGCTTTAACAGAAATTGAATTCTAGTAAAAAAAAAATTAAAAAAATAAAAAAAAAACAGTTTTACATTTCTGGTTTTTCCTCCTACACAGAAGTTATTTGCATGCACCCCTATGTGGAAGATCCAAATTACCAAGGAAGCCATAGTGTTTGTCTGATATCTAAACAGGAATACTACGTGCCAAATGGATCTAGCATTCCCTTTGTTCTATGGATTTTGTTTTTAGTAGTTTTAGATCATTAAGAACTTTTAACTCCTCATTTTGCCGAATTATATAGCCCATGTCCGAGAGTACCAATACCACATTCCTTCTAATGTTAAACATTGCTAAAGACTAGAGGGGTTTCATTTGGGTCGTCTGAGCACCAGGAATACAAGGTTGTTGGTTTTTTTTTTAGCACTACAAGTATTATATTGAGTAAACAAAGCCTGTTTAGTTTCATTTTATTTTAATTTGGAGTGATCAATGTTTAAAAATTGCAAATATTATACCATGAAAAATCTATATAGGATCAATAATTACAGGTCAAATGGATGCCCAACACATGGATAAACTTTACCGATAATTGATATATGATCTGGGAGGGGTGAGAAAAAATATTCATTGCACAAATGTAGTAAGCTAACCAATCTGTCAGTGCATGTGGTTAACAAGCTTGTGTCCAGTAAACTTGAAGTAAAATCATGTTAATTTCTTGCATCTCACATACCAGAAGAGTGTTTGGATTGCAACATCAATTCAGGCCCACGCCTGGTGAACAAGGGAATGCTGACCCTTCAGACCATAAGAAACCAGTTTCACAAAAGCATGAACTGCCAAAAGGAGTAGAACCGTTTTCATGGAATTTGATACTAGCAGATCTAGAGAAATTCTACAGACTGTATGAAAAGGTATATGGATTTTTTTCCTCTTGTACCTTCAAGAGCAATTCTGCCAATACAGATGTGCAAAAAATTTGCCACGTGAAGTCATAATTTCAATGGATAACCACTAAGAGTATGCTAGATCTCCTTTGGCAACATACACCTAAAGACAAAAGCAGATTGTTTCTCTAATATTTAAAGACCGTAAATGACTCACCCTATGGTCTGCAAACTATAATAATAAAAGTGCTAAAAATAAGGTTACAGAGTAATCTTAATTATTTAGCATGTGACTATTTTTTATTATGTTTTGGTTTTCTATGTGATTTTCTAAATGTATTGTTATAGGCTGCAGACACAGGTCTCTGTGAAAACAGAGATCATACAAACATACCTTTAAGAAGGCCTGCACGGCAAATACTAAAAGGTTACTTCTTAAACTAGGCTTTATTAAGTAACAAATCTAAAATGGATATGAATGTAGACATCAACGTGTAAAACAAAGGTTTAAAAGGGAACTCCTTTTGGTAGATATTAGTATTTAACTTCCCAATTTAAAAGGGGATTACAAATTGAATATGCCTTGTCCAAAATTATGGAGACCAGTAGTATTTTGTATAACTGTTAATTTCAGATAACTCATCATTTTCACCAATGAGATATAGTAAAGCCTCTCAGCACTCATGAAATACAGTAGTATCCATGAAAATACTACAGAGAGCTAAATCACTTTTACAGGCATCCATGGGGACCTGCTGCTGGAGCATCAGGCCTGCACATGTGACATTGTATTACCCTTTGTGGTTGTGGGGGACACTGAATATAACTTTTGTGCACTTGCATTCAGACAGGTGTGTGCACAAATTAGAACTTTAGGAAAAATCCCAAAACATTTTTGGGATAACTGATCGTTTGGGAAACTGAATTGAATAAGGGATACTCAATCTATATTCTTTAGACAAAATGTACCTTTCCTTCAAAAACTAGGGTAAGAGGACCACTGAATGTTATTTCAACTAAGAAATCCAAATTTGGGAAGGATGATGTAATATGCACCCACACTATTACTATTACTTCCTGGTTCACGTTAAAACACTGCGTTTTGTTTATACATTTTACCATATGATGACTTTGAATATGTAAATATGGATTACCTCAGATGTACACAACACAGAAACTTAAGGTCCATAACAAGTCAGTATAATATGGGATTATGGAAGAAACAGAACAGTTTCTCTCAATAAACAGTTTCTCTTCACCTTCCTTTGAAACATCAGTTTGCCATCACAATATAGTAACATAAGGACTGCTTTTGCAATAAGCAGCAAGATATAAAATATATGACAGGCTTAACACCGTAATCTGTAAACCGTCATTGATGGTTGGACGCAGCAACAGCAACAATCAGACTGCCCTAAACAGCAGTGAAGGGGTGAAGAGAGATGTCTAATAATGCTTTTGTAAACTTGGGGTTGGAGTGATTCACTTCCATTGTTCTGCTCCTTTGGTCACCAAACACAATCACCTTCCTCCAGCTAAAAAAAAATGATGAAATACCAATGACAACACTATATCATTGCTTTCCAGCTTCTTAAAATATTCAAGTGAAGAAAATTTGTAAATTGTACAAACAAGTTTTTCCTGTTCAAAGCCAGCAATCCCCAATATGTCAACCAGTGCATTTAACAGATGTGCAAATATATCTGGAATGATAAACCACACTGTCACAAAGCAAGTATAGCTATCAAGAGCCAATGATAACTGGCAATGTTACATTCAGTATGTTTTACTACAAAGAGCAATACAATTTTCATTGTGACATTTGCACTAGAAGGTATGATTGGGTACTTTTTTGAGCAAATATTTATTGCCTGAGGTCAAGCAGTAGAGCTTTACATACACAAACACACAATACCCAATCATGCCTTATACTGCATACAGTGTTTACAGCTGATTTTAGTGTGACTAAACATTAGAGGCTGGTCAAATGCAAGCACTAGCTGAAATTTGGCATGGCACTGTAAACAAATGAGTCAACCAGCTGGGAAAGGGAATTGTCAGGCCTCGCCATCAGTACTGACATTTACATATAATAGCCGATTACACTGCAGTTATCCCTAGTGTCCTGACAGTGGTTCATAATAGGACTATGGCTTCCGGGGAGAGATCTGCAAGGATCTAGATTGAGTTGAACAAACAACCTACAACAATCTGAATGTCAAATTATTTCGCCTTAAACTGGCCACCCTTGGTGAAAACAGAGCTGTGTGCAGTGCATGCAGCCCTCAGCCAATCAGCTGGGAGATTAAACACTGACAGTGTCTAGGTGGCCAGGCACGTGACTTCTGCCACTGGAAGAAATGCCCGTTTTTTCGCTTCAACTGTCACCAGCTATATATGCTGGCTCATCTATGTCAGCTCAGCTGGTGTGGACTGCGCTCCCCATGATGCCCAGCCATCCAACTGGCGCATCATGGCAAATGTTAAGAATGAAATATATAAATATATATATAAAACACCGTGTGCCACTCCTTGCTGCACCACACCTCAAGCGGCGCTCCCTCCATTGGCATAAAGCGCTGGGAAAATTGGGAAGCCAGTGTCTCCTTCCGGAGGTTGTTAGGCTCCCACCTTCAGCGTCTGATGCTGCCCAGGCAAAGTCCAAGGGGACCCAAAGTGCCATCTACTCTCTCCCCCTCCCCCCAGCCACATCCCTTTGCCCTAGTTTGTCGTGTTTACCTGCCGGGCTGTCCCGCCTGCTGCTCCCTGTCGCTCACAGCTGCAGTGTAAATCTGCCGGTAGCGTTCAGCTAAGGCCTTGCCGGAGAGCAGTAACTGATAGCGGCTCCTACAGTCAGACTGCGAGCCGGCGCTTCCATCCTGGCCTGCCGACATGTGCAGCCTCGCCATGCAGGAGGAGGACGAGGCAGAAGATGGAGGTACAGAGAAGAAACTGTGCCCCCCTGCACCGGAGGAAGAAGCTGCTGCAGCCGGGGGAGGGGGTGCGGTTGCTGCGCACATCATCTTCTTCCCTCCCTGGGCTGAGTGATTGTGTGTGTGTCGGGGTATAGAAAGCGGCCGTGTGTGCGTGTCACTTCCCAGCAAACATGTCCCTCCGATTCATCCAGCCGCACAGGGTCCGCACCGCGACCTCCCCTGACGCCTTCTCTTGTGAGTTCAGATCTCCAGGCAGCGCTATCACCGCAGTCCTGAGGCAAACACACACCCAGATATGCTGCCCACCATCCTCTCCTGTGCAGCAAGCAACCGTGCACACAAACCGAACACCTCCTCCTCTATCCGGCTTCCTGCGCTCAGACCTCCGCTCAGCTGCTGAAGAGACTGTGCCTCTACCTTGTGCTAGGAGCAACTTCACCTGAGAGGCTGCTGAAGTGAAAGCTGCACACTCAGTGCTGCCATCTTCTCTTCATTCTCGCTCTGCTGCTATTTCTCCCCTCTCCCTTTCACTAACACGAGAGCATGCTGGGAGAAGATTTTACTCGAGCGACAGCTTCCTCCCAGCAGTATGCTGCCCCCTGCAGGCGCAAGCAGGACACTGCGACTGCTATTTACTGATCCAAATATCGCACCTTGGCCAAGCATAACAAAAGGCAGACAGTGCAGGTAGCAGTGTGTATTAGACTGCAGAAAAATGTACTAGTGATCAAATATAAGCTATATTAACAAACCAGAGAAAAACGAAAAAGTGACAGTGATGGTTCTAGCAGATGAAAAAAAGGTGAAAATAAAGCTTAAATAATTAACAAGCAGCTCACAGAAAAAGAACAATCCTCAATTTTCCTCTAAACAAGAAAAATAGAAAGGAACTGGAGCGCTACAATATATTAATGTATAAAAATAATAATTTTAAAAAACAAAGTAAAAAAAATGAATACTTAATAACAGTCCTGTTGATTTCTTGAATTGAATACTCTTCACTTAGAGTAAAACTCAGGAGAAACATACGGGATGTGGAGAGAAAATAGACAGTTTACCACATAGTGTTACCTGAAGCAAACAGTATTTTTATGTAGCAATAAAATGCCACCTTTTAACAAACAAGTAACAAAAACGAATATTATTAGTGTGTGAAGAAGTTTCAAATGAGGTTAGCAGAAGGAGAGAAATATAAATCTCAAAATATAATGGTTATAAG
The DNA here is from genome assembly GCA_036172795.1 of Pelodytes ibericus. Lineage (NCBI taxonomy): Eukaryota > Metazoa > Chordata > Amphibia > Anura > Pelodytidae > Pelodytes > Pelodytes ibericus. The sequence goes on along the minus strand of CM069857.1, from coordinate 216,720,948 downwards.
TGCATTGCACGTAGTTCAGAAAATGTATAAAGTTTAATTAGTTAACACTAAAGCAGTATACAGCTGTATTTTAAAATTAACAGGTACATTAACATATAAAAAAAAAAAAGACACATTAATAGGTAAGCTCCCACAAACGGCTTCATTTTTATTAATGTGTGACAAGAAAATACAGAGTATATTAAAATAGTGGGATGTACCTTCAGTTGCCATAACTGCATATCCTCAAGTGTCCCACATTAGTTCAATATAGAACCAAACCCATATCTGTGGTCCAAGGCACGGATTTAAACCAAGACAAACCAATGGTGGGCATACTTTTACACCAATACATGACCCTGGGTATAGTAGCGCATACACACTTGTGTGGCTACCCCAATGTCACAAATTATATACAATGACATGCCAACCAGTGGAGGGATGTCAAGAAGGGGATTGGGGAAATTGCCCCCTGGATTACCCTAGCTAAATGTGCTGGGGCTGCACCATTTTTTACTCTAAATTCCCTAGTGCCTATGTGTCCAGCTGCTGCATAACTACAACCCTATCATTTTGCACCAGCTTTATACAATGGCAGGGAATTATAGTAGTTGTAGTCTAGAAGCAACTGGAGATGGCCACATTTGGATGCTTAGGCCCAAGCATATAGTATTTTCCATTTAATTTATAAAGACACGGAGGCTCAAATTATGCATATCTCTTTCTTTATTTCCTCAGCAGCAAAGAAGAGAAAAAATAAACTTGAACCAATCAAAACATACCATGAACTCCCCCCCACTATATATATCAACATTCCAATAAACACTTACTTTCTTTGCTGCTCCCTGACAGCTAAGTACCTCCATTATAATACGTCTCTGCATTATATTATGTATTGTCTTTATTTGTTTGCACTGTGACTGATTTTCCACCCTAGTGTAGTCATTGGCTTTACTACTATCTACCTCCTTATCATCTTCCCTCTGGGTCGGTTGTGTCCCCTCCCTTCCTTACTTTATTCTGTTTCTGGCCCTCTCTTGGGCCTTTACTTCTGCATGGAGCATTTAGCATTTGAAATATGTCAAATTAGACAAATTTCGGCTGTGCGCATGCATATTTCGCCGTTCACGGTGGTCATTTTGGCAATGTATTGATCTGACTCTGGTCTCTTATTCGGGGACAACTTTGTTAAAGAACTGAGTCAGCCTTCTTCCCACAACGTGGCCATCTGTGATAGAACCATGGAGTCCGTGGTTCATACCAAACCCGTCGCCCGTATGGTAAGTACTGTTAACTCACCTTTCTTCTCATCCAGGGGTGGGGGGGGCAGACACCATTTGTTTCAAGGGGCATAGGCCATGCTCACCTTGGACCCTTGGGTCCTATAAGCAATGTCAGGCTACCGTATAGAGTTCCTTTTACCTCCCTGTCAGACTTATTTTCCTCAACCTATTCAGTTTACAGGTCCAGACTGTGCTCTTATATCACAGGATATATTGAATCTTCAGCAAAATGGGGCTATTCTACCAGTCCATACTCCTGCCACAGGGTTTCTGAACAATCTCTTTCTGGTACCCAAGAAAGGCAGTTGTGTACATCCTGTTTTAAACCTCTGTCCATTGAATGCTTTTGTATCCTACCAGCACCAGGATGGAGGGCATTCACTGCCTACGAGACCTACTTCTTCTTGGAGACTAGACCTACAGGATGCTTACCTTACCATTTCCATAGAGGAAGAACATCAAGGCTATCTCCAGTTAATTTGGGAGACTCAAATGTGGCGCATCATGTGCTTGCCATTCGGTCCACGGTGTTTCACCAAACTACTGGACACCTCAGGAGGAAAGGGGTGTGGTTGATCATTTATCTGGACAATATTGTGCTCCTGTCCCAAGATCTGGCTACGCTACACCTTCACCTATTGTGGTGCACATCACTGCTCCAAAGCCTGGGATTCCTTTTCTGGCTCCATCCCAAAGTATGGTATTCCTGGGGTTTACCATTGACTCTGTACAAGGATCCCTTCACCTGCCAGCAGCAAAAGTGAAAGTGAAATTGGTCAACAAAGAGATGAGAAAAATGTTGAATCATTCATCCATTACGATTCGTCACCTCCCTGGGATGATTGGCCTGCTCTCCGTCTCAATTCAGGCCATTTTCTGCTGTCCACTGCATTACTGAGCTTTTCAGAGGCTTTGAAACAGATCATTACACAAGATCTGAAGCCCTATTGCATCTGTCAACAGAGTTTTGTCATTTTTGCATAGCGCACAATGTCTCTGTACACGCCGAATATATACCAGGATTGAACAACACCCATCTCCCTCTGTTCTACAGCTGGAAACAGGACCCAGAGGCCTTGGCCACAGATGCTTTTCTAAAGACCTGGCCTTCAGGCAGACTTTATGCATTTCTGCCTTTCTGTCTGATTGCTCACACACTGATCCGCGTGCGACACCAACTGACAGCAGTGATTTTGGTGACTCCTTTGTGGGACACTCAGCCTTGGTTCACATCTCTTTTGGAGGCTTCCTTGGATGTACCCAGACTCCTGCCATCTTTTCCGGATTTACTGGTAAATCTTATCACACAATCAATTCCAACTGTTAGCCTGGTGCCTCTCTGGGGACCTTGGTTTGTGTCGGATGTCACTACATCGGATGACTACAACTCTGGTGCTCCTGGAAGGTACTTGGACACCGACACTAGACAATCCTATTCTCATACCTGGAATGCATGGGCTAGTTGGTGCGCGGGACGGCATTTGGACCCCGTATCGGAAACTGTAAATTCCATTCTCAGTTTCCCTATTTTAAATGGGTCAAGCATATAGGACTGTTTATAAGTTGGCTATTTCAGCCAGCCATAAGGGTTTTGACGGCTGTCTGTCAGGTAAATTACCATTGATGTGTTGCCTTCTAAAAGGTATCAGATTGGCTAGAAAATGTAAATGTTGTTCTTCTTTTGTTTGAATCAAACAAAGATTTGTATTTGCAACAATTGCCGGCTAAATTAACCACACTTTGCTGTCTTGTGTGCTTCAAGCGCATGTTAGATGTCAGAACCCTTGATGTTTCTTCCTAATCGTTTACTCACCTTAGACTTTTACCCATACTTCCCACATAATCCCAAATCGTGTCTGGAATCTTGTCTTAAACAGTACCAACTTTGGACAGCTTCATTAAAGGAGGTATCGCGCCTGGAGTTGTTCTTGGCTATTAGGAGGCCACATTCTCCGGTGTTAATCATTAGCCACTTGGGTCAAGCGGGTGCTTAAAAAATATGGGATTTTCTTAAAGCTGCTGATTGGTCACAAGAGTCTACATTTCAGGAATTTTATTTTAGACCTAACCTTCATTTTACGTTTAATGTTATTGCATTGCTTTGAACTTGCATAATGTGACCCTAAGTGTCTTTATAAATTTCTAGAATTTACTAGTTTATGACGTAAAGTCATGATTTATAAAGACACGGTGACGAACTTTATTCCCACCTGTTTCTATGTATAGTCCTTGTTATGGATTGGTTTTAGTGTACCCACCTTTTTTTTTTGTTTCATTTTGAATATTATGACTTGTGTTTCTCTTTTATACACTTACTATGATTTGATGTTATTACTTATTTTTTGACAGTATACGGTATTATATGATGATATCATTCATACTCAGTTATTATTTTACATTTTCTCTGTTTCCTTCTTCTTTTTTCTCCCCCTTCCCTTTTTTCCTTCCTTTTCTTCTCTAATTTTTTGTTTCCTTTTTCTTTCTTTTTTATGATAACATTTTATTTCTTCAAATAGGGATTACATAGAATTAATAAACCTTCACATTTTTACATGAGTCCACATATCTCTTATGCTTGGTCATCATAATACCACTTCCTCATGCTTCTAACAAGGTCTCATTCCCTATCCAACAAATTCAATACTGATAGAACCATACAAATATACAAACAAACCAAAACATATACACAACACTCCCTGTCGATGCGATGCCTGGATCCCCCCCCATTGTTTTATTCTCCAACCCTCTAGATCACGTTACTCCAATCATATTTGGTTAGTGTTACGGTTACTCCCAGGCTAGCTGGAAGCTGGACCGCTAGAAAGTCTGGATCCCAGTTTAGAGAGAGAAGCCACTTTGTCTCGATATCCAGACGGATCTTGTAAGTGTAGATCAATCCCACTAGCTATTTTACAGCTAGGATACTCTTTCCCCACAAAACGAGTCAAGGCTGCGATTTGAAAGTCAAACAAGAACTGACCAGAACTGTTTATTGATGTAGAAACACAGAATATATACAGTTGAACATCTTGACAAACCAAATTGGACAAAGGAACTATAACAGGATTAAAGTTTAACCTAAGGACATACAAAGGGAAATCCTGCCTCACACCTTTCAGGATACAAAGGTGCCCAGTTCAGATACACACAGGAAACTAAATAACTTACATAAATACAATGGGAAAGGTGACAATAATGACAGGGATTAAAGGATAGGATCCAATCTTAACTTGAGGAAAGCACAGTGAATAGGACAAAGACTTGGATCCTAGTAATTACAGTACATTCCTGCGCTTGGGAAATAATTGAGTTAACCTTTGTATCAGCTCAATTTTCTCCAAGCTAAAATATAAAGGTTTTACACAATATTAATAACTTTCAAAATATGCATCACATCAAACATACATTTTCAGAATCAGCATACTTTAAATATGAACATAACTAAAAATCAAACAATTCCACCCAGTAGTACAAAAGTTAGCTTTTTGGGGCATTTTCACCATGCCCCAAATATGTTCTTAACGTGCCATACACAGTCCATAGGCCCAAATAGCATTTTTAAAGGGCCATACACCCCAGGGCCATAGTCACAGGGGAGGAGGCTGGCAAACAGGCCTCTCCAGGACCAAGTGGCGAAGGGCACTTCGTCACACATCTCCCCTTTGGGGGGAAGACTAACCAGGTACCTGACCTTCTGTCGGTCAGTGCCTAAGTTAGTCGATTCACCCACCCACAATAAACAAGTGCCAGAGTAGCCCACCCACAACAAACAATTACTGCACATAGGTATTCCTCTGGGATAACTGGGCAACACGCTGTGGGGGCTTGGGGAGCAGAGGCCAGCTGCGCTCTGCCCCGATGCCAGAGCTTCTGCTAGGGTAGCCAGGTGGGGACTTGGCTGTGGAGGGGAGACATCACTTTCCCCCTCCCCTTGTACTCCTGCGATTGTAGCTGAGGGTTTGGACCGGCTGTCCAGCATCCCTGTGGGTCAGGCACAGAGACCACGGTCCCATCTGCGCCGTCTGGGAGATTGGTGTCTCCCCTTAGTAGGTTAAGCTGCCGCTGGGGAGAGAGGGTGCCGTGCTCCTCTCCCTGGAACACAGGCTGCCCCTGGAGAGGGAGACCGACTGTCTCCACTCCCATAATATTGTCCTGCTGCTGGGGAGAGAGACCGACTGTCTCTGCTCCCTGTAGGACACACTGCTGCTGGGGGGGCAGGATGACACTTTCTTCCCCCTGGGATGCATCTTGCTGCTGGGGAAGGCGGTCGCCTGTCTCCACTCCCAATACAATACTCTGCTGCTGGGGAGAGAGACCGGTTGTCTCCTCTCCCTGAAACTCACCCTGCCGCTGGGAAGTGAGGCCGATTACCTCCACTCCCTGTAGGGTACACTGCTGTTGGGGAGAGAGGCCGGCTGCCTCTTCTCCCTTCAGCTTACACTGCCACTGGGGAGAGAGACCGGTTGTCTCCTCTCCCTGAAACTCACCCTGCCGCTGGGGAGTAAGGCCGTTTACCTCCACTCCCTGTAGGGAACACTGCCGCTGGGGAGAGAGGCCGGCTGCCTCTTCTCCCTGTAGTTTACACTGCTGCTGGGGAGAGAGACCGGTTGTCTCCTCTCCCAATACAATACTCTGCCGCTGGGGAGAGATACCGGTTTTCTCCTCTCCCTGAAACTCACCCTGCCGCCAGGGGGTGGGCTGTTGTGCATTAAGAGGGCAGCTTGCCATGAGGTGTCCTGGTTGCTTGCATCGGTAGCAGGTCGGTCTGGGACGTTCAGAGTTGTTATTCGGTGGCCCTGAGTACCGTACGGATCCCGTGGGCACTGGGGCTCGGAATTCGATACGTGACGACGTACGGTAAATATCCTTGTGTTCGACCCGTGCCGGAGTTCGGTAGTTCGTGGGTTCGTGTAGACGGGAGTCGTAATGTTCATTGGCTAATTTGGCTGCTTCTTCCAAGGTAGTGGGTCGTCTGTCTCGCAGCCATTCCTTCTCTGGCTGCTCCATGCCGTTATAAAAATGTTCTAATAGAAATAACTGTAAAATTTCCTCACCGATCACAGCTTTACTTCCGCTCATCCAGTTATTTGCCGCTCTCCGCATTCGGTGCGCCCATTCCATGTGCGTGTCGTTCGGCTTCTTTTTCGTGCTATGAAATTGTCTGTGATACGTGTCAGGAGTTACAGCGTACCGCCGCAACAGTGTCTCTTTGACCAGCGCATACTGGGTTACTTCCTTAGCGCCCAGAGTCCGAAATGCTTCCAGGGCTCGTCCGAATAGTTTCCCAGACAATATCGTGGGCCACTCTCGGTTGGGAATCTGGTGTAGGGCACATTGCCTTTCGAAGTCCGCCAAATATTCATCGATTCCCGTCTCGCTCTCTAGGAAGGGTCTAAAAGCCGCATAGGGTATCTTTGGCCTCCCGGTGTGGTCGACAGGAACGATAACCTGCGGTGCTTCGGCATTGCGGTGTGCGGTCACTAGGCTGAGTTCGTGGGCTCTACCTTTCTGTATATCCTCGTCCGCTTTTGCCATCAGCTGCTGTACCAGTTGGCCCGTATAGCGAGAGCCTCTCCCGAACAATCCTGTTTTTTTCGTCACAACTCATGGTCGGGGTTTCTGCCATCGTGAAGCTCTGATCCAGTTCGGTTAATTCTGCGATCAGCTCCCTTCTCGGACGGTTGCTGGCGTACCCCCTCTGGTTTCGAGTAAATCCTTTAGGGTCGTACGTTTCAATTTGTCGTTAGCGCTCTCCATCCGTTCAGTATCTCTCCTAGGAATTCCAGGACAATCCCGCCGCTGCCACCAAATGTTACGGTTACTCCCAGGCTAGCTGGAAGCTGGACCGCTAGAAAGTCTGGATCTCAGTTTAGAGAGAGAGAGAAGCCGCTTTGTCTCGATATCCAGACGAATCTTGTAAGTGTAGATCAATCCCACTAGCTATTTTACAGCTAGGATACTCTTTCCCCACAAAACGAGTCAAGGCTGCGATTTGAAAGTCAAACAAGAACTGACCAGAACTGTTTATTGATGTAGAAACACAGAATATATACAGTTGAACATCTTGACAAACCAAATTGGACAAAGGAACTATAACAGGATTAAAGTTTAACCTAAGGACATACAAAGTGAAATCCTGCCTCACACCTTTCAGGATACAAAGGTGCCCAGTTCAGATACACACAGGAAACGAAATGACTTACATAAAGACAATGGGAAAGGTGACAATAATGACAGGGATTAAAAGATAGGATCCAATCTTAACTTGAGGAAAGCATAGTGAATAGGACAAAGACTTGAATCCTAGTAATTACAGTACATTCCTCTGCTTGGGAGATAATTGAGTTAACCTTTGTATCAGCTCAATTATCTCCAAGCGAAAATATAAAGGTTTTACACAATATTAATAACTTTCAAGATATGCATCACATAAAAAATACATTTTCAGAATCAGCATACTTTAAATATGAACATAACTAAAAATCAAACAATTCCACCCAGTAGTTCAAAAGTTAGCTTTTTGGGGCATTTTCACCATGCCCCAAATATGTTCTTAAAGTGCCATACACAGTCCATAGGCACGAATAGCATTTTTAAAGGGCCATACACCCCAGGGCCATAGTCACAGGGGAGGAGGCTGGCAAACAGGCCTCTCCAGAACCAAGTGGCGAAGGGCACTTCGTCACAGTTAGCTTCTGAAAAGCCTCTCTCTATCTCTATTCCCAGGTAGTCTTGAGGGGTCCTAAGAGTCTGCTAGAAACCTATCCAGCCACTCCACTGATAATAAAATTAACCCATCTTGTAGTGTGCAAAGTGACAACCCTTTTCCATAAGACAAAATTGTTTTATCTGATTAAGGACTTTCCCCCATACCAAATCATCCTTTTCCCCCCAATTTCCTTACAATTAATATTTTAGTCGCCATAAACATATGTGTTGCTACTACCTTATACTCCTTGGTTAAACATTCCATATCATAATGGAGCAGGGCTCTCACCGGTGTAGGCGTAATAACACACCCTGAGATGTCTGATAGAACCTCAAATACCTTTCCCCACATCAACCTGACTTTCTCACAAGACCACCATACATGTAGAAAAGAGCCCATGAATCGATTACACCGCCAGAAAATTTCTGAGTTGACCTGATTTATTTTATGTATTTTTAGGGGGACTGTATATCAATGGAGAGCGAGTTTGAAAAATTGTTCTTGTAGATTTAAACAATTAAAGTTCCCCATTTGTAACCAGATTTGTGCCATTTGTCCAAATATATCTGAATCCCCAAATCCTTCTCCCAACTTTTCAGTGCCAGAGGCAGAGATACTGGAGATAGCGAGCTGAGCCTGTTCCTAATTTTTCCCACTATACCTGGTTTATTCCTTCCATCAAAGAGTTGGTGGATTACCATAGAGCCCCCACTCTCTCTCCAATTAGAAAGGGATGCCCTCAAATAGTGATTGATTCTAAATAGAGTAAATTTCTCCGTGTTCGCCACATTAAATTGTGCCAGCAACGAGCATATTTGTTTCCCATGACTGTTTACCAATATATCCGCAATCATCTCTTTATTTATATTTTCCCAGTTATGAAACTTCAAATCGGAGATATTAAATCCTTCGACTGTGAGGGGGAGGCTGAAATTCCTTTTTCTTTCAAGCCCAATCTTTTTTTGAATTTTAACCATACCGGCATTACATTTTTCAATGATGATAGATAGGTCCCTTTAATAAGTTCCTTGACTTTTTTCTGGGAGGTCCATAAAAGATGTTCTAAATTTCCTAATTCCATAATTTGTTTTTCTAACTTGAACCTGTCTTCTGATCTATTGTCTATAATAGACATCTTGCATTCCAAATTGCCCACCCTGAAACCCTTGATGTTAACCTCTCGTCTTATTCTTGCTGCTAGTGGTTTCAGGGACATGATATAAAGCATGGGAGCCAAAGGGCAACCTTGACAGGTACCATTTTTGTTCTGGAACCAGTCTGAACTGAAATCCTGTTCACTTATCTGGGCTGTTGGAGTAGTGTACAAGGCCATGACAGAGTCAATCAGCATCCCCCGAGGTTATACTCTTTGAGGGTCTCCTCTAGGAACAGCTCTCTGTTTCCTTCTAGTTTGAAGAGTCGATTCGGATTATCCGGTGCCTCGATTTTGGATTACTGGATGTTCTTTCTGCCCATTATCTGGATTGTTTCTGGACTGTTGCTGTTTTCAATTGTCGACTATGTTACAGTGGAGGTCTTTTATGTCTCATCAAAGAAAGAGGAAGTGTTTATTAGAATGTTGATATATATAGTGGAGGGGAGTTCAGAATATGTTTTGATTGGTTCAAGTTTATTATTTCCCTTCTTTGCTGCTGCTGAAATAAAGAAAGAGATATGCATAATGTGAGCCTCTGTGTCTTTAAAAATCATGACATTATAGCATAAACTAGTTAAATCTAGGAATTGTTTTGTCTATCTGTCTCTGTACCTTAGCGGGCGGTCAATATTTCTGTCCTGTGTCAATGTCTGAACCTTATCTGTCAGTATTTCTAAATGAAGACAACCAGGGCCGGTGCAAGTATTTTCGTCTACACAGGCGAAGGTGCATTTTGGTGCCCCCCTCCTCTGACCCGCCACGCCTCCCACACCATATATACATTATATATATTGTGGCAAGGTCAGAGAGGCTTTCTATGTTAGTAATAGATTGGAGTGCTCTCTATTCCCTGCATGATGGGGTTAATTGGTGGGAGTCACTCCTTGACTATTATCACCCAGGTGAATGTAATTTAACTGGGGTTTTAAAAGGTTAGCCTCTGAAGTCATGCCAGAGTCCAGAAGCTGGGAGAGAGAAGGCAGTTAAGCCTGAGACTCTGAGGAAAGAGGTATTGTGTGAAACCCGTTTAAAGTACTGTGCTTACTTTTGTTTAAAACTGGGAACCGGACAATAAACTGCAGTACTATTTTATCCCGACTGGTGCATTTGACGTTTATGGTAAAGAGCCTGGCCATCCTGCCACAAGTGGTGTCAGAAGTGGGATATCTTCTGGATATCGTGTGGCATAATCCAATACAACCAGAATGTACTGATTACCCTTAGCTAACTATCCAACTGGCCAGCTAATCCGGTTCCCAGTTTTAAACAAAAGTAAGCACAGTACTTTAAACGGGTTTCACACAATACCTCTTTCCTCAGAGTCTCAGGCTTAACTGCCTTCTCTCTCCCAGCTTCTGGACTCTGGCATGACTTCAGAGGCTAACCTTTTAAAACCCCAGTTAAATTACATTCACCTGGGTGATAATAGTCAAGGAGTGACTCCCACCAATTAACCCCATCATGCTGGGAATAGAGAGCGCTCCAATCTATTACTAACATAGAAAGCCTCTCTGACCTTGCCACAATATATATATAAAAGTATAATGTAAAAAATAAATACATCTAAATATTCAAATCGCATGCTCTAAATGTGTCACACATTGAAACCCTTAAACACAAAGACACCCTTGCAGTCAAACACAGAGACACACCACTTACACACACACCCTTACACAGACACAGTGACACAATTACATAGAAACATAGAATGTGTCGGCAGATAAGAACCATTCGGTCCATCTAGTCTGCCCAATTTTTTTTTGAGTACTTTTATTAGTCCCCCGTTCCCGGTCTTATAGCTAGGATAGCCTTGTGTCTATCCCACGCATGCTTAAAATCCTTGACTGTGTTTACCTCTACCACTTCTGCTGGCAGGCTATTCCATACATCCACTACCCTCTCAGTAAAGTAATACTTCCTGATATTACTTTTAAATCGTTGCCCCTCTAATTTAAGACTATGTCCTCTAGTTGTGGTAGTTTTTCTTCTTTTAAATATACTCTCTTCCTTTACTGTGTTGATTCCCTTTATGTATTTAAAGGTTTCTATCATATCCAACCCTGTTACGTCTTTCCTCCAAGCTATACATGTTAAGATGCTTTAACCTTTTCTGGTAAGTTTTATCCTTCAACCCATGAACCAGTTTAGTAGCCCTTCCTAAATTACACACACCCTTACACAGACACAGTGACACACTTACACATACAGAAAGTGACACACTTACACACACACCCTTACACAGAAAGTGACACACTTACACACACCCTTACCACTTACACACACATAGTGATACCAATACACACATAACCTGAGACAGACTATTTTACCACTCAATATGCCAGTATTTAGCCACTCAATATGCCAGTATTTTGCCCCTCAATATGCCATTTAATATGCCAGTATTTCCCCTCAATATGCCATTCTTTTGCCATTTAAAATGCCAATATTTTGCACCTCAATATGCCATTTAATATGCCAGAATTTTGCCCCTCAATATGCCATTTAACATGCAAGGGTTTTGCCCCTCCAATATGCCATTTAATATGCCAGCATTTTGCCCCTCAATATGCCATTTAATATCCCAGGATCTTGCCCCTTCAATATGCCATTTAATATGCCATGATTTTGCCCCTCAATATGCCATGATTTTGCCCCTCCAATATGCCATTTAATATGCCATGATTTTGCCCCTACAATATGCCATTTAATATGCCAACATTTACCCCTCAATATGCCATTTAATATCCCAGGATCTTGCCCCTCCAATATGCCATTTTATATGCCAGGATTTTGCCCCTCATTATGCCAGAATTTTGCCCCTTCAATGTGGCATTTAACATGCCAGGATTTTGCACCTCCAATATGCCATTTAATATGCCAGCATTTTCCCCCTCAATATGCCATTTAATATCCCAGGATCTTGCCCCTCCAATATGCCATTTAATATGCCCATATTTTGCCCCTCCAATATGCCAAGATTTTACCACTTAATATGCCTGGATTGTGCCACTCAATATGCCCAGATTTTGCCACTCAATATGCCCAGATTTTACCCCTCCAATATGTCAGGATTGTGCACCTCAATATGCACGGATTTTGCCCCTCCAATATGCCTGGATTGTGCCACTCAATATGCCCGGATTTTGCCCCTCCAATATGCCTGGATTTTGCCCCTCCAATATGCCTGGATTGTGCCACTCAATATGCCCGGATTTTGCCCCTCCAATATGCCAGGATTTTGCCCCTCCAATATGCCAGGATTTTGCCCCTCCAATATTCCAGGATTTTCACCGGGGGACAGCAGCAAGGAGGTAAGTAAACGGGCATGGGGGAGCGGGTGATTTCCCCCCCCCCCCCTTGGTGCGCCCTAAGGCAGCCGCCTGTGCTGCCTTACGGTAGCGCCGGCCCTGAAGACAACCACATAAGTACATGAATTCATGATGCCACATGTCAACATTGTAGACCAGTAGTGGTGGTGTGTATATTAACAGTAAAAATGCAGTAGCTTAATAAAAGATGCCAGGAATGCCATAATCTGTCTGATCATCATTGCCAATTTGGTGCATCCCTTCATAGCAGCACGCTATCAATCTGCTATTGGACTTTTCAGGTAGAAAAAGGACACAGAGCTAATTGTGTCCAATAATCATTCCACAAATGGTACAGTAAATTTAGCATGGTGCGGTTTGACTGTCCAGGCACCAGATTTTATACTAATTTAGCATCTTCCTGATCGAATGGAACAATCTACTATTCAGAGTAGAGAGACACTTCCAGCCAACTTGACTGTAGAAATCATTGTTTGAACATAGACAGCTATCACTGTGGCTTACTCTTGACACCCTGAAAAGTCGGTGCCCATAGTATAACAGGGGGAACTTGCGCTCCACTCTGGAAATTACCACATGTCCACTAGGGAGCCAGCATTTTCCATGAATGTTGCACTAGACCGATGTGGGAGATGTCCCCTAGTCAGATCAGCACTGTGCCTCGTACCTGACAACAGACGTGTCCTCCTCTCACTCCTTATATGTTAATAAGTGACCCTGTGACATAACCGCACTCTGACTCAAACAATCAAGCAGGACAAAATGTAGCAAGCAGGGGTGGACTGATAACTCAGGGGGCACTCGGCAATAGAATATCATGGGGACCCCTTGTGACTGCCCACGTGCAAGCCACACCTATAAACAAGCCTTGTACATATACAAGCACCTTTTTTATTTTAATTCTACCATGCTGAAAAGGACATTATTAGGACATGACCTATCACCTGCACTGCAAGCACAGGACTTGTCCCAGCACCTACATTGCACACCCAAGATATTCCCCATCGCTCACATTGGAGACCCAAGACTTGCCCCATCACCCACACTGCAGACCCAGAACTTGCCCCAGCACCCCAGGACATGCCCCATCACCCACATTGCACACTCTGAATTTACCCTTGCATCCCAGAATATGCCCCATATCCCACATTGCACACACAAGACTTGGCCCAGCACCCCAGAACATGCCCCATCACCCACACTGCACAGCCTCGATTTACCCCAGCATCCCAGAACATGGCGACCACCCACATTGGACACTCAGAACATTCCCTGTTACCCATATCACACATGCAGGACATGCCCCATCTCCCACATTGCACACCTAGGACATGCACCATCACCCACATTGGATACACAGGATTTAACCCAACACCGACATTGTTCACCCTGGATTTACCCCAACCCTCCAGACTATGCCCCATTCACCCACATTGCACACCCAGGACATGCCCCAGCAGCCAAATTGCACATGCACAACATTCCTCATCACCCACATTGCACACCCAAAACATATCCCATTACCCACTTTGCACACCCAGGACATGCCCCATCACCCACACTGGAGACTCGGGACTTATCCCAGCCATGAGCCACAGGTGGTGTCTAGTGGCAGCAGTACTTCTTCTTGTGTGCTTCCCATGAAGTGGGCCCCTTCTCTAGCTCAGTGCCAGAACGCCTGACCAAAGTCTGCCCCTGGTGAAAAGGCAGGAAGGTTCTCTGCTGATGCAAGAAGCACAGATCGCTCAGACCAAGGACCTCCCAAGCACACAAAAAAGAGTGCATTTAGGAGTGAGAAGGAAAACATGACATGTTTTAAGGAGGTTGGTGGACAGATTAATGGAAAACATTCTGCAGATGCCTATGGCCATGCCATCACAGGAAGAGGCAGATCTGAGAGGAAGTGCATATTGCTAAATGTATTGGTGGAAAGTGATCAATACATTGTGTATTTTTATTCTCCGCATTCAGAATATGAGTAATGTTTAGGTGGCATCTATTTAAAATTGCATCTTTAAATTAAAACAAAATGTAAGTTTGTTTCGCTTATAGTTGTCCTTTAATGAATCTCAAATAGTATGTAAGCTACTGTGAATGTATTCAGTGGAGAAACGTACCCCAGTAAGGATGCAATTAAATAAGAATATTTAAATACAATCTAATAAAATATCAGTAATACAATAAAAGAGGAAAATAGGAGATTTCTACTGTATATAGATATATATATATATATATACACACACACACACACTGACCAGCCATACCATCATGACCACCTGCCTAATATTGTATAGGACCCCTTTTGCTTTCAAAACAGCCCTGACCTGTCAAGGCATGGACTCCACTAGACCTATGAAGATCTGCTGCTAAAGGTGGAGCTCCATGGATTGGAAACATGCTCTATTGGATTGAGATCTGGGGAATTCGGAGGCCAAGTTAACACCTTGAACTTGTTGTGCTCCTCAAACCATTATTGCTTTGTGACAGGGCACATTATCCTGATGAAAAAGGCCAATGCCATCAGGGATTACCGTTTCCATGAAAGGGTGTACATGGTCTGCAACAATGCTTAGGTAGGTGCTACATGTCAAAGTAACATCCACATGAATTGCAGGACCCAAGGTTTCCCAGCAGAACATTGTCATAATGTTATGGCTGATCAGTGTAAATCAGTATGTTTGCAAAAGTTCCAAAATACAATTTTAGTTCAGAGAGAGAAAAAAGCACGTGAACCCTTGATCACTAAAGAGGATAATATGAACTCAGGGGAACAGAGATCTTGTTTTTCCAAGACAGCAGAATATATTATGAGCTGTCATGCTTAAGGGAAGCGTTGGGTTTCTTTGATTGCAGTTATAAATATAACTTTCCTTTTTTAACATAACTATCAAGAGTCCAGAGTCAACGTCTAGCACACATTAGCCTTGAAAACACAAAAAGGAGAAACTCTACATACACCAGTAACAACATAAACTGTTTTAGGGTGTAGAATAAGTATGAATGGATCATGTTTGAAATATCGAGCTCATTGTACACTGTGATGTAAAAACACCACCGTTGTCATGGTTTCCTATTTTCTTTGGGTGTATTGGAGAATCTAGCCTGGCAAATAGAGGCATGGAACCACAGAGAATAGAATTGAGGTCAAGAGCTCTCGATTATGTGCTATACCAAAGCTCAGCACATAGCAATTTTACTGTATTATTATGAAAATGACAATACACCAATAGGTTTCCACATGCAGCTACTTGAAAAGCTTACACTTTGTGTATTTTAAATGTAACACTTTTGTCATACAACATGACACTGCTAGCAAAGCACACAGTGTTACATGCAGTTTCTGTGCACATACCAATACTGGAGTTTATTGCAGTATTCTGAAAGTATTTGAACACATCTTTTATTTTAATTTTAAAGAGAGGGGGTTAGTTCCACCTATTGTTAAGCCTTATTTACATATCTCCCTGTATGTTCTGCTCCAGCAAGTAGATTCAGATGTTAGTGATCGTCCATCCCTGGCCTGGTGGGACCTGAAATGAAACATATTTGGTTCCATATCACTCCTAAAAAAAGACTCTTGTAGACGTACTACTGGCATACTGACATGTTAGTAACAACAACAAAAAATAAACAGTATTCCAAATTTATAAATGTACAGTACATGGAGGGAGGGGAAAATACTCCTCCTGCCTGTACTACACAGCTCTTTCATTTCATGTGAAAAAAAGAGCACAGCTATAACAAATTTTTAAAAAGCATAATCCTACAGGACACAGTTTGTATGCATATTTGAAGTCCCCAATAATCTTGATGAGAGCTATTTAATAAGCTCTTATGATAAGGTTCAAAAGATTAAAATCTGGATAAGCAGAAGACTGATATGGACAGGTAAATACTGAATACACTCAAAACATTTTCTTTTAAAATTAAATACAAGGACAACCATCTGTACTTTTGGTTTAGATATCTGCAGATTACTGTTCTGCTTTTTAAGGATGTGTACAGCAATAGATAACAAGTAGGACAACAATTCACTCTATTATTTGTACAAAGTCATCCTATAGCAGTATAGATTCTATAACATTTTCTTACTGCATATTAATTAGTTTTGATAGATATCATTACATTTAAAAAAAATGTAAAAAATTCTGCCATTAAATAGTTACTAAAGCGCACTAATGAGTTTGTACTTTTTCATTGACACTTAAAAGGACTGTCACCTAAACATTGTTTGTATTGTGAACATACAGAAAAAATATCCTAAAAATTGTTTCAAAATGGTCTATACATTGTGTTGGCAAAATAGGATGCAAATGCATACAGTTAGAGAACTATATGTTTTAAATGTGTCTGTGCATAATATGGAAATTTAGTAACTTTATCAAGTCACAGGTAATGTCATAAACAGGAGAGACAGTTAAAATATTTTTCTCTTATTCTATTCTAATTTGAATGCAATTCTGCTAACACAGTGAACTTTGCCGTTTTGGAGCTTTGTTCCTTAAGGACCTAACCATTTTTGAGCATGAAGAGGTTAAAAGATAACTAAACTCTTTATTCACTTGTGCATGCCTCCCAATATTAAGAGGTAGTCGAGATGGTTTTCACTCTGGCCAACATGCAGACTATAGCTGAGCCGTAGATGGAGAAGGCCAGACACTTGTGCGGCACCCAGAACTATCTCCAGAACCTCAGTAAACCTAAGATTACTGAAACAGCAAAAAGCAGGTTGGTATAGAAAGCAGGTCAGGAGTGCAAGAGAAGGAAGAATAAACGATGAAATAGCCGAGGTCAGAAACCAGGGAAATCAACCAGGAACAAATAAGGAACTAGGACAAAACACAGGAGTAGAATAAACAGGAACAAGCCGAGGTCAGAAATACGAGACGGCAGGATGGTCAAACAAGCAGGAGTCAAAATACCAGAATAACGATTTACAGAATAAACACCACTAATAGGCACAAGGCACTATCACAGGCAAAGGTTCAATAGAGACTGAGCCTTTAAATACCCCCAAAGCATGTCCCCGCCTTTGGGGTGAAAACGAGGTGGATCCTCGCGGACGGGACCCTGAGATAAGTATTACATCAAGTTTATGCTTTTATTGCTCATTAGCATGAAATACCAGGTTAATGCATTTCTGTCTAATGCATAGATAGAGACTTTCATATTTAAATGGGATCAGCAGATTGGACCTTAACTAGCAGAGAGACCCCCACACATCTCAGACTTCCCTGCTATACACCCCTCCTATAATATAAAGGTTACATAGTATGAGGCCATTACAGGGCCGGACTGGCCCACCGGGATACCGGGAAAAATCCCGGTGGGCCGCCTGCCCCGGGGCCGCCATGGCCACTTAAAGAGAAGAGTTTGGCTGCTGCAGCATCCGGCGGCAGCAGGCAATTCGGCGGCCGTTGCCGCTTTAAGAAGTTCGCCTGCTGCCGCCGGATGCTGCAGCAGCAGTTCCGGCGGCGGGATGGGAAGCAGAGAAAGCAAGGTGAGTGAGACATAAAGGGGAAAGGGGAGGGGGTGAAAGACACTACAGGGGGGGTGAAAGACACTACAGGGGGGGGGGGGTGAAAGACACTACAGGGGGGGGGGAGACACTACAGGGGGGGGGGACACTACAGGGGGAAGGGGGGGTGAAAGACACTACAGGGAGACGGGGGGTGAAAGACACTACAGGGAGAAGGGGGGTGAAAGACATTACAGGGGGAAGGGGGGAGGAGAGATGCCACAGAAAGGACAGAGAGAGAGAGAGAGATGCCACAGAAAGGACAGAGAGAGAGAGAGAGAGATGCCACAGAAAGGACAGAGAGAGAGAGAGAAACGCCACAGAAAGGACAGAGAGAGAGAGACGCCACAGAAAGGACAGAGAGAGAGACGCCACAGAAAGGACAGAGAGAGACGCCACAGGAAGGACAGAGAGAGACGCCACAGAAAGGACAGAGAGAGAGACGCCACAGGAAGGACAGAGAGAGAGACGCCACAGAAAGGACAGAGAGAGAGACGCCACAGAAAGGACAGAGAGAGACGCCACAGGAAGGACAGAGAGAGACGCCACAGAAAGGACAGAGAGAGAGACGCCACAGGAAGGACAGAGAGAGAGACGCCACAGAAAGGACAGAGAGAGAGACGCCACAGAAAAGACAGAGAGAGAGACGCCACAGAAAAGACAGAGAGAGAGACGCCACAGAAAAGACAGAGAGAGAGACGCCACAGAAAAGACAGAGAGAGAGACGCCACAGAAAAGACAGAGAGAGAGACGCCACAGAAAGGACAGAGAGAGAGACGCCACAGAAAGGACAGAGAGAGACAGGCTATAGATATGCGAGAGACAGGATATGTCTCACACACTGCCCTGATATATACCTCTGCACAGGGCAATTCATATAACTCTGTGTACATACTGGAGGTATATATATTGCCCTAGACAGGCTTATATATCAGTCTTATCTATAAATAATACACTGTTCAGATGTGCTTTTTAAAATGCATGATTTTCCCTTCTATGAACAAAAAAATTATATTATGCTATGGGCTGGTTTAAAAATCTTATGCGATGGGGCTGGTATATACATTTTTCCAGGGCTGTTTTTTGTTCCCAGTCTGGCCCTGGGCCATTAGTGTTCAGTGCTGTCTTTGACATAACTATTATGATGGCTAAGCACAGATCTTTGTTTCCCAATTAAACTGCTTCACTCTTTCTTGAATTCCATTACATATCACTTTCACTGCTATTACCCAAATCACATACCACTAATTGCCTCCCTTTTGCATCTACAATATGACTGGCTATTTCCATGTGGTTATCTACCAAAAGACTTACTTATATAATCCACTCATCATAAGTGCAATAAGAAATACGGTAACTATTCATGTATCCCAGCTATACAAAACAGTAGTAACATTAACACTTATAATACATTATTTCATGATATTGAAGTATAAATTAATAACAGACTTATATGTATATGTTCCATTTACAGTCTGCAGATCATCTCATAAACAAATGTGTCTTAAACATATACTTTATTGCTTAACTAGCCTTCCAGTTACACCTTTGAAAAGTACATAACATGAGTAAATGTAGATGCCAGTGTGTTACATATTAGATCAAGATTACAGTCCAACACCAATCTTTGTAAACAGCGGACACATCAGGGTAACACTTACCATACTGCTTAGTGATGCACAACATTAATTGGCTAATTAATTGTTAATACAAATGTAAAAAAAAAAAAAAACTTGTTCGTTTAAAGGCACTTGAAAATGGAAATGAGATGCAATAAGGAATAGACAACTAATTGCCCATTACTACAGACCACAACTCCCAGCATTATCAGCAATTTTTGGAATGTCATATGTCTATTTTTAGAGCTGCTAATGGCTCACTGAGCATGGTTTCCATCCTTTGTCTCATTCTGCATTTTATACTATGAATATGAAATACTTGCAGTCCATTCATAGATTACAGCACTGACTTCATACTTAGGGTAGAATTTATTAAGGATTTTGGATTTAGTTTTTACTATCACACTCTTTTACTCTATCTAATGCAGACTTGCAGTGTGAAGCTCATCTGCAGTAGTGACTAGGCAGAAGTATGCTGAGTTAACAATGTAGATAACAAGCTGCATCCTACTGAGATCACAGGGAAAGGCCGGTCTACTGTAGAATATTAAATCTATGTTGTAAGGTAGGACCAATTTGTTTTCCCTTATGTGTTCTTCAGACTTCTGTAGAGAAGTTGTGAATGTGTCTCAAGCTTGCAGGACTCAAGTTGGCTGAACAGTATGATAAAGAATGCATTGATTAATAAATGTGACCATGGAGTGATGCAGGGAGCAGATTTTCCATACCCCATTTAAGGTCCATTTTTTACTGATTTGGCTCCTGACAAAGTGGTGCTATTGCCTGCTTATTGGCTCCTGTTGGCCCAATTTCAGTAATCAGTGCCTTGCCAGTTAATATCCTTACACGAATGCTTTATAGCCACTGAGGTACTAAATATCCTGAACACCTTGTGTAACTTCAACCTGTTACAAAACTGTGGCAATTCCTATCATTGTTCCCGACATTTTTTTTAACAGAACAAACATGGATACAGATAATAACATAGAATGAGACCATTCCATGGCACTCCACAAACCTCGTCAAAGACTTTCCTTACCTTACTTAACTTTGTGCTGTTCTTTTTAGTTAGACATGTTCACAGTCATTTACAAATAGGATGTGGTTTAGAATGCCTAATACATTAGGTTCCATAACTATATTCCAAACATTCCAAGAATTACCAACATGCTTTTGTAAACAAAACAATGCAATCAGGTACCATTATATCAACTAGTTGAAAATATATGTGTCACTACATCTCAAATTAAATAAATTCAATAAATGAACATGTAATTGTCTTGTATGTTTACTTTTATTTTTGTTATATGTTAAAATGTGTAACATTATATATTTACATTTTTAGGATCTAGTTGAAAAGGAGAAAAATGTCATATACTCATGTGAACAGCACAGGTCATAACTGGGAGTAATACCTAAGAGTCTGATGAACAGGATCACTACAACTGATCTCCTGCAACTTTTTCCAAGGTGAACTCCAAACGGGAAATTTCACAGGAATTTCAAATCTTTCCTACAACTTTACCTTGAATATTTTTTTTCAAATTCCACATCCTTAATCCTTTTCCTACATATTTCTCATTTTCTTGGGTCCTTGTATTGACCTTGAATGGAGTTAAGATAATTACAAATATGTACTGGTAGAGCAGACCCCTTATCTTCATTAGTGTCTGTTAACAAACTCATTTTGCTGAGTCTGTTCTCAAACGAATACATTAAATTCTTTGATTATATTATCTCCCAATAAATAGCAGTTTTGTTTTTCATCATTATTTCTACTGTATCTAAAATCAGTGGTTTATTACAAACCACTGCTCAAAACAGCCAATTCTCTTATTGCACATCCTCTTCTTTTATTTCTTGTCCAGAATACTGCAAACAATAGTGCATTCTAGTGAAAAGTTAGTTGTCCCTAGTGTGAGGATGAACTGGCGGGTACTTTTGATAGTACATGCCAGTTTATCATCTGACCGACAGCAGCCATAGGAAGCAGGCAACAGTCTGGTCAGCGATGGTCTCTCTCTGCTAGCACACAGAGAGACCCTCGTTTTTGCATGAGATCATCAAGGGGGACCTTAACTAGGTCACCCCTACTGATCCCATGCAAAAATGATGGTCGCTCGCTGTATTAGCATCGAGAGACCCTCACATTCAGCTGTCAGAGCTAGTCCCCGCTTTGATTGACTGTGCGCGTGCTGACATTTGTCAGCACGCGACAACCAGGAACTGCTGTGTCTCGCATATACAGTTATACATATACAGTTATACATGTGTATTGTATACTGCAGGAATGTGCACATTTTTTCAAAAGTAGGCTACATTTTTAGAAATCTATGTGTTTGTGAGACACATAATTTTTGTCTAAATAATTGTTGAAGTATAACCTGTTAACCATAGATAAATATGTTTTTTTTTTTTACAGTAGTAACATTTTTGTAGCCAATTTTGAAGCACAATATTGGTCGCATGTATCTGAGAGATATATACAGGCTAGGGTTGCCACCGAGCTGGTATTTTACTGTCAGGCCTAATTATAAGTCTACAGAGGCAATAGCATAGCACGTATTTTTTCGTTAAAGTTAGCAATCCTAATACAGGATGTCAAGTAATTGCAATAAAGAATTGTCTCAAAAGGTGGCAGCTCTCTGCTGGCCGAAAATTGAATATATATACTTTATTATTTTAGAAACTTTCTTTGAAAATAAATAGGCAACTTATTTATCTATATTTACTTTTTTTTATTTTTTATCTATTAACAGTCTATTCATATATTAGCCATATGTTTAAGTGTATGAAAGGTTTATTATGAGCAGTTCATAAATGGGAATCACAAATCTTTTAAACACCAAGGCATTCTGAGAAAAGACAGGGAGCATATTGTAACCCTCCCACTGTTTTTTGTTCACCCCCACCATGACACGTGCTTTGGATATATATTGGTAACGCCACTCTAGTTTTACAGATAGAACGTTTGTTGGTCTCACTAAAATGTGTTTTTTTTTTAAACTTTTCATAGTTTCTTTGCGTGGCTGAATTTTTACTGTGTAAGAAGGAATAGGTGACTGTACAACACAACTGTAATGGCTGAGACTGCCTAGGTCTACTATTAGTAGAAAATGAAAACAACAAATATAATATTGGCTTCATTTGCTGGACTGCATTATACCAAAGTGCATTCTACATTCATAGCCAAAAAAGTTGTTAAATATCTCTATAATTAATGCTTCACTGATAACAAAATCGGCTTGCAGTGTCCTACTTATAAATACTTCAAATATGTTCTTGTTTATTAAAGAATAACATAATTATACATTGAAATTGATGTCATTTGTAGTAATACTTATATAATGAGTAATGTGCTCTCGTGTGTGTTGTCTAGCACCTATGTTTACTTTATTAACATTTCTTTTTACATATTTCCTTGTTGCCAAGCAACACTATGATGGTTCCCAGCTGCTGAGAAAAAACCCAGCTCTCTCAAATAAAGGAAATACGGAACTGCATAATAGTAACATGCACAGCTATAATGCCAGACTCGTGTTTTCTAAGATAAACAGATATAACATATCAAACAAACTAATACAACATCCTATAAATGCAATGTGTTATTTTACAGTGATACAGCAATGAGCCTTCAATGGAACAATTCTGTATGGTAAATATCACTCCCAGTACTTCATTGCCACAGGTGTTGTCTCTGGTGCCTCAGCTACCTCCATATACATTCCCCTAGATCAGTGATGGCAAACCTATCCCATGGGTGCCACCTGTGGCGCTTGGGAGTCTCTCAGGTAGCACTTAGCATCTGAGTGCATTGATACCATCTTCATCTATCATTTCCACTTTGAGATCTTTAACATGGTATCCTGCAGAACAATGGGCACTCAGGCTTAAAAACGTTGCCATCACTGCCCAGATCTATGGCAGCAATCTGCCAGAGGGAGAGATTCCCCCCTGTCATCTTACTACCTGGCTATCACCACATATGCCCAGGCTACTCTCTATGCTGTGCTTGCCCAACCATACCCTGATACTCAGTGAGATTTAGAGGTATAGATATAGAGATAGATGTCACTCTGTGAAATCAAAGGGTCTAGTCAGTAAAGAGAGCATTGCAGGGAACTGAGATGGGAATTTCAAACATCCCAATGTTCTTGACCCTGATCTTTGGCCCATCCAACATTTTTTATTATTTTTATTTATTCTTAATTTCAGGAAGACTTTGGCTATTTTTGCAATAGCCTAAGTCCTCCCGACATGAGTCTCTATTCTCTATCCTCCCTATAGAAGCCTATGGGAAGGATAGAGGCTACTAGCTCATTGATTCAAACTCTAGAGGAGTTTAGATTCTGAAATTTGTGCACACAAAAAATCGGCCACGATGGCCCTGCAACCCAGGACATGCCCCATCACCTACATTGCACATCCAGGACTTGCCACAAATACCTGGAACAGGATAACTTGGGAATGGAACCTATAACACAACTAATACAATTCATACTTACCCATGACTACTTCACATATGGACAGGACTTCTATCTCCAAAGAATTTGGACTGCAATGGGCACCACAATATGCCAACCTGTTCATGGCAAATTTGGAAAAAGACTGCATTCCAAACCTGCCTTGCCAAAACCCTAGTATATGTCCGTTACATAGATGATATTCTAATCATATGGACTGGAAGCAAAGAGGAACTTCTCAGATTTCATTAAGAATACAATGCATTCCATCCCAATAAAAATTGGACACTGAATTCCTCAAACTGTAGAATTCCAACAGGCTTTCTATACATCACAAAAAAACAAATACACCTGTTGGAGAGATTTCTGTCAACCTGGACACAGTATCCAGGATGTAAAGCTTTTGGTACTGATGGGATTTTTCACACCCAGAGGGAGAGACTAATATGGAAGATCAAATTAATATGCCAGTTTAAGGCCTTAGTAGAGACAGTGAATTAATCTCCAGATTTAATCTTACTAAATAATAATGTGGAGTGGAGGGATCAGAAATGCTCTGACTGACCAGATTTTAACTGGTGGATGGCTGATTTACCACTGACAACATTCTTCAATACCCTGTGTTTTTTTTTTTTTTTTTTTTTTTTTAGCTATGTGTTGTATTTAGGAATTTTGTTTTAGCCACATTAATGTCTGAGGAAGGGACCTAGAAACTTGGTCTAGAAAGCTTTCAATTAAACTCTCATCCAATAAACTGTAACATTTTAACTCTACTTGCTTCCCCATTTCCATGGCTAATACTACAATTCTTTTAACTATTACGTAAGAGTGTCTTCATGATTAGAAATAATAATAAACATTTAGGATCCAGTTTTAAAGTTTTTAACTTTAAAAACAACTTAGGCTGTACTCAGAACTTGAAGTGGTCTTCACTTTATGAGGTAAACTCGACTACTCCGTCAGCTCACATGAAAGATGTCATGCTTGCCACAGACAGGCGCTCTTAAGATTGATAAAGCATAAAATGGACCCTTTGATCTTTTAAATTTATTTTACCATTAGGATCCAGACTAATCAGTTGGGTACCCAAGTAAATTATACTTCCATAGAGTTAGAGGTAAAACAATGAAAAAAAAAATAAAAAGTTAGGAGCCAGCAGTGGGATTTTAATGGGCAGGCAGGGCTGCTTTTGCTCCTGGGGGTCTATTAAGAAGGCTTAGTGGAAAAATAGCTCCCACTGTGCCTGGAAGTTTGGAGTCTATTGAAATAAAGTGATCTCTGCATTTGAAATACGTGCAATCAGTAACTTCATTTATTTGTTACAAATTCCAAGGGCTGAATAGTGATTCTTTCTACTACACCACATAATCACACTTGAGTGTGAGGGGTTATTCACTAAAGCTGAGATGACTAGTAAGCTGCAGGTGCATTGCAAAAATTAGACATTAATAGTAAGAAAAATTATATTTTTAACTCAGCTATTAAAGAGTAAGTTCAACCTGTAGTGTCAACAATATGTTTATATAAGTGCTGCATCATTTTAATGTTTGCAAATAAAGTTTAATAGGAATATTGCTGTTGTGACAGAAGCAGTTCGAGCCTGTCTTCCTCCTCTTACATCACATCACCATAGCTGCCTAAAGCCACACAGCTCTACATTCCAAGCATGCGAAACAGCTGACTTCAACAAACAGTAATACTTAAAGGGACACTCCCACCAAACAAAATGAACAGTTTTTATTTTTTTATGTTGATTTCAGATATGTATTTTGATTTAGTTATGTGACTCTATTTAATAAAATGTAACTAAACAAGTTTGACTGGGCGCCGCCATTTTGTGAAATATAGTGTTTTTGGGTGCCACCCCTTAGTGACTTTACAGCACACATTTCTCACTTTGGGGCTGGGGACACAGAATGCAGTCTATAAGTCAAAATTCTGATCATAAACTTGCATTGCTTGGGAGGGAAATGTAACTTACATCACAAAGGGCAGAGCTATGATCCTGTTTGATCAGGTTAATCTCCTCTCTTTGTGTTGGAAGGCAGGGGGAAAAAAACGTTGTACACAGCCAGCTAGTCCTTCCCACTATGATTCACACGAGCCAGTAAGAGAGCAAGAGAGTATCTTATGACATCATCATGCAGGCTTTGGCCACAGTTGTAAAGTGAGACTGGCTGGAAGATTTTGGACGTTGCATTTTGGATGTTGCATCATGGGAAATATTCAAAATGCAGCCAGGAGATAAACACCTAATTTTATTTTTCCTTTTAAATGCAATTAATTAAATCATATGAAAACAAATAGTGCTTTCTCAGAGGGTAGCGAGAAAACTACCGCAAAAGAAACCAGCCTGCTTCCTGAGTACTCTCTGTCACTGATGTAACTGATTTTAGAGGCCTCAGTGAATTTATTTGCAGTGTAAAACTACAGGCGAACTATAACCTGTTTCAAAGTAAACATGAATGCATCTCTCATCCATTAAAATCATGTCAAACTTTCAAAACCTAAGCTGGGTCTAACTGTCCCCTTAATGCCTGATTTTTGCAGTTCACTTACAGTTGACTTAAATTGAAAAACCTGTAAAATAACATAAAATATTAAATTTGTTTGCCTCATAACAAGATGAGGAAAGTTTTTAATTTAATGAAAAAAAAAATTGTTTATCATTAATGAACCATTGTTTGTGAATCACTTAAGACTAGCTTTGCAAAATAACGCTCATTATTTAGATATTCTGACTTTTAATCAACATAGCAAGAAAATGTGCTTTATTATTCTGAAAGTCTAATTATCATTCTATGTATTAAAGGAGAATGAAAATTACTAGTCCAGTAAGCAATGACTCATTGTTGCTTTATTTGTTTTCCTTGGAATATGGCTTTGCAGTAAAGAGAATAGTCCATTAGTCGTTGTTGCGTGTCAGACAGAATTAATGAATATTAACAAAAGGTACATCTGACCTTATGCTGAATTCCATTTTCTAAGTAACCATTATCAAATTTATCAGAGAATAAAATCCATCATGTTCGGTGCCATTGCAGACTTTGATGTGAGTGTCATTATTTTTTGGCTCTAAACTAAGCTTTATTTTGTATCTGGGTAATATTTCTATAAATAACCTGTAAAAAAGAAAAAGTGCTAAAAATGATAAATGATACTAACCCCAAAATGAATAGTGACTTTCCCTAATCACTACAAAACAAACAAGCCGAACAGAATCAAATAGGGTGAGCAAAAAAAAAAAAAGTTTAATGAACACTACCAATAGTGTATACATAAGAAAAACTTAGATTTAGGAAAATTCTTCATCAATCTTCATATACTTTCATAAGTACTTGGTATACTTTCATAAGCATGTAATAAAAAACATAAACACATACTATAGTGCAATCTGTATACTCAAAAATATGCACAACACTCTCTCAGAAAAGCCCTTACAAAAACATAATATGCTCCTTTAAGTAGGCATAGGGAAGCAATGTGGATCCGCAATAATATTTTATAACAACATGAAGGAAAATTGAAAATGCTTACAAGAGTTTTTCGTTTTGGGACTCTCTAATTGTGCCTTGGGCTGAGAGTCTTTGGGAGATTAAACTAACCTTTACAAAAAGTCAGGGGGTGGTTCAATTTCTGGATCTAAATATTTATGTAAAAGAATGGCAGATCACTAGTACTAATTTTAAGAAGGTGATCTAAACAGCTTTATTGATATCTTGAGATGCCATTTTGGTCCTTGGATTAATAATGTGCCACATAGCAAATTTTGTAGAATTAAGAGGAACTGCACATAAGAAGAGGTTAATAAAAAGCATGTCCAAAACAAAACAAAACTTAAAGCATGTCCTAAACAAAACAAAACATAAAGCATGTCCTAAACAAAACAAAACATAAAGCATGTCCTAAATAAAACAAAACATAAAGCATGTGCTAAACAAAACATAAAGCATGTCCTAAAAATGTAAAAAGATTTCCTGGAGAAGGGAAATAAAGGATCAGGACTGGGTCTGATACCTACTATTGTTAGAAGTACTAGAATGTAAAAGCCCATTGGTAGGGGAATTTTTTTTAAGAGTGAATTATTCTGTTGATAATATGTTTGGTCTGTTAAGAATTTATTTTGTTAATAAGAGTTCTATTTTCTAGTTTTGATGGTTTTTGGCAACATAGTGTCAAGCTCCTTAAAGGGACAGTCTAGTCCCCAAACTCAATTTGGTGTAAGTTGAAGACTACTGCTTGTATAGAGCATAGGCTTTTTTCCCCCAGCGTGATCTGATGCAGGCATTCTGAATTAATCACATTTTTAACATTTTACTCAAGCCCTCCCCCAGTGATCACTCTGGACATATATTACAGGCATATACAGTTTTGTTGCATTTGGCCACTTCCTTTGCTGATGGAATACAATGCATTGTGTCTAATCTAAGTGACCCTTTTCTTGTACACAGTAGGATCTCTTAACAGTGCAACACATTGTCTGATGGTATTATTAGAGAGACAGGAAATGTCATTAATTTTAATGAAATTATTCTCATTGGTTCCTGCAGCAAAAAAAAAAGCAAAAAAAAGAAATTGACTTCTACTCAGTAAATTGTGGGCAGTCCTGGTTTCTTTAACAATTTCATCTAGCTATAAGTATTTAAAATTTCATGCAATGCAAAATGTAAAACCTGCATTTTAAACTACTTTTAAAGCACAGGAATATGCATTAACATTTGGAGGAAGCATGTTGGGCACCAGACAGTCCCTTTAAAAGAGGTGTCTTCTGAATAGAGCGATAATTTATTAATAACTTCTGATTTGGACCTGTTCTTTTTTATGTTTCTTCAGAAAAAGATGCATTAAATGAATGGAGCAATTATCCAGAGTGGTAGTCCATTCTAATCATCCAATCCTGAATATAGAATACAAAATTGTACCCAGAGACCTGATGATTAATAAAATCCCTTATTAGCCATCTGGGTACAGTTTTGGATTCTATGTGTTTCTCCAGTAAAAAGACATCAAGACATTATTTAGGATCTAAGATAAGTATTTTTTCAAGGTCATGAAAAAGATTAGACATATATTCTGACAATGGTGGGTCAATAGTAGGTGTATCACATTTAACACTATCAGGAATCAGCTCTACTTAAAGTAGAAAACGAGGTCCATGCCATGGATCGGGCCTCTATGTTTATGCCCTAACAACCTAATTCTCATACTATGGAATTCAATTTTAGATTCTCTACCCAATATATGACCAAAGCCACTAAGATTAAAAAGATATTGGGGGAATACTGGAATATTCTCAAGACTGATCACCACATGTTATATTCAGAAAAGCCCCAACCTGAAAAACGTAATTGCCCCCAGCCGCCTGAAAGACATCAAAGTTCCCTACAGTACTTGGTTATGTCCTAAGCCCAAGGGCATTTTTAGATGTGGCAGTTGTAAAGCCTGCACCTACACAGTTCTCAAAAACAATTTACTTCCTTTATTACAAAAGAAATATTTTCAGTACAATCATTTATTAAATGAAATACTTAATACTACTTTTGTCATATACCGAAACTTTGGGTAAAAAAATATCTGAGACCTTAAATGTAAATTTATCCTAAGCCTATAAACAGTTTATATCTTCTCCAACAACACAAAATAAATATATATAAATATATATATCCAGTATGACCAAATGAACAATCTTTTGGATACATTTCTTTTGGAAAAAGCTCATACACAAGTTAACTATAATAAACAGAAATTTTAAAGATGAGAAAACAAACCAACTTGAAAGTTAGCTGGACTAGCACACCCAGACATAACACTCCTACCATATAGCTA
This sequence comes from Pelodytes ibericus, assembly GCA_036172795.1. Lineage (NCBI taxonomy): Eukaryota > Metazoa > Chordata > Amphibia > Anura > Pelodytidae > Pelodytes > Pelodytes ibericus. Next base: position 216,691,066 of record CM069857.1, on the reverse strand, counting down.
TCAGAAAGAAATGGTCACCAAGCAAAATCTGATTGTCCTTCACCTCATATTATCAATATCCTTATAGGGCTGATCCAGGTGATAATCAGGAAGGGGTTATATTACTGCAGACAGCCGGTCACCTAGATTGGGCAACTCACATATGGAATATTAAATTCCCAAATTACTGAACAAGAAATCTCATGGACCATTAAACCTCTGAAGAGTGGGAAAACACTTGAACCTGATGGTTATTCAGCAGAGCCCTATGCCCACATATTCTTCCTAGCGGGACTTTGTAATGACTCCCTTCCTGGCAACACTGACCGTAAAAACCTTAACAGAATCCAGAACTTTCCTAATACTGAAACCAAACAAAGACCACTCCCTTTTGATGTTATATTGACCAATTACATTACAATACCAGGATGCAAATATTTATCCTGATTTTAGCTAGCTACCTCCTTCAAACCTTCATGCCACAAACCCTTGAAAAATTATCATAACATATTATTAAGTCTTGATGCAGAAAATGCTTTAGACCTAGTCTCCTTGATCTGCACATTAAAATTTCAATATTTTAGTTAACCATTTCTCCAATTATTCAGGAAGTTATATGATTGTACGGTCATTAGGTTGTCAATGGTATGGACTCAGTTTCGGTCTCCACGTATTGAGAGGTTAGACAGGGTTGTCCCCTGTCACCACTACTTTTTGACATCGCTCTCGACCCAATTATAAGAGCAATTCACTCTCCACACTATAGTGGAATTTGTGTAGGAACTAGAGACATAGGTGTGACTTCCTTTGCGTATTCATTTCTAAACCAATTGTCACAATCTCTTGGCTTTTAAAAAATATTGAGAAATGGGGACTCATCACTAGATACAAAATAAATACACAAAAATCACAGGCCTTATATCTACACCCTATTCTGCGCCCTGTCCATGTTCGAACATATGTGTTTTTATGGGTTAGGAAATCTATAGATTACCTCGGAGTTAAAATTGTCAAAAATTCTTAACAAGCTCTATAATCTCAATATTTCTATGGTAATACAGAACATTATCAAAGAACTAAAAACATGGGAAAACATCCATTTATCTTTTTCAGACAGAGTGACACTAATATGTATCACATATGACATATTCTATTGAATAGAATTATTATAATCTGAGATTTACTTTTACCTATAGTGAAAGGGAAATTCATTTTCTGAATTTGAAGATTCAGAAGCTGAATGATTACAAACATCTACAGGAAGGAAACTTCCAAAAATACCTTTTCTTGCCACCATCCGATGAATTTGATTGAAGGGATTCCTGTCGGGCTACGCAGGAACTGTTCTACAGATTCCCTGTTTTTGAGACAGGCAGTTGACCTGCATACTATAAGTGGGGTTATTCCAGGACAAAGAAGCAAAAACATCAGGGAAGGTCAGATATATCACTGAATGCAATGAGTAGTGGCAAGGTCTAAGAGGAGATCTAGCCAAACATTATGGACGATCCATCATTTGCATAGCTGCATAGAAAGCCCCCAATGTAAAATATCTTTTAATGAACAGCCATTATGAAAAAAGTGGAGCTATGGTTGATTGGCTATACTAGAGAGAGTACCGGGGGGAATTGTTATCCATGTGCTATGTTGAAGACAAGTAATAAAAAGCTCCTTCAGTAATGATCAGAGGGGTGAGTTGAAAGTAAAAGGCCGCATCACTTGCCTGTCAAAGTGGGCAGTGTTTGCCCTGTAGTGCCCATTTAACAAGTTTTATGTGGGCATGACCACAAAGTTCCTGAAGACTAACATGCTGGAGCACAGGGGTGCCGTGTTTAATAAGAACATCTAAGGTCCAACAGCCAGAGACATTCTTGAGAACCATAGATCTTCAATGCCTTGACTGAAAGTCTGGGGAATTAATAAAATGAGAAAAAACCCAAGGGGTGGTTATATGCTCAACCATGTATTTTAATTGGAAAGCCACTGGATATATGAGCCCCAGGCAATGAATGAAACACTTAACCTGGGTTGTTTTTTGTAAACACTTTTGTAAATATCCAAGTTGTTTTATGCTAAGAAATTACAGGGTATACCACCATAATGTAGTGTATAGATGCACATTTCTATGAATTATGGAGTATGTCAGGATGTACAGATTTGTGGGTAGGTGGTCTTTAGTGTCTATAGGGTAATTATAGGATATGTCTAATTATAGTGTATGTATAACACTATCTTTGGAAATTATTTAAGTTTTTGGTAGGTTAGCTGAAGAAGATGATCAGTAGACATTTCATTTTTTTTTTATTTAATGTTTTTTAATGTATGCTTTTTTACTGGTATTTTCTAACTTTGCATACATTTAAATAAATTTGAGTATTTTGAAATAAACATTTGGCCACTATAATTTCTTGAGTGCTATTTAAAGGAGTGATGTATTTTTTTTTAACGATACATTTTCTAAAATTGTTATATTTTTTTCAAGTTCAAACCCTTCTTAAATCGACTGATGAAAATTTGTTGAATTCCTCCTTCTGCAAATTCCTTTAGTGTCTTACGAAATTTCGAATTGGTATCAGTAAGTTACAACACACCTGACGGCACAGGGAACTGTGGGTGCATTACCCAATTTATCATCATATTAGCTGGCTACCACATGCAGAAAATGTATATTAAATAGAACTTGACTAACAATTTTTTCCAGTTATTTAGAAATATTTATCAACACTGCATTTGATGGTGTCAATATCATCCAGATTTTTCTGTGCAGCAGACATAGTTTATAGTTACAATTAACAATTCACATGGAAGCGTTCTGTTCAAATAAGATTAATCATTATGCCATGGTGTTCAATGCGTTAATTACACATTTCTTTTCTTTAGGAGTTCATTTTGATTGCGCAATGTTGGGCTTTATAAATAAATGATCACTTTCAGTCCATGTAACATCTTGTTGTTCTGCATGTTTTTTGTGTGTGTTTAAAATCAGTGGAAGTATGACATCTACTGGCTGCTGTGATGTTGTACCAGGATCAAACATAGGCGCCCTAATTAAGAATAGAAAATTGTGCCCCTTCGTTGCATGAGAGGCATCGGTCTAGTTATGTAGCTGTCACTGCGGGTGCCCCTGAATTGTGTGCACATGTTGCTAGTGCCTTAGTTGCTTTACCTAAGAACTGAAAAATTAAGATCTACAAATCCAAACACAAAATATTTAGAATGGTGGTGTAAAAATGATATGCCTTGATTAAACATGCACAGAGGGGGCAAACATACCAGAGGACTGGTAAAGCATTTTAGACTCCACAGGATCCTTACTCATAGGCTCACTACTATACTCTGGATTTATAGTAAAAACCATGTTTATGTAACAAAGACCTACATGTTTTTTTTTTTCTCAATGTGCACAGTACAAATACTGTTTAGATAAAAAGTTGCCTCTATTTATGCAGTTCTTTAATGCCAACCATGTAGCCTATGACTTTATTGTGGGTTTTTAGATTGTGATATTGGATCATTTCTCTAATTTTTCAGATGATCTACTACTTTATGATCAAACTCTACTTTTTTATCTTCATTTTTCAATGACCTCTGACCTTAATGGAAACACCAAAAGTCAGAAGGTACCAGGCTCCAAATAAAATATTAAGACATGTTTGAACAAACACACATCAAAACGACAGACACAGCAGTTTGTTTAATAGCAAGTTTAATAATAATAATAATGCCACCTGCACAGTGACAAAATTTGTAATGTATTTTCAGTGTCAACTGCAAATGACATCACCTGTGGCAAGATATGCAAATGAACTAATTTTCAATGGGACATATTTAAAACACGTATTTCTCTTATTTTATGTATTTTCATTCAATTTTACTAACAACATATATAGATCATTTTCTATTATATTCTATTCTCTATATTCCCAGGACAAGCAATGTTTAGGTTGAGTCCCTTTAAAGAACCACTGTCAGAGTATAATGGATGTATTATTAAATAAATATTTTATTTTAAATGTATTTGTCATGTGTATATTGTATTTATATTAATATAATTAATTATGCATGTTGTACATTTGAAGCATTTGGACCTGCTGTAAGTACAGCCATTGCTCACCTAGACTTTGTTTGGCTCTCACTCTACCTGAGCTGCCTATCTCTCTCTCTCTTTAAAATTTGGTTTACAAATTATACTCTCTGGGTAATACATTCCAGTCTAAATTTTTTAGCAATCCCTGTGCAAGTAAAAGATACTCATTCATTGCTAGACTTTTGAATAGTGAGTGCATTCTATTGAATGAACACTAGATGGTGTAAAATAGCAAATAATAATATACTTAAAGAACTATTCAATTAAAGAAAATGTTACTTTCTTTTATACAGTCAAAAGTTATTTTTACAATGTTACCACTGAAAAAGTGAAATGTATGAAACATAAAATGTGTTGGCTGATAACAACCATCCAGCCCATCTATGTATTCAGCATGCACTGTAGGAGGTACATGCTGCTTTTCCCAAACCACCTTTTATAATTGATCAAAATAATTTGAATTATTTATGTATGGGGGAGACACTATTTAGGATGCTGATGAGTGACATACAGGTTACCCTTTCACCAACGAGGGTACCAAGACAAAGCAACAAAGAAGAAATAGTAGTAATTCAAAGGCAGGTAAGTATACATGAATTTATTTAGATCCAATTTAAATGCTATTTTTCTGAACATTTCCAGAGTGATGCACAACACAAAGAATTAGACAATCAATAATAACAAAAATACTCAGCAGTTGTTGGATGTAGGGCTTATAATTGGCCAAAAAGAGCAGCCAATTGTTGGCCAGAAAAAAGTCACAGTGGTTGCAGTGGTGGGAGGAAAAAACTTTATAACACGCAAAAAACAATGCATGAAAAATATACGAGACTCCGAAATGTATATCCAAAAAATCACTACAATTGTCTCAGAGATACATGAGAAAATAAATGTCAGTATGCAAAATATACAAAATGGTGTAATCCTGCAAAAAGGAAAAAAAAGAAAAAAAGCATAAATCAAAATAAATTCATGTAATTATAGCCGCCTTTAAAGAACTACTATTGTTTAATTGTTTTTTAACACAGCTGGGAGATTTTCACTCACTTCTGCAGTGAGGGTATTACAATGCATAGAATGGCAGCTAAGTTTCATTAAAGGGACCAATCTTAACATTGCTTATATTGTTAATGTAGAGAATAAAAAATAATGAAAAATGATCTGTACGTTGTGTTAGCAGAATTGCAAGTAAATGCATAAAACAAGAGAAAATGTGTTTTAAATGTGTCTGTGGAGTCTCCTGGATATGACATCATCGGTGGCTTGATATGCAAAGTGCACATTTCCTATTGAAAATGAGTTTATTTGCGGGAAACACCATAGACTTGTTTAAAACACATTTTGCATTTTCCTGCAAGTTTGCTTACAAAATACATAGATCATTTTTAATTTTTTTATTCTCTACATTCACAGTACAAGCAATATTTATAATATTATAATAATTAGAATATTTGCCTCTATAACATTAGCAAAAGTTGTTTTTCAAGTTTAGGTGTCCGTTAACTAAATGTAATCATTTAAATATGAAAATTTAAGGAACTCTGTCAACCTAAACATTGATATCTACATTGTGTTTACAAAATCACAAGCATAAAAGCAAATTGCATAAAATAAGATATATATATGTTTTAAATGTTTGTGTGTGTGTATGTGTGTGTGTATGTGTGTTGCCTCCTGCTTATGACATCACCTTAAGGCTTGATATGTAAATTACATTTCCCATTGTGAAGGGCTGGTACAGGTGGAACGGTACTAGAAGTTGTAGATGAATAAATAAAATAAATTAAGGCATGGCCCTATTATACATTTCAGAGGTGAGTCATTTGGAACAGACTTCAAATTCCACTTGCGCTCATGCCCCACCTAGTTTCACCATGAAGACAGCTCCCAAGAAGCACTTACAATAGATGCAAGTTACAATAGTGATCAATTTCTTTTGAGCCAATTTCACAAGTTAAATAAAAAAAACAATGAGGACATATATAAGGCTCATATCAAACCCAATTTTACTAACCACATATTTAAGGATCTACCCAATATAGCTGGTCTGGCCTGTATGGATTCGGATAGGGCAAGTTAGCCGAGTTTGAAATAAAATGTTCTATATTATAATAGTATATTTACGTAATATAAGCATTTTACATTTTTATAAAATATAATTTTATTGTATTTAATGTTCATTTCTTTATTTTAATGTATTTAATTAATCTAAGTAAATTATTTTTATTTTATTATACTTCGGCTATAGTCAAAAGTACTCCCATTGATTCTACGGGAGGAGTTACACTATATTTGTAATGGCCAATGTCCTTCCGAAATGGCCCCAAAATAAGCCGAAGAGGTGTCTATTGGGAGGATCGAGATGATCACTTTGTGCCGCTGTCGGGACATATCGGTGGGGGATCACCTATGATGTCTGAATTGCGGACATATTTGGAGGCATATTGGAATTGCCTCATTAGCTGGAAATTTTGGTGCCACCGTTGTGATCTGAATATGTTCGGACTTTGGAGGGAGCATTTTGGAGCCAAAAGTCGGCTTAAAATTCAACCCTAAAGTCTATGTTTTAGTGTCCAGATAATCTAATTTTGAAAGATTGCTGGATTCACTTATCCCTGGTAGTCCCAGATTTCTTATGTGTCTCAGCTATTAAGTAAATGCACAATCCTAACTATGGAGACCACATGAAAAACAGTGCATAATACATAATATTGCTCTTTCTCCTTTTCCTTTTGCAGAGCTGGTCTAGATGCTGGACCATGCTGCCCACGGTCAAAAATGATCATCCAGTCAGTGCAGGGGCATACTGCTCGCATCTAACTGAGGTCAGGACGGGTCCCTTATTTTCACATGCCACAATCAGAAGCATATCTCCCAACATTTCAAAAGAGGGACACTTGTTTTAGGTGGAGTCACTGAGGTTAAGTTTATGCGTGGAGTAAAAACGGGAATATTTAGGTGACTTTAAAATTGATCGCCGTTAATGTAATTGGTCGAAATTACTTATAATAAATAAACAATTTAATTTACAAAGCGAATATACAAACACTTGTACTGCAGTTTTAACATGCTTTATTGGAAGTTTTATTGCTGTTAAGCTCTATTTAACACTCAAACACACTGACCATTGTGATCTCCAAGGATGTATGGACACCTCAAGAGAGACTGAGGGATTTCATGAGGAGGTGGAACCCCACTGGTACTTTTGCTTCCAACCAATTAAAACTCTATGGGATCAATCAAAAATAACTATATTTTTTTAATCTAAAATAAAGGCAATTCTAATCAGAGGACTTCCATAAGTGTCTCTTTCATTACATCTCTCTTTGTGTGCCACTCTCTCTCTCTCTCTTAGGCAGTGTTTTCTCTATCCCCCTTGCTCTATGACCCATAGGCTAGCTGAGCGTCATAGGTATGTTATTGTAAGGACAGTATCATCAGTAAGTAAATATGTAGGACAGGTCCACTTTAATTTAATTCATATGTATACTTTGTGACTATTGAATTCATAAATGTTCATTCAGATACAGTTTATTTAAAATGTATTTGTTGAGGGTCAGAAGCATATGTTTTTCATATTTCTTACACCTAAAGGAAGTTGGCAAAACTATAAATAATAATGAAATGGTTGTATATTAGAGTTCTTTCTTCCTAGCATCTCTGTCTGTGGATGTGGTCTGCCCTAGCCGTGGTTTATGGAGGTCAGTGAACAAATGGCTGGCAGACCAATAAGAAACCACTTCCACAGCAATAAGGAGGACATCATTATTCTACTGTTTGTTTTCTCTTTGACCTAGTACTTAACCAGATATGTTTTCTAAACATGGAAGCATAGTGGTTTATGTATAAACACGTCACACGGGCATATTGTGCAAAATGCTGCTACAATTGGAGTGTGTGCCAATTTATAAAGCAGACTCCCGACATATTTCGGAAGTGTGTGCTGCCTCTGCTAAATATGTCGATTTTGGTTGTGCTGGTGCAGTCTATGTATAAAAAAATTAGCTGCTGTAAACTGCCTAATTTGTGTCAGGGAGAGGTTCCTCTCCCAGACTGCAAAGTGCCAGGATGTATAAAAAGGCACAATATCTGTTATACATAAATGGCAATTGCACCTTTTTATAAAACTCCTAACTCTTTACAGTGTGGGAGTTTTTATACATAACCCCAAATATGAATTTAAAATGTTACATTATGTCCTCTCTTTATGCACACAGGCACCATGTTTTGAATGGCTAAAGGATCTACTCAAAATGGGGCACACTTCAGGAACCAAATTTTGAGCTACCCAATATACCCCAAATAGATCTGCAATTTGGATATCCTAACCAATTCCATAACGAGAGATGCCAAAACCAAAAGGACCTGAAATATGCCAGGACTGAAAAGTATCTCTATTATTCTCATAGACTTCTATGGGAATTATAGAGACTGTGTCACTCACCTGATCCCCTCACACCGCTTGTCACCTCCTTCCTCACGCCGTCATAGCTCTCATGTTGTTACGGCAGCCATGTTTTTCGAGTCAGGAAGTCACTAGTGACTTCTGGAGATGTTTTTCATCTACAGTGGCCATGTTTTTGGAGTCTGTTTGCTCTATACAGACTTCAAATAGATGCCTTCATTTTTGTTTGTTTTTCGGTTTTACTTTCTTTCTATCACTTGGGATCCTCTTCTATTGTAATATATATATGCATATATATTTTAGTGTTCTGTATTCTTTTTGTTTTTTCCTGTTCCTCCCTCCTGACACACCCATCTCCTTCTCCATTGGTATATGCTTATTACTTCCTATATTTATTCACCTGTTTTCTAGTTGCCTGTGCAAAGAGTTCTCTCTATTTTTGGGCTATTGTTATATTTCGTCTGACTTCATATATTGACCCTTGGCTTGTTTTTTTACTCTGTTTTTGATCTCCGCCTGCATCGACCCCGGATAGTACCTTGACTTCGTTTGATCTCTGCCTGCCTCGAATCCACAGCCTGTTTTTGACTTTGCTTGACTTCTGCCTGCCTCGACCCCCTGGCTTGTTCCTCGACTCCGCTTGTTCTCAGCCTATTTATATCATCAACCTGTTCCAGTCTGTCTTGTCTCCTGTGCTGCTTAGAGTACTCCAGCAACCCATTTCTGGTTACCTCTAGGTTGTACTTGTGCCGCACAAGCCCCTGGCAAAACATTACCCTGGGCTCAACCTTCGGGTACATATTTGTCAGGGTGAACACCACAAAGTACTTCCCAAGAGGTGATCTTGCAACAAGGGTTCCTCCTCCTGGGTGTCACTGGTACACCGTAACAGACTGGTTTTGGGAATTCGGCTTTATAAAAATAACCAAAGTCCTCCGGAAATGAAAAAATAAATACATGAATACAAATCAATACAAATCGATAAATAACATATAAAAAATAGAGAAAAAAAAGAAACAGCCCTGGTGTGGGTTATAAAATAATCATGTGGGGCCAGGCAGTGCTGCATCTTGCCCTAGGCCAACAAGGCCCAGGACTAGGGCAGCACAATTTCAGGGGGGCAGCAAAAAAAGCAACCCTCGCACTGTGTGCTGCCTGCCCCTCACCCCATTTATATGTTTTATTTTCTGCATGTAGTGGAGCACTGGCTGGAGTGAAAATAGTTTGTGCCAGCGTCCCCTCGTGCCACACAGCTGAATCATCTGTGCGTTTCTTGTTATGTGACATCCCAGCTCTCAGTGAAAAAAGGTAGAATCGGTTGGGTGCTGCTGATCTGGAGCAAGTCCTGAGTGCAAATTGGGTGCTGGGGTAAGTCCTGAGTGCAAATCTTGTGCTGGGACAAGTCCTGAGCTGAGATGTAGCTAATATCCGGCAGGAGAACCTAGGTGCCAGTGTTCTGTCTCCACAGACACTGTTGAAAACGTCCTCCTCCCTGCAAATATAGGTAATTAAGCAGGGAGGGGGACTGCTCATCATAATGTTTTTTTTGGGGGGAGCGAGGTTAAAAAAATATATGTATGTGTGGAAGTGTGTTTGTCAGTCTGTGTGTCAATGTGTATGTCAGTGTGTGTGAATGTGTATAAGTGTGTGTGTGTTAATGTGTATAAGTGTGTATGTGTCAGTGTGTGTGTCAATGTGTATAAGTATGTGTGTGTCAATGTGTATAAGTGTGTGTGTGTATGTGTCAGTGTGTATAAGTATGTGTGTGTACATGAGTGTCTGTGTAAGGGTATCGTGTGTGTAAGGGTGGCTGTGTGTGTGACAGTGTGTATAAGGATGTCTGTGTAATTGTATGTATGTGTGTAATTGTGGCTAAGTGTGTAACTGTGTGTGAGACAGTGTGTAAGGGTGTCTGTGTACATGTATGTGTGTAACTGTGTGTGTAAGTGTGACTGTATGTATTTATGTGTGACTGTGTGTAAGTGTGCACTTGCTCAGGGCCACTGGTTAACTGGGGCCCCCGCTGGCCACAACATGGTCCCACTGCCCATGTCACTGTGTCACATGGAGGGCAGAAGTCTTCATCAAGCCGGAGTCTAGTTCCCCACTTCCTGCACTCAGCGTGCTTAGAGGGAAGACTGTGCTGATGAGATGGCCGGGGACACAAGAGAGGAGCAGCAAGGTGAGTACTGGGGAAGGGTGGAGAGGAGATAATGCTTTTATTGCGTAAACTAACTGTGGAATATTAATGGACAACTAACAGTGGCATATTAATGGGCAATCTGGCTGTTGCAAATTAATGGACAAACTGTGACATATTTTAATGGGCAAACAAACAGTGGCATATTTTAATGGGCAAACTGTCGCATTTCTAATGGACAAACTGGCATTTTAGTGGGCAAACTGTGGAATTTTTTATGGGCAAACCGGCTGTTGCACATGTTAATGGAAATCTGACAGTGGCATGTTAATTGGTACCTGACTGTGACTCATTTTAATTGTCAAAGTGATGCTGTGGGATCTTCTATGGGGCAAAATAACATGTACTATGGGGCAAAGTGGTACTGTGGCATGTGCTAGAGACCCTAGGTACACCTCTGCAAATGGGCTGCCCTCAGAGCCGGCTCTGCAGACTGGTGTCTTGTTTCCCCTTGAACCTCAGTCAGCTCTTTCTGTGAGATGAACATTACATTAACATTTATTTATATAGCGCCAACAATTTACGTAGCGCTATATAAATAAATGGGTATGGGGGACAGGGCCGGCGCTACCGTAAGGCAGCACAGGCGGCTGCCTTAGGGCGCACCAATGGGGGGGCGGGAAAATCGCCCGCTCCCCCAGACCCCAGTACTTACCTCCATGCTGCTGTTCAGGTCCGTGGCTGAGAGGGAAGCGCTGTGCGCTCCCCTCAGGTCGTGCGCATTCAATAAAGTGTGTTGAAACTTTTTTTTTCAACACACTTTATTGAATGCGCACGGCCTGAGGGGAGCTCACAACGCTTCCCTCTCAGCCACGGACATGAACAGCAGCATGGAGGTAAGTACTGGGGTCTGGGTAAGGGGGGAGGAGGGAGGTTTAACGAGCAATTCCTGGGCATCTGAATGGCATAATATTCTTGGGCTCTGACTGGCTTAATATTCCTGGGCATCTGACTGGCATAATATTCCTGGGCATCTGACTGGCATAATATTACTGGGCTCTGACTGGCATAATATTCCTGGGCATCTGACTGGCATAATATTCCTGGGCATCTGACTGGCATAATATTCTTGGGCTCTGACTGGCTTAATATTCCTGGGCATCTGACTGGCATAATATTCCTGGGCATCTGACTGGCATAATATTACTGGGCTCTGACTGGCATAATATTCCTGGGCATCTGACTGGCATAATATTCCTGGGCATCTGACTGGCACAATATTACTGGGCTCTGACTGGCATAATATTCCTGGGCATCTGACTGGCATAATATTCCTGGGCATCTGACTGGCACACTATTCCTGGGCATCTGACTGGCACAATATTCCTGGGCATCTGAATAGCATAATATTCCTGGGCATCTGACTGGCATAATATTACTGCGCTCTGACTGGCATAATATTCCTGGGCATCTGACTGGCATAATATTCTTGGGCTCTGACTGGCTTAATATTCCTGGGCATCTGACTGGCATAATATTCCTGGGCATCTGACTGGCATAATATTACTGGGCTCTGACTGGCATAATATTCCTGGGCATCTGACTGGCATAATATTCCTGGGCATCTGACTGGCACAATATTACTGGGCTCTGACTGGCATAATATTCCTGGGCATCTGACTGGCATAATATTCCTGGGCATCTGACTGGCACACTATTCCTGGGCATCTGACTGGCATAATATTCCTGGGCATCTGACTGGCATAATATTCCTGGGCATCTGACTGGCTTAATATTCCTGGGCATCTGACTGGCATAATATTCCTGGGCATCTGAATGGCATAATATTCCTGGGCTCTGAATGGCATAATTTTACTGGGCTCTGACTGGGCTTAATGTTCCTGGGCATCTGACTGGCATAATATTACTGGGCTCTGACTGGCATAATATTCCCATTGAAATACTGGTAAGTTTGTTGATTTAACTTTACTTCATTTTAAATATTGTATTTGTTCCCATTTTGTTTCTTCACTTCAAAATAAGATATATGCAGTGTGCATAGGAATTTGTTCATAGTCTTTGTTTTTACTATAGTCCGGCCCTCCAACGGTCTGAGGGACAGTGAACTGGCCCCCTGTTTAAAAAGTTTGAGGGCCCCTGGGCTAAATACTGGCATATTGAGTGGCAAAATAGTGTGTCTCGGGTTATGTGTGAATTGGTGTAACTGTGTGTGTGTAAGTGGTAAGGGTATCTGAGTGTGTGACTGCAAGGGTGTCTTTGTGTTTAAGGGTTTCAATGTGTGACACATTTAGAGCATGCGAGTTGAATATTTAGATGTATTTATTTTCTACACTATACATTATTCATATATATATATATATATATATATATATATATATATATATATATATATATATAATGTAAGGAGGCTTAATGGTGTGGGAGGGGTGGCGGATCAGAGCAGGGGGGCACCAAAATGCACCTTCGCCTGTGTAGACGAAAATCCTTGCACCGGCCCTGATGGGGGATAGAGACACGTGAGTGACTGACATGGTGAGCATGGTGGAATATTATTTATTGCTTATTGTGTACTTATTTTCCAATGATGCTCGGCCAGACTAATGGAAGACTTTGGCTGGTTGGGCATCATGGGAATGGTAGTTAAAATACATTCAACTAGCCAGCAAAAAGTCTTCCATGTTGCTGGCTGAGCATCATAGAAATAAATAAAACCACTACACGGTGTTATGGCCAAATAAATATCTTTATTTAAAATAAAAGTTTGTGTTCGTCCTTTACATCGAAATAAAGTTTGTGCTCTCCCTCCACCTCTCCCCAATAATGAAATGGGCATGTCTGGAACAGACATCTCTAAAGGGGAGGAGTTCATAATATAGCCACACCCACCCGGGGGCCCAAAAAAAAAACCTGCACCCAGGCACCCATGACCCGAGGATCGGCCCTGGTGATAAACAATTTTTTCATTTATGAGCCCAGCAGAAGTCTGCCGGTCCTGGATGGTTTAACCCCTCAGTGACATGAATTTTTGATTGTGACTTTCCCTTGGTGACATGGCCTGTTTTAAATTTTCTATGGTGTTTGAATTTTAATTTTCTTTTTTCTAATTTACTGTACTCATACAAATTATAAATTGGTTTTATCGCCACAAGAAGGGCTTTCTTTAGATAGCATTTTTTTTTATCATATCATATAATTTACTACAAAAATATAAAATATGATGACTTTTTTTTCCTTGAAAAACCTTTTACACAATTACAAATAGATATATAGTTTCTAAATTTTCTCATGAGTTTAGAAATATGCCATGTTTACTTGTTTTTCTGTTGATTTTTGCAAGTTATAGAGTAATAACTGAAAGTAGCATTTTTTGTTTCCTAACCATTTTCTCCTCCAGTGATCTTTTTACCCCAATCCTAACCCTAAATTTAACCCTAACTCTATTCTAACCCTTATGCTAAAGGATCGATCCATATTGTGTAGACCCTACAGTTAGCAAAACAATAACAATGGATAGTGTGTCTTTGACTGTGGAAAAAAAGACTTCCTGTAGAACACATTCTTACATAATGGTAATAAATTTGCAATATGATATTGATCCATAATGATGCTGGAGTAAAATGATTTTATTTTCATCTGTACCTTTCAAGCAGGACATTTTATGACATATGGGAAGCTTGATTATGTGATCACAGCTCAATAAGCTTAAAATGATCTGTAATTATCATGTAATTAAGCTATGATCATCATTATAAATAACTAATTACAGAGCAAGGTATGCCTTTATAAGTATTGCTCTTACAAACTGACCTCCCAATCCCTAAACTTGAAGTTCCTTGATTTGTATCTGTATCTACCCTCCTAGAATTTTAGGGCCTTCTTTTACTCTGTGAGCTACAGAATCAGGTGACCCCCATGACCTTCCAATGACCCTGATGCATATGCTTGCATTGCTCTGGGTCTCATTAGCATTAAAGATGATCCTGGCCGACATTTCTACATACTCCAATTTCATCTTACCTGCATATCTTTTCATAATATTCACCACCTGCATAACTGCAGTATGATAAGTCACGCACTAGTCTGGAATAACTTTCCAGCCATAGTCCCATGTTGGCTAGAGATTGAGAGAATGGACTTTGGGCATATGGACCCACATAATCTCTTCTGGAGTAAATAATTGCTATCCAAAAAACTTTTTCTAAAACACCCAACAATCACTGATCTCTGAGTTACAATTGCAAAGTTGAGAAAGTCCCTCTTAGGAGATCATAATCAAATCCCTTTGGATACCCCAGTCGCGGACCCAATAATGGATACCTTCATTATTAAGAAGGTATCAATAGAAGAAACCGAAAAACTAGAGAAGACCACTCAATTCACTTTGTGTCTCTACAATTCCGTTTGTGTGCACACTGATTAACGTCTTCAAGATAATAGGAGCTGGAGTGTCACATCCAGACCAAGCCTTTAGTCACTAAATTCTGAGAAGATGGCAATTATAATGACGTATTACCTCATCAAGTCAGCAGCTAAACTCAACACACAGTTATGCCACCATGCACCTTGGATGGTTTAATGTTCGGTGGCATGTCACCATTCTGCTTTCCCCCCCAAGTCAAGATGTTAAATTCATGGTTTAGTTTGATCAGCTGCAGCATATTAGAAGCTACTTTGTGAATTGTTTGAGTAAATCAATTTGCAGAATGGTCAGCTGTACTGCTACCATCTATGCAAAGCAGGTGTTTGAAATTTCGGGTTTTGTAAAACACCCCCAAAAACGAACAAGGTGCAATCGCCTGTAACGGTGGCTGCACTTTTTTTTTTATACATCATGGCACTTTGTAGTGCAGATGCGCCATGTTCATTATGTGATCCATGTAAACGGGGTAGAGCATTATCTTTTCCATTCTGTAAACCTGGTCTGTAAGTGATGTGTAATAAAAATCGGGAGAAAAACAAGGCCCATCTAGTCCATTGTGGACAGATTTGACAAGCCACTTGTAAATATTCCAGATTATGATGGTTGATGCATACAATGCAACACCCATCCAGCACCATTTTTTTGGCCAAATATTCTTTATCATCCACACAATAATTTACCTCTGCTGGAGAAAGGCATTTTGAAAAGGACACAGGGTGAAGTGTACTATCATCTCCTTTCAGTTGGGACAGGATGGCCCCCACAGCCGTTTGTGATGCATCCACTTCAACAAATAATACTTTTAGGGGATCTGGAAGAATAAGGATAGGAGCTGTTGTGAACTTCTGTTTTAACTCATCGAAAGCTTGTTGTGCTTGAGGGGTCCAAACAAAAGGACCTCTATGTTTCTTTGCCAGGAGATTATTGGTGCGTTGGTGATGGTAGAGACAGAGCTTACCTCCCCTCTACTGATGCAAACAGTCAACCTTTGATTGGGTTAAACTATGGATGCTGTTCTCTGCGCCTTTACCAACATTACCCCCTGGTTTTGGCCTACCGTGCTACCGCGATTGTGGGTAGACAGCACTACTACAGGCATCAGTAACGGCATCAGCCTACTCCGTTGAGTTTCCTGGATCACTGCTGGAGACATGGACGTTCTGGGATTGCAGGTAATAGCCAGAGGGGCTTGACACAGCCATATGTCAATAATGGGTCCAGGTGGCATGGGACCCTGAACTCCCGACTTCAGGAGTTCATTGTGCATGATGTGGAGACACAGGGCAGGGTGCAGGGTAACTGTGTTTGCAGCTTCTGTATCCATTGTAGCCAAAACTAGAAACTGAAAAAACCCCTGCAGGCTAGGAGAGAATAAAGCAAGCAGAGCAAATATCAGCAGAACAGAGACAAGATAAATGAAATGCATTGTGCAGGGCTGCAGGACAGACCAAGGAGCAAAGGCAGAACTAAAGCAAACAAGAGCAAGGCAAAGCATAAGGTCTTAAAGGAATTTAAGATGCTTTGGTTCAGTTTTGAATCAATCCTGAATGTACTTTTTTCTTTTTTTTTTTTACACGTATAAAACAATAAATATATGATTTACTGGCAGGTCCTGTGCATTTTACTTTTATTCACTAAACCCAGTAAGACGTCGCATTGTGGCGGCAAAACGTGTCAGGTTCATTATCCACCAATACAGCAAGCTATCCATCCCGTGGCCCTTTTCCATTCCGTGGACTTTTGCAGGTCATTATATAGAGCCTATTGAGCAGCAAAAAATTTGAATTCTAAAATTCTTTACACCAACAGAAAACTTACAGTACTGGACATTTTTAATTGATTGTCCCTCTCTTAAAGTTATGTCAAAAATGCGAAAATGCTTTGACACACAAGCACTTGAAATGTGTATGGTATTTGAAGATACACCCTCTTCCACACCCTGGCCTGAGTGAGTCACAATCTGCACTGCAGAGCTCACTGACTTCTTAAAGTTTCAACGTGTATTGATTGATTTCTGCACACCTCACTGCAGGTGACTATCTGAGAGACTAGCTGTGCTGTGCTTCCTGTGGTTTACACTGTAAAGAGGTATGTTTTCCTGAAACGAATACAATAACATAACTTTTGTTTAATTGATTGTATCATCTGTAGGTTTCTTTCCTTTAAAAATCAAATTTTACTGAACATTTTGCATGGTATCATGTAATACTGAAAAAGGAAAAGTACTTACAATATACCAGTTTGTTCCTATTCGTGTATGTTGCTTGATATACACTTCATAGTTAGCTAAAACTCTAATTATCTTTATTCATTCAGATAGGTTAAAAAAAAGTTCCTTTTCGTGTGGTTGTGTTGCTCATATAATACATATACCATGAATTCTATTAATAACCTTACTCAACAAGCATATAATGTAATGAAACACAAACAACATTTGAATAATCATCTGTACCTTATTTAAAATATTGGTTCCTTGACATATATGACTTGTCCTTGCAGTTTTGTGTTTCTAAGCCACTTGTTAGTGTAGTTTTCACATGAAAAAACAGCGAAGAAGCAATCCTGGCTTGGAAACTAAAATGGAATTTGACAAACAAAACTATAAAAAATGACCCTTAGGAGTAGAAACAATGATGGTCATTTGCATTTATAGGGTTGTTTTTTTTTGTTTGTTTGAGATTTGATCACAAACAATATCAGACAGCTATTCTTTAATGTTTGTGTCAATCCTTCCAACAGTGACACGCTGTACTATTAGTCAATAATAAGGTATGTAAGCCCTTTCAGTGGATACTGACCCTTTAAAAAAAACAAGCTTACCCACCCTATTCCGGAAAAACCAGTTCAGTCAGCTAACTCTGTCATGAATAGACAAGGGACTGCATTTTTTTTTATAGGTATCTCTACTGTATCTGCAAAGGATATTTTCCAATGACTAGAACTTTAGTTATTACAAAATACTTTTCACTGACAAACTGATGTGATGTGATCTGCATGTGGGGGTAACATTAGTTTTGCTGGTTGTCAATTGCATTTGAATAACACCGTTTCTTAAATGGTTAAAATAAAGCAATTAAATAATGTGATAAAAGTTAAGCTTAAATGTAAATTAATGTATTTTGCAAGCATTGGAACAATTAATCTGGAACAATAATTTTTGTTATGCAGCTAACTCCTATGGGTCTGTTCAATATTAGATAGGTGGATATTCACACATCACATGGTATAGAGCAGTGTTGTACACAATTCTAATGTGGAGGGCCGTGTACCATTCATATAGTTGGAGTGCGGGATAATATTAATTTTGTGACTTAATACAATAGAACCTATAGGCAACATAGGAAGGAACTTTACATTAAGGACAATAAAGTTATGGAACACACTGCCAAGAGAGGTAGTGCTATCAACCACAATACATGCAATTAAAAATGGTCTGGAACACACTGCCAAGAGAGGTAGTACTATCAATTACAATACATGCAATTAAAATTGGTCTGGATGTTTTTTTTTAGAAAAGCAGAACAGACAGGGCTATTAATAATAGAATAAGCATTAATAATAGAGCTTCTTGATCCAAGGAGGAATCTGATTGCGCTTTGGCGTCAAGAAGGAATTTTCCCCCCTAGGAGGCAAAATTTTAATTAGCTTCCTTAGGATTTTGCCTTCTTTTGGATCAAAAGCTGGAATGATAGGTAGAAGGGTTGAACTTTAAGTGTCTTTTTTCAACCTAAATTACTATGTTACTATGTAACATGAGGCTTTCTGGTCTCCCTTTGGACATTAATGGTTTATTAGCTGCAAACATAATAGCACCTTCTGAATAGGAGACTAAAATGAAAAAAAATGATCATTTCAGATCACCCATGTTTTGCTAGGGTATCCAAAACCCAATATAATTTTATAAATGGTATATGCATCCTCAGATGAGCACAGTTTCCATAGACCAGGGTTTTTTCTGAAGTGGTCAGTAATGCTTACGGGAATTGGGCCACGTTACAGTTTGTTATTTACAGTAGTGGTGAAGAATAGCTTGATACTTGTAGAAAAATGTCTGATTATTTAGAAGTAATACAAGAACCATCCAAAATAGTTTAAATTAACTTTGTTTAAACAAAATGACACATTTATAAGTGCTTATGAGGATATTGATAGTTAAATCAGTTAGGCCACCCCCGCACCTTGCTGTCAGAAGTGCCTTATTTGGCCAAAAGGTTGCATGTAGGTTGTTCATGCCAGACACAGTTTTGGCATTTGACAGGTTATATTGGTTTTCTTTATTAAAATTATAAAATCAGCTTTACTAGATATACAATGCACCTTCAAAGCATACTGTGTGCAAGTTAATACTCGCGGTTGCAAGTATGCAAGGAACACACTGATCTGCTTTATTGTTAAACAATCACATTAACATCATATAGCCAGGTTTTATTAGAAGTGTTTTACAATAATTACATACTCAGCTCTGTTTCCCTTTTTAAAGCCATAAAACTATATGCGACTGATCAAAATTACATCTGAGGACTTTTACTGGTGATCAGGCGTCCAGTATTGTTATTAATACTTACAATCCCAGGGAGGAATTAGAGGGCCATGTAACTGTCATTCATGAAATTAGTCTAAAACGTTGGCATTATATTGTTAAAGTTGGTTCTCTGGTCTCAACAAATGTTCTTCACGTGCTGTTGTATATAGTTAGAATGCATGAACTTCTGTTGTACCAAATCTGAATCATGTTTGGAAAGCTATATCATAGCGTAAAATACATGAAGGAGTCAGAGAAAATCTGCTTCTCATTCACAGGCTTAAATCTATGCTATACTTACAAGTGATTTTACAAAGATACATATTGTAGCACAATAGAGACAGTTTTAATGGAGGTAATCATATGTATGTTTTTCAAGTATACTAAAAAAAAAAAAAAAAGTTGAAATATAGTGGTGATGAAAAGTTAATTAAGCCCATAGAGGTGTTAAATCTTTCACACGTATAATTATAGTTAAACCAAAGAAAACTTTGAAAGGTTGCAGCACACATTGACGTTCATCCTGCCAATATCTTTTGTTGGATCATTCCAACTGAAGATTCTTCCCAGATTTGCACTCCCATCTATAGTATTGTGAGAGCTGTACGGAAAAAAAAAAAATATGTACAGTGCACTCCACTAATATTGACAGCTGTGGTAAATATGAGCAAAGAAGGCTGTACACCAAAAAACCCTGCTCTCATGCATATCATACAATTGCAAACACAACACCAGTTTATACAAAAAAAAATTAAATAGATGTGTGGCACAATTATTGGCACTGCTATGTGTTCATATGAGAAAAATGTATATTCCCATTGATATTTTAAATTTTTTGGTATACTAGTTTACTGGGAACAGGAGAGTTCCAGTCAACTGGAAATGTTATGAATCAACCTGGAAGAGGATGTGTGTAAATACTGTCTCAGCCCACTGTGAAGAGAATGGTTTGAGTTTACAAATAATCTCCAGGGATTACAACTGGATAATTGCAGTTAGTGGCGTCTCTGGTTCATAAAGTCTCCAAAACTACAATCCGACATCACCTACATCACCACAATTTGTTTGGCAAAAACAGGAAAAAAGACTCTATTTCTATATAAAAACAAACTCAAACATCGTCAATTTACAAGACACTACTGGACCTTTAAATGGAATAGGATTCTATGGTCGTATGAAACCAAAATAGAGCTTTTGGGCAATAAACAGCAGAGGCACTGTGTGGCACACAGAGAGGACAATTACGTCATGCCCCCAGTTGAATATTGTGGTGGCTCTTTAATGTTTTCAGATACTTTGACACGTATTCTCCAACCTCATCAGGCAATATAGGAGACGCCTCAGAGGTGCTATCTTTGCACAGGTAGGTAGCACAAAGTATTGACTAAAAGAGTGCCAATAATTGTGCCACACATATATTTAACAATCGGGGGGTAAATCTGGGTTGTGTTTTGCAATTGTTTCATATCCAAGAGAGCTGGCTATTTGTGAATTTTTCGAAGAAAAGATCAAAAGGTTAAACAATAAAGAACATTTACCACAATCCTAGTGGAGGGCACTATATATTCCATCAATGGAAATAAATCAAAGTTCCAAGAACAAAATTATGGAAAATAGTTTTTTAGGATAGCTGTCCTTGACCACTCTTCTCTGATGGTTCTAAGACCTTCATATCTTGAGGAATGAGAATATATAAACTGCGCTGGTTGTTTGTAAACAGTAATTCCAATGCTATTGGGAGACATGAGAGCGGGAAAGAACAAGATACCAGTAACTAAAACACTCATAATAACACCTCACAGCATTAACTGAAGCACAGAAGCTACAAATGACATGAACAGACATGTAGAACCATTGCCTTCATATTTTACTAGTCTTTTTTGTAGTTTTATATGTTTGAACTTTAGAGTTTTGTAAGTTGAGCTTCAACAGTATTTCCATATCAGTATTTAATTTTTTTTTTTTTAGAAATCCACTTTCTGAAAATAATGTTGTAAATATTGGAGTCTTAGCGAATAAAAGCTTAGTTGGGTAACTACTATTCACAAGATGTTGAGTTCTTAGCCTTAGGTAGCCCTACTGCTACATTGCTAAGCCAGTGTTGAGGATGAGATGGGCCTGAATAGAGCCACTGGCCGTGCAAAGAGTGTCTATAGTAGTCAGATCAATAGCCCACATTCGTGAGCAGGAAACCAGAGACAGAGTCAGATCACAAGCCAGTGGTAAAACATCTGAGGGTCACATTCAAGATAAGGCAGGAATGGTGGGAAGCCAAGTCACATAGTCTGAGAATCAGGTAAATAAACCAGAAGTCAAGAACTGGACTAGGACAACAAGTATGGATTGCTGGGGACTGAAGTTATAAATAGCCAGCAAACCATGGCAATTATTGATTCGTATTGGATTTGCAAGCAATTTGCTCCATCCATGCACTCTATATAATGAAAATACTAATTTACGTTCTCTCTCAAAGTAATCTGTAATTCATAGGAGACATTGCTTCTTTTCATTGAGAGAACAGATGCTATATAGATTGTATTCACTTGCAAAAGATAAATTGATGTATATAATGAGGATTTTTGTTTCTCCCTACTGATAATGCCTGCATTTTACCATGCAGCCTCATTTTCTTCAGATATTTGAACTGTATGTACTCCAACATTTCTTGGGGAGAAACCTTGCTATGCTTACAATATCTATTCATTTAAAAAAAAATCTAACATAAAGTTTATTTCCCTCGGTTACATGTTTTAGTCACAATATTTCCTCCATCCTTTCCTGTCGCTATTACAATTTCTCTTAATTGATTTATTCCTTTGATTGAGAAAAGGCTACTTAGAAAGTATATTCTGCTTATATTTGAAACCACTTATCAGGCTTGGGAAACAGGGCTGTGGAACACTGAGAAATAAAGGGACCACTCACCACTTTTTTATGAAGGCTCAGTAGTTAGTTAACTACTAAACAATATAATTGTCTCAACAAAGTGTATGGTATATTTTTCACCAGCTATGAACTAATACACAGGTTCTGCCTGATCTCCTGTCCTACAGTTCATAACAGCGCTTAGTAGAATACTGATAACCATGGATGAACAGATGGCAGTGGATCTCTTCTCATGAACAACAGTCATTGCCTTACGTAGCTTAGTTAAAATAGCATTTTATTAATTTAATAATAAACATCAGTGCTAAGCTGACATAGGTCTATGAGTATGCAATAATCTTCTGTGAAATACATTAGGTGCTCCCCATCTTTCCCTGTTGTGTCTGCATTGGTCTCTGAAATTGCATTTATAAAATGTTGGTTTATTTGAACTCTGGTGGTATTGCTGCCTGTCTTAGGAGGAAAGTACCACACGTTATTTATTGTTTACATTCCTGTTTCTTTTTATAAATTTGTTTGGATTCAACTGACTAATTTGACGCCATTTTGTCAGGTACTTCGTCCCAGGCCGTAGTTAGGGATATTATCTTGTATTATGTATTCTTATATAATAGTTATATAAGATATATATATATATTCTTAAGTCTTGATAAAGTGAGAGGTCATATTCTTATATCTTCTCTCTCCACTTTCTTTTATTTTCCTTAGTTAGCAGTTATTTAGAGGATCTTCAATATGTACAGTTTGGTTCAGGGCTTAAAGAGACACAAAATTTGTAGAGAAGTTCAGTTATGTCCAAGATGCACACATCTTCATCAGCCCCAAATGGTGATGTGGAGATGTGGGATGTAATGTATTCTGAGATAGCGACATCACAGTTTTTTTGCTGTGAATTGCACACACATTGATTTCAGCAGCCATGTTTGCAATTCGTACTGCTTTGGCTTGAGATAAGAGAATCCTTTAATAGGCTGCTATATTACACTACAGTAATGCTTCATAGGCAACAGATGGGGAAACCACTGATGGGGCTATTCACTAAAAGGTGAGTTCCATGTAAAAGGTACATTTTATCTCACCGATTTAACTATACGTTGTGAAGGAACAAACATGGTGAGATTCTCCTGCTAAGCAAATTCACCCTGAACAATGTACAACTAAACTGGTGAGATGAAATGTTAATATCACCTCAGCTCACCTGTAACTCACCTTTTTAGTGAATAGACCCCTGAGTGTGCTCAATTCTATACATTGGGCCTAACTTATAACCTAAGTTCAGAATTTAGAAAGACCAGTTTGGCAACCTACTTGCCAATGGTATAGGCTGATCTTGCAATGAGCATCAGTTCAAACTATGGGGGTCATATATAAAAACTGCTACAATGCAAAGTGTCGGGAGTGTAATAAAACAGCGCAATCAATGTTTGTTGTTTGTATAATGGCAAATGCGCTTTTTTATCACTCCGGACACTTTGCAGTGTGGGAGAGAAGGACCTCTGTCAAACTGTGTTTGGTGGAGGTTCCCAGACACAAATCAAGCGTTTTTTTTATACATAGGCTGTGTCAGTGCAACCAGCGCAGACACCACCTAAATTTACGCATTCGGCGAGATAACACAGACTCACAAAAATTAGTTGGGAATCTGCTTTATACAATGGCGCAAACGCAGATTGTGCGAGTATTTGGTGCAATCTGCGTGTGCGCTGTATTTATACATGATCCCCAATTACAATCTTTGTTTCTGAATATGTGATAACATTAGTATCACATTTTGCACAAGGAGCAGCACTTAATGTACTGTGCCTAATATATCTGTAGTTCTAAATTCAAAAGCTTGAGTGGCTCTGGTGATGAATAAAATACTTCTGTTATAACAAATCTTGATTAAATATTTTGGGCAGGTCTGGAAATATGATTGGGAGTGTACAGAGAGTAATTAGAAGGGTTGAGGTCTTTGAACATGTGGATAAAGACATAGATGTCACCTTACTACCAAGAATACAGAAACCAGTACATAAGGGAGGGACACATATAGTTTGACAGATAAGGAAACCAAACTTGTTAAACAAGACTGAATATTTCCATTTTCATTGTAGTGATTCCAATGAACATGTTATCCCTATAATTGCTACCTATTGTACAATCCTTGAATTTGGGTTTTTAGAAAGATACACATACACACCTTACTTCTAAATCCCCCAACAACAGGCTCCCAGTCTCTAAAACTGAAGATGCAGCCACTACAACCATAGGATATATGGCAGAGTTGTTCTATGTTCTGCTATCGACCTCATATTTCTCATCATCCTAAACTGTTTGTCCAATACTTTAAATGTTATATCCAGTAAATTACCATCTTGCAAATGAAACAATGACAGTTAATTAAGCTGGTTAAATGGTTGTGTGAAGCCAATAAAGAGTTATGGAATGTAAAATGAAAGTTCAAATTTTAATTATAACAAA
Organism: Pelodytes ibericus; assembly: GCA_036172795.1. Lineage (NCBI taxonomy): Eukaryota > Metazoa > Chordata > Amphibia > Anura > Pelodytidae > Pelodytes > Pelodytes ibericus. Next base: position 216,666,143 of record CM069857.1, on the reverse strand, counting down.
CAATACAAAACTTCCGTAACTTTAACGAACAGAAAATGCTGTATGTATAAAAAAATGTTGAGTTTGAGCTCTGTATAGGATAAGATCCGGGAATCTTCACTCCTATGATGTCCGCAAATTTCCACTTCTAGTGTTTGTATAGAAATAACTGAATAAATGCATAGAGATTCCTCTGTCTAGGTACAAAGAACATAGAATTTAAAAAATTACTAGCAACATATTATATGGTTGTCCAATAAAACCTATTGAAATAAAATAAGACAATACAGATGGGATTCTGGCTGTAGATTTCTTTCTTCCTCATTTAATGTGTAAAGCAATCTCAGCACCAGACAAACAGATGGACAAACTGAACAATTTAACACAGACTGTCTGATTTATTTATTAAAACCATCAGAAAATGTCATTACAGTTCTAGCCAAAATGCTTGCTAGGATTCTCACTAGTCTTGATGATTTGCTCTGGAAGCTCCCAGCAGATGTATACAATGGATACAATGCCATCTGGGTGTGGTAGAGGTTATTTTAGAAATGTAATTGAACATACAAACACCTACATGTTTTTGAATTCTTCATGAGTACAATTCATAGCACAGTGTATACTATATAAAAATATGGTCATGTTATTTCTGCTGAACTGTGACAAGATCCAAGGGGAAATGATGTCAAAGGACTCTCATCTCTGGAGTGTACTGTTTCTGTTTTGTTTTTTTACCACCTGTGAATGCAAACTATTTCGCATGTTTCCAGTGATATCGATGCAGGATTGGGATGGATTATGATTTTATCAAAATCTTTCTTAACTCATGGCATATTGGTAGGAGGTCATGTCACCTAAGTAGGATTTGTAGCATGAATGTAGATCTTATAAAACAGTTTATATATTGCATTATTGGCTTAGCATATTTTTGTTAAACAACCACAACAATTTGAATATGACCTAGCTATTTAATACTCTTGTTCAATAATTATAAAAATGTATGCATTGATTAAAAATGTAAATATTTGTATTCTATATATTTTTCATTTATTCACAAATATCAGATTTGCAGCTTTTACCGATTCTTCCAGCATTAATCTGGTGTCTGGGAGAACAAAAGCAACAAAGTGTCCCATGTAACTATAAATAAATCTCACATACATCTGTACAGTGCACACATCTCAATGCTTTTCCATGGCATAAAGAAGTAGGAGTGCCATATTAGCCAGTATTTGAAGGACAAATATAGCTTTTAAAGTCCCCCTGCAGTATCATTTTGTGCCCAGGGAGAACCAATCAATTAATCAATGGAGAATTCCATTATCTGATTTCACTTTGAACACATATGAGTACTTTCTGCAGCATTGAAACATTTATATGTGTCCATAGAAAAGTAGCAGATCTGGCAGCCCACTATACAGCTGTATGCTTGGAACCCTTAAAAACACAGACCATAGCTGGAGTTAAAGTAAAATTTATTCAGGCTAATATTAGCAAATCACCAAGTATAATTGAGATGGATGACTATTTAAAGGGCTCAAAGCATTTCCCCCCACTGTTTTGTTACTTGCACTCTAAAGGTTTTAGTCAATAAAAAGAGGGTCGCAGGGAACTGAGATGGGAATTCCAAACTTCGGACAAAAGTAGCTAAGTTGGAAAAAATCAACCATTCTGAATTTTTACAACTTGACTACTTTGACCTAAAAAAGTTGTCATAAAAAACATACAATAAAATACCATTGGATGGCATAAAATGTCCTCTAAATAGCAGCACATCATAGTTCCCACTTTGAGTGGCCTCAGTCTAACCGAGTAAATGGAACGAGCACTCATTTTTACCATTGACAAAATAGTGCCATTCCTAGACATCTGGGTTCAAGCACATCTCTGTGACATCACAAGTTGCAAGATGTTGCAAGGTCTTGCTCTTTAAAGACCCTGATTGGCTCTCTGCCTCTGTATGCCTGGCTCTAGGTAACCATTTGGTGATTTTGTCCTTAAGGACACAGTTAGTTGTAAAGAGGTTAATTTACTTTATGATTGTGTTTTTTTGAAATTTCTAGAATGCCTAGATTTTGTATTAACTATATCAATGAGTAATCATTAAATCAACATAGCAATAAATTTGGACAGGAGTGCAGCCCAAACTCTACTGGGATAAGTCAAACAAAAGTCTTCAGTGAGGAAGAGAGTTCATTGAGGAAATATTATGTGGGAGGCATTGCAAAACCAATCGGTTTCATAGTCTCTCTCCATTTATTTTATCTAGGTGTGACTCCTGACTCACATTTACTCAATGCCTCTATACTACTTTATTATCTGATGAGAATGACCTTTTAAAGAAATAAAATGCATAATATTGCAAAATAGATTTGTGTCTAAATAATGTCAGGATGTAAGAAAACGTGATATTTTTGATGTATTTGTCCTTACTATTATGATTTTTTTTATTGAAATACATAACCCCTGTTATTTCATTGATCATCACAATGGGGTTGATTTTAAAAACAAGCCAATAGTCAACCAATCAGAGTCCTCCCAGCTGAAATTGCAGATACAAAAGAGAGAGACTGCACTTTAAAAAAAAAAAAAATTTGTTGGCACAGAAGTTTTTAAAATTCATTTAAAAAAAAAATTGGGATGGCACCAGGGGCGTGCTGCCAGCCCGGAGCACGCCTGTCACTCGGAGGCACGATGTCTCTCGTGTATTTCCAGAGGTTTGCGTGCTGAGGACAGCCAGCACAAAACCCCCGGAAATACACCAGTTACATCTGAAAGTTTCCAATCACTCACTCTCTTGCCAATTCGACAAGCACGAAAAGTATACGAAAATGTGTATACTTTTAGTGCTTGGCAACAGAGTTAGAGCCTCTACTGCCAAATTCACAGCTGCCGTTGTCTCCACATAAGGAGCATCTGTCCCTGGATGGCACCTTTGCCTGGTCATTGATTTTCAATGTCTCTTTGTTTTGTTAGGCATTATATAATATTACTGTTTCCAGTACTTTTGACATTTTTGTTAACATGCAAAAGCTAATGTTTATCTCTGAGCACTTTAAACGTCTTCTAAAATCTAATGGTTCTGTTTTTTTCCTAGAATCAAAGTACAGATAGCCATGTACGGCAACAAGAATCCAACTGGAAATGGTGATTTTTATAAATACTCACTAATGTCTTTGCCCTAACCCTTTCTTTACATGGCTTCTATCCCTGATCTCTTCCTGCTACATGTTCTTGCAACTTTCCCTCCCCCCATTAGCTGTCCCCATTAGATGCCTCTTACCATATTCAAGTGCATTGCATATCAAGTTTTCATGAAACCTTTTTGTAAATCACATCCCTTCCCTTCCCTATCTTTGGCTTAGAGATATGTTTTTTAAAACCAGACCCTCATCCAGAGTCTAAAACCATTGTAGGTAAAACAATATTACTGCTTTAGCCATGGGAATACAAAGTACAGTTAAAATTATACCTTTTACTAGCCAAATGTGTTTTTCAAGATCAAAATGTTAGGTCCTTTCCTCAGGCATTACAGAGAGGCTAAAAACAAATCTTTCAAATTACACACACACAATACAAAACATAACAGGGAAAAGGACAAATAAGGTGTAGTTTCCCCTACAGTTTTGAAAACATGTCTTGATAAATTCATTCCAGTCAAAAAAATCTTTGATTACTATTGCTCTGGCTAGTTAGGCCATAAAACTATTTGTCACATGCCAGATCCATGAAGGTCTCAAAGGTTTTCATGTCAGTTTTAAAAAACATATTGTAGTATAAAATCAGTTATAAAATTAACTTTCATTTTTCATTAAATAGAACCCAATGTTTTAATGGTGACTGATCTCCTTTAACATACCTGTTTATTGTTACCAGGTGTCCAATTTTGTCCTGGACAGACCCGCATTTGGGCTCGTTGACTCGGAACAAAATGGATGCAATTGAGGACATTCATATTGCTTTCTACGGGATAGAATATCTCATAGTATAGAATTTCAGTCAGAACCATCTGGCAACCCTAGCATGGAGATGGAGAAGAATGTGCCTGGGGCATTGAACTCATCTTTTACTCAAAGCTCACATTACTAATTTCAGCAGAACTATTTCCCTTAAAATAGCATGAATATCTAGTTCAGATTTTTCCTAGAGCTCCAAATATAAAAATTATCAGGGATTAGAATTAGGTAAATGGCAGTTACATTTAAAAAGGAATATAGGCTACAATTAAAAATAACTAATTTAACTGGCTTGCTTTTTCTGTTTTAAAACATGTCAAAACAATATATTTGGTCTGTGGAAAATAATAATATATATTGCACAGCTTGAGTAATGCCTGGTTAGAGTACAGTGAATACATGCTTTACTGACTAATCAGTAGTAGTGCACCTCTGAAACAGTGTTGTATTTCTGCCTGGGCCAAATAGGTCTAGGGTGGCAGACTGGAGAGGGGGCAGCAGTAGACTGAAGAGGGTGACAGCAGTGGCAACACTACCAATGTTGGCGGTACATTCTCCGTCACTGCCTTGTGCTGCCTGCACTGACACTGTATTATGGTACAGGAGAGGGATGAAGGGGCAAATGGCTCTTTGGACTATTCCAGTCCAAACAAACAAACCGTGGGGAACATCCTAGCATTGTTGTAAGGGATGTGGGGCAATCTGGTTTGGTAAAAAATTTAAGTGAGGAAGGGGTGCAACCTGTAGAGAAAGGGCTGTGACAAATGAAGGCTGGGGCTGCACAAAACCTAAATACACTACTGTCTGTAGGCAGGACATACCAACTTCCAGTTACTAGTGCTTGTTTTTTTTTTTAATCTGCTTTACTATTATTAATATTTGAAAATTGGTATTAGCCTGCTTTAATTGATTTGTTATGTACTACTACATCAGTTACTGTGTCTCTTCTAACAGAGAACAAGAGTGCCACTCTGGGATCTACTAACAGGCAGAGTGTTATACAGGAGACAAACAAAAGGCGAACTTTACTACAGGACAACAGCTGGATAAAAAAGCGACAGGAGGATGAAGAAGAGAAGACGTAAGAATGATGGGCAACAATGTTCTAGCAGTGTACTTTGCCTTTAGATTTGGTTGTTCAGAACAGTGCTCAATGGTTTACGAAGATTATAATATTTACCTAGGGCTAAGGATGATGAAGTTGGGTAAGAGTTGGAGATGTAAAGCTATAGACAAGTACAATGCCTTGGACAACAAGTCAAAGCTAGTGCAGCAAAGCAGTTTCCTTTACTTATTTGTAGATTGCCTTTTACTACAGTAATTCCATATGATTACACAACTATTTTTGTTACTTTTTTTTACAGCAAAGAGGACAATATTGAAAATTATGGCAAAAATGTACTTAGCCGATACAAATCTCAGGATGATTTGGACAGGTAATTATTCGTGAATCAGTCTAGTAGATATGCATTTTTTGTTCATTGTAGTATACTCTAGGTGCAAGTGTAAAACAATGCACCCATGGGCACAATTCCTCCAAGAAAAGGTTTGCCATTATCACTTATTTTTAAGAATACAAAATCACAAAAAGGAGCACCGGATTAGCAATTCATTTAACAAGTGTATAGCATTGTAAAATAATCTAGAATGCCAATGTTGTCTCGGATAGAGGTTCCCTGGTGAGAGGCAAATATTAGTTAACCACTATTATGTAAGAAACATGACCATGGTAGTAGTGACTATGATGCTCGGCTATGATGATCCTGAGCATTATGGGAACATTATATTACAGTATCTGGGGTAGTAAATATTAGCCACTACTGCCACCATCTACAAATAACTGCAATTCCCAGGGTGTTTAGCCATTAATGACTCACTCTATTTCATTGGGTGTTCAGTTAGTGTATAGTGTAGGCCTCCACAGCCATAGTCTAACGGCAATATGGCTGGTTGAATATCATTGTAATTGCAGTAAACAAAATTCAGGGCTTTATTCATGAAATAGAGATTTGCAGGGAACTGACAAGGTAATTTCAAATTTAAGAGTTGAAAAAAATTCTCCAGTTCAGCTGAATTGACACTCTGTGTCATTGCAAGACAACTGCCAGGGTGAAGGGGAGGAGACCAGCTAGAGGGAGAGAAAGAGAGCAGAACAAACCACTCTGACAACAGGGCGTGTACAGAATTAATCAATTGTTTTGATGCACTACCCTGCCTGCCAGGTGTTTGACCTGCTCGCTATATGTGATCAAGTCACCCAAATTAATCTGCTGTTTCTCCCTCCCCTACTGCAGCTTCTGTGGGTTTATCGGAATTTCCCCAAGTTTGGCCCCCCCCCCCCCCCCCCTGGATGACCATGGTTAACTTGATTACTGCAACTTTTTAAATAATTGATACAAATAAGTTAGTGCACTTTCTAGATTTATTGCACTGCATTTTCAGCTTCAAAAGTAATACATTAAAATGTTAGTGCTCACATCACATGTTAATTTTAATTTACTTATTTTTCAGGGACACTGATAAAGAAGATACAAAAACCATACACAACAGATTTAGGTCTGATGACGCTTTGGACAGGTATTGTATGACATAAGCTTGAATGCTTTCTTTACCAATTATACATATAGCAATGTATAAAGCACTTCAGACATTGCTACACTTTTATTTACTACACTTATATTGTTGTTATAGCAGTTGTGGCTTTTCCTCGTCAAATTCTGAGTTTTGTTGTATATGTTATTCCGAAAGGCACCCCTTAGATTTATGGGGTCAGGTGCTGCCCCGAGTGCCACTACCCTCACCTCTGAAGTAATAAATTCCAGAAAGAATAACGTGCAATTCAATGAAAAAATACCACAGCAAACATTAAAGCAGTCATTCTCAAACAAATGCTCACAGCCCCCCAACGGTTCCGGACTTAGGGATTACCCAATTGTGTTAAAATAAGAATGTTTAACACTTGGTGTGGTTCCCTAACCAGTCCTTAAGGACCAACACCACACCAGGTGTTATTTATATTCTTATTTAAACACAACGGGGTAATCCTGAATCTTTGGGGATCCATGGGGACTGGTGTGAGAAGGACTGCATTAAAGCACTAGTCTGGCAGCAAGGCAATAACACTGTTTTAATAAAAAACACCTTTATCCCCAGAACATGTTAAATTAATGCTAGTGTCCGGGTTTAATAATCACCTCTGTCCTCTAGCAGTCCTTCCCTAAAAACAGTGCCCCAAAAGAATTACAGGGCTGGGGGCTGCCAATATGGTTTCTAGACTTATAAATGTAGCTGGCAGTGGCGGATGCTCCATATGTGCTAGGTGTGCACCGCACACTTACATGGAGCACCCGCGCTGTGTATTTCTGGGGGTTTGTGTGCTCTGAGCAGAGAACACACAAATCCCAGAAATACATCTGAAAGTCACTCACTCTGTTGCCAATTCAACAAGCAATAAAAGTATAAACATTTTCATATACTTTTTGAGTTTGTTGAATTGGCAACAGAGTGAATGACTCTGTTGCGGAATTCAGCGCAGCTTCGTCTTTCGGATGTAAAGACGTCTCTCATGAATTTTCGGAGGTTTGTGTGCTGGCTGTTCTCAGCACACAAACCCTTGAAAATACACGAGAGACGCCGTGTCTCCGAGTGACAGGCGTGCTCCGGGCCCCTGGTAGCTGGGTCAAGGGGGGTGGGCAAGATTCCCCTGGCCAGGGACTATACTTGATGCCCACCCTCCTGGCACACACATGTGGAAAAATTCCTTTTAAATTAATGTCCCACGCTGATCTGTGATGCTCTCTAGATCTTATCTTCTGCTGAAGATGGACAGAGACTGAAATGTCATCAAATTATGTTTCAAAATCAGCCAATGGCTGGACTGGGTCAAAGAAGACTTATGATTGACATACAGAGAAATTGCAGCCCTAATGGACTACTAGGATAAGCTGGGGGCACTTTGGAGAAAATCCTTTTTTTCCCCACATTAATGCTTAACACTAATCATTGGATCACTGTGGTAAATACCACACAGTTCAGTGATAATATAGGTTTTTTAATGAATGATATTACCGCGCCAGTTACCTATATTATCAGTGGGCATTGAATCGCAAATGCACGTTAATTTACCCCCTTTTTGACTTAATTGTTGCAATGGATCCAGGCCAATGTTTGAACTGTTCTGATTTTGTGACTTGCATTAAATTCTTAAATATGCCACATATAATTATTGATGTACAAATACATTTTAACATTTCTCTTGCATGTCAGTATATGTATTTCAATAATATTTGTACAATTAACATTTTCAAATGTCAACCTAAATCATTAACTAAACATTAACACAAGATGTGGGTGTCATTAACAAGTTGGTGTTATTGTATTGTCTTTTGTGACTCAGTATTGAAGAAGCGCAGGAGACAAAATGTTTTTATATGCTCTCGTTCACATAATCCTTTTCTAAATCAAAAAGATTTGAGACAATTATCAATGCCATATTGTTAATACAGCATCTTTGAAAGCTGATTTAACAATCATTTTATAGGATATATTACTATGTAACCTAAGTTAAGTGTTCTAGTTATGTTATATGAAGAAAAACAAGTCAATGAATCTCAGCCTATATTTAGAATATATTATATTGCACTACCTGCAAAAGAAAAAGCTTGTCTCTTCATTAGCAGCGGTTTCTAACCTCTAAAATAGGAAGTCGGTCACTGATCGAGCATATCATTATTACCAGTAGGATAAAGCAAGTTATTTGATATTTAGCTGTCTGCAGGGATTGAAAGCTGCTAGTGCATTAGCACCAAAAATAAATCTTGTATTTTTGCCAAAATGGCACAAACTAGAAATCATTTAATTAATGTAAACAAAAACTAATATGCCTGCAAAGATTTTATTGATCTGTTCGAATTATTGATTGTCCAGGAATTACCACAGTTCATTGAATTTCCCAGGAGACAATGCAGAATAACTCTTAATAGATTTCTTGGAAACAGCAGAAGGAGTCAGTGAATGGATATCTCGGGGAGTAAAAGCCTGCGGAACCTTCTCTGTAGATATTAGTTCATTGGAAAGATAAGCTTTTATATATGCCTCAGTCCTCGAATTCATATTACATTTCTTTTTATTGGCTACATGGAGTTTTCAAACTGCAACATCTGTGGTAACTACTTTCTGATTCCATATTTTCCTACAGAATCTCACTGAGACACACATCTGACAGAGGAAATAAATCTGCAACTCTGGAAAGAGTACCCATGAGGTAGCTTATTGTACATGGCATTTAATGAAGTGGAGCCCTGCCCTGATTATTCGGGTTACTTGGGAGTAATTGGTTCCTCATTTAAGACAAAATAACAAAAAATCTTTAAGTATGATTATCATGGAAGGTGTGTTACAATAGCATAGCAGCCAACAGTCCCAGATTAGCCATGACAGTCCTGTTTTTTTGGTCTTATGCTGCCTGTTGCCCATGCACAGTGCTTTTCATTGGATTTGGATTTGGCTTAAACTATGTATGTTTATGGGACATACACAGTCAAACATGAACATATTCAGTACCAGGCCACCCAGTAACTGTAACAGATAAACTGGAGCTCAACCCTGTCCCAGGATGTTGGCAGGTACTCGGAGATGAGGTATACACTAAAAAGAGGGAGTAACGCCCATTTTTTCTCCTTATTTAATGTGCACTCGTTTCTTGGTAGCTCTACTGGCTAAAGTGGATGAGATCCTGTCTGTGTTTGTATCATATACCACTAGAGAACTTATGGCAGGCTATTTGCTAAATGTGACCTTTTATTGAACTGCAAAAGTCTGGAATCATTAGTTGATTGTGGAAAAAAAAATCTCTGACTTACCTGATTCCCAACGCCGCTATTATTGCCTGATTTTGCAGTTCACTTGTCAGTTCACTTTTAGTGACTAGATGTTACTGCACGCACTGCCAGCCATAATGATGCATAAGGCTGTACTACAAAGCCCAAACATGAGTGTCCATGATAGTGTGAAAAAAATCTGAAGCACAGGAGATATTTTATTTGCTATACAGCAATAGCAGTAAGAACTCAAAATATATATATATATATTTATTCATTAAGGCATTTAGAATGTGTGCAGTGAAACTTAGATATGATTTGGTTTTAAATCCCATGAATTTAAAGATTTTCCTAGACCATGTGTAATAGTTTTGAAAACAGGAAATAGGTAGGACTCATTACAAAATGATTATTTTCCATGAAAACACTGACATTAATTCTCATTTTATGGATTTCCCCTGAGCTGACCATCCTTGTATCATATCATATTATTCTACAAATGTGCAGTAAATTCATGTAAAGATAGTGAACTTGTACATAGCTCTAAAAAAAAAAAACATCTTGTTATCAGATTTTTAGCTGTAATTGTCATAATCATAATTATACCTTAGTTGGCACAGTCCTTGTGCCAGCTAAATTATACTTTGCTCCATAGCTTCATGCTACTTCCTGTTTTCAGAAACCAGTTCAATGCCACACCCTGGAGCACTGTGTTTGCAATGTTCATGTATTTACTGAGCAATTAATGAGGTTAAAACATTCTTTTATACACACAGTATTTACAGATGTGGACTGTAAGACTGGTTAAAACCCCATTGGGCTCCTGGTCTTTACTCTTTTTCTCAGGGTGTCCATCTTATCTAAAAAAGAATACTGGCCTTGCTGGTACCTCCATTCCCTTAATGTTAGTATCAAGCCAACTTTTTTACTGGCCTGCCGGTATAATACCTGCTGGGGGGCACACTAGACTATTTTAAAGGGACTATATCACCCAAACATTGTTTTCACTGTGCATGTAGAGGATAAATATAGATATTGTGTTAGCAAAATTGCAAGGAAAAGCCTAAATTAGGAGAGAAATGGGTTTTAAATGTGTCTGTGGAGTCTCCTGTTTATGACATCACCTGTGGCATGATATGCAAATGAACTGCTTTTCAATGGGAAATGGGACACTTATTAGGCCACAGGTGATGTTTAAAAAAACGGGAGACTCCACACATTTAACCCCTTCGTGACAATGGACGTGTCACAGAATAACACTATGTGTAACAATTATAGCAACAGCTGCATCAGACTGATATGCTCACTAGACATAGACACACAGCAGATCTGAGAGCATTTGCAAGATATCCATACTCCTGGTTCTCCAATATGTGACTTCTATGTTTGCATGACTTTATATGATTAATTCACTTAATCCCTCATCCTAATTTTCCATACCAAAAAGTGTCATGTTTGATTTGTGTTCTGTGTATGTTTTTGTCACATGTTTATTGTTATTGTAAGAGGCATTTCATGCACTTACAGTTATAGTTGGGTTATAGCACTAACGTGTAACTTTGAACCATGGATAGTTTTGCCAGTTTCATTTGTATAGCTGAAAATGTAATGCTGGACATATTATTTTCTCTTTTTAATGCACAGTGAGAACACCGAACCTGATGGTAAAAGGTAAGAATTTATTTTATGCATTTTCCTATGAATAGAACAGTCTTTGTGTGTGTCAAGAAGGTCTGTGAGTTACCCAATCCCACTGGATAGGGTAAACACAGAGATTGAGCGTCAATGCTACCCCGGCAACAGCCAGCATGGAGGAGAGAGAGGCATATATCATATGGCTGCCTCAAATGAGGAGTTCATGTGTAGAATGTGATCATGTGACTCAGTCCTCCACTACATTCAATATTACTCTTGGGGGACAATCTGCTCCTCCCAGCACCTCCCCTTGCCATGAATCTTTTAGGAGTAGAAGGAGGACGAGGGAGGAGCAGATTCTCATCCTGCTGATGACCAAGTAGGTTGGCATAAATGTGGCTGAGCATTAACCCCTTAGGACCATGAGGATGAATATATACGGTAATTGCGGGTACCGTATTGAAAAGGAGCATGCTCCTCCAATACGGCGTGCCCAGTAGAGAGCGACAGAACTGATTAAAAAAATAAAAAATCTCTTCCGTCACTCTGAAATTGTTGCTTGACAGCCAGCAATATGACAGTTAGAAAAAAAAAGGAAAAAGCTAACCCTAGATCTACTAACCCTAAATTTAGAGTTAGCGTTACAATTAGGGTTAGGGTTACATGTGGGTAAGGGTTAGAATTAGGGTTAGATTAACGGAAGGGGTGGGGTAGATTTAGGGTTAGGGTTAAAGTTAGGGTTGGGGTCAATAGGTCACTGTAGAAGAAAATGGTTAGGAAACAAAAAAAGACAACTATTGGTTATTGCCCTATTACTTGAAATAAAACACAGAAAAACATGGAAACATTGGTATTTCTAAACTCAGGACAAATATAAGAAACTATAATATTTGTGTACTATACTATAATGACTATACCATTTGTTTAAAAAAAAAAATCAGGTCAAAGTTAGAAAAAGTGTTTTTTTTGGGAATATTTTCATCATATTTTATTTTTTTTTAACAGTAAATTATATCATATGATGAAAATAATAGTATCAAAAGAAAGCCCCATCTGTCCTTTAAACAATTATATATAATTTGTGTGGTTATACTGCAGACAAGAAAGAAAATCACAGTTAAGCAAACATATGACAAAAATAATGGAATTTTGGTCTTCAAGGCACATCAAATGCAGCATAGAACTCTGTCACTAAGGGGTTAAATGTGTATCTAACCACCCTATAGGACCCTGTAGGACCCAAACCAAGTTAAAGGACTACCCATAAAAAGGAATCTGTTGAAATCATTTCATCGAGACTATACTTATTTCTATCAATTGCATTTTCGATCTAGTTTAGAGAGAAGATGTATGCCCTCTATCTGCAATGATCTAGCCAAAGATGTGCCTCTTGCAATACTCTGCCTGAGATGGAAAAAAGTACTTGAATTATATCTTTTTGGCTAAATCGGGTGTTTGATATTATTTAGGAGCAAGTGGGGTGACTAAGTCATCATATTAGTGTTTTATTTAACAGCCTTAAATATAATTTGCTGATGGCAGCAAGTATTTTGAGGTGCTGGGGCATACCGTTTTGGTGGACATAGCTGTCTTTTTTCCAGCAGTTAAAGTTGTAGAGTGCCAGGGATATGGTTAGCATAAACCTTTCACACCCACTCCCCCATCACAGGTAGGCTGAGAGCCTGCTCTCTAACGTGGTAAATCAATGCCATGTATTGAAATACTGATTCATAATCTACATTCGTTATTATTACTATCATTAACAGACAGTCCTGGGCTCCTGGAAACAGGACATCATCTACAGCAACAACTACTACAGAAGAAACAAAAAGGTATATTTCATAACAAAGTGACATTTGGGGAGGAAAATGGGGACAAAAGAAAGGGACAATTTTTGTGGACTTGGTTGTCTTTTGGCCAGCAGTTACAGAGTGCCAGGGATCTGGTTAGAGTAACCCTTTCACTCCCACTCCCCCATCACAGGTTGGCTGATAGCCTTCTCTGTGACACAGTACATCAATGTCATGTATTGACAGAGTTTCTTCTAGGTCAGGGGCATCCAATGTGCAGAGTGCAAGCAAAATTTGACTTTGGGCTCAGTGAAATAGTGATTCATAATCTATATTTGTTATTATTACTATCATTAACAGACAGTCCTGGGCTCCTGGAAACAGGACATCATCTACAGCAACAACTACTACAGAAGAAACAAAAAGGTATATTTCATAATGAAGTGACAGGAGTACCTCCACCTGCAGTCTCCATGATGGGTCTGTGTGTAACTGTCCCGGGCTACATTTATAGGAAAATTGGAACAAAAGAAATTAAGTAAGAGGGCAACGGTTTGTTAATTTATATAAGGCTTTGATATACTTGCAAATATGGTAGGGACTGTGTTTATATGGAGCCTAGTGTTCCAGGTGTTAAAAAATTATGTCTAGGGCCTATCTGTGCCTTTAAGCCCTGAGCGTAATGTCCAGTATAAACTGTATTTTTTGAATACTTTGTTTAACATAGTGAACTATATGACTGTAGACAATGACCATAAACGTCAATATGAACCACTTAATAAATCTATAAAGCACTTAAGCTATGAATATTTCAGACAGACAAAGGAAACTTCAGAAGGGTCACTGTTGAAATATATATTTTCCTGTAAGCCATGTATATTCTATGATACATAATCTTAATGAGATCCCTCAGCTAGTTCTTTTATAATGACATGTATCAACTAGCTATTCATACTGAAAGACGTTTTCTTCCATAAATTACTTAAACATAGTTGCTCAGTCCCCTTCAGTAAAGTGATGAATGCTGAGCTACTTACCTTGCTGTGCAGGTTTTCACTCTTCTACAGGCCTTCCTTCGATGTTTTCTCCACTAATCTTTCAAATGGTTTTCCCGTGGAAAAAACCCCATAGTTATTGGTTCATAAGCAATAGAACCTGTAGGCGCATACAATACATATTTTCAGTCCAGATGCTGTAGTGATAATTTGGTGAACCTAGAGCATTTTTCCCTATTGTTTCACCTCTTAAAAACAAAATTATGGTCAGCCAATCACAGGGCTCCTTTAGAAATGAACAGGGATGCCTAAAGAGAATGTGCATGTCATAAACATCTGGTGCATGCACATTAGGACTCTACATGCTTCTCTATGGAGCGCCATGGGGACACACTGCATCACAGTGGTGAATACCCAGTGAGTCCCCATAAGCTTTAATGAAGGATTCAATGGGGAAGCACCACCCTAAGCATTTATAGAAAAGAATGGTTGTGTACCATTTAGCGAGAGAGGCAGGGCCCTGTGTCTTCTATACAGCAAGGACCAGTTTGGTACAAAAAACTATAATAACAATTTCATGTTTTCATCTTTATATTTTTGGTTTCTTGAAACTTTATCTCATGTCTGCTAGCGCCATTAAAACATCAGATCACTTAGGTGAGACTAAACATGGTTTAAATGTAATTAAGCCCTGTTTATTTTTTGGTATATGTTTTTTTTTTTTATATCTGGGAAAATGTTTGTTCTTAAACGAATATAACACAATAACTTTCTGAGTCACTGTTTGTACTGGATGTGTACTGTTTGCTTTGGCATAATGACTCGCATTGTACTCAGACTGCAAAAAACTGCATGAATGCATGTAGTGTTCTGTGCAGTCTGTATTATTACTGATGTTTTTGTTTTCCTATTATAATTAACAAGGCATCGGTCTAAGCCATGCTACAGTACACTGAGCAGCAGATTATTTACCTACTACAGGGAGAAACATTTAATACTTTCAGTCTTTGGCTTATAAGTTATACCCTTGGATATTGAAAAATATGTTTGTATATGGCAAAACAAATATTCCATCAATTTCTGGTATCACAGTATAATATATAAGTGATATTCTTAATGTGTATCACTGGCACAGTGGGTGCTAGAATTGACTATCCAAAGACATGCTGAGAACCAAAGCACTATTGTAATAATCTAACAGTTTCCAATGTCTGTGGCTAAAGCAGAAGCCAAAGGCCCATTCAATGATCAATGCAGAATTAATTGAGGACTGTAATTTTCCTTGCATGGAGGTGCTGTAACATTAGGCCAGCTGAAAGATCAGCTTCTAAACTATGTTCCTTTTGCAAAGTGATATTGGTTCAATAGCGTGTATGAGTCAGAGGTTATTGATGTACAATGAATACCATATACATATAGTTAAAATCATTTGAGATGCTTCTTACATCTGCTGAATTTTAGGCAACTAACTCAAAAACTTAAAATATTGCTAGATTGGAGTTGCATTGTAGAAAGTTATTTTTTTTTAAAACTCCTTCTAATCACTGCATTTTAAATGTAATGAGTTATCGCCATTTTCCCTATGCCCACTATTTTACATCACAGAGCACACATCTCGCTGAAACCACATCCTCCAGCAGTCCATGCACTTAAAACAGCTGAGTTGAACCGAAAGAGGCTAATTCCACAATGCATGAAAACTGCTGCAGCCAGACTGCCCTCCTTCTTGCTGCTGTCACATTATTGAGAGGAAAATAGGTTGTTTTAAAGTAAAATAAGTTTATTGATCATGTACCAGGAACATGTAAAACACTCCAAAAAAAAAAAGTTGTTACAAAAATAGTTTATTAAGTTGTTCACTGATACCCTTATGAAGTTTATGAAATGTTTGAAACAGAATCACAACTAAAAGACAATAATCCTGCTGTTGTTTGCAGTGCTTGTGGAAGAATATCTGAAAAACAAATGAAAACTACAACTTCAATGTTACTACTGCTATTCTACTACTAAGCCCCAATATATACTGTAATGATCTACAAATTGTCATATCTTTCTAACATTATAATTGCTTCTTTTCAAACCTGATGTACCATTCTATGATCTTCTTATAACAGAAAATCCTGGGCCCCATCTAGCAGAACCAATGTCACCACCACCGAGACTAAATCGTGAGTCATAAATACCTTCTACTATTGCATATTGGTGGAATTCTGCAGTATAGTGCTATATACTTGATTGGGGTGAGCAATACAGTGCCATGAACGGCAATTGTTTATCACTCAGTGGGTTAAAGGGAAACTTAACACTGTTTAACCCTTGCATCCTTAAAGGAAGCAAGGGTTCAACAATACATTTGCCGGTAGAATGAAGTAAACCCGACATGTATCTTAATAGATACACGCGGGTTTACTTTCTGCTCTGTCTCGTTGTGTCTACTTGAACTCATTTGTGCAAGAGAAATGATAGTAATAAAAGGAGAGCAAGCACGGTGGGTGACCGATATTGATGAGCAGAAAAATGCCTGGAATAATAGGACACTTTGAGGGCATCATCTAGGCTTGCTGTGGAGGATTGGGTACTCAAATTCAAAAATGTTCCCCATAACTGCTCTA
This sequence comes from Pelodytes ibericus, assembly GCA_036172795.1. Classification (NCBI taxonomy): domain Eukaryota; kingdom Metazoa; phylum Chordata; class Amphibia; order Anura; family Pelodytidae; genus Pelodytes; species Pelodytes ibericus. Next base: position 216,649,357 of record CM069857.1, on the reverse strand, counting down.
GAGTGACCCGTTCTTTAATTGCATCACTGACATTGTCTGTATGTGACGCAAGCAGCTCACATTTTTGTTATAGTTACACGAAAGCTCAAAATCATGGATTGCAATGTGAAGAATGCTGCTTGATCAGTGAAGGGTGTGGGTCACTAAATTAAGGGTTTACTACTCAATTAGCATTCCACCCTTGTGGAAAAACCTGCTTTTGAACTACCCATAGATCACGCTTTTTGTAGAGCGAATGAGTTATCCATAAAAGTAATAAAATAATTAAAATTATATCATGCTTTCCTTTCAACATTATATTGGTAATTTTGCTCTATTTTTCCTTTTTTTTTTTTTTTACATTTTATTTACTTTACTACAGGAGTACTCTACCAAGCAAGCAAGGACAGAAAATGTGAGCAGTTTCCTATTATTATGGTTTTATTTTTCCAAATCAGCACTTGTAATGCATATTTGGTTTAAGATCACAGTTTTGCTACACTCAGATAAAGAAAGTGTTTACATTTTTAATGGTGATGGGACCATGGGCAGTAAGTCCCTAAGTGTTTTTTTTTTTAAAACCTGTTAACATCTCAGTACTTATGTATTTAGTAATGCTTAATAACATCTCAGTACTTATGTATTTAGTAATGCTTAATAACATCTCAGTACTTATGTATTTAGTAGTGCGTATGCATTTAGTAATGCTTAATACATATTTATATACAGTCCTTTAATGAATGTAGCAAATTCATAATAAAGATAAAAAAACACTTCCACCCACCCAGCTTCATATATATATTCCCTGATGCTTTTATGTCAACATGTAATTAAAATGACAGTCAAGTGCAGAAGCAGACTAGCAGTCTAGTGATTTTACAATGAACAAATCATATGCTTGCCCTTTGACTTGCAAAGGGTTGTGGGAATCACACTTCAACAACAGGTGGAGAACTACAGTATTCCTGGCTTACTAATAAACACTGTAATTTTATCTTACAAAAAAAGAAAAGAAACGTGTGCTGCCTTGTATAAATAGGCTATTACAGTGTCTAGATAAAACTATACCATCCACCAATTTCTTCTGTATAATAATGAATGAGATATTTCCAGTGTTTGTAGGCCATAACCTACATACTTCAAAGGAAGTATTGGCATATGACATTGGGGCATTATTTAACTCAGTGTTACTTATGTGTTACATTCATGTGTTCCAGTACCATCTATTCATCAGATGCCAGAACCTCTGACAAGCCAATAAGGTCCAATTTAATTGACAATGCAAGATCAAGGTAAGAATTGACAGTACTATAAAAATACAATTAACTTATATATGACATAACATTATGACCACTGACAGGTAAAGTGAATGACACTGATAATCTCGTTATCATGGCAACTATCAGTGGGTGGGATTTATTAGACAAGAAAAATGGGAAAGAGGAAGGACCTGAGCGACTTTAACATATTGTGACGACTGAGTCAGATCATCTGCAAAACTAACTGTTGTGGGGAGTTCTCGGTCTGCAGTGGTCAGTACCTATCAAAAGTGGTCCAAGGAAGGAAAAACAAACCAGTGACAGGCTCATTGATGCACATAGGGAGCGAAGAATGGCCCGTGTTGTCCGATCAAACAGACCGCTACTGTAGCTCAAATTGCTGGTTCAGATATAAAGCTGTCGGAAAACACAGTGCATCGCAGTTTTTTGCATATGGGACTGCATAGTCGCAGATCAGTCAGGGTGCCCATGCTGACCTTGGTCCACTGCCAAATGTGCCTAGAATGAGCATGTGAGCATCAGAACTCGACCACGGAGCAATGGAAGAAGGTGGCCTGGTCTTATGTATCATGTTTTCTGTTACATCATGTGGATGGCCGGGTGTATCGCTTAACTGGAGAACACATGACACCAGGATGCACTATGGGAATAAGGCAAGCCAGCTGCGGCACTGTGATGCTTTAGACAATGTTTTGTTGGGAAACCTTGGGTCCTGCCAAAAATGGTTGAGAAAAGGTTTGAGGGCCACAATAACAAGTTTAAAGTATTGTCTTGGATTCAAAGTTCCTCAAATCAAAATCTAGTCAAGCATGTGGGATGTGCTGGATGAACAAGTCTGATCCATGGAGGCCCCATTTTCGCAAGTTACAGGACTTAAAGAATCTGTTGCTAAGATATTATAACAAAGCACATATTCAGAGGTCTAGTAGACTCCATGCCTTGATGGGTCAGGGCTGATTTGGCATCCAAAGGGGACCTTCACAATATTAGGCTGGTGGTCATAATGTTATGGCTGATCTGTATATTTTATACAAAAACCAAAATAGGGTATTTTTTGCAAGTTAATTGTAACCTTCTTATTTTGTATATTTATTTATTGAATAAGTGGTTTAATAAAAGTAAATGTTGTTTTTACAATGAGCTTAGTGTGTGCAACAAATAGCATTTACATTAGAATATGTATGCCATTTTTCCCTTGTGAAATCTATAGAGGAACCTGGTCACTTATTGTATTACACTGGTCCACATGATCTGGTTTCATATAAAATCAGTATTTTACCTGGAAATAAGGGTTGTTCTCCTCAGACAGCCTCAGGAAAACACTTTTTTAGTGCAAAATAAACATATACTACAACAAGGGGCACATACAATGTGTACAAAACAAACAATGGTTTTATTTTAAAAATATACAGTAAAATGCAGTTTGTGTGAGTTTAGGGTGTGCATACTGAACCACTGCAGTACACAGTATTGAGTAATTTTTTTCACATGGTGTCACTAAAGATTTATTGGCAATACAATCCAGTCTAATTCAGATCTAGAAATGATAAAAAAAGGTGCAAATATACTTATCTCAGATGACACTTGTTTCAAATATATGGAAAATAGAAAATACAGCAAATCATGTGTAGAAAAGTGGAACACTGTTGGCTCTGTGAACAACCCCCTCATCGGTCAACTCACATGGGTCAGAGCTCAAATATCGTCTCTAGTTGATGCGAATGTTGGGACTGCAATCCCCACAATCCAACCGTGCAGAATAATCGGGTAGGTAGTATTTATTGGCCCCAATACATAAGGCTTACTTTAAAAACAATGGTGAAAGCATATAAAAGCATAGACTTGTGTAGCGTCCGTTCACCGCTCAGTAGTCCGATACAAGGAAAAAGACAGAGTCCTGGATGTATGCCCGTCGGCAGATCCGTCCACTTGCTTCTGGGTATGCCTCCCTCTGACGTCTGCCGATTGCGTAAACCAGAGCTGGCATTTGGGCTCTGACCCATGTGATTTGATCTGTAAGGGGAGCGTTTATAGAACCCACAGTGTTCCACTTTTCTACACACGATTTGCTGTATTTTCTTTTTTTTTTTATATATTTGAAACAACTGTTTGTCAAGTGTCACCTGAGATAAGTATATTGATCATTGTTATATTCTATATGTGTTTTGGGGTTAACACTAGTGTTTGCAGCACTATATAATCACACCACCACATCAACTAATTTTGATATCTAATAATTAAGCACCTCTTTTTTCACTTATTGCATTTAATTCAGATCTAGATCAGATATAAACCATATTCAATATATGCTGCATTACAGAGTCCCACCAATGGTCCCTTTACACACATGGAATACTTTGTATGTTTATATTGGCATACCAGACAAATTGCTAAATGTAAACATTGCATACATACACATAACAACATTTAATCCAAACATGGCACTCTAGACATGTAAGATACATTGCAGTTGGAAAATATAAACATATTTAAACAGGATAATTGCTATATATACATATTTTTTTAAAACTGGTTAATTACTATATATATATATATATATATATATAAATATATATATATATATATATATACACACACATATTTAAACTGGTTAATTACCATATAGTTTACACCATAGTATGTAGTATGAATAGTATAAATTCACCTATTATGCCATCCAGGGCAGCATTAATAATGCTGTTATCATGTGTGTTTGGAGGGGAAAGGGGTTAATATTGTTCCAGCTAGCTTTAATTTCCTCAGTGCACACAGCAACATTTACATTTTGTGGGTTGCCATGGTAACATCAGCTTTCAATTTCTATTGCATGTAGTGTGTAAGGCTATGCTACAATGTTACAGCTTCATGCAATTCATTGATAAATGAGAAATTCTGGCCTTCACTACTATGTGCTCTGTAAATAATAGATTTACAATATAAAGTCTTTTAGTTGATGTTCTGCTATATTATACAGGACATGGATATGTGTTAAGTTTGCATTTGTGTGGTATTTTACATCCAGGTTTGAAAACACTGATGAAAAGCCAAAGCTTCCTCCAACTCCTACATCACCTGTACCCAAAACCGATCTCAGGTAAAAAAAAACATTATTCTGTGAAACGCGACAGTGGCACTGTCTTTGAAAATGTTTATGAAAAGGAAGATGCCCCTAGCTGGGAGATATGCCTCATAATACGTTTAGCTCCCACGTTGGCGCATATCTTGTGCCCAAGTTAATTTTAGTAAATCCCTGAGTTTATTATTATTTTCAGGTTTTTGCCTAGTGTTTATTCAGGTAATCTTAAGGCTTAGAGAACCAAATTGAATATATATTATTGGATACACACAGGCTATTGAAAACAAATTTATTTTTCATCTCCATTAAAATGTGATAAATTAAGTGTAATCATTAAATGGATTTCAAGATGAGTCCATGATTGTATGGATACCAACAGCAAACGTCAAGCTTTTCTGGCCAAAACAATGTGTTTGTTAAAGACTCTATAATCCTATTTATTTTTCTTTCCAGAGCTCCAAATGTTGAAGACAAACCAAAGGTGACACCAAGGTTACCTCCGCCTAAAACAGACGACAAGTTAGTATTCATAGTTTTGTGTTTGAAATACGTAATTAAAGCACACATAGCTCATGTGTGATTAAAACAAATAAGAGTTACAAATAAGTTACAATAAGTCAATGAAATATTGCACATGTCTCTATTTAAGGCCTTCTTATTCTACCAGGCCCACTGTACCTGATAGTGGGGAAAGAAGAAGTGTGACAGAGAGGAAACAAAGGTGAGATCATGAAACATTGAATGAATGGGGAAATTTAGGTAGAATGACCTAGTATAGCAGTAAAGATATCACTACCCCTAAAGTTGAACTATTTCTACAAACGATATCACTGGAAATGGTGTTGTTTGAGAACCTACATTTAACTATACGAAATTCATAAATATTCTGATCAGAAGTGGCATTTTGTTAAAGGGACTGTATCACCTAAACATTGTATATATTGTGAATGTAGAGAATAAAAAAATATTGAAAACAATCTATACACTGTGTTAGCAAAATTGCAAGTAAATGCCTGAATTATGAGAAAAATGTGTTTTACAAGTGTCGGTAAAGTCTCCTGCTTATGACATCACCTGTGGTAAGATATGCAAATTACACATTTCACATTGAAAAGCAGTTCATTTGCATACAGTCTCTTTAACTCATATCTAGCCACTAATACGGCCATATTGAGTTGAGGAATGCAGGAAATTAGCAGGGATTATTAAATGAGGTGTGGGATTGCCTAACAGTGGTGTCAGCTCTGGTGCAGTTAGTATATCATCAGAGATAACTGGTGTTTGGAATGATTGCTGACTTTTCCCATATTCTCCTAGGAGTCAAGACATTGATAATCTGATTGACATAACAACAACAACAACAACTAAAACATCAAGCACTAAAGGGTAAGTATGACTTCTTACAACATGCTATTACCAGCCTTTTTGATAATCAGAAAATATACCTACTAACATCCAGAAAGCAGAGCACAGGCATCCTCCAACTGCCCCACTAGACACCAGGGAGACACATTTGCAAGTCTGCAGGCATATTGACAGGTCTAGGGATGCATTAGCAAGCCTGGGGATGCACTGGCAAGTCTGGGGCATGTTGGCAAGTCTGGGGATCCATTGGCAAGCCTGGGGATGCATTGGCAAGTCTGGGGGCATGTTGGCAAGTCTGGGGGCATTGTTAAGGCTGTAGTAAAAGTGTATAAAATGTAGTATGACAGAAAAACAGAATAAGTGACAGTAGTGACCTTATTATGTTGAATTTATTTATACATATCTCCCAACTTCTTCACCCGGCATTACGGTATGCAGAGAGGGGATATGGGGTGGGGTGGACTTGGAAGGGGGAGTTGCAAACTAACAGTGCGACTGTGCAGACCTTAAATCTGCAGAGATACAGTTTCAACTGGGAATTTCAATTTTGCAAAAAACTAAGAGCAAAGAAAAATAAATTGATCACACCCTCTGTACACTTGCTTTTGATGATGCATTTTAGTTGGACATGAATAATATCATGCAGGATGACAATTATTGTTAGGCCTATAATATCACTTACCAATATCAAACATTTCCATAATATTGAAATCCCACTTACATCATATACTGAGACCAAAATGGCATCTCCAGTGCTGTAGTGATCGATATATGTTTACTGGCATCACTCATCTCATACTCTGGAGAGAATCCTCCTTCCAAGATGAGCTGGTGCTCTTTTGTGTATGCAACCTCTTCCCTTTAGAATCCCTTAAGACCTGGCAACTAGAGCATCAGAGGCGTTGCTAGGTTTCCAAAAGATCTGGGGCTATAGCCCATGAGACTTTTTTAGTTTTTTAAATGGAACCATACGGGCACTTACCAATATATGCTCACCGCTCTGAGCTTCATGCCAGTTTTGTAATTTAGGAGCCTTCACAGGGCCGGTTCTTTAATGGGGCAGCTGCCGCAGGCAGCACCCTGGCAGGGGCGGCACTTTGCTGCTCTATGCAGCAGTCTTTTTTTTTTCTTGTGTCCAGGGGAGCTTGATTAAAGGAGGTCTCAGCCAATCAGGTGAGACTTCTTAACTCTCCTGATCGGCTGAGAGTTCCGAAGCCTCCCATGATTGGCTAAGACCTCCTTCACACTGAGCTCAAAGCAAAGAGATGCCTGCCGCAGGTAAGTTAAAAACCTGACAGTGTGTGAATGAGTGTGTGTATGTCAGTGTGAGTATGTGCATGTCAGTGTGAGTGTGTGCATGTCAGTGTGAGTGTGTGCATGTCAGTGAGAGTGAGAGTGTGTGCATGTCAGTGTGAGTGAGTGTGTGGATGTCAGTGTGAGTATGTGCATGTCAGTGTCAGTGTGTGCATGTCAGTGAGAGTGTGTGCATGTCAGTGTGAGTGAAAGTGTGTGTATGTCAGTGTGAGTGTGTGCATGTCAGTATGAGTGAGAGTGTGTGCATGTCAGTGTGAGTGTGTGCATGTCAGTGTGAGAGTGTGTGCATGTCAGTGTGAGCGAGAGTGTGTGCATGTCAGTGTGAGCGAGAGTGTGTGCATGTCAGTGTGAGCGAGAGTGTGTGTATGTCAGTGTGAGCGAGAGTGTGTGCATGTCAGTGTGAGCGAGAGTGTGTGTCAGTGTGAGCGAGAGTGTGTGCATGTCAGTGTGAGCGAGAGTGTGTGTCAGTGTGAGCGAGAGTGTGTGTGTCAGTGTGAGCGAGAGTGTGTGTATGTCAGTGTGAGCAAGAGTGTGTGTATGTCAGTGTGAGCAAGAGTGTGTGTATGACAGGGTGAGCGAGAGTGTGTGTATGTCAGTGTGAGCGAGAGTGTGTGTATGTCAGTGTGAACTAGAGTGTGTGCATGTCAGAGTGAGAGAGAGTGTGTGCATGTCAGAGTGAGAGAGAGTGTGTGCATGTCAGTGTGAACGACAGTGTGTGTATGTCAGTGTGAGCGACAGTGTGTGTATGTCAGTGTGAGCGACAGTGTGTGTATGTCAGTGTGAGCATTAGTGTGTGTATGTCAGTGTGAGCGAGAGTGTGTGTATGTCAGTGTGAGTGTGTTGTGTGTGTATGTATGTAACTGGCTGTGTGTGTGTGTGTGTATATGTATGTAACTGGCTGTGTATGTGTTGTGTGTGTGTGTATCTTTGTAACTGTCTGTGTGTGCATGTAACTGGCTGTGTATGTGTTGTGTGTGTATGTATGTAACTGTCTGTGTGTGTTGTGTGTGTATGTAACTGGCTGTGTATGTGTTGTGTGTGTATGTAACTGGCTGTGTATGTGTTGTGTGTGTATGCATGTAACTGGCTGTGTATGTGTTGTATGTGAATATGTATGTAACTGGCTGTGCATGTGACGTGTGGGACACATTAAGGAATTATTTTTTTATTTAAAAAAATAAGAAAACTTGCTGACTGGTGTGTGTGTGTGTAACTGGCTGTGTATGTGACTGACTGGATGTCTGTGAGGTGTGTGCATGTGATTGTCTCTGTGTATGTATGCTTTTCTGATGTGCCATTGTCTGGCTCCTAAATTTTTTTGCTGGCTCCTAAAACTAAATAAAATTTGTCAAGCCCTGATATAAACATAAATCCTTCCTATGCTGTTTGGCAGTCCTGTAATAAAACATGTCACACATACACATAACACACATGTGTGACGTTATTTATTACAGGACTGCTAAACAGGATAGGAATGATTTATGAATATATATATATATATATATATATATATATATATATATATATATATAGTATAAATCATTATGCATATATAGCATAAATCACTTATTTACATCCACCTTTGTGTATTTAAGCTATATATTGTTGGTTTGAGATTCCTTATTACAGGACTGCCAAACAGCATAGGAAGGATTTATGTTATATACACACATATGTAACATGAATCATTCCTATGCTGTTTGTCAGTCCTGTAATAAGGAACCTCAAACCAACAATATATAGCTTAAATACACAAAGGTGGATGTACATAAGTGACCCCCAACCTTCCCTTCTCTCCACCATACCCAGAGCTTACCTGAGTGGGAATAGACCTGCTCTGCATCTCCCACAAGGTGACAGCCTGCAAGGATATCTTCAGAGCTGCTTCACTGTCCCACGTGGAGCTTCCTTCACATCCCTGTCATGATGCTGTGTAAAAGCCCTGCACTGATAGGATGCTCAGTGACGTGTCAGCCAATCAGTGCAGGGCTTTCACACACAGTAATAATGCTGTGTAAAAGCCCTGCACTGATTGGCTGACACATCACTCAGCCTCCTATCAGTGTAGGGCTTTCACACACTGTCTGTGTGATGTCAGGGGGCGGAGCTACATGGAGCTGCAGAGACTCGGGGCTTTGATCATTACATTTGAGGCTTCAGCCCCCTTAGCCCACCCCTAGCGACGCCTCTGTAGAGCATGCAGTTTAAGATGAATGCTGCCAGACAGAGCCTCTAGGGTACAGGTTGTGTATAAACGGTGATTGAGCCTAAAAACGTTAAAGTAGTATAAAAAAAACCCCATATAATTATTACATTGCATCTCTTTAGGCTTGTATCAAGACATTAACCATTTTTTAACTTCTGATTTTAAGGGGAGACTTGGATAACCTCATTGAAATTTCAAGCAATGCAAAGAATATTCGTAAAAGGTAAAAAAAAAATAAAACACAGTGAGACCTTTCATATTAAGTCTAACAAATGTTATTCATTCTATTATAGAGTATACGTGTTAAAGGGCCAACCCAGCCACAAACGTACTTTAATTAATTATTTTATTATCAAAATCACAAAATAAATAAATATATTCTTTCTGAATACCTTAACCACATGATAATAATTAGGTTGAATTTCATCTTGTAGTTTGATGAATATTCAAACACAAAACATTCCGGCAGTTTTCAAACAAACATAAAACATATTCTGACTGTCAATACCTGTGAATTTACTGTAACGAACATACTTGATTCCCTATTTTTTTTCCTTTCCTTTCTCCTCTCCTACGTCTTCTCTTAAATTGAACAGGTATACAGTATACATAAATACATTAAAAACATGTTACATGTGGTACAGTGAGACCAAGCTTTCAAATTATCTGGCTCAACGTGCCCATAAGTTATCCTGTGTCCTCAATTTTCTTTGCCCAGATAGCCCAGAAACTGGTCTCTCCTTTTCTCTGTCTGTAGGTTCCCCCAATCCCACTCTCTCTCTTGCAGCAGTTTAAAACCTGTGCTTTGATCTCTGCCCAATCCGGAACTGTGGCTGATTTCCAATTTCTAGCTATATTATGTTTAGTAACCGTGAGAATAAGGACCAACCTTTTCCATTCCCCCTTCTTTCTAAAAGCTTCCATGTTGAGATGCAATAGATGTCAGTATGACCTTTCAGTCCATTATCTCTTCTATTTTTGCTTCAACTATATGCCACAGGTGCTGGGCAGCCCCACCAGATGTGATCTCCGCTGTAGGTACCACACCTCCAACATGTGGGGGGAATTTTAGGGAACATCTTACTGATCGTTACTGGCACTAAGTGCCGGCTGTTGACTGATTTAGGGACCCATATCAGTTGAGCTCATCAACTTTTATATTAAGCTCTCTCTCCCACTTAGCCACAGTTGTTCCCCCCCCCCCCCTTCCTTCCAATTTGTGTATTAAATTATAACACATTGCGACAAGACCCTTATAATCCTTCATTCGTAAAAGTTTAATTAGCAATTCCAAATATTTCGGATATGGTTCTTGTTGCATATATCTACCGACTACCCATTTCACTCTAAGAAATTTAAATATATCCTGTTGGGAAGATCAAACTCCCCTTGAAGTCTGTGGAAAGTCTTCCATATACCCGATTCGTATAGGTCTCGCATTTTTATTATCCATTTTCTCCCCCAGGAAGCCGAATCCAGGTCTTCCGTACAACTTGATAGGAAAGTAATGGGGAAAATCAACATTTATCAACTTTATCCTCTTAACCCATTTTTTTTTTTTTTTACTTTGAACCAGATAGTTAGTATATTTTTTAAGGCCAGAGATTCAACTGAATTGGTCTCCCTATTTCTCCCCTTATTTATTGGCCAAAACAGATAGTAGCTGTACCAGCTTTCTCTCGCTGAATCGTCCTTCTGGGAGATTATCGCTTGGGTTCAGTAGTGCTGGCTGCGCATATTCCTCAACATTCTTTTTGTTTATTCAAGAGTATTTTTAGCCCATTCTGGGTTTTGTAGAAGACCTAATAAAATCGTTAAATGCATTTTGGATGTTTGGATGTTAGTAATGTCCAGCTTTTTGGAATTTCCCTAAACTAAGCTCCAAGTTTGGGAGGTCATCTTATAATCTAGAAAATATGGTGTTGATCATCCTTGACTTTTCTACATAATACCACAAAAAGTACAGTACCACCAGTATTACCCCAAGTTCTAGTAAATTCCACAGGCACTTTGATCACTACCCCAACATGTTCCTTCTGTTACACTTCTGCAGAATTATTTTAAAATGCTGATGTTTAGTAAATTAAACCCACATAAAAAATACATGACATGTACAGCTCTATGGCTAATAATTACAGACTTTATTAAGCAGACCCCCATATTTGTGAAAGTACTGGTTATTTACTGAATCATGCCATTTATATTTATCTAACGTCTGCTGATTCGATACATTTATTTGAGTATCCTCAGAAATCCAGCCTTTCCTTTGGTTTAGCAGACAGTATATAGCTAAATTGGTGAGATTAAATGTTCACTCACCTTTCACTGAATAGACCCCAATGAATAGAAAATTCAATAAAAGAAAATAAATTATTTAGTGCTTGGACTTTTGAGATACAGCATAATCTTGTATTGATAGCCATTTGATTTTTGATTCCTTGTTTTAGTTACTAAAATACATTTCTTTGCTTTTTTAGGGATGATGAGCTCAGCAATTTAATTGCAATAAGAAAACCTCAAGAAAAGACTAGGTAATTGTTGCAAATGTCTTTATATATGAGTCGCTTACAGAAACACACCTGCAGATGATTATTTACCATTATTTACCTGCAAAGTGGGTTCTGGGGCATGTCCTCTGGGTGCAGGGGCTGCCCTTTGGGATGTGTGACCTGTGATCTATGCCCAGTGGTGTATCTTGGTTTTGTGCTGCCCTAGGCAGACAAAATTTGGGCATCCCTCCACTCATCCCTCCACTCACGTTGCACACCTACGACATGCCCCATCACACACGTTGCACACCCACGACATGCCCCATCACCCCATAACATGCCCCATCACCCACATTAAATGCCCAATCACCCCATTACATGCCCCCATCACCCACATTGCATACACCCTAAACGCCCCATCACCCTCATTACATACCCCCACCATGTCAATTACATGCCCCCATCACCCCGATTATTTGGAAGGAGATAAAGCTTGGTGAACGGTGGGGATGGAGCAAAAAATGTTTGAAGCACCAGGATTTTTAATTCCTTGTTTTACTCACTAAAATACATATCTTTCCTTTTTTAGGGATAATGAACTCAACAATTTAATTACAATAAGAAAATCTCAAGAAAAGACTAGGTAATTGTTGCGAATGTCTTCCTTTCATAAATGAGTCACTTACAGAAACACACCTGCAGATGATTATTTACCATTTGCAGTGGCGTCGCTAGAGGTGGGCATTTGCCACCTCCCCAGAATCTGCCTTGTCCCCCCCTATTGTACTCACTCAGCACTGTGATCGTTGGGTCACGTGACTTCATTGTGCAATGTCACGTGACCCCAGACAGGCTGTGAGAGCTGCCGCTCATTACAGCCTGCATCACCTAGACTGCGACTGCAGCCACATGTGTGGGAAGCTCAAGTAAGTCCTGACTGTAAAGTGGCTTTTGGGGCAAGTCCTGTGTGCAAAGTGGGTGTGGGGGGCAATTCCTTGAGGGCAAAGTGGGTTTGGGACAATTCCTGAGTTCAAAGTGGCTTCCGGGACAAGTTGTGAGTGCAAAGTTGGTTTTGTGGAAAGCCCTGAGTGCAAAGTGGGTTTTGGAGCAATTCCTGAGTGCAATGTGGCTTCTGGGACAAGTCATGGTGCAAAGTTGGTTTTGAGGCAAGTCCTGAGTGCAAAGTGGGTTTGGGGGGTAATGCTTGAGTGCAAAGTGGGTTTTGGTGTAAGTCCTGAGTGCAAAGTGGGTTTGGGGGGTAATGCTTGAGTGCAAAGTGGGTTTTGGTGTAAGTCCTGAGTGCAAAGTGGGTTTTGGAGCAAGTCCTGAGTGGAAAGTTGGTTTGTGGGCAATTCCTGTGTGCACTGTGGGTTCTAGGACAAACCCTGAATGTAAAGTGGGGTTTGGGGCAGGTTGAGAGTGAAAAGTGGGTTTTGGGGCAAGTCCTTGAGGACAAAATGTGGGTTTGGGGGCAATTCCTGAGTGTAATATGGCTTCTGGGACAAGTCATTACTGCAAAGTTGGTTTTGAGGCAAGTCCTGAGTGCAAAGTGGGTTTTGAGGCAAGTCCTGAGTGCAAAGTGGGTCCTGGGGCATGTCCTCTGGGTGCAAAGTGGGTTCTGGGGCATGTCCTCTGGGTGAAATCTGGGTGCAGGGGCTGGCATTTGGGATATGTGACCTGGGATCTATGCCTGTAATTTAGGGTTGCCTTGAAATTTGTATTTGATGCTAAGTTCGCATGTGATTTTCAGTTGATCTGTACCTGCAAAATAACAGCCAAATGAGATACAGCATAATCTTGTATTGATAGCCATATGATTTTGATTCCTTGTTTTACTTACTAAAATAAATATCTTTGCTTTTTTAGGGATAATGAACTCAACAATTTAATTACAATAAGAAAACCTCAAGAAAAGACTAGGTAATTGTTGCAAATGTCTTCCTTTCATAAATGAGTCACTTACAGAAACACACCTGCAGATGATTATTTACCATTTGCAGTGGTGTCACTAGAGTAGGGCAATTGCCACAACCCAGATAATGCATTGTCCCCCCCTGTTGAAATCACTCAGCACTGTGATCACGGGGTCACGTGACTTCATTGTGCAATGGCTTTTGGGGCAAGTCCTGTGTGCAAAGTGGGTGTGGGGGGTAATGCCTGAGTGCAAAGTGGGTTTGGGGGCAATTCCTTGAGGGCAAAATGGGTTTGGGACAATTCCTGAGTTCAAAGTGGCTTCCGGGACAAGTTGTGAGTGCAAAGTTGGTTTTGTTGAAAGCCCTGAGTGCAAAGTGGGTTTTGGAGCAATTCCTGAGTGCAATGTGGCTTCTGGGACAAGTCATGGTGCAAAGTTGGTTTTGAGGCAAGTCCTGAGTGCAAACTGGGTTTGGGGGCTAATGCCTTTAGTGCAAAGTGGGTTTTGGAGCAAGTCCTAAGTGCAAAGTGGGTTTTGGAGCAAGTCCTGAGTGGAAAGTTGGTTTGGGGGCAATTCCTGAGTGCAACGTGGCTTCTGGGACAAGTCATTAGTGCAAAGTGGGTTCTGGGGGATGTCCTCTGGGTGCAAAGTGGGTTCTGGGGCATGCCCTCTGGGTGCAGGGGATGGCCGTTGGGATGTGTGAACTGTGATCAATGCCTGTAATTTATGGTTGCCATGAATTATTTATTTGATGCTAAGTTTGCATATGATTTTTAGTTGATCTGTACCTGCAAAATAACTGCCAAATGAGCCTGGGTGCAATCTGAGTGCTGGTTGAAAATTTGGGTTTTTAAAAAATTTTTTATTTTCAAAAAATATTTAATATTGGTTTTGCAAGAATACAATCCTCAAAAACATGTACATGAACACCAGAAATGTTCCCAGTAGGAACGCGTGGATAACAGATAGGCATATCAGTACATGAGTACATACATCAAACATGGATGTTATGGCACAATTTAGATAATAAACATATTTATACACCTTCAGAAATTTGGGGTTTTTAAAGACACTGCAACTGAACTGCCAAGTGAACAGGCATTAATAACTGAAAATTCTCCAACTATTTTTCCAAATCAGTGGTTAATGCCTGATTGTGGCACCTTGCTGGTCAGTTCCCCTTTAATGAATAGTCCCTTACACTTTTTATTCACATCTAAAAATATTTCTACTTCTTTAGCTTGATGTAGAAAAAGTATATGCAAATTTTTTTTTTACTACAAAAAGAACATATTTGTTTCAATGACAAAACTTTCATAAGTTCTAAAAGTAAGTTTTGCCATTAACGTTTCCTTTTTTATGTGTCTTAATATTTAACAGTTACCGATAACATATGTATGTTGATCAATTGAACAATTAGCAACATTAAACAATATTGCGTTATATAGGCAGTTTTCATGCCGGCACGATTAATGTAATCTTTTTTTCAGGTGACTTTTTTTACCGTTATTTTACTGTAAATGTACAGAAAAAAAAAGTTTGAAAATTATCTATACATTGTGTTAGCAAAATTGCATGAAAATACCAAGATTATATGAAAATGTGTTTTCAATCTGTGGAGTCTCCCGTTTATTACATCATCTGCGGCCTAATATGCAAATTACTCATTTCCCACTGAAAAGCAGTTCATTTGCATATCAGGCCATCCGTGATGTCATAATGAGGAGACTCCCCAGACACATTTTAACACATTTTATCATAATCTAGGCATTTGCATGCAATTTTCAAACACAATATATATAATTTTCAATATTTTTTTTTATCCTTTACATGCCCAGTAGAAACAATGTTTAAGTGATATGGTCCCTTTAAATCATTATTGTAATGCATGAGAATGTGCATTACTTTTTTGTCACTGTGAATGACATCAACATAAAGTATCTGTCCATATTTTTACAGAACACAAGATCTTGATAACCTCATCGATGTTTCAAGGGCTGCAGCTAAAAATAATAATGGGTAAGCGTTATTTTCTTTCTAATTCTATTCTGCTAGAACAGTCTGACAACAGGTATATATCTAAACAAAGATGTATCTGTTAACTGGCTTTTATCTGACTGACAAAAACTTGCATTAAGCTTTTGTCTGTCAGACTGAGTGACAGATAAGGTGGTGTGTTTTTCAGCGACAACCCGTGTCCGTTAGCATGATTTCACAAAGCTAATGGCCTAGTGTGTAATTTCTCTTAACCCCTTCGTGACGCATGGTGCTTGCGTCCCAAACGACGTAAGCATCAAAACGTCACGATTGGTTCCTGGCCACCGATCACAAGGTGATCAGTAGCCAGGAAAACTCTGGCAGAGATCCAATCAGGGTCTTAATAGACCCTGTGGGTCCCTGGAAAAAAATAGCGAGACCTCCGGACGTCACGTGTGACGTCACGGAGGCTTGCCCAAACCCGGAAGTTCGGGCGCGGCGCAATTTAGAGAAATGTAGCCGGAGCTTTCTTTGAGCACCGGCTACATTTCCCCTGTCAGACTGAGGCCACTCAAAGTGGCCTCATCTGACAGGTGGGATCCCACTGCAAGTGCCTGCAGCGGGATCCGAAAACAGCTCATCGCGGGGAGCCGCAATGAGCTGTTTAATACAGGACGTACTATGCCGTCCTAACGACTTTAAGGCACTTAAAGTCAGGACGGCATAGTACGTCCTAACGTCATTAAGGGGTTAACTAGTAATATCATGAAACATGGTAGAAAAATGTAATTGACAAAGCATTTGTAAATCAGCAAAATGGGGACTAAAATGTTGTGTCGGCCTTTGGGGGTGTGCAACCTATGCAAGCACACAGGGCGCAACACCCCAGGGGGCGTCAAATAAAAAAGAAGTTTGCTGGTAGAGGCACTGGCTGGGGAGATCAGAAGATCACCCCACACCAGCCCTCTGCTCAGCGCACTGGAGGATTTGGGAGGTGGTGGACCTCACCAGGTGATAAGTGAAGGTCCGCCCCCACCCTGTGAAGCACGCCTCGTGCTTAGTGATGATGCAGGACATCATATTTCTGATGCCCTGCATTATCACTACACATGGGAGCGAGAGCAGCACTTACTGAGCTCTGTGTGTGTTTAACACATGGAGCTTATGCTGCCTGTGCTTCAAGTAAGAATGGGAGGGGAAACAGAGGAGGAGGGAAGGAGAGAAGAGAGGAGGGGGAGGAGCGAACACAGGAGGTGGAGAGGAGAGATCAAAGGAGGGAGAGAGGAGACAACTGAAGAGGGTGGAAGGAGAGAACAGAATGGGGAGGGAACAGTGATGGAGGAGAACAGAGATGGGGGAGAACAGAGATGGGGGAGAACAGAGATGGGGAGAGAGAACAGATATGGGGAGAGGGATTGAGATATGGGGAAGGGAAGGGGAGGTAATTTCTATGAGGGTGAAGAGAGAACATATATGGGGGAGAGAGAACAGATTTGGGAAAAGAGAAAGATTTATGGAGGAGGAAAGAGAACAGACATGGGGGAGGATGAGAGGCAGGCAGACATGGGGGGTGGAGAGAGGAGAGACATATATGGGAAGGGAAAGAGATAAAATGGGGGGTTGGAGAGAGACAGACCTGGCAAGGAAGAGGAAAGGGACAAACATGGTAAGGGAGAGAGACATACATGGAGGGGGGCGCCACTGGGGTGGACCGCACAGGGAGCCGGAACACAGTTTGATGGAGATCCCTCTCTCCCTCACTGCAAAGTGTCAAGAGTTATAAAAAAGCGCAATCGCCGATATACATAACAAACGGCGATTGTACCTTTTTATATAACTCCTGACACTTTGCAGTGCAGAAGTTTTTATACACGTCCCCCAATTTATGTTAATCAATTGAACACTGAGAAGCATTACACATGATTACAATGTAAAATAGACAGTTTTTAGGCTTAAAGTAATGTTTTGTTCAGAAGATGCTAAATATCTTCTTTAAATCATTAATTTAGCTGTATGAGAAGTAGTATTACCTTTCTGTTTGCTTGAGTGACTATAACGCAAAGTATATTTCCATATTTTCCCAGAACAAAAGATCTTGATAATCTCATTGATGTTTCAAGTGCTGCAGCGAAAAATAAAGGGTAAGAGTTATTTTCTTTGTCAAACTTTTCTGCTGGAACAGTGCGACAACAGGGATATATCTAAACAAAGATGTATCTGTTAACAGGCTTATCTGGCTAACAAAATCTTGACCAATACACTCCATTAACAAGCACTTGTTTGTCAGACATACTGACAAATAAAGAAGTGTGTCTATCAGCAACAAGCAAGGACCATTGCCATGAACCTTGGAAGCAAATAATCTAGTGCTTCATTTTTCCTCTACTTCCTCTTTCTGACAGTACCAACTAACTTATTTTCCGTATTTTGTATGTGTTTTTATTTTACAAATTGCAATTTAAAACAGCACCTGATTTGTGTCGGCCTTTGAGGTGTGCAACCCATGCGAGCACACAGGGCGCAACACTCCAGGGGGCGGTACTTTAAAAAAAAAAAAGTTTGCTGGTAGAAGCACTGGCTGGGGAGATCAGAAGATCACCCCACACCAGCCCTCTGCTCAGTGCACTGGAGGATTCGGGAGGGGGCTGAACTCACCAGGTGATAAGTGAAGGTCCGCCCCCACTCTGTGAAGCAGAGCTCCGTCTGCTTCACGGGAGAGCAGCGGGCAGCATAAGAATCTGTGTGTTAAATACACACAGAGCAGTAAGTGCTGTGTGCACTCCTCGTGCTTAGCGATGATGCAGGGCATCATATTTCAGATGCCCTGCATTACCACTGCACACTGGAGCGCAAGCAGCATTTACTGAGCTCTGTGTGTGTTTAAAACAAGGAGCTTATGCTGCCCATGCTTCAAGTAAGAATGGGAGGGGAAACAGAGGAGAAGGAGGGAGGGAAGGAGAGAAGAGAGGACGGAGGAGGAGAGAACACAGGAGGGGGAGAGGAGAGATCAAAGGAGGGAGAGAGGAGACAACTTAGGAGGGTGGAAGGAGAGAACAGAGGGGGAAGAGAACAGAGGTGAGAGAGAACAGAGATTGGGGAGAACATAGATGGGGAGAGAGAACAGATATGGGGGAGGATGGGGAGAGAGAACAGATATGGGGAGGAGGGGGAGAGAGAACAGATATGGATGGGAGAGGGAGAAAAAACAGATATGGGTGGGAGGTGGAGAGAGAGAACAGATATGGGGAGGGGAAGGAGAGCTATTTGATATGAGGGTGAAGATAGAACATATATGGGGGAGAGAGAACAGATATGGGAAAGAAGAAAGATAACAGATTTATGGAGGAGGAAAGAGAACAGATATGGGGGAGGATGAGAGGTAGACAGACATGGAGGGTGGGGAGAGCAGAGACATATATGTGAAGGGAAAGAGATAAAATGAGGGGTTGGAGAGAGACAGACCTGGCAAGGAAGAGGAAAGGGACAAACATGGTAAGGGAGAGAGACATACATGGAGGGGGGCGCCACGGGGGTGGACCGCACAGGGCACCGGAACACAGTTTGATGGAGACCCCTCTCTCCCTCACTGCAAAGTCTCAGTGTTATAAAAAAGAGCAATCGCCGATATACATAACAAACGGCGATTGTACCTTTTTATATAACTCCTGACACTTTGCAGTGCAGAAGTTTTTATACACGTCCCCCAATGTATGTTAACCAACTGAACACTGAGAAGCATTACACATGATTACAATGTAAAATAGACAGTTTTTAGGCTTAGAGTAATGTTTTGTTCAGAAGATGCTAAATATCTTCTTTAAATCATTAATTTAGCTGTATGAGAAGTAGTATTACCTTTCTGTTTGCTTGAGTGACTATAACGCAAAGTATATTTCCATATTTTCCCAGAACAAAAGATCTTGATAATCTCATTGATGTTTCAAGTGCTGCAGCGAAAAATAAAGGGTAAGAGTTATTTTCTTTGTCAAACTTTTCTGCTGGAACAGTGCGACAACAGGGATATATCTCAACAAAGATGTATCTGTTAACAGGCTTTTATCTGATCTTGACCAATACACTCCATTAACAAGAACTTGTATGTCAGACATACAGACAAATAGAGAGGGGTATCTATCAGCAACAAGCAAGGACCATTAGCATGAACTTATTTTCTGTGTTTTGTATGTTTTTATTTGACAAATTGCAGTTTTCCTTAAGTTTTACATTGATAATAAATTAACGGAGACCTCCAAATTCAGTGACCTCAGTGAGGGGAGTACACATGAGTCGATCTGCCTCCCTCTGCAGCAGTTTTCATGCCCCTCTGAGAAAGTGTTGTCTTTAGCCAATACTGTGGAATCACATTCTCTCAATAGTTTCAAGTTGCTGAGGGGCATGGTTCCAGCCTGCTCTCTGTGCAGTAATGTAACACAAAAAGTAGGGCTTTTTTGAGATTTTCAATACCCAGTCAATAACCCTGTTACACTTTATGTGCAGGTTTTAGATAGATATGTTTTTTTTTGCTTTGCTTTTTACTGTAACTAGTAATATCATGAAACATGGTAGTAATATAATGGAACTAGCAATTATGCTACCAAATGGGACCAATTTAATAATCTGTGAGATTAAATGCTTAATTTTACTTAATAAGTAAATTATGTTCTTGTGGAGACCTAATTGTTAACGGCCATCTTACATAGCTTTTGCTTACTGTGGCATAACATGCCATGATTTCAAATAATTATACTACAACAGTGGACTTCTGTATCTCGATAGTGCTTTATTTTTAATGTTCAATATTATAAGATTTCAAAGAGCATCTTTTTCAGGAAATAAATTGCATTCTCCAAAGCAAAGTGATTTTATGAATTCCTGACATGATGATTTTCATGAATTAAGCACTATTTTGATAATTGTAATATATTTTAATTAAAGCACTGAAGGGCTTATTCATCCTTGCACAGGCTGTGTGATGTCTCATCAATACTGATAATGTCTCATCTTATCGTGGAGGGCACTGTCACTCTGTTATAGTCTTAACTACTGATGTGACAGTGAATGTAAGCAAGTGTTACAATAAACAACATCGGTGATGTCATTGGCCCCCTACTTGCAATTCAAAGGGTCTTTAACACTAAAATTTGTGATCTATGTATACCTCTATCTTTCTGTAATATGGGAATGTAATGTGAATATTAAATAAAACGAACATACTTGGTACAATACTTCAGCTTTTTTGTTTACAATTTGTTCATATTATTCACATTATTGTTGGTTTGTTTTTAAACTTCTTTTTCATTATTTAAAGGAATCAGGATCTGGATGATCTGATTGCAATAACTGGTGATGGAAACATAGGGTTAGTATCCTTTTTGTCAATTTGACTGATTTATTGTAGATACACATGTATGCATGTCCGTTCTAAGAAACAACTGTCACAAGTTTGATTAGGCTAGGGATTTACCCACATTTTTAATGTTTTCTTTATAAACATAATTCTGCGGGTATAATCTTGGTAAACAAAAAATAAATTAAGTAAAATGACATTTTAGAAAAGTGGTAGTAAAGTCAAAAAAGTTTTTTTTTTTAAATGTGATCATATGATGATTAATAAACTGCTTTCTGAATTTCTTTCACTGATTTGACATTAATGAGGTATGTACTTTTTATTTTAGCAATTATTCCTGATGATAGCTCTTAAAAAAAGTTTTTTTAATAATCCCCTAGTGACATTTGTATGTTTCAACATTTACACTTGTGGCTCACAGGCACATTTGTCCCTTAAATACTTACTTGCCCCTCAAAAATATACACGTTATATATCATATAAAAATGGAGGTCATCCTTTTAAATGTAAATGTGCTTGCAGCTGAAGTGGTCAGTTTTGACACATTAGGAAGTCACTGCAAGAGCAAAATTGTCAGCTGATTTTACACATAGCACACTGATTTGGCAGATCAATCCCTCCAAATAGAACATTGTATGTAGTAATCTTTTAGTATCTCAGCAATCATAATTAATAGGGGTTTAATTCAAATAGCCATTTTCAAAAATGACCTTTCAATTATTGTGTTTTTGTCTACACTCCCAATTTAAGTAAAAAACACTACAAATGGTGTGAAATATGTCCCCTGCCTTCCTGGATTTACTATTTGCATAATGAAACTGGTATTTAAAGTTGTCCAGCTTTTTATGCAGTTTTTGTGATATCAAGCCATGTGTACCATTTCATGTCCACAGTGTAGATGGCCTCATAGCTTGGCAATGCACTACTGTTCGCTGTGAATATGATAGCAGTGGCGCTATCAAGGCAACCTTGCCAAGCAATGAGGCTGAGTTAGGAGGCTACTACGATCACCAAAGTGATCCGATTTGGACCAAATACCAGAGTTCTAATTCTCATTGTGAAAACTGGAGCAATCTGAATAGACCCTTTAATATTAAAAAACAAGTAAGCATAAAAAGAATCATGGTAATCATATCGATAATAATGCTTATATAGTCCGTTAAAAATAATAGATACACTTTTACACTATGTTGTGCCTAAAAAAAAAATAACTGTTGAGAAAAAAAGATACTTATTCTTACGTGTGAAAAAACTGTAAGTTTAGTTTAAAAATGAAGATATCAGGAAAAACAAAGCATGCAATTTGCTTCAGCTGTTTTGTAGCAGCATAGCTCATTCTAAATTTAGACAGCATAATGCATGCTATTGAAATATACAATTAGCACCATTCATACACATTGATTGTGCTACTGCATACAATGTAGCAGAGAACAAGGATGGAAAAATACAATGGTCTAGCTGAGGGTCTAGCTGAAGGACTTGAAAGCATTTGAAACCAGCAACACAACTGTTATTGGGCAGTGTCAGTTATTACCCATCACAGTAACAACTGCAGTATCATCCATTAGTATTGATTAGAGCTGATTACAATTGAAAATAATTTATTTAAAACAAACCAGGGCAAATCTTTACTCTTTTTTTTTACAGATTGTATTTAATGCATCTGCCTAAAACCAAAGCAAACTAAAAATTATGATTACATTTGGTTTAATATGCCAACTAATATGTGAACATCTAGTTTACGCAGTGTTTAACAGATTCCAAATGCACTGAAAAATCCTGCAGTTAACCTGTGCCCGCTTAGTAATGAGCTTAGTGCAAAGTAACTGCCACTTCCTAAAACAGATTTAATTCTGCAAAACTGTACTCTCACTCTACAACAATTTTAGCCCCTTTGTGGTATGACTTTTTGGCCGTGTCTTACCCTCCATGATATGGCCTGTTTTCACACATCTGCAGTGTTTGTGTTTAGTTGTCATTTTCTTCTCTCTCATTTAATATAACCTCACATATTATATATAGGATTTATCTGCATAAGAAGGGCTTTCTTTATCATTAACGATAATAAAAATAATAGAAATGGAAAACAATCACTGATCGCTTCTGAAGCTCTTTCCCACAGCAAGACATTATGCATTTCAAATACGGCACCTGTGATTGCTCTGGGACCAATTGCACATCACCCTGTCAGGATTCGGAGACAGAGGATCGTCGATGCAGAGAAGGCACAGGGTATTACGACGGGTATTTAGCAAAAGACAGAATTCTTCTGCCTGAAGGAATTACACCTTACGGTTGAGCCTCAGGCTTAATTCCCCCAGGACTTTTGTATTCTGTCAATTACCAATACACCATGAGAACCCTAGCAGAGGCTGTAAAATAGGAACCGATGATAACAGGAACGCAAAAGTACAATAGGAAAAGGCAATTGGGTGGTCGGACAGGCAAACAGGTTGCAACAGGCACGGCAAAGGAATAATAGGATCAGGCACAAGGATGGTCGGACGAGCAAAAGGTTGAGGCTGGCAGCAAACAGAAGTAGTCAAAAAACACACAGGATCGGCAAAAGTAAACAAAATAGAAAGTTCAGGAATGCTAGCAAAAGCCTCAGAGGCTCTATCACAGGCAAGGACTGAAACACAAATTATACTTTAAATAGAAATCCTAATGATTGGTTGACCAATGGAGACGTTTGGGAGGAGAAACAAAACTTATAAGTACATTTCTTTAAGAGATAGTAAGGGCAGGAAGCAGGGACACCACTGCGCATGAGCAAACCGAAAAGGGGGTGTGATCGTCTATCCGGATGACAGCTGACAGAGACACGCATAGGAGGTACTCGTCATGCGGCGGCTCCTGTGAAGACACCGGGAATCCCATTGTCAGGCCAGGAGGCCGAAGATCCGAGCAGTCCTGCAACGTGACGGCGCTGCAGTGACAGACCCTGATTTCAGATTTCTGTATTTATGAATGCCTCAACATCGAGGCATTTCAGCAACAACTGCTGATTGGATCATTGATCACTTCCGAAGCACATTTCTTCTTGGACATGCCTGGAACATCCAATTTCGCAAATGGGTTAAACACAGTCACATCCAAAATATAAGACTCAGAGCCTTTTAATAAAAAAGTTAAAACCATTTGTAAAACTAATTAATGAAAATGATTTAAACATCAGAATTACAATCAAATAATATAAGGCATATATTAAGAGAAACATAGGTTTTGAATGTGTCTGTGGTGTCTGTTTTATGATATCACCTGTGGCTTGATATGCAAATGAGCTACTTTCAATAGGAAATGGGTAATCAGTGTATCACACCACAAGCTAACTCAAACAAGAAAAACCACAAACACTTTTAAAACATATATTTCTCTTATTTTATGCATTTTACATAAAAGAAATGCTAACACAACATACAGATATTTTTTTATTATTCCTCTAAAAGCGTCAGAGCATTCAAGAAAAAAAAAAAAGCAAATAAATATATAAATATTGACTTGGTATGGTAGTAGTAAAACAATATCTGTTCGTCTCAGTCAGTGATATAAAGATCTTATTAATTTCTTAACAATGGTAACATGATTGGTTATTGTTTTTTGTTGTCACCATTAAAACTTGTCACTGGTAACAGTTAATTAATGACAAAATAGCAAAAAATATTATTTTTTAATAATGAGAACTTTGCCTAGAAAATGTTACATGCTTGATGATATCAATGGTATTATATTCTATATTTTCTTTAGGAATGCCAAGCCTACCAATAACACCACTAATGTGAGTCAAAGTTCAACTACAACCAACAAGGTTACTGAAAACACCTACGATATGCCAGGCAGACGTTCAACTACAACCAACAAGGTTACTGAAAACACCTACGATATGCCAAGCAGACGTACAACCACAAGTACAACCAGCAAAGTTAGTGAAAATTCTTACGACATGCCAAGTGTGCGTTCAACTTCCAACAATGTCATTGATAATACTAATGACATGTCAGGAAGCCGTACTTCTACAACTTACAAAAGCACTGACAATCCCCGTGACTCCTCAAGCCGTCGTTCAACCACAACAACTACAACAACAACAACATACAAAACCAACGACAATAGTCCTGAAGGTACAAGCCGTTGGTCAACCTCATCTTACAACACTAGTGGTGACGCCACTGATGGGCTCAACCCACGTTCAAATGTGACCTTTACTCAGGAGACAAGGTAATAAAAACTATTTTTTTACTAAATGTAATTTGTAATGGATTTCATAAAATCACCATACCTGAGCACACAAACTTACAATGTTTTTGTTTGAATATTTTCTTCAAAGTATAAAAAAAGGTTTTCACGAAAAGTAAACCATACACTGTCCAAAACGGAAGTATGTGTCATTAGCTGTTCACAGTGTTGAAGCATATGGCGGGGTATAACTAGTAATGGGAGTGCGTTCCATCTTTTGACAAACAGAAGAAGATAGACAACGCTTGGTCAAGGATGTAGTCTACATAGATACAAAAACACCTTACTAAAAACAGAAGAATCAGTAGGATTAGAAACATTTGCACTATTGTGAGCTAAATTGGGAATTTACATTCCCACTTTGAATATTCTTTAGGTGACATTCTTATTATTCTGTGCAACTGACAGATTTACAAAATGTTATTCTCCTCTACTAAACATAAATAGAAAAAAGAAGATTATTTTGAGATCAGAACTCACAGTTTTATATGGTCCCATTCATATTTGTAATTATATTGCTCACTGTAGACTTACATAGATTACTGTGTAAGGTATGACTGCCAGCATACATACAAAGAAAGCACATGTGTTAGATTTTAGGATTCCTGAATCAATTAAAATTAGAGTTACAGGAGCAGTTTATTATATTTAATATGTGAGAAAGATTACTGTTTTAGTGTTTTTTTCCTGAGTTGAAAGAGTATTTAAGAGTAGTTCATTAACCTATGAAAGCCATAAATGTTTATCATTATTTTTGGAGATTCTACTACTATTTTATAAGAGTACCAAATATTTCTAGATATATGAGGAGCAACAACTATAGAATTCAAGCGTATTACTTATAAATAGACTTATTTTTTGCTTATGGACAAGACTAATGAACCTCAGATAATGTGTAAGTGTAATGATACATTATTTAAACTGAATTGCACAATTGCACAGACAGGGTTTTCTCAGTCAGTTGCTAAATGTCACTGCTATACTAACCACTGTAGTAATGAACAGAACACTCCCAGGAGGTATATTACCCACAATTCATACAGGTTGGCAGCACAGCTACCTATATTCCCTATAACCAACCAAATAAGTCTGATCAGTGTCAAGCTGTTGCTCTCTTCCAGAGCAATTAGTGCTAAGTGCACATAATGGAAAATATTAACTATAACTAAATGGCCCTACATCTGTTTCAAGAATTAAGCTCCCCAGGATCCTTATCCCCATACATAACATTAATAAAATAAATATTCCATTACATAGGTCACTGTTACACCCCAGGTGTTCTTTATAATAACTACACTGGATGACATTTAGTTGATATGGACTAAAACAAAGTGACATTTATAAGAAGATTATTATACTCTGTATTCTATTTACTCTTTTAGAGTCTATTTAATTGTATCACCATTATGGATTATTTGCTGGAATTAACTAAATGTTTTTTGCTTTAACGTTTTATTTCAGTTATTCATCTCCCTCATCGGATTACTATTCCTACAAGGATTCAAGGTAATTTTTACTGGATTCCAAATTAGTCACATTTACAACAGTTTAGAATAATTCAATATAATCAAGGATTAAAACTAGATATTTGGTCATAGTAAAGCTTTGACTGTCAGGAAAACAGTCTAATTATCTAATAATAACACTGTATTTTCTTTCTTTTAATAATCATATACTGACAATGTATGTATTTCTAAAATGACCTGCAGAGTCATACTGGAATTGTAAAATCTTATAATTTTGAACCCAATTGTGCTTTAGTAAGCTATTCCTTTTCATATATATTGACTTTACGGAGTTTAAATCTTATAAATTTATCCTAACGGGTTTATACATTTCTTGCTCTAAATGCTTAAAGTTGTACTTCACTGTAAAAAAAAATTTTTTTGTTTAATAGAAAACCAACAAATTACACTCCATATGATGATAATGTCATAGCAAATTCTATCAAAACAGTATATTCTACTGCAGATCGGTGAGTAACACATACAATATCTGTTAACATAATCTACTACTTTTAGGACTACAATATTTGAGGGACAGTTATAAAGAAAAAAGAGGGATGGTAAAATAGAAAAAGGGGGGGAAAGATAACTTTTAGTGATAAGGAAAGCTGAAAGGCAGGGCATAAACTCAAATGGGAAAGTGAACTGAAATATAGGTTAGTAGGAGACACAAATTAGGTGGATAAAAGGGGGTCTATTATGGGAGGAACTATGTGGTAATAAGGATCCGACTAAGGACAACAAAATACATTTCAAGAAACACGAAAGAGAAAAAAGGAATATATTCTAAAGAAAGCATAATATACACTGAAGTATTCATGTGCTTAACCCAAAAAAAGAAATATTTTACAAATCTGTCTAGGTATCTTTACATCATACACACTACTTAAATGTTTTCTGTACAACATATTTTTTTGCTCTATTATAATCCTGATATATTCATATTATAAAATAAGCACAGGTCTGTAGTTTGTTTTGTCTTTTAAAGTCAGTAAAATTATTATTAGTGCTTTAAGAAAACCACATATTCTCGAAAAAGAAAACTCAGACATAAACTTCTTTTCGCTGATAATGATACAGAAAATCTTGAGACAGCTTTACTTTCTGAGACAAAGATGTTTATTTTAAATGGATATGTTGAAACTGAGCAATGTTTCAGGCCTAACTAACCCTTCCGTAGCCTGAGTTAGGTGATTTTCTCCTACAAAACACAAAAAATGATTAAGTGGCAGAATATCACTCAGGATCTGTGTCTATATAAATGGCAGATATTTTACTGAGTGAATTTTCTTTATTCTTTTTTGTCTCATTTTCTAGGTCTGTCATTGAAAAAGACATGTGTACCTACTGTCGCAAGCCACTTGGCATTGATGCTAAAATGATCCTGCAGGACTTGAATATAGCTTGCCATGCAACTTGCTTTAAGGTAAAAATAAACTGCGAAACATTTAGAAACACATTATAAACTAGCAACTAGGAGGTAAATATTTGTGTAAATTCAATACAAAGACCAGTATGTCGGGACCTGAATCCAAGGATGTTTTGGACATAAACCCTTGATCGCACAAGTTACCTCTCCGTTATTCACATAATGCTCCTTTAAAATAGAGTGTGGCATTCACATATTTTTAACTTAGTAATGGTTCCAATTCACATACTATTTGATTTTCCTAATGTTCCTTTCTTCATTTCAGTGTGAAGCATGCACTGGTGATTTGGGAGGATTAAAAGCTGGAGATAGTATGTGGATCTACAAGCAGACCATACATTGTGAACCTTGTTATTTCTCAGCAAGACGTAAGCGCAAAATCAATACATTTGAACTCACTTGGTTACTTTTGCTAACATTAATTTAAAAATGGATAATTTGAAAAATTCGTATTCCAAAAAAAAAAAATTTTTTATATTACTATTTAACATATTAGACATTTATCATTGTACAGCCTGTACATCCTTATTGTAATAAAAAAAATACTTATCCTCTATAATAAAGGACAAGTGTCTCTGCGTCCAGTCCCTGTGTCCGTGGGATTGCGCTACTGCACATGTGCCCCACGGACAGCCGTTGGGACATGGAGCGCAGAGACTTCGACGTTGCTAGGGCAACAGGGACGCTTCAAGTTTCGCCCGGCCTCACGAAGTTCTGGGCTCCAAGTCCCAATGGCTGTCCGAAACTTGAAGCGGTGGGTCTGCGCATGTCCCCGACGTTGCTAGGGCAACAGGGACGCTATGGTGTGATGTGTCTCTGCGTCCAGTCCCTGTGTCCGTGGGATTGTGCTACTGCGCATCTTGGTGGGAGTTGTGATCCCCCTGCTGCATCAATAATACAGCAGGAGGATCACAACTCCCATCAAGATGAGGCAGCCCTCAAGGCTCCCCCCCTCACCAGGGTGCTTGCCCCTATGTTGCCCCCTTATGTTCCCCCCCCACCTGTCCACATATGTTCTAGCGCCCGTTAATTTAACGGGTTTAAGGTCTAGTATGACATAAACTGTTCAGTGTCTTGTGGAAGACAGCAGGCAGCTGGAAGTCTCAGGAGATAGGGTGACGCAATTAATCCATTGTGTCCAAAGGAGTATTAAAGACTATAAGTCATGTTTAAAGTGCTGTATAACAGTGCAAGGAAAATGTCTAATTTGTGGACTGCAGCTTCTAACATGTTACATTGCCCACAAGATGACAAATTCACCCCCTCCACCTTCTTGCAACTATTACTTACATCATTTTCAGTTAGCTGGTCTGTGTGAATCCCTAGATGGGTTCATCATAAGAGATAACATTGTCATTGGTTCTAAGACTATATATAAAATATATTTGAACAAACCAAAAAGCTCAATGTATTCTTCCTAATATAAATAGATAAAATAGAGAGCTACTTTAATCTATACATAACTGGTAGCTTGTCATTTGTACAGTATAAACATCCTTCACTCCTTTCTGTCCCTCTACTGACCAACCTAAAGTATTAAATGTAGTTTCTACACAACTACAGTTTAAGGTGTAAAGTAAACTATAAATGATAAAACTATAAACAACTTTGCTATTAATTAATATAATAGAAAGTATATTTAAAACAAAAATATGTTTGTCTACCTTACCTGTAAGCCACAATTAGTTCCACAAATTTATATTTATATTTTTTGCTTAAGCTAGTTTAATGTTAGAAGAAAAACAAATGACACAAATCATTTGAGTTACAAGATGGGCAGGCTGATTTACCCTACTGGTCCTTCATAAATCAGTGACATGCAAACAGTAACAATTTTTCTTTCATTTTTTTTTTTTTTTTTTGCAGAAAAATGGATAATTTAGATCCAGCAGCTGAAATACCACTGAAAGAGATCAGACCTGGAACGTGGTCTATGTATCAAACATGAAGCAAATCAAGATTTTGAAAATTGTTGGCTCTTTAAATGTACACATCCTTGCTTCTCTGAAAAATAAAAATGGTGATAGGAGTTATAGGTGCTACAAATATAGTGGTTTGCATATCAATAACTGATTAAAATTATAGTTGCAGCAAAAGAATGAAAGTCACATAATTTTTGCTTCTTGGGAAGCATAAAACCAACGCCACTAACTTATGTATGTGATATAATTTTTGTACCTATTATGTAATTTTTGTAACCCCACAAAAATGCCATATACAAACTATTACAAAAATGATGTTATTTACATAATATATAATATTTTGACAAATATCATTGATAGAGCTTAATAAAATACCCTGTAATTTCTATACATTCTTCGCTAAGCACCTATCAAAGTGGAAATGTATTTCTTTAAAGAGATCTACTTTGCTTAGATATTATAGACAGTAAGAGTGTATGTCGTTATTTTCTTTTCAGAATTTTACATATTGGGAGTTATGTATAACAACTCTCGCACTGCAAAATGTCAGAAGAGGAATAAAAAAGGCGTAATTGACATTGATGTATAACTGTGATTGCACCTTGTTATAAATCCCGACACTTTGCAGTGTGGGAGAGAGACCTCTGCCAGTGTTTGGTGGAGGTTCTCCTACGCTAATCAGGCACCTCTTTTTTATATACAATGGCTGTGCCGGCGCACTGAGCTCTGGCACAATCTGGATGTAGTTTTCTGGCACTGTGGTTATACATGGCCTCCACTCCGTTTCTGTACTTAGTTATTTTAGTGTATAACTTTTGGGACATTTTTTAAGTAATTTCTATGCATGCATTCTTATAAAATCCGGCATGGTAGTTCTCTCTTCTATAAGAAATAAATTGTGAAATGTGGGCATCACATATTAAACATTTTTGGAATATGTAATAAACTGGATTATCTGTATAAACTATATTTTGGCACTTTTGTTTTTATTGTATTCTACACTATTTTTTACAATTTTTCGATGTAGTTATTAACGTGTCATACATTTTAAGCTTCCTGTTTTTTAGATAATTTTATTTTAAAGAGTTATGATTACATATATATATTTTGCCTCTCTCCACATACATACTTGCCTAAAAGTAGTAGAGCCTAAAGTGGTGAGGTTTCACAAAGTCACGTGACATTGTGTTACCCTGCAAGATTGAGCTCCATCCTATAAATGCTAGGTGTCTGGAGCTTGCTTTTTGTGTCTTGGCTCCTTATGTCTCTTAGATGTACACAGTTTAAATACACACTGCACACAGACCTGAATGTGATTTGACAGAATCCCAAAAAAAGAGCAGCCATGTGCATACTGCTAAACTGTTAGACTTGGAATATAAAAACCTTTTTACCAGGCATGGTACCCATGATATATGTTACGTTAGACAAGTGTCTAGTGTTAATAACGTGAAACCCATTTTATTCCACTTCTGCATACAGCAGTACTGGCTAACCTTGGCACTGCACATTTGGATAACATTTTGACAAGAAACCAGTCTAAAAATATTTCTGTTTATTATTATTTTGTTTTTGAATTTGGGATAAGCATTAGCAGCATTAAACATGATCATTTGCTACAGATATTTGTATTCATAAATGATGTATTCATCAGCAATTTTGTTTCAATTTTAAAATTACATTTTTACTTTTTTGTAGATTTTATAATGTGAAATAGCACACTTTGAATGCAACTTTTGGATGATGTTTTATTAAAAAGTAACCCGATCAATTGCCTTCATTTAAGGCTATACTCCCCTTTTTCCCATAAGCTACAAATTTGGTGAACTATACCACAGACACTACACTGTGATCGGAGGGCAGCCTGTCACGGGGGGGGGGGGGGAACACATAAAATTCCATCCACATGGACACCCACCCACTCGCTCACCTGCTCAATATGGGGGAAGTATGTTACTGCACATTCTTCATGCTCTCCCCTCATGCTCGGCACTGACATCCAATGCTTATATTCTGTTAAGGGGTGGGTGGGAACTAAGCTGACACAGACAAGCAGCATGGGGACAATGACTACCCACTAACAAGCTATATGGGGACAAAGATGGCAAAGAGAGTCTGTATGCTGCAAAGATGGCCCCAAAAAGTTCAATGGTGACAGAGATGACACCGGCAAGCGGTTTGCGGGAAAAGTGACACCGACAAGCTGTTTGGCGACAGAGATGACAAAGGTGGAACCTAAAATTGATGAAAAAATGGGCACGACCAAAGTGGAAAGAGGATACTCGATCATCATTTAGTGGTGCCTATTACTTTGTAGTATGGCTACAAAAAGATATCAACTTCAGCTATTATAGACTCCTAAGCAGGAGGCAACTTTATGGACATTGCATTTGTGGCAGGAAATGAATTTCAGTCTAAGTTTGAACTTTCACCTGTGTTAATGGAAATATATATTTCCAACTAATTTCTTCAACACAGTTTCCAGTGATTTTAGGTATACTCTGGCTCACCGTGCATAACCCACAGATTTATTGGAAGACTAAAGCTTTGTTATTCCATTTAAAACATTGCTTACTTTATTGCAACCACTGCTTCTACAGCAATTGATAAAATTGCTGAAAAAGATATTTACCAAGCTTCCTTCGCAATATTGTCTGTGACAAGAAGAACTCTGATCAGCTTCCACCTCACAGGCATTATGATTGTCCCATAAAACTGCTAGCTGGAGCTGCTTTCCCACATATACTCACTCTCTGAATGTGAAGTGAAAGTGTCAAGTGAATATATACAAGAAATTTTTGCCAAAGGCTTTATTCGGCTATCTACATCCCCAGATGGCAGTTTATGGAAAACATTTATAACATCACTGTTAAAAACCGCTATCCCTTGCCTCTTATCCCTAAACTTCTGGAGAGACTGTGTTCAGCAAAAAATCTTTACGAAACTTGATTTACGAGGGGCCTATAATCTGTTTCATGAAAGATCAGATGATAAGTGGAAAAAAGCTTTCAGAACCAGCTACAGACATTATGAATATCTAGTAATGCCATTTGCCCCTGCAACCTTTCAACATCTAATCAATGATATATTATGGGACCTCATTGTTCAGTTTGCTGTGGCATATTTGGATGATATACTGACATTTTCTGATAATCCTGAAGATCACAGAATTTGGTCTGAATTGTTCTCAAGCGCTTGTATCCCCACCAACTCTACATTGTACAACTCTCTTGTACAAACAGAAATTAAATTCCTTGGGTATGTAATCTCTGCAGAAGGGTTGAGCATTGACACAAGTAAAATAACAGCTGTATTGGACTGGCCCATCCCAAAGAATGAAAAATATATTCTGAGATTTTTGGTGTTTTCTACTTTTTACAAGTTCCATTAATGTATCTTGAATAATTGTACCAATTACTGATCTCACCTATAAGGGGACCCCTTTTAAGTGGACAGACAAGGCTGACACTGCATTTTCCAGATTAAAGATTCTGTTTACCTCTGCCCAATTTTGGTAGACACTCAGAGAGAAGTGCTATTTACTGTAGAGGTAAATGTCTCTACTGACCTAAGATGATGTTACATCCATGCACCTTCTATTCCCGTCAGATGTCACCTGGTGAAAGAAACTATGACACAAGGAATAAAGGCTATGAAATCTTCCTTCACAGAATTGAGACATCTCTCGTAGGGAGCCACCCATCCAATTACAGTCCTCACAAATTGCAAATATTTGGAACATGTTCATTCAGCTATAAAACTTTCAACCAGACAAGCACATTGGTCTCTATTTTTCTCCATGTTCAATTTTCTGATTTCATATCAGCCTGGTTCCAGAAATGGCTAGGCTAATGCTTTGTTCAGGACAATCGATCCTCTCAATATTAGTGAAGATTTTACCAGAGAGTACGTTTTAGGAGTAACTATTCCTTGCAACCTGTCTCGCATCAAAAAAGGATTATGCTGAAGTTTTTTCCATGATCCTCCAAATTATCTTCATTTGACCATTTTTAAAGTTTTTAAATACTGTTTGTTTGTAGGGTTGGTGAAAGGATTTTTGTCTACACAGGTGAAGGTGTATTTTGTTTGCATTGCACTAACAGGATTTACCCCAGCATGCAGATGGGACCCAGGTCATGCTCCAGAAACTAGTTGTTACTTCGACACTTGATGGTGGATGGTGAAGATGAGTATGAGGTGGACAAAATGTTTGTGCCCATCACTGTATCTTTGCCTGGTGATTGTGGCTCTTGTTTGAACAATAACCAAACCTGCAGCTGTTTCCTCTTGACCTGTCCTACCTCATGACTTCAGCTTGCCTGATTACCATTTATACCTTTATTGTTCCAACCACTCATCTCGGATAGTATATTGCATCTCCAAACTAGATGGTGAAGATTTGGCTGTTTCCTAATCTTACAGGGGTTACTGGAAGATACTATATTTCAGTCCAGTATCGAAACAACACCATCCGTTCTTTGGTAGGCTTCATGGTCACTACATCATGGTCCCTCCCCCAAATCAAACGTTTTACTTTTTGATGAAGCCAAAGAACATGTCCATGATCCGCTACACACCAGCTCATGACCAGTTGAGAAACACTAGTATAGATGTATATTTCTCTACATTCATAGTATAAGCAATGTTTAGCTGATACAGTCCCTTTAAGACAAGACAGCCACTCAAAGCTCTGAGGCTCAAGCACCTGGGTTATGAATTGGACTCCAAACTTGCTTAACATCAGTATCATTACAGGCACTTTGAAACCTTTATCTTGTGTTTTGCAAACATTTGAGTACTCAGCCTCAAAAACAGTCGTCATCAATGGTCTTATCAGAACCACTCTACTGTGGGGGAAGGGCCACACTTCCTCTTCACCACCTGCCATTTTCGTCTCCCTGTAGAGTGAAATGCCGGCTCCTGTGGCCTTATGCCTGCTCAGTACATCCTGAACTGTCACCACAGTATAAGAGATGAGCATATATAAGTCTTCCCTTGTGTGCGCATCATAACAAAGGTGTTCTGAACTCGCAAGCATTGCTATGAAAAGGCAGTTCTCTGCTACCCTCCCCCCACCAACAGCACTAACAAGGACACACTCTTCTTTATATAAGCACTGAGCACTTTCCAAATAGTGCTCAGTTTTACTGCAGCTTGCCTAGTGTTACTAATGCTCCCTTGGCCTTAGTTTGTCTTCTGCTGCCCTGATTTGGCTTGTATTCTGCACTTCTGTTTTTCTGGCTCCATTATCTTGGCTCGGCATTTCTTGTCCTGTGTATCCTGGCCTGTGGCTTGGTTTTTGGATCTCTGGTTTCCTGACCTGGTTACCTTGGCTTCATATTATACTGTAGTTGCTTGAATGTAAGACGACCCTGATTATAAGACGACCTCCCAAACTTTGGATATTCCTTTAGGAAAAAACTATAAACCTGAATGTAAGACTACCCATTAAGAAAAAAGTTTAACTTGTATATATTCACATGTAAATTGCTTTTTCATATATAATAAAAAATTATGATACAAAAGAAATGCATTTCTTGTTTTTATTTCCTTTTAGTGCCAATTCTGCCCCTACCCCCTAGACTTGCTCAATGCTCCCTCCCCCCCCAGACTTGCCCAATGCTGGCTCTCTCCCCCCAACACTGCCTCTCCCCCCCCCCGACGTTGCCTCTCTCCCCCCTCCCTCTCTCCAACATGCTTTTTCAGAGCATGTATCGTCTTATATTCGAGCAAATACAGTATTATACACTTATTCTAGAAATCTGGCATCCTGCTCTGGCTTTATCCACTGGATTATCTTGTATTTCACATGTCACCCATGCTTGCAGTCTACTCCTGTGAGAGTTCTGCATCTATCCCCAGTTGCATACAGCCTCAGTAATAGTTATTTCCTTTGCATCAGAAAGTGAGTACCTATTTAATTATACTCCTAACAGAAACACTGAACCTTGCCATAGAACCCGCAGGAATCACTGAGGCAATCACGGCACTGACTAGACAAATCACAGCGCTCATGCAAACAGTGCAAACCCATCTGCAACACCAACTAGATGATTTACAGCCCAATACCCTACCTACAATTGTACCCGCACTGGTTCCACCTCCTATGAACCCTCAACTCTCTGAAACGCCCAAACTTAGGATACCTCTTCCAGAACGCTTTACTGAGGATCGTTTTAAATACTGAACCTTCATCACTGTCTGTCAGGTCTAATTTTAAGTCCAACCAAGAAGATATGCTTCTCATTTTGTTAAAATACAGACTGTTATTTCCCTCCCATTCCAAGTGGTTGATGGTACCCCCTACACTCAGGACCTATAACAAGAGACACTACCCATTAAGTTCTGGGGACTGATCACCTCAAAAGATTACGTTTCGATCTAGTACCATCGCCATTGTTTCCTGTTATCCTTGGACTGTCATGTCTAAGGTTACATAACCCTAACATTCATTGGAGTGAGGTCAATCCAGCAACATTTCAACATCAACAGTGTCTTCATAACAATTCTACAATGATCTTTTCTCATGAGAGGACTTCTGAGAACAATGGTATAAGGGACAATTAACGTCTTGCTATGAAACAAGCTCTAGAAGATTGGTACCATCTGTTTGAAGGTTCCCAACACCCAGTAACAGAGCAGGGACCATGCATGGAATGGGGAAATATGGAGACTTCATCTTTGGGAAGTGGGTTAGTTGGAAGTGCCCCAGATGTACCTCATCATGTCTTTTATTACGATTTTGTGTGAGGTGATATAATAACTATACAGAAGTTGTTATATAAAATGTGTCAGGTACATCAGTGTGGTGGTTTTATTCTGTCTTTTCTTGTTTTAGTCGTGTGTGTATAGTTACTTAGTTAAAGATTCCTATACAGTTATGAATTTCTAGTCTGTATTTGTATCTTGGTATTGTATGTATCTTCTTTTTGATAAATTTTATAAAGAACTAATATATATATATATATATATATATAAAAATAAATAAATAGCCTGCTAAGCAGCTGCAGCAGCTTAGTGGGAAACAAACAAGTCATGAGTACATAACCCATGTGATAAATCGCTAGCGCAATAGGCAGTGTACACAGGTTGATTCAAGCACAGGTAGAGGCACTGCATCACCTGGTGGTCACACATGGAACCACAACAATAACCACTTGGCAGATGGTAAACTGCACACTAAGGACCATGAGTTTAAATCCTGCTTCAATTCATTTCATATGCAGACATATGTGAAACCAAAACAGTTGTCTTGACTCGACAATAGATGTTTTTTTCTTTACAATTCATTAATATTTATTTATATGCAAATGTGCATTTTTCCTTCTGATTTTAAATCACAAGCCCCACACCAGAGATGCTAAAATCACATGCACCTGCACAACTCACATCTTTTAATCTGTAATTTTCATTCCTATCAAATTAAGGGTGTGTAATTGTAGTCTTGATACAATCTACTTTAATTATAGCTCGTGAATTTGAAGGATTGTGTTTTGGGTGGAACCAAGAATAAAATTACTGTCAGCCTCAGAGTAGTTGTAATGCAAATTAATACCATTTTTTTTTATCCAGTCTAGACATAATATTTTATAACAGGTAATAAGAACATTTAACCAACTACAAAAAAAAAAATCAGGCACTTTCAAACCTTTATCTTGTGTTTTGCAAACACAGGTATTTTGGGTATTGGGTATTTTGTTGGAAGCAGTTGGTCAGTATGCCAGTATTTTGCCACTCAATATGCCAGTATTTAGCCATTCAATATGCCAGTTTTTTGTCACTCAATATGCCAGTATTTTGCCACTCAGTATGTCAGTATTTTGCCACTCAGTATGCCAGTATTTTGCCACTCAGTATGCCAGTATTTAGCCATTCAGTAAGTCAGTATTTTGCTATTCAATATGCCAGTATTTTGACACTCAGTATGCGAGTATTTAGCCATTCAGTATGCCAGCATTTAGCCATTTAATATGCCAGTATTTAGCCACTCAATATGCGAGTATATTGCCACTCAATATGCCAGTATTTGGCCACTCAATATGCCAGTATTTAGCCATTCAGTATGCCAGTATTTAGCCATTTAATATGCAATATATTGTCACTCAATATGCCAGTTTTTAGCCACACAGTATGCCAGTAATATTATAATAATATATTATATTATAAAATAATAATATATTATTTTTTTACTTTTTTGAAGCCACGTGGCTGGAGGGGAGCACAGAACGCTTCCCTCACAGCACGCCGCCCGGCTAAACAGAGGCCGTGGCCTGGTGCTGGGCCGCGCCCCGGGGGTTGGGGACCCCTGATATGAATTATATTTTTTTACATTAAAATGATATATATTATATTTTTTACATTACATAATTTTAGATATTTTAAAAGCACCTAGATGTAAAAATAACGGAGATTTACTCACAATAAATTGCCATATTTTGCTTATCCCATTACTATGCCAAAGTACTATAAACTTGGTGAGTCCTATCTCTAGCTTACTTAGTTGTAAATTAATCTCTCTGACAATCTATCTTGAACCAGAATTTATACAATTTCACAGGATGCCATATCCAGAGCACCTATGAGTGAGTGGGGTGCATGCCCAAAAGCTGGTCAGGCTTTACATATACATGCAATAACTGTTATTTGGACAGCACCCCAGAACTGGCATATGTTGCATAGAGCCCCACTGGAGTGACCAAAAGTAATACAATAATACAACATATTTTTGTAAAGAAAGTGGAATCACATGTTCCCATTAATTTTATATATATGCAACAGCACATTTCTTTTGTTTTTTGTGTTTTTACATAACCAAATGTGGGAAACAACATATTTTAGGTTAGAACAATGCACACTGAAACAAATCAATAGAGAATCTGTCACTTCTAACATGCACAAAATAAACTGCAATCTTTGTCGTTCAGATTGTGTACTTAGTTAGGGTAGATAAAACAGACACAGGATTCAGGATACGAAATAGCTTCCTTAGGGGGTTTTGCCTTCTTTTGGATCAAAAACTGGATGATGGGTAGAAGGATTGAACTTGATGGACTTGTGTCTTTTTTCAACCTAAAATACTATGTTACAGTATGGCATGAATTGATGGCATGCCACTAGAGCAGTAAAGCTGCCCAATTTTGTGACAATCCGCAGTTTCAGAACGACAAGTCTCCATCAAAAGGTTCAGACACAGGTTGTACAGAATAATCAGAACCGAGAGGTCCTAGTTAAGGTCACCTTTGTTTTCCCCCGTCAAAATGAGAAAGAGATACATACACTTGCAGAAAGAGACAGTCATTGATCAGTTGCTGGGCAGAGGATAAGCTGGCGTAATTGTTTACTTGAAAAATTATACCTAATGTTTGTACCTTCTAGTGGCCGCCCTGCGACCCCTGCAACAACAAAAAAAAGTAAAAAAAAAAAAAATGTGGGCAAACGGGGCAGCTGCCCAGGAGGGCAGTCACTATCAGGCAGCAGCCGGGAGGGACCCGGCTTGTCTTCACAGCCACCGGAAGTGACGCCAGTGGCTGTATTTCCTGCACGCACAGTGCGTGCAGGAAACATTTCTGAGCAGACGGTTGAGCAGCATACAGGTAAGTACGGGGGGGGGGGGGGGGGGGGATGTTGGCTGCTGCTGCACATAACTGCCAAATATAAGTGGCAAATGGGCAAATATGAGTGGTCTATGGGCAGAATAATACTGGCAAATGGGCAAAATATAAGTGGCATATGGGCAAAATATGTGGCAAATGGGCAGAATAATACTGGCAAATGGGCAAAATATGAGTGGCAAATGGGCAGAATAATACTGGCAAATGGGCAGAATAATACTGGCAAATGGGCAGAATAATACTGGCAAATGGGCAATATGAGTGGCATATGGGCAAAATATAAGTGGCAAATGGGCAATATGAGTGGCATATGGGCAAAATATAAGTGGCAAATGGGCAATATGAGTGGCATATGGGCAAAATATATGTGGCAAATGGGCAGAATGATACTGGCAAATGGGCAAAATATAAGTTGCAAATGGGCAGAATAATACTGGCAAATGGGAAAAATATGAGTGGCAAATGGGCAAAATATAAGTGGCAAATGGGCAGAATAATACTGGCAAATGGGCAAAATATAAGTGGCAAATGGGAAAAATAACACTGGCAAATGGGCAAATATGAGTGGCATATGGGCAAAATAATGCTGGCAAATGGGCAAAATATGAGTGGCAAATGGGCAAAATATGAGTGGCATATGGGCAAAATGACACTGGGAAATGGACAAAATATGAGTGGCAAACGGGCAAAATAAAACTGGGAAATGGACAAAATATGAGTGGCAAATGGGCAAAATAACACTGGCAAATGGGCAAAATAACACTGCTCCCCACTTTCTATTGCTGCCCGTGGCACCCCGTGAAGCAGACTCTGCTCTGCTTCACAGGGTGGGGGCGGAGCTACACCTCTGAGCCAGTGAGCTCCACCCCCTCCCTAGATGCATTTTTGTAGGCAAAAGGAGGGGGGAGAGAGAGAGACAGTACAGGGGAGGGGGAGAGAGACAGTACAGGGGAGGGGGGAGAGAGAGAGTATAGGGGAGGGGGGAGAGGGTACAGGGGAGGGGGGAGAGAGAGACAGTACAGGGGAGTGGGGAGAGAGACAGTACAGGGGGAGAGAGAGAGAGAGACAGTACAGGGGAGGGGGGAGAGAGAGAGAGACAGTACAGGGGAGGGAGAAGAGAGACAGTACAGGGGAGGGGGGAGAGACAGAACAGGGGAGGGGGGAGAGAGACAGTACAGGGGAGGGGGAGAGAGAGAGAGACAGTACAGGGGAGGGGGAGAGAGACAGTACAGGGGAGGGGGAGAGAGACAGGGGAGGGGGGGGAGAGAAAGACAGTACAGGGGAGGGGGGGAGAGAGAGACAGTGCAGGGGATGGGGGGAGAGAGACAGTGGAGGGGGGGGAGAGACAGAACAGGGGAGGGGGGAGAGAGACAGTACAGGGGAGGGGGGAGACACAGAACAGGGGAGGGGGGGAGAGATACCGTACAGGGGATGGGGCGAAGAGAGAGACAGTACGGGGGGAGAGAGAGACAGTGGAGGGGGGAAGAGACAGAACAGGGGAGGGGGGAGAGAGAGAGAGAACAGGGGAGAGGGGAGAGAGAGACAGTACAGGGGAGGGGGGGAGAGAGACAGTACAGGGGAGGGGGGGAGAGAGAGACAGTACGGGGGGAGAGAGAGACAGTGGAGGTGTTGAGAGACAGAACATGGGAGGGGGGAGAGAGACAGTACAGGGGAAGGGGGGGGA
Organism: Pelodytes ibericus; assembly: GCA_036172795.1. Taxonomy (NCBI): domain Eukaryota; kingdom Metazoa; phylum Chordata; class Amphibia; order Anura; family Pelodytidae; genus Pelodytes; species Pelodytes ibericus. The sequence continues at coordinate 216,608,025 of CM069857.1, read as the reverse complement.
GAGACAGAAAAGGGGAGGGGGGAGAGATAACGTACAGGGGATGGGGGGGGAGAGACAGGGGAGGGGGGGAGAGACAGAAAAGGGGAGGGGGAGAGACAGGGGAGGGGGGGAGAGAGAGAACAGGTATGGGGAGTTAGCGAGAGACACAGACATGGCAAGGAAGAGGAAAGGGACAAACATGGGAAGGGAAAGAGATACATACATAGGGGGTGAAAGAGATGGGGGGGGGGGTGCCACAGGGGAATCCCGCACAGGGCGCCGGAACACTTAAGGGGGTTAGGGTTGCTTGGCAAGCCTTTACCCCCATTGAATCATGGGGGTCTGGGAGCTTTGTTTATTATAGGGGTGGGGGGAAACTTACTTGCCCTAGCATGGAATGAGTATCATACGGGGCTGGGAGCCATTTGCCCAGTTCCAGCCACGTTTCTTATAGGGTGACCAGGGTTACTTACCCTAGCCCCCCATGTATTTTACAGGGCCCAGGGACACATTTTTTAATTTATGGGGCCAGCGGCAGTTTGATGGCCCCAGGGGAACAATTTTTATTTAAAAAATGTAAATTTATTTTATTTTTATTTCAGGAATTTTCAAATTAGCCAAAGTCCTACCGACATGAGTCTCTATCTCCCCCATTGAAGTACATCTAAAATTTCAGCACAAAAATCGTCCACAACTGTAGTCCCTCAATAGCACAAATTCAAGGGCTATTCAGATCCCTTAAGTTATCGGAAGTGGTCCAATACTCAAAGTTACCTGAATAAAATTTGTTTTGTGATTAGAGACAAAGGTGAATCTACTGACTGTCCTCACCTTTTATTCTAATATGTCTAACTTATGTTATTTTGTAATTGATGGTTTTGTTTGCCCATTGCGCAGCGCTGTGGGATATGATAATGCTTTATAAATAAACAATAATAACAATCATCACCACAAAAAGTCAAAACAGCTCATATATATGATATGTGTGGAAACAGGACCCTCTCTACCTTTATACATAAGTTTGTCTTTCTGACAAACTGACTTTGAAATAGCCTGTACAAATAAATGGTAATAATTTACAAATATCCAAAAGACAAACATGTTTGGAGTATTGACAAACATTGCAGGCAGGAGCTAGTATTACTTACTAGTAGATAAGGTGTAAAATTGAACCTGTCATAATATAATGACTTGTAAATCCCTCATTTCCCTCTGCCTACTATAATTACAAAGGACAAGGCCCCTCCCATCACCCAGCTGTGGTAACTAACTAGCAGTGTTAGTGGGCAGTTTGGGTAGTATGATTAGCAGCATGTGCGGTCCCCAGGCACTGGCTTCTCTTTGTTCCCATTGCGACTCTTCCTCCCTCTCTTTGCATTAGTGGGAGGGAGCCCGGCTCTCACATCATTATTCCCATTGCTGACAGGAGGCGCATCCAGTCCAGGCTGGGGAGGATGCAGCTGAGCTCTCCCACGGCAGCCCGCAGAGACCCTGAGTCAAATAGGACTGGACATACCAGCAAGGGACAAGAGCTGGATATACCAGCAGGAGCTTCCACGCGGAGGAAGACATCGTTCTTAAGAGGTGCTAAGCACTTGTTTTGCCCATAGAGGCCATGGCGGAGGTGAAGTGCAGCAGTGCTGGCTCTCCCGCTACTAACGGGCTGGTGGTGAATGCGGAGCTGGAGGTGAAGAAGCTGCAGGAGCTGGTCAGGAAGCTGGAGAAGCAGAATGAGCAGCTCAGGAACCGAGCCAGCGCTGTCAGCAACTGCACGGCCAACCCGCACCTGCTTCTGCAGCAATCCGCTGCACTGCACCAGCCGGGCACCTGCCTACTGTCTGCCGGACTCTGCCTGCCCAGCCCCGTACCCACTCTACTCTGCACCTCCAGCGTAGGAGGGAGTCTGTACCCTCCAGAGGCCATGGGCTATTATAGCAGTAGGCAGCCGTTTTCCTCCTGCCTAAGTGTGGCTGAAGGGCCACAGGCTGATCACACATGCCCAGGGGCCACTATGCTAGACGAGGTGGAGATTTTGGATCTGGAAGATGGTTATTGCAGTGATGACGATGACACCTGGTAATAATAGCGCTTGTGTGTTTGGAGGGGGTCCATCAAATGAATAAACACACCTTGATCAGCTACCCCACTACACAATCAGTTGGGTTTGCTATAACAAGCTAATCTGTATGATTACTCGTGGAATAGCTTGATAATGCCACTCTAGCTGTTATGGACTACGTTTCCCATGATGCTTGATACGCATCACTAGGAACATAGTCCATAACCGCTAGAGAACCAAAGGTTATTTACTACTATTACCGGTATATATTTGGTGTAACACTCCCCTTTTCTAGAATGGTTACAGCAGATTCGTGATTTGCATGCAGATTAGATTGCAGTGATTGCTTTCTGACTTCTAGCTACAATGTCAAAAGCAATTCCAAGGCATCATTGTAAAAGTGGTGCAATCACCATGGAAACCAAGGAGCTATGGCTGCTGAGTGTGTAATCTTAATATGCTTAATCATTCCAAAATCTGCCTGCTTGCTAAAAGTGTAAGAATTGGGCATTCAGAATGAATGATTAGGTAAAGAGGATTTAGCCTGTCCATGCACTGCTACTGGCAGCAGTAATACAATCTGTTCCAAGCAATAGGATTTGCCTTATCTCTGCCTAAATCTTACAGAGCTGCCTCAGTTCTCTTAAATAAGCATTTATGGATTAACTGTTTCGGGGCTGGCGAATGGAGATGCTTCAGTGGATGTATGGAGTGTATTTTTTCCAGTTTAAATGGCACAGTGACATCTGTTTTGTGCCAAGTTGCACAGGATTGGTGAGATGAGATGAGGGCGTTTTACTTCTGTATCACACCATCTATTAAGCGAGTCATTCACAGGTCTAGAGTGGTTGATATCCACAATCATTTTATGGAAGGGTTTATTTATTCCCCCACATGAGCTTTTTAATGTGATTTAAACAGCTGAATACCTAATCATCTGCTCTGTTAATCCTTTCTGTCTCAAGCATTGGATAAAGGGTTAAATATAGATGACGGTAAATGTACAATTTTAATACCCATCAAATCAACTTACACGTTTATTCCTCAGATTCTAAAACACCACCTCCCACCTGTATTAAGCACATATCAGGTGCTTAGTTAAAACCTTTATTCAGAGATCTTATTGCCATATACAAAATATTGCATGGATTGGGGTCCTTTTTTGTAATCTTTATCTAATGCAGTACTGGTGTCTGGATCTGTATAGCTTCTCTATTGAAATGGTAAACAAGAGGTTTTTTTTTGTTGCCCCACCTTTTACTACACCATAGGAATTTACATCATTAAAAGGGGAGGTTTTTGCATTTTAGTTTTTGGATGTTGTGATGGCTTTGTGTCTAATTTATGTGGATATATATATATATATATATATATATATATATATATATATATATATATATATATATATATATATATATATATATATATATTTTTTTTTTACCATTTGGAACCCTCCATAAATGCTGCAAATAAATCAAAGGCTAACCAACCATATTGTGACCTGGGGGCGATTTTACATGTATAGGTCAATATATCAGTACTCCATACTGTTTACTACTGTGTATATTATATCTACAAATAGGCCCGGATTTACAAAGGGAACCACAGTCGCAAGTGTCAGGGAGTGAAAAAAGGTGCAATGGGTTCTAACAGCCATTCTACCTGTTTTACATACACCTACACTTTTTGCACCTGAAATTGCACTGATGAGTTGGCAGAGGTTTTTAGGTGCACAAACAGCGACACAGCAACTTGGAAGTTTTAAACTCCTGACTTTGTTGGGATATTGCGCTATACATAGGTGCATGCTGAGATTATGCTACTGTAGGGGTAATTTCTCTGTGCACCACATTTGTACCTTCCTCATTCCCACAATCCTGAGTGGAAAACCAACTAATCTATACCCAGGGGATAAAAGTTAAGCTGGATGTGACTTTTTATTGAATAAATGAAGTTATGCATAGTCATTCAGAAATATTCTTTCTTGGTGATGTACAACTTCATAATAAATGTTGATTGGTGGGACTGGTTCGAAAGATGTTCTGCAGCTTTTATTGCAGTGGCCTATTTGGGATAATGGATTCCCATAGGTGTCCAACTCATTACAGCAGCCATGTCAGTATCTGGTGTCAGGCCAACTAGTTTCTGTCTGCAAACTTATATTTTGTGAATACTGCTGTATGCCACTGGCTATAATTCTGCCCACTGGCTGCCATTGTGAGTGATTTGGTGGATAACCATGGTTATTTGTTGGATTCTGAACTATACACATATTTATATGGAAGTTAATGATCTGCATGAAGTTATAAATGGCAACAAAACTTGTTAAACAAGTGTATCCAGGAGACAATATGTTACTCTTGTATTCTCTGTGAAAATAATCATAATAGTAATACACGTTTTTTCATAAACTTGTAGTCCATGCATAGTATGTCCGTGGAAAAATCTCACCATATTCTGATGTGCTGGATAACCAAATGAATATCGGCACCAAATAGAAAGGTGTGGTGGACAGCAGGAGGAGATGGCAAATAAAATAAAGGCTCTTGCAGAGCACACATCGGGCCAGTTTCGTACACTAGATGCTATTATCAATGTGATCCTTCACAATGGCATCTAGCGCACCAAAACTGGTCAAATTTGTGCTCCGTGTGCTCTAGCAACTCATTGCTAAAGAATGCAATATATTTTCAAAGTACACCATGTGTACCAGACAATTGATTTGCTATATTGGAAAATAAATCACACTGGTTTGGGAAGCTTTGACGTGCAAGAGCCTTTCATTAGTCTATGCTGTTCACCAACTGTCCACCATTTACAAAATTGTTGCTTAAACATGCCCCTCAGTCCCTTTCCACAGTGCCATCCCTACCTCCCCAATCCCTTTCCACAGTGACTTTCTTGCCCCTCATGCTGTTAAAAGAAGACCTGTGGTTTTATATTGGGCATATTATCAGGACCAGTTTGAGTATAGCAATTGGCATAACCTACCTCAATAAATATTTTAAAGGAGTCCTGTCACGCATACTCCGCTGTGCCTCACATTGCTTTCTTTCATCCTGGTTCTTTCACTCTATTGTTGCGATTCTTGAGAAAGTCTCCTTTTTAAATGGGTCAGGAATTGGGTAACATAACATTCTTTGTAAACAAGGCCTGAAAGATTAGCTTCGCTTTCAGGGCACGTGATAGACTGCTCTTAAGGAAATGCAAGAAAACATCCCATAGCCTTTCTTCCTTCTATACAGTAGCAATGTATTTGTTGCAGTTTGAATAGACAATAATTAGAAATGGGGATTCTGCAGACTGTCAGATTGTTGTCTTCTCTTTGTATGAAAGTTAATAATTTTGTTTAGTTTTTATGTTAATTCCTAGAGGTACAGTTTTATATATTTTTTTTTCTTTTTTACTTTCCCTGTTCTGGGATCTGTGTAGAAGATCACCTTCTGGGTCTTGGACTGTTCTTTGCTTTCCTTGCATTGTGGATGGTGCAGTGTGGCTGTTTTCAGCGCTACATTTTTAGTATAAGAGGCATAATCCAAAGCTTAACCCTAAAAGTAATCTCTAACCTTACAGAAAAACCTTAAGTTCTGCGTGCCATGAGGAATTGGCCTTGCTGAACTGTCAGATATTGAAAGTTCCGCGATTAAATTGTAAAGCGTGGTGAAGAGCAGTCCCAGTCTGCACCATGAGCCTCACTGTCCAGCCTTGCAGTCCAGAGAAACATTTGCATTACCTCGCTGCCCTGCGCATCAGACTGAGCATATTGAACTGTTGTGTATGTAGCCACAAGACATTGTGCTGCCTGGGGAGAAAAATTAAATGATGCGCCCCCCCCCCACCCAAAAAAAAAGCCCACAGTAATGATATTTCAATGTAAAATGAAACTTATCAGGAAGTGATAATTTAATGCAAGAACACCTTTCAATATGCAAAAATTTATGAAATACTTTATTGGCAAGAGTATTGGCAGGCCATGATTAAAATGTGTACCCTTAATGTTTGAGCATGTAAACTTAATGTACAATATTTAAGCAAGTCATGGTATAGGTCAGTGGCCACATATTATCTTTTGGGAAATTGCACAGCTTATTTTCATAATAATGTTTGTTTTAACATTTCTTTCTTTTCACCTCGTGGGTGAACGCTTAGAAAAAACATATTTTATTATGTATATAAGAAGTGCTTTAGTGGATACATAAAAAAGAGCTCACCCATAAGGTGAAATGAAAGTAATGGTAAAACATTATTATAACAGTACCCTGTGAAATTTCCTAAAACATAATGTGACCATTGACTTATAACAAAATCCAGATAGATATAGGCAGTGTCAGAGGAGTTAATCCCTTGGGTGGCTAGACAGATATTGGCAGTATCAGAGGAGTTAACCCCTTTGACAGTCATACACAGACAGTCTGTCACTCTCTCACACACGCAGACTCTCATTTACACTGCCATACTCTCATGTACCCAGGCGCGCTCTCTCATGTACCCAGGCGCGCTCTCTCATGTACCCAGGCGCGCTCTCTCATGTACCCAGGCGCGCTCTCTCATGTACCCAGGCGCGCTCTCTCATGTACCCAGGCGCGCTCTCTCATGTACCAAGGCACGCACGCGCTCTCTCATTTACCCAGGCACGCACGCGCTCTCTCATTTACCCAGGCACGCACGCGCTCTCTCATTTACCCAGGCACGCACGCGCTCTCTCATTTACCCAGGCACGCACGCGCTCTCTCATTTACCCAGGCACGCACGCGCTCTCTCATTTACCCAGGCACGCACGCGCTCTCTCATTCACACTGACACACACACAGGCAGGCATCTCTTGCTTGGAGCTCCTCCTGTGAAGGAACTGATTGGCTGAGACCTCCTTCTATCAGAGTTTTCCCAACCACAGGAAAGAAAAGAAAAAAAAAAAAAACGCTGCACGCAGCAGAAAAGTGCCTCCTCTGCCAGGGTGCCTGCCCCAGGCTGCCCCATTAAAGGGCAAGGCCTGATCAGGAGAGTGCTTGAACAAGCTCCCAATGTGTAGCTACTGGGTTCAGCACTAAACCAATACTAGCAACCGTCAGTCCCTACATCATGGAAATCAATTAGGCTACAGCAGCGATTAGTAAAGTGTCTGTACAAGGACACCAGTGTCCGTGGCAAGGTGTGCGAAGGTCCCTCGAGCATCATCAAATTGTCCATCACAAAGTCTTGTAAATGTAAATGCCAGTGACTCTTTTTATGTAATATAATGAATCTCATTACCATGCAACCATGACATCAAGTTTTATCTCTTGTTATCTTTTAAGTGATATACATGCGTGTAATTCAGTGTGTGACACTGGTCCCACCGATTTGTGCACATCAAGTATCCACATGAAAAAGTGTGCTTTATTTTTGTAGCAACTTTTCTTCTTTTTTTTTTTATCTTATCACTACAGCAACTTGCATTGATATATAGAATTGTGCTTATATAAGTGTAAGCTTTTGTTGCATTAATTATCCGGCCATAAATGGACATGCCTTGGTAAATATTTTTCTCTATTAATATAAATGTAGAATTGTTTTGTATTCTTATCCAACCTGTAAAGATCTACATATCTATCTATATATGTTTTAATGTAGTTTATCCATGCTTTGAATTACATTTGTCATTGGCCACTTTTGCTCAGTGCATGACTAGTTACCTATTACTGTAGCGTATGCTGCTTTTAAGAAGGAATGATTAGGTTAAATCATGTTCTAACATTCTATATTTAAAGTCTGCCCCCCCTTTTTGTTTATAGGCTCTACGTATCACCTACCAGGAAGCAAAGGCCGTTCGAGACAACTTTGAGTCCCATGCAGTGGTGTAGGCAAGTTCTTGACCACCCATCTCCTGAAATAGAGGCAGCAAAGCGATCTCTGTGCTTCAGACTTGAGCAAGGTAACTAATACATATTGTATATTATGCTGATAGGCTTTATCTGAACATTGTGTTGGAGAAGGGACTCCCACATGTGAAGGAGACAAGCTTGTCTAAATGCAAAGCCACCTCTTGGCTTCATAAAGTACCCCACATAGAGGCATCATGGAGGAAAGAAACTTGTACAATAACTGCCTATAGTTCCTCAAAGGTTTTCATCTGCTCATTGTAGAGATTCTGAGCCAGAGTTATAATTCCTTTAATTATGTATTTAACCATGGGTCTGATTACTTGGTATTTCTTTTATTTTTTTTTTTTTTTTTACAAACTATTTGAACTTCTGACTGATGTATACTGCACTGGAGGGTAGGGTTGCCACCTGGCCGGTATTTTACCGGCAGGCCGGTAAAAAATTGGCATCAGGCCAATGTTAAGTCTATTGAGAAAGTACCAAGGCCGGTATTTTTTGGAAGAAAAGGTGGCAACCCTACTGGAGGGTCACATTGACTTAACAGGGTAACTAAAAGTGCTTATGCATTGAAGAAATGGGTGGGGATATATTATCACCCAGGGCTGGTGCAAGGATTCCTGTCTACACAGACGAAAATTTATTTTTGTGCACCCCTCCTCAATACTGTTAATCAATAAAACAATACATATAAATTTACAGAATAAAAAAACTTGCAGCAAATAGTAACTAGGAGTACAACTATATTAGTTATATACACCAAGACTAATACTATATAAATAAAGTAGAAACACCTTTTATTCGATTCCTATGTCCACCTTTCCAGGCCACAAAAATATATAGATAGAAGACCAGAAGCCACTCACTACACTTACCGCCAGCACCCTGAATTTACCCGAGCACCCAGGACTTGTTCCAGCATGCAGATTGCACTCTCGACACAGACTGTTTACCCTTGCCAGCCCTTCCACTACGCTGATAAAATAAAAACCCTTTGTGAGGACATATACAAATTCTTTATTATTATTATTTTTTTTTTTTACTTTAGTCTGATCTGATGCTCTTTTTATGCAAAAAAGAACACAACTGAAGCCTCATTCATAACAATATTTTTTTTTCCCCACCTAGTTGGAAACGGTTTTGTTCACCGGTAACACATGATAGTTCTAATTTGTTCTACTTCTGCCCTTCAAGTAAATGGGAACTTGTGCTATTTTTCTCAAACATTTGATGCAATCTTTCAATTAAACATAAATTATCTTTTTCTGACCGCTCAGTGGGCAGGACCACCAAAAGTGCAAATCTCCTCCACAGTCACAGTACTGGGAACAGTCTTGTGAGCTTTTGGGCCAACTCTGTTCTTGCAGAAGGAACTCACCAGGTTAATTAGTGTATATATGTATAGACAAAGATAACCCCTAAGACAAGGGGAGAGGGTCCGGGCTCCACCGTCCTCGCACAGTGCCTCTCCAGCACTGCAAGGGTGTTTCAGCTGTGCGTGAGATCCAGGTGCCGGCTTCCCACGCTAACCCAGCGTTTTAAAGACCAACAAATTGAAATAGAAAAAGAAGGAAGAATCTGCACTCAGGATCTTTGGTGATAAATCCGTGATGATTTTAATGGCAAAAAATGGTGATAGATATAACAGCAGTAGACGGAGGGAAAAAACTTGACGCGTTTCGCGTGAACACACGCTTAATCATAAGTGAAATAAAATAGTGACAACCAAGGTATTTAAACATGTCCAGACCAATCAACATAAAGGTCAGGTAAATTAGAAAAGGGTGGAAAGGAGAAAACTGAAAGAAAACCTTAATTAATTAAACCAGGGGTCCTCAAACTACGGCCCGCGGGCCACATGCGGCCCGCCGAGCACATTTGTCCGGCCCGCGGGGTGTGCTGCCGGCACCCCCCGCTCCCGGCTGTTTACCTTTTTTTTTTTTTCTTGCAGCCGCAGAAGATGCGGCTGCAGGAAAACGGAAAAAAAAAATCACCGCGACCGGATGTGACGTTTCGTCACATCCGGACCCGGTAACTGTTTCCCTCCTCCGTGCAGGGAGGAGGGAACACTGCGCGAGACGTCCGGCCCGGGGACACAGCAGCTGGAGGTAAGTGATGGGGAAGGAGGGGGAGGACGGAGGTATAACGAGCACTCTACTATTCCTGGGCATCTGACTGGCATAATTTTCTTGGGCTCTGACTGGCATAATTTTCTTGGGCTCTGACTGGCATTATATTCCTGGGCATCTGACTGGCATAATATTCCTGGGCATCTGACTGGCATAATATTACTGGGCTCTTACTGGCACTCTATTCCTGGGCATCTGAATGGCATAATATTCCTGGGCATCTGACTGGCATAATATTCCTGGGCATCTGACTGGCATAATATTCCTGGGCATCTGACTGGCACAATATTACTGGGCTCTGACTGGCATAATATTACTGGGCTCTGAATGGCATAATATTACTGGACTCTGACTGGCATAATATCCCTGGGCATCTGACTGGCACACTATTCCCATTGAAATACTGGTAAGTTTGTTGATTTAACTTTACTTCATTTTAAATATTGTATTTGTTCCCGTTTTGTTTCTTCACTTCAAAATAAGATATATGCAGTGTGCATAGGAATTTGTTTTTACTATAGTCCGGCCCTCCAACGGTCTGAGGGACAGTGAACTGGCCCCCTGTTTAAAAAGTTTGAGGACCCCTGAATTAAACAAATAATCGGTGTATATATGTGTGCATAATAAAATAAATTGTGATTAAACTATAATAAAGCTTTTAGTGGAGAATTGATCTTTTATGTGTTTGTTATTAAATGTGTTTAATAAAAACCATATACTGTGCAATAAGTTAGGCATATATAATAAATTAGGCATATATAAAAAAGTCCTTGGTAGCTTAATGCCAATCCAAAATATACACATACAATGCCACATAAAAACAATTCATACATATAATGAATAAATATGGTTAGATACAAAGCGATCAATTCACTGTGCACATAAATGAATGGTTGGCTGTGCCTCAGCGAGTGTACATGCACATATGTATTTATAATATTGCAAAGATTTCTATTGTTACTAGAGCCTAGTCAGTTGTAACTAATCTTTGTTGTATGCTGTATTAGTGCAGTCCATTCACTGTGGCAAAGTCAGGATAATAAATTGTTATTTCTTTGTTATTGTTTCATTCAAAACCTTTCTTTTTTTATTATTATTAAAAGGAATACGCTATATATTAGGAAGCATATCCTAAGACATATTCTATCCTATTGTTGGATATAGTGCATGTTTGATGAGACGATTTTATCATATTTTATATCCGAAGCAATACTCAATTGTTTTATTCTTATGTATATATTGAGAGGAGACCCTTTTTTTGTATTCTCTCTTTTTTTTTTCCTCTTTTTGCACTAACCTTTAGTTAGGGTTGGTCCCTCTTGATTTAGTATATACTAAACTATGGTGTGAATGATGAGCTATGGACAGAGAGGTAAAAGATAATTGTATTAGTCTATAAATACTCAGGACATGTGAACATAAGTTTAAAGGAGTTAAATCAGATCAGTTATTTAGAAAAAATGCGTGATGTCATATTCAGAGTTTAACCCATTTGGCTTTCTTGCGCCCAGGGCGAAGATCCAATAAACCTCCCTTTGACATAGGCGTCTGTATTTGTCTCCCCCCCCCTGGGTCCTTGCCTGACTTTTTCTATCACTGATACTGAAAAAAATGGGTTAAACTCTGAATATGACATCACGCATTTTTTCTAAATAACTGATCTGATTTAACTCCTTTAAACTTATGTTCACATGTCCTGAGTATTTATAGACTAATACAATTATCTTTTACCTCTCTGTCCATAGCTCATCATTCACACCATAGTTTAGTATATACTAAATCGAGAGGGACCAACCCTAACTAAAGGTTAGTGCAAAAAGAGGAAAAAAAAGAGAGAATACAAAAAAAGGGTCTCCTCTCAATATATACATAAGAATAAAACAATTGAGTATTGCTTCGGATATAAAATATGATAAAATCGTCTCATCAAACATGCACTATATCCAACAATAGGATAGAATATGTCTTAGGATATGCTTCCTAATATATAGCGTATTCCTTTTAATAATAATAAAAAAAGAAAGGTTTTGAATGAAACAATAACAAAGAAATAACAATTTATTATCCTGACTTTGCCACAGTGAATGGACTGCACTAATACAGCATACAACAAAGATTAGTTACAACTGACTATGCTCAAGTAACAATAGAAATCTTGGCAATATTATAAATACATATGTGCATGTACACTCGCTGAGGCACAGCCAACCATTCATTTATGTGCACAGTGAATTGATCGCTTTGTATCTAACCATATTTATTCATTATATGTATGAATTGTTTTTATGTGGCATTGTATGTGTATATTTTGGATTGGCATTAAGCTACCAAGGACTTTTTTATATATGCCTAATTTATTATATATGCCTAACTTATTACACAGTATATGGTTTTTATTAAACACATTTAATAACAAACACATAAAAGATCAATTCTCCACTAAAAGCTTTATTATAGTTTAATCACAATTTTATTTTATTATGCACACATATATACACTGATTATTTGTTTAATTAAGGTTTTCTTTCAGTTTTCTCCTTTCCACCCTTTTCTAATTTACCTGACCTTTATGTTGATTGGTCTGGATATGTTTAAATACCTTGGTTGTCACTATTTTATTTCACTTATGATTAAGCGTGTGTTCACGCGAAACGCGTCAAGTTTTTTCCCTCCGTCTAGTGCTGTTATATCTATCACCATTTTTTGCCATTAAAATCATCACGGATTTATCACCAAAGATCCTGAGTGTGGATTCTTCCTTCTTTTTCAATTTCAATTTGTGTGTATATATGTATAACCAATGTATATTTAAAAGGTGAGATAAAATGTTCACCTGCAACTCCGTTATAGTGATCAAGATACTTGGGGACCTAAACACGTGTTATCAAGGGCAGAGTAACATTTGTTTTCCTTCTGGAGATTTTATTCTGGACTTGCTTTTGCATTTTTAGCTTTTTTCTTTTTTTCCATCACAATTGCTAAAAATACACTATGAATAGTAACACATTTAGAGGGACAACATATTTTTCACGGCTGTCTGTGTATTGCTTGCGCACTATCAATAAATACTTAAGAAAGAAACTATTGTATGTTAAGAAAAAGACCTTGAAACAAAGCAACATGGGTAGTTTCAGGGACAAATACAATAAGCTGCCTTGTAACAGAGACTTAAAAAAAAAAAAAATAAAAAAACTCAATGCAGCAAGCTAATAAATATGAACAGAAATCCTTGTAACCCCATTAGCAATTATACATAATCTTGGAGACAAATATTTGGTTTGTGCAACATCATTTCAGTACATAATTAAGCTCTGCGGGTGGCATGTAAAAATAGGTTTTCACTTCTGAAATTAATAAATGTTCTACAAAGCTCATGAAATTAATAAAAGGTTCATCCCCCAAAAGTGCAGTCTTTCACATTAAGAAAGGGCAACACTGGTCTGCAAAATCCCCATTTGGTGAAATTCGAGGTTCACCACATGAATGTGTGACCTGTTCAGTGATTTGTAATGAGTCAGCATGGCCCAAAAGCCACAAAGGAATGTTTCCAGCACCTTGTTACATGTCTAACGATATAGGTTTTGATTAAAGATACACCTTTTAATTTGTATTTAATTAGAAGCACAAGGGAGGTGGGGGAAAAATGAGTTGCCCTAGTATGATAAACGGCATGTACTGTTTTGAGGTTCAAGCCAGTTTATCCTCTGAATGGTATTCATAATACTTCCTTTAATTAGGTCAGCTCGGACCTAGTTAAGACTAGGGTTGCCAGGAGCTGGTATTTTACCGGCAGGCCGGTAAAAAATTGGCTGGATTTCCAATGCTAAGTCTATGGAGACAAAAGTATGGCCAGTATTTTTTTTTTTTTAAAGAAAAGGTGTCAACCCTAGTTAACACTCTCAGCGCTTCTGATCGGGATCTGTTGGGGCTGACCTGTTTCTCTCTGCTTATGTAGAGAGACCTTTTAATTGTCACAATAGAAGGCACTTATTTAAGGTCCCTCTGTTGCTGACATGTGAAAACAGAGGTCTCTCACTGCACTAGCAGCGAGAGACTGACGACAGCCTATCCAAACAAGTGTTATCCTCTTTTTTTTTTTTATACTGTAGAAGGCTGCATGCAGAGGCTTAAATTTGGGGCATAGACATTTATTAATTTCATTAGGTAGTATAATATAATCTGTTGACTTAGTGGTCAGGATAAGGCGACACAAAAGCCCCTAAGGGCTAGCTTATATGAGCTGGCTGTGGCATTCAAGGTCAGCTGTTATTAAGAGGCCTAATTTAGAAACCTGCCTACCCCATAGGTTTGCTAGACTGTCCTGATTATTCCCACATCCTTAGTTTGTCTCCTGCTTGCTTTACTTTCCCTTGCTTTTAGATGTGAGCGTACCCAGCGTGTGTGAGCAGGCAAAATGGTATGGATGGGGCATATATTGAGGGGTGGGGCATGTATGTGACAAGTGGGCAGTTCTAATTATGCAAGGGAGATTTGGAGGGGGGCCAGAATATGTTTGTCACTCCACTGCTCACACCCAAAAAAATTAAAAATAAATTATGCTTCTCACCCATGTAAAGTTGGCACAATGTTCATAAACATAATTGAAATGAGAAGTTTTGATTACATGTTTGGTCACTGCTTAAATAAATGTGAGTCTGTGTAAAACAGCACTCATGACTTTTAGAAAGATAAAACTTGTTTTTTTGTTTTTTATTAGTAGTATTGTGTGGTGTGTGTTTGGTATAGATCAGGCCTAGAAACAAGTGGGTACACAAAGCAGTCTGCTATTTTGCTCATTGACCTTTTTAATACAATGGATTAGCAACTATGCATTTAAAAGAACACAATGCCAGTTTCTGAAACGGACAGTCATAGCAATTGATTCCATTGAATGGTAGGTGAGCTACTATTTTAAAGGACCCCTGCCAAATATATACATTGTGACTGCAGATGTTAGAACATAACGTGTGTGTGTGTGTATATATTATGTGTGTGTGTGCATATGTATGTATGTGTATGTGTGTCGGGAGTTATACATAACACATTTTTATAGCTAAACCCCGATGTTTTTTATGTGCATTTCTTAGTGGGAAATTAAAATATGATTCCTGACGAGACTGGTGTCCATTTTCTCATTTAATTAAAAACATATAGGTATTAATAAGAACCTAAGAATAGCTTCTTACCATTGATTATTTAATTCTTATGGTTTGCTCCGGTCAGGCAATAGTGATGACTCAACAAATATGCATTATAGGTGTAAACCGTTCTTGGGATTAATGTGTTTAACCCCCTCCCGCTTGTAGGGCGTACTAAGCCATCCTACCTTTTAGCGCCTAAAGGCTAGTCGAATGGCATAGGATGTCCTGCATTTAACAGCTTATCACAGCCCGCCGTGATGAGATGTGTGTGTGTGTGTGTGTGTGTGTGGATCCCGGTTCAGGGACTTGCAGCGGGGTGCCCACTGTCAGATGAGTCTGACAAACAAAATGTAGCGAACGCTCAAATTGAGCGCCCACTACATTTTCAGCATCTCTGCTTCTATGTTTCTGGCTCCCGATCACAAAGTTTTGCACCATCCGGAGGGAAGGGTCTTAAAGTTTACTGGCAATGGATTACCTTGAGCTAGTAAATGTGTCATTTAGTGTTTTTTTTTTTGTTTTTTTTTTTAATTATTGGGACATTTTGTTTCTATACCTATTTTTCACTCTAGAACCTTGAAAGTCGAAACCATAGCTATGTAAAATACAAAAATCCATCTGAAACTAAAGATACCTATGCATTCTGCCACCTGCAAAAGGAAACATCATCCTCCTGCAATGCTTAATGTGTCCATGAATGCTAGAATTTGTTAAATGTTGGCATCATCAATGTGGGGTTGTACCTGCTTTTGGTGGAGTTGGCGTATAAGTATTTTTGTTGCCTATGTTGTCAGAAAGTGTGTGTGTGTATATAAGTGTATGAATCTGAACATTCCTTCACAAATTCTCATTTTAAGGATGAAATAGAATTTCATGTTGTAGAAAATATCCTTTTTTTTTTTATTTTTTTTTTTTTAAAAAAAACAGGAAGTAAAAGAAAATGTAAATATTACAGTTCCAAAGTGGCTGTAAGAAGTAGTACAACACTCTGAGCTTATTAGAATGATATAGAATTGAATTAGTTGCTGTTTTGATACGGTAGTATGACATGTCCTTGCAGACTGAAGGAATACTTTGGTATTCTTCTCATGATGCAAATATCAGGCTGCTCCTGCCCACAAAAAGAAGCCTAGACCAGAATTATAGGCTATCCACCTTTGTGAGGCTACAATAATCTCAGATGTAGGTTTTGGCCTAGTGATTTATGGTCACTTGGGTGTTCTCTGAGTAGCCCAAATTAAGGGCCCATTCGGATCACCGAAGTGACACAATTTAGGTTGCATTCCAGAGTAGACCATTAGGGTTTTTTTTAACAGAAACTGGTATGAGATCAGCTTAGCAGGGAAAAGAAAAATGTTGGTGAATTATGTATTTTATGTAATTTAGGTACTTTTCCAAAGCACTGAGAACGTTTTTTGTTTTGTTTTTTTTGTTCCAGTGTTTTAGAAAAAGTTTATCTGTTATCCACTTTTTTACCGCTGTGAACTGGTCTTGGAGCATAGCCTCAATCTGTAGTACATTTAGTTTTCTTGTATAATATTTATGGTGTCCTCTGCGTACATGTGTACAACTGAGGCTTTGCAGATTATTTGTGAATAAGGCGAGGATTGAGCATTGGGGTATACCACATCTGACTCTGAGTGATCAATCTGATACATATGATTGAAGCCAGGTTAGTGAATGATCACCAATACCTGGATTTTTAAACACTTGCCAAAATAAACAAGGTTGAAGTTAAAGTGTGCTGCAAAGAAACTAAAACTTCAATTTTCATAGAAACGTAGGATTATTTTGAATTATGCCACACACGGGAGCCCCACGGGTCACATTCATCTATTGTACGATTATAACAAGCCTATCTATACACACAGACCTCTTGCCAATTGAAATAAGCCACTGTCTGGTACCAATTATGCCTCCATTTGTTCATTCAAATATTTCCCAGCCAGGTGCTCATTAATGCCAGTGTTATTTTGCCCACCCTTCCCCAGTACTCGCCTCCTGGCTCCTCGGTGTCCCTGGCAGTCTCCACTGCTCAGTCTTCCCTTCTGCTTTGAGGAGGCAAATACAGCCACCGGATATGACGAACTGTCATATCTGGTGGCAGTGACAGAAATTAATTTTTTAAATTATTTTTTGGCAGACCGAATCCAGCGGCTGCTGAAATAAGTTCAGCAGCGCTATGCTATTGCTGGCCCGCAAAAATATGCTTGGACGCAATGAATTTGGAGGATAGTAAGATACCAAAGTATCGCCATCACTTTTATGGATAGGTATGTATCCAATTACCAAGGATTCGTCGGTTAGGGTTGCGACTGGTTGCGACTGGTTTGGTGAGGTGTTTGTATATATGGGTATATGTAAAGTAGGTGTGTGTGTGTGAGGTGTTTGTATATATATGTGTGTGTGAGGTGTTTGTATATATATATATGTGTGTGTGTGTGAGGTGTTTGTATATATGTGTGTGTGTGTGTGTGTGAGGTGTTTGTGTGTATATATGTGTATATGGACAGTAGGTGTGTGTGAGGTGTTTGTGTATATGGACAGTAGGTGTGTGTGAGGTGTTTGTATATATGTGTATATGGAAAGTAGGTGTGTGTGTGAGGTGTTTGTATATATGGGTATATGTAAAGTAGTTGTGTGTGAGGTGTTTGTATATATGGGTATATGTAAAGTAGGCGTGTGTGTTTATCAATTGCGTGTATGCTTGCGTGATTGTCTGGGTTCTACATTTTTTTTTTTGCTGGCTCCTAAAATCTAATTCAATTTGTCAAGCCCTGATTTATGGAGCCACTACACTTGACCTCAATTAATGTCTAAACTGGTACATTTGAGTGAGGTCTGCTGTAATCCAAGCAAGATTTTCCCTTTTTACTGGTACTTTACACAGTGAATTCCAAACTTGCAAACGCTCAGACCAAAAATATTCAGTTGTATAGTCTAGATCTAGGATTAGGCTTAATATTTGCCATGTGATCATTTAAGGAAGGTTTGAAGATTACATTTCTTAAAAGACCTGGTGTTCACAACCTTGGGAAAAGATTTGGTGGCCTTTTAATTTGCTCACGCAGTGCACTAAGCACTGGTCACTGACCTGTTGGAATCCACGAAGGTAGAATTTAGACAATCAATATTAAAATCTCCAAAAACCAAAAGTTTTGGTTATTTTTTTTACATTTTTTTATTTTGGTTTAGAGCTATGGTTTTACTAAAGAGTTGGGTTATGTCAGAAATTTTATGAACTGGAGAGCTAGGTGGCAGCAATGATTGGTTTACTGAACAGGATTTCAATTGTACCAAAAAGGAAATCAAAGGTGTCGGGGGAGCTATAGTTTTTGTAAAGTGTGAACGTTATGGACTTGTAAACATAAATTACCATACTTTCGCCTCTCTTTGCTCTGTCCTTTCTGAAGTATAAATAACCTTCAATTGCAGTGGAATAGTCAGATATTTTTGGTGTTAACCATGATCCTGTTAACACAAAAATTATTTTGGGTTTGTAATATAAACACCAAGCTTGTAGCGATTCCAATATGGGGAGTAAACTGTGGATTTTGCCATGTACAAAGGATAGGCCTTTTTTTTGGAATTAAATCAGCTGGAGGACCAGGGTTACATTATTTGCAACGGCAAGTAGCAAAATAAATAGGAATATGGACGGCAATTTTCCTTGGTGACTGGGAGGTTTCATAACTTTGTCGGCTGGCAGTATGCGGGCTGTATTTTTAACCCTCTCAACTAGCACTTGGCAGATAATGACCAGAGCAAGCCATGGTGTATAATGATTCGTTTTCCAGCTTGGGGTGTTTCCTTATGGGGGTAGACATGATTGTTGTTGACATGAAGTGTTTGCCAAGAATAGGAGTATGGCCATATTTGAATTCATGGTAGTATGCTCATGAGATGTGAAGATGAAAACTAGTAAGAGAGGGAGTAGATATCTGGAGTGGTACTTGCAGAGAGTGGAGTATTTTTTGATTTTTGTGCTTCCCTAGGCCTGAATTAACTTGTGCACCCACTAATCTAAATTTTCCACACCTCTTCCATGATGTCTGTAAATTCCACCCCTTCCTCTTTAGACTCCACCTTTTCCTCTTAGAGCTAATATATCCTCAGACTTTCAAGTCTGCTCCTCTGCCTTTCCAGCCTGCCCAGAGGGCCAGTGAAAGAATTTTTGTCTACACAGGAGAAGTTGCATTTTGGTGCCCCCACCTCTGACAACACCTCAATACTCTCAATAATAAAAAATAATTAAAAAAAAAAACCTATAAAATTACAGCATAAAAAAAACTTTCAGCAAATACTGAAAAGGTGTACAACTGTATTCGTTATACTGATAGGCCTCACGTTACATTAAACATTCTTATAGTGGCCTGTAAGCCACACTATATACCGTATTTTTCGCCTCATAAGACGCACCTGACCATAAGACGCACCCAGTTTTTAGAGGAGGAAAACAAGAAAAAAAACTCAGGATTTAGCCATTCAATATGCCAGAATTTTTCCCCTCACTATGCCAGGATTTTGCCCCTCACTATGTTAGGCTTTAGCCACTCACTATGCCAGGCTTTTGCCCCTCACTATGCCAGGATTTGCCATTCAATATGCCAGGATTTTTCCCCTCACTATGCCAGGATTTAGCCATTCAATATGCCAGGATTATGCCCCCCACTATGTTAGGCTTTTGCCCCTCACTATGCCAGGCTTTTGCCCCTCACTATGCCAGGCTTTTGCCATTCAATATGCCTGATTATGCCCCCCACTATGCCAGGATTTTGCCCCTCACTATGTTAGACTTTTTCCCCTCACTGGGCCAGGCTTTTGCCCCTCACTGGGCCAGGCTTTTGCCCCTCACTGGGCCAGGCTTTTGCCCCTCACTGGGCCATGCTTTTGCCCCTTATTATGCCAGGATTTGCTCGTTTGTGCCACCCTCCTCCCCCCCTTCCCTAATATTTACCTCCATGCTGCTCTCCGTCGTTTCCTCCATGCAGTCTAACCTTCTGCACGGAGGAAGGAAGCTCTGGTCCCGATTTTTCTTCTTCTTAACTTTATTGAAGCAGCGTGACTTCAATGAAGTTAAGAAGAAGAAAAATCGCGACCGGAGCTACCTTCCTCCGTGCAGGAGGTTAGACTACACGGCGGAAACGACAGAGAGCAGCAACAAGCAGGTAAGTACTACATTCGCTCCATAAGACGCACAGACATTCCCCCTCACTTTTGAGGAGGAAAAAAGTGCGTCTTATGAGGCGAAAAATACGGTAAATGCTATATAGTTAAAGTATAAGCCCACTTGAAAATGTATAGATGGAAGATCAGACCCCACTCACAAGACTAACCCCAGCACCTAGATTTGCACTCACAGGGCTTGCTTCAGCTCTGAGCAGCTGGTGTGACACCCTGCATGCAGTTCATTTGAACTGTGGCATGTGGGGGCGGAGCAAGCAGTCTGTCGCAGGTTAAGACTGCTTTCCTTTGCACCATTGCTCCCCCTACATGCAGAAAACATAAATAAAAATGGTGCCGGGGCAGGTGGCCCTGTATGGGCCACCCCCGTGGCACCCCCCCCTCCTCTCTACCCTCATGTATGTCTGTCTGTCTCCCCTCCCACCCCATGCCTGTCTCTTTCCTCTCACTCCATTTATGTCTCTCTCCCTTTCCATGTTTGTCCCTTTCCTCTTCCTTGCCATGTCTGTCTCTCTCAAACCCCCCATTTTATAGCTCTCCTCTCCCCACCCCCATGTCTGTCTCTTATCCTCCTCCTTAAATCTGTTATCTTTCTCCTTTCCCATATCTGTTCTCCCCCCCATATCGATTAGCTCTCCCTCCCCATATCTCTTTCCCTCTCCCCATATCTGCTCTCTACACCCCCTTATCTGTTCTTTATCTCCCCCTCCTCCCCCCATATCTGTTCTTTCTCTCCCCCTCCTCTCCCATATCTGTTCTCCCTCTCCTCCCTCTCTTCCCTTTCCCCCTCCTATTCATACTTGAAGCGCGGGCAGCATAAGCTCTGATGGTGCTTTAGTCCTTAACCACCCCTACCTGAAAGTGGGGACCCCACTGCAAGTCCCTGCAGTGGGATCCGCACACAGCTCAAAGCGGGGGGCCGCGACAAGCTGTTTAATACAGGATATTCTATGCCGTCCTACAAGCACGAAGGGGTTAAACACACACAGAGCTCAGTAAGTGCTGCTCACGCTCCTGTTGTGTAGTGATGATGCAGGGCATTGGAAATACGATGCTCTATCATCACTAAACGCAGGGAGTACGAGCAGCACTTACTGCTTCGTGTGTGTTTAACACACAGAGCTTATGCGGCCCGCGGCCCCCCCTTAAAGCAGATGCTGTTCTGCTTCATGGGGTGGGGGCGGACTTTCACCACTTACCCGGTAAGGTCCGCCCCCTCCCCGAATCCTCCAGTGCGCTGAGCAGAGTGCTGGTGAAGGGAGATATTCTGCAGAGGTGGCTCTAGACTTTGTGAGGTCTTAGGCGGAATTCGAACAGGAGGCCCTCAGACACGCATTATTAAATCAAATATATCGGCATATGAGTGTGTATGTGTATCTGATCAGTGTAGGTATATATGGGTTAGTGTTTACATTTAGGAGACATCTGATCAGACTTGCCAATTATTATTGCAATAGTGCTATAACCTACCCACAAGACTTACCAAAGCACTCTTATTGCATCCACATGGATTCAACACAACACCAATACTGCACCCACTTGTCCCATCTCTATCCCCATACATCTTGCCAGTGCCACCTTTGATCTCAAACGGCTTCCTTGTGCATCTTGTCCCCAATCAGCTCGTCTGGGCCATCTGTGTGCCCAAACATGACACTGCCCTCACTGTCCTAAAATAGCTTGGCAGGGCCATATCTGTCCCCATACAGCTTATAATACACACTCGGCCAGAACAATCTCATTCATAGACACATTCAGTCAGCACACAGTGACTCAGACACGCTCAGCCTGCACATACTCATTCATAGACGCAATCAGCCAGCATACACTAACTCACAGACACACTCAGGCAGCAGACAGGTCCCACTCAGGCAGCAGACACACGTCTCACATCCGGTGTCAGTGTTTCCCTCCTCCGTGCAGAAGGGAGCACTGCACGGAGACGTCCGGCCGGGGACACGGAGCAGCAGCCAGGCGGTAAGTACTGGGGAAGGGATGGGGAGGGAGGACTGGGCAAATTGGCTGGGGCATCTGAATGGCACAATATTACTGGGCTCTGAATGGCACAGTATTACTGGGCTCTGAATGGCACAGTATTACTGGGCTCTTAATGGCACAGTATTACTGGGCTCTTAATGGCACAGTATTACTGGGCTCTGAATGGCACAGTATTACTGGGCTCTGAATGGCACAGTATTACTGGGCTCTGAATGGCACAATATTACTGGGCTCTGAATGGCACAATATTACTGGGCTCTGAATGGCACAATATTACTGGGCTCTGAATGGCACAATATTACTGGGCTCTGAATGGCACAATGGTATTGGGCTCTGAATGGCACAATGGTATTGGCATCTGAATAGCACAATAATACTGGCATATTCATGGGCAAATTGGCTGTGGCTTATTAATGACAAAATGATACTGGCATATAATTGGGCAAATTGGCTGTTATAGAGAGAGAGAGAGATATGTCTGTATGTATAGATATGTATTATTTTAGAATTGTACAATTGTCACCTCGTGGGGCTCCTGTGTGTTGCATAATTAATGGCTGTCCCATGTCTGGCATAATTATGGGGCGCTTGTGTGTGGCATATTTATTGGGCCCCATGTGTGGCATAATTAAGGGACTCTTTTGTGTGGCATAATTAAGGGACTCTTTTGTGTGGCATAATTATGGGGCACGTGTGTGTGTGTGTGGCATAATTATGGGGCACCTGTGTGTGTGTGTGTGTGTGTGTGTGGCATAATTAATTGGGCAGAGGTGAGGCATAAATAGTCGGGCTCTGGTGTGGCATAATTTATGGGGCTCCGGTGTGGCATATTTTATGGGCTCCTGTGTGTCATAGTTAGGGGGCTCCTGTGTGTGGCATAGTTAATAGGCCATCTAACTGGCATTACTTAGGAATCTGTTTGGCATTGTATTGGAGGAAATCCAGGGGGGTGACACCAACCCTAGTGATGCCTCTGTCACTTGGTTGTTTAATGTACAATTCTTAAAAAATGTTAATCAAAATAGACCAAAGCAGCCAAAAATGTAAATTTTTTTTTTATATGCAGTCGTTCTTTACATACTAATCTGAAGGCATCTTTATTTCCCTTACATTTTCATTCTCCTACAAAGACATGCCTATTTATGTTCACAATCTGTCTGAAGGATAACCTTGATCTTTGATATGCTTCACTGGTTTATGTGAGAATCTTTTCTCTGAGATGTCTTTAATCTTTAAGGATTCACTCTGATAGTCTAGTGCTTCCTTAATTATTGTGGTCTTGTATCTGTCTCACCTAAGGCTCTGCAACCTAATTCTAATTTCCTAGGGACATGGTTGAGTTCTTTCCAGAATTCAGAACATGAACTTTCTGTCTAAGAGAATCCTTTCTTTTTTTTTTTTACGTCAGGTACTTTTACCATCTTTTTAAATCGGCAAACTTGAAGTAATAGGAGTCCTAAAAGCTTAACGAAAAGATGTGCACACTTTTAATAACTATTTTGAGTTTTCTAAAATTGGCAAAAAAGAACGTATCCTTGCTGGCTGCACATTTTGTGTATATTGTAGTAACCAGTGCAGAAATTGGGATAAAAAAAGAATAGTTTGGCCTGGGTTGTAATTAGTAGCTAGAATATTACCATATTTGCTTGAATATAAGACCAGGTTTTTTTTTGCAGAGCAAATGCTATGAAAAACACTGCTCGTCTTAAATTTGAGGTCGTCCTATAATCAGACCTCAGAAAGCCTGGGATCCAGGTCAACCATAACCAGTTGCGAAATTTGGATGAAAGAGAAGTAGTGTGGCCTGGGCGTAATTAGTAGCTAGAATATTACCAAATTTGCTTGAATATAAGACCAGGTTTTTTTCGGAGCATTTTCTCTGAAAAAGACCGTTCATCTTAAATTCAAGGTCGTCTTATAATCAGACCTCAAATAGAACTGCAGTGAACCTGGATCCTCCTCACAGACTTCTGCAACGGAATATGCGGTACAATTCTGGGCACCAGTCCTTTTTTACAAAGGATATTCTAGAACTAGAAAAAGTGCACAGGAGGGCTACAAAACAAGTAAGGGGATTGGAGGACCATAGTTATGAAGAAAGTAAAAGTAAAAATTGTATCTTGAAAGGAATATGATAGCAATATATAAATATGTGCAGGGCAAATATAGAGAACTCTCCAGCGACCTATTTATTAACAGAAAAATACAAACAACAAGAGGTCATCCCCTGCTACTGGAAGAGCAAAGATTTCTTAGACGGAAGAGATTCTTTATGTAAGGACAGTAAAGATATGGAACTCACTGCTAAGAGAGGTGGTACTATCAAATACAATAGATGCCTTCAAAAAAATAGATATATTTTTAGGAAAGCAAGGACATACAGGGCTATTAATAATACAATAAACATTATTATTTTAGAGCTTCTTGATCCAAGGAGAAATCTGATTTGCCTTTTGTAGGGAATACATTTTTCCACTAAGCGGCTCATTCGAAATGGCTTACTTTGTGTGTTTTTATTATTTTGTTTTGGCCTTGCTTTGGATCAAAAGCAGGAATGATAGATAGATGGGTTAATTATTATGGCCTTAATACTTTTTTGAACCTAAATTACTGTTACTTTTTGTAGGATCATAGGTTGAATTATTCAGAATATTGACAATATGTTTATATAGATGACAATTAGTAAAGATCTACTTGTGTCACCTTTTAGAAATACCGAACCAATGGTATAAAAATGTAGACTTCCTTAAATGAACTCTAACAAATGGCTTTGAGATAATCTTACCCATACACATAGGTGTAATTCCATACATCTACCCTCGCTCATATTTTAGTAATGTTCGAATTAATCATATTGAAGTTACAAATGGGAACTAGGGTTTTAATCCTTTTACCAGTGGCTTTGTTTTAAGCTGGTGCATAAATGCTATTCAGATTTTGGAAAGGCAATTGCAGAATAAGCTTTAATTGGGATTGTTGTTGCATAACCAGTTTGGAGCTCTCTTTCACAAAGACTTGTTCTTCATGTGTCAGCTCCCTGTTATTGTACCGAGTTATGAATGGTCTTTAGTTTGGCTGCATTGTGTGGGATTCGTCTGTGGGTAGGAACACAGGCACGGTTAATGGCTTGGCAAATATTCAAGTGATTACTACAAAGCTCTGGGAATTTAATCCGTTAAACCTGTTTCTTTTTTGGTTTAGTCGTTAAATATAAATTTATTTCAGATGTTATTTCTTGGCAGCTTTGTTTTAATAGTCAGAAATCATTGATCCTCGCGGCATGAATAATCCGCTGGGTACTGAACATAATGACTGTACAAATAATAAAACAGATTAGGAATAAAGTGCCACTTAACATCACTCCATTACTTGCAAGACAATGTTAAAACTCACTCATGGCTTCCACCTACTACTTTAAAAAAAAATACTGCTTAAAAAGTACTTCGTAAACTTACAAACTGAGATCTGGAATAATCAGAAATCATTTTAATACTATTGTCTGCTCAGCTGGAAGCCATGGGTATTTTTGTAATGTTTTTATTACCTTTTTACAAACTACCTCAGCCAGTTCTCTCCTATCTTTGGAAGCTGTTTATTATCTTATACATGAAAAGAGGATTGTCACTTATTTGTCGTCTTTCTGTAAGTTGTGCAATTTTAAATCATTCCGATGTGTAAGAGGAAAAAAGTTGGGAAGAAGGGGGGTTTGTTCCCTAAATATTTTGTATGTACATATCCTGAGCTATGTAATATTTTAAGCACCATAATACTAACAAAGAGTTTTTGTTCCCTTTTATATTTAGCTGGTCGATGGAGGAGTCTCTTTTCCACACCTGTTTCCATGTCTTTTCCTTATAGCCCTGTTGCGAGGCTTACTCCGTATTGCAACGGCTTAAATTCTCCCAGCGTCCTTAAAAACCCAACTAAAGCAATACTAACACCTGAGAGGACAGGTAATACTTCAAACTTACTTATTTCAATACATTTATATAGAATGCCAGTCTATATTTAGAGGTACTGCAGCAACTAAAACATGTTTATGCCATGAATGTAGTAAATATACAAATGTCAAACATGACCTCCCACACAGGGTTGGCAGAGCTTCAAGGAAATGCAATGTGTCTGTGGCATATCCTATTTCTGACACCACATTGAGGCTTGCTATGCAAATTAAACATTTCCCATTTGAAGTAGTTCATTTGCATAGACACATTGCTAACTGAAACAGAAAGGCAATTTAATATACTTTGGGTGTTATGTATAAAAGTGTTTGTCATAACTCGCATATCTTTCTCTTCGTGAATTTGCTTGCAATTTTGCTACGTCAATGTGTAAATTTTGTTTATTCTCTTAATTTACAGCAGGAATAAAGTGTTGGTACAAGGACACCAGTGTCTGCAAAGGTCCATAGAACCTCATTACATTGTCTATCACAAAGTCCTTTAAATATCCACCATGATTCAAAGTATAAACCATGTTTAGCTTTACCCTTTTAAAAAAATCTGTTTCTCAATCTTTTTTTGTGTGCATTGGTGTTTTAAATTTCAAGTCTTAATGACAATTAACTTCCATACGTTCATCACAATCTTGACCTCCAAAACCCTTTGTTGGCATGAAACCACTCAAGTGAAAACGTACGATGTTCCATGGAAGTGGTGTATTTATATCTCTGATTATGATGATGCTGTGGTCTTCTAAAGAATTCAGTCTTGTGTATCCCTTAAGGATCGCCAATTCCATTTGGCTTCTAATAATACAAATTTCTAACCTATAAATATATATATATATATATTTTAAGTTTATGTATACTGATTATTGTGAAAGTATCTCTTTTTCAGCTTCATACATGCTCTACCATGGGCAAAATCATTGGAAAACCAGCCATCAGATGTTTTTGATTTGTTTTCAGTAAAAAAAAAAAATACCTGCTCTACCAGGCAAGAATTTCATTCTACATCTGTCCTCCACTGAGAATAGATTTAGGTGGATTCATTTGTATTTTTTCCCTGGCCCAAAGATGATGATTGAAGACCTTGGGGGACAATTAGAATAAGTGGTATTATTATTATAATTATAAGGGGTGTGTGTGTGTGTATATGATATGAGGAGGAGGTCAGTGCTACTTATTTATCACATGAACAGGAGTGCCAGCCATTTTTCCCCCTTTTGGATTACCCTGTTATTGTAGCTGCTAGCTGCTAGAGCACCTTTGAAAAGTTCACAGTGACAAGGTAACGCTCTCTACTCCAATTTGCCAGCTGCAGGAGCCTGGGATTTCACAAGAGGGCATACCCTAAAATTAGGGAGGAAAAGGATTAAATGTAATATCGTGAAGTATTACTTTACATAGAGGGCAGTGAATACATGGAGTAGAAAGAGATTAAGCATGCATGGGATCGATATAATATAAAGCCAGAAACTAATGAAAGTATTCGGATTTTATATTGTTTGGCATAAATTGGGTTGACCTAGATTGGCCGCATGGCTCTTATCTGCTGACACATTCTATGTTGGACCTAAAATATATTAGCATATTAACATATTGTATGCTAAGAGATTAAAATATTGGAACTTTGTGAGGGTCTCTACATTTGAAACAAAAATATTAAGTGTGTCTGTGTGTGCACGCTTGCATATTCTGGTATTAAGTGTGTGTGTGTGTGTGTGTGTGTGTGTATAATATAATTTTTAATCCTGATATACACCACCTTAATGTGAATATTTCATGACAGAATTTTTTGTGTTTATTATGGTTTAGGTAATTATGGTTTAGGTAACTCATATTTTGACTAAATACTGGTAGCATAAATATGAGGATATCTTTAAAAGGATGGAAGTCCAGACAAAGTGAGATTTTATGCAAAAAAATAAGTACCGGTAATATTAACAGTAGATTCTGGAAAGTCAGTGCCTTGGTATTTTAACTATATTCTTGTTTTAACATGCCTTTGAGTCAGGTTGTGAATATATATTTAAAAGGAGACTGAAATGATGGGTATGGCACATTTTAACATCTGCCTTGTTATATAATTTTTTTTATAGATTTTAATTTTTTTATTTTTAAATATGGTTGTCGCTCTTTTTGATGACTAGACTTGCCATTCTTGTTAATTGCTCCAATAAACTCAATGTCCTGATACCTAGCTTTCCTAATAACTTGAAAAAGTCTGTCTTTTTTATTGGGCCAAATTGGAACTTTTGTGTATATCATTCATTGTCAATGGTTATATATATGTCAGTCAGAGGATAAACTAGCATGTACTGTCAAAAGTGCAACTTTTTAAACTTGTGCACAAGTGGAAAACAGTGTAGTTGTTCTTTAAAGAGACTGTATCGCCTAAACATTATTTTTATTGTCCATATAGAGAATACAAAATACATTTAGAATTTTTCTTTTTATGTGTCTGTAATCTCATGTTTGACATTGTCGGATATTAATAACCATAAAAATATGAATATGGGTTATTATGAATAATTAAAAATATGAAAAATTGATGATTCATATATATGGGTCCGACCAAAAATACCCATATAAAGAATTTATGTATATAGAGAGTTTGGATGACGTTTTTACAAAAGTAAATACAATACAACAATTATTAATACAATGATCTTTATTTGATATTCAATAAATTATTAAACGATCAGCAAAATAGCATAACCACAAAATACAATATCAATAGATGTTAATCATAATTCACATGTATGACTGATAACATATATAAATCAGATAAAACATGAATTATGCAGCTCTGTAGCGGTATCAACATGCATGTAGTATAATTTTACTATGCAGTTACACTTCTGACCACAAGATGGCCATGCATTTTATTTAGATACAACCACACCTACGTTGATAATGATTAGTAGTTAAAATAGTTGCTGATCGTGAACCATAATTACCTACAAATTACCAGCATATACTCTGCTTAGGTAAGGTAATATTACTAAATCATATAACTCAAGGTGGCTATTTCTTAATCTGCCTGGTAAATGACAATGTATGTGTTCTATCTTAGACTTAAAGAATAAGAATCTTAGATAATCTCTGGAGATTAGATATTACATATTTGGGTAAGTAGCTAGACTATAAAAACTCCTGCTTCTTGGTAATATCTATAGGATATTCCTCTGGCTTTCTTCTGCAGAAAGGATGACAGAAAAACACCAGGCTAAAACATATAGATTCCAGAAATTGTGGGATTTAAGCTTAATTTACCCAAATATATATATACTAATTACATCCATAAAAATTGAGATCATGCTAGAAACAAAGGGCCACATTTATACATTACCGGCAGAGGTTGATTTGAGTTACTCCTGGGACTTAGCTCAATACTATGGGTATGGAGATTTCTATTGTTATAGTGTACATGTACAACCGCAGAAGGAGAGAGACTCAGCCCTTTTCTAAAACATTCCCATCTCTCAACACACTAGTGGAAGCTCTACCCAAACCAGTCTCTCTCTAGTCTTCTTAGGTCTTCAGGTCCCTCTTCTAAACCTCCAGTATCAACTTATCAACCAAACCTTATCTCTGATTCACACCCTGTGCTCTGTAACTTCTAGCCAATTGAATGGATGGGTGTGTTTAATTTAAATGAGATGATTTCATGATTTATAGCTATACCTGGATTGTGAGTATAATGTGAGAATATATACATGTGGAAATATATAGAAGTGTTAATACCATTTCAAATTAGAGTAAACATATTCTTATTGTTATCACTGCACATTAGATAAAAACGTATAATAAAATATATACCACACTAATAAAACAATAAAAACAATATTCTAATTAATATGTAGGATTAATTATACTTTAAATATGTAGTAGTGAAAGTGTGATATAATTAAATAATTTAATGACCGATTTGAATCAACTAGGTGTGTTCATAATAGCCTTTATTAGATTCTTCAAATCTAAGCTACAAATATTCTCACAGTCTGTGTCTTCAGCCCCCCTTTCTCCTCTTGTCTGTATATAGACACAGCTGTGTATACATACAATGTGGCTAGGGTCATAAACCTTCCACTAACAATGCCCACCTTATCTGTTCTGGTCTGTACTATGAACATCTCTAAGTACTTTATCTGTAAAAGATTTGGTTTCAGATAACAGAGTTAGTAATGTGGAAGACTTTCTTTTATCCTCAGGGACACAGAATAAGATTTGAACACACAGAAGGATGTCCAAAAACTAACACAAAATGGAGGTTGCTGGCATCCATCTTGTTATCCTTGGCTTCTGCTTATTCATATGTACCAGTCTCGAGATTACTGTTCAATACCTCTGACAACATCACAAATGTGTAACTCGCATACCAAGCCACAAGTCATGTCATAGAAAGGACTCCACAGACACAATCATTTTGTATTCTCTTTAAGTACCTTTTTAAGTTAGATTTTCCATAATTTGGTTGTGAATTGTACCTTTTTGTTTAGGGGTTTCCCACACAAAAAATTATTTCATAAATTGCATGTAATTTCTCATGGTAAAGTAATTCTGTTTCTTGTCTAATACAATGCAATAGAGAAACTACAGGTGCATGTATGTGTATAGAAACTAATGAACACTATTTTGGGTACATGTCACATTACAACAATTATAAACATCTGTAGAGCAAGAGAAGTTTCAACTTTCAGCAGTTCCAATAACAAGTGTGATTGTCACGGTCATGATAATTTAACATCTGTGCCAGGCTAGGAACACACCCCTACGTGCATATGACTGCCTTTGGTTTAAACATTTGCCAGCACTTCGTTACTGTGTCTTGCTTGGAAAAAATGTTTCTCATTTCTTTTATCTTCGGATTATCTATTTTGGAATTGAAACCAAAAACATATTACACAGTTTTACAAAGGCGTATTTGTGTTTTCAGGTTACATCACTAAAGGTTCAGCTTTGAGTCCACAGTCCTCAATAGACAGTGAGCTGAGCAACTCTGAGCTGGAAGATGATTCCATCGCTATGGGATATAAGCTGCAGGACCTCACTGATGTTCAGATTATGGCTCGATTACAGGAAGAAAGTAAGAGTCACTTTCTGCTGTGAAATTAATACATGTGCACTATACAAACATTTGTTCTACACATAATGTATAAATGTGAGAAAAATAATTGCTTCTGACTGTATCTAATTCTTGTAGGCAGGGACCCAGTGCAGCTTGATTACACATATGCAGAATAAACATATATAATTTATAAAGAAAAAACTTTTTCTCAACCTCCTATGCTTAGGTGTCACAACCCCAAGTGCTCCTATCACTACTGGGACCACTTTGGGCTTCACTTTCCACATACTTTCTAGTTCCTCTTTCAGCCCTTTCTCATACTCTTTTTCCTGATGTTGAAGTGTATATCTATTTATAGAAAAATATCCATAT
The DNA here is from genome assembly GCA_036172795.1 of Pelodytes ibericus. Lineage (NCBI taxonomy): Eukaryota > Metazoa > Chordata > Amphibia > Anura > Pelodytidae > Pelodytes > Pelodytes ibericus. Next base: position 216,576,291 of record CM069857.1, on the reverse strand, counting down.
GTGGAGCAATACATAAATAAATAAACCAGAACTACTTTTTAAAAAATGAATTAAGCCACACCTGTTTCATCCCACTTGTGTTATTTTTATTACAGGCCTTAGGCAAGATTTTGCATCTACCTCCACCTGCAGTTCTGTGTCTAGACATCGCTCCAGCTTTTCATTATTCTCTGGGAAGAAAGTATCCTGTACTAGTAGTGATCAAGACTCAGACCGCTACAGTGTTGAAGATGATGATGAAGATTTTGATCACTTGCCGCCGCCTCAACCCCGGCTCAATCGATGTTCACCTCTACAAAGAGGCATTCCACATTCTCAAACTTTTTCCAGTATTCGGGAATGTAGAAGGAGTCCTAGCTCCCTTTACCTCAATTCCAATGGATATCAGCAATATAGCTATACATCACCAACCCAAACACCAGAGCAACCACAGAACAGGACTATCGGAGGTAAGGACGTTACAGTGGCACTATTCAACTATGCTTCTAGGGCACTCTAGGCGAGGGCTGGCTTCTAACCTTTTGATTATTTTAGATAGGGGAATTGTACTTCCATAGAGTTCTTATTCGATTTTTAGACCTAAACAGATGAATTCAGGAGTTAAATATTTTGTGCAAGCCATCTTATATAACTAACATTTTGCAATATGCTTGATAAATATTTGTGCTAGGAAACATTTCCTGTCAGAGTGGGTTTTAAGAATAAGGAAGTGGTTATCCATAGTGTGTTTGCCTCTTTATGATCTGTACTTCTGATAGACTCTATAATATTGGTGTTTGGTCAACTTTCTGCTGAATCCTCATATGATCCACAAGGATACACTGCCTCATTATCCATCAATATCACTGAGAGATTTTGGCTTGTTTTTACCCAAATAAAATGTTTATTATTTCCTGTTCCCTCTTTATGATGTAAAACCATTACTAATGTTTACAATGGAAAACACACTTCCACTCTAGTAACCCATGCAATGGCTGAAGAGTGCCTTTGTACTGTCAAGGTTTGTTCCAATCCTGTCTTTCCTAGATAAGCTCCGGAGGAGTATGCCTAATTTGGCTCGAATGCCAAGCACACCTACGAGCACAGTCATATCTCCAGTGACTGTGCGCAACAGCCAAAGCTTTGATTCCAATCTGCATGGTGCAACAAATGGTGTTTCAAAAATACAGTCTAGCAGTGAGTATACTATTTCTTATCCATGTTGCAGAGATGGCGGTAAGGTTTTGCTTTGAGATACAGCAGGGATACATCTCTGGATGAGGCGCTGTGCAAGGTCCTTTTAAAGACTTCATTAATTCAATCAAATTAAGCATTTTAAACCAATACAAAATATTTTTACCGATCTAGGTTCCAGTGTCTGGGGATAGAAGGGCTATTCTATAAACGTGAATTGCGAATATGTTCTTAGTAATAGCCTTTTCATACTTGCATTCACCAACAAACTTTTAGCATTCAAAAGAACATTTTGTCAGCTGCCAAGTATTCTCATCAATAATTTCCTCACCTTGATCAATGGGAATGGAGCAGAACTCTTTTTGACAGAACCATTGGTTTCATTTAAAATGTATCTTTGATAAAAGGAATTTCTAATCAAAGCACTGGACATAGAGGTTTTGCGTGCACTTTATGCAGTTCATGTTACCAGCCCTTGAGGCTCCCAGAGATTTGGGATCTCAGCAGTAGTACACATGTTGATCAACTGATCTGTAATTGAAAACCACTTGTGGACTAGGAAAATGAGCAATACTGACTACACAAATATGAATTAACAACTTAGTTTTTAGTTTTACTCACTCTTCATATAAAATCTATTTTATTCTTGCTTTTCTTTCACATACTGGTAATATTTCTTTAAAAAATGATACATCACTATTTATTAAAGGGGAATGTATCACCTGATCACCTCTGCCCTAAGATCCCCAACCTACTTCATGCCTTAGATGAGCCTATGGCCTTAGGTTAAAATATTGGAATACTTAAAGGGACTGTATCACCTAAACATTGCTTACACTGTGAATGTAAGAATAAAAAATGAATGAAAATGATCTATACATTGTGTTAGCAGAAATGCAAGCAAATGCCTACATTAGGAGCAAAATGGATTTTAAAAGTCTGTGGAGTCTCCAGTTTATGACCTCAACTGTGGCATGATAACACATTTCCTGTTGAAAATCAGTTGAAGCCACTGGTGATGTCATAAACCGGAGACTCCACATAAACACGTAAAGCACGTTTTGCTCCTAATTTAGGCATTTGCTTGCAATTCTGTTAACACAATGTATAGATCATTTTTTGTGTGAGATTTTTTCTAAGCCATAAATAAGGTTGGGGATATTGGGGTAGTGGTATTTTGGCCGAACTCCAAATGTTTTTTGTTTTGTTTAAGTGCCATTATTGTCATCAGACTTCTAAAACTGCTTGGCTCTCACTAGAGGGTGGTAATGTTTTAAAATCACATACAGATATTTATTTTTATGTCCATTGGCTATGCCTAAGGAAATGAAGAATGTTTACAACTGTTGTATTTTCTCTTTCTTATAATTTTTAGATTTCTTGTAAACTTGTTATAACTTTTATATTGTGTCGGCAGGATTATATTAATGTGTATAATTTACTTTCTTTGTCCTCTCAGTACCCTCTCCTGGTCAACTTCAACAGCGAGTACACAGTGTGGGTCATTTCCCAGTGTCTGTAAGGCCAGCGCTTAAGGCAACAGCCTATGTCAGCCCAACTGTGCAAGGAGGTAGTGGTATTCCTATGTCAACTAGTTTACAGTCATTATCCAGTTCTGGTATTCCAATGCCTAACAAGAGTACAGCTGCAGTGACTTTCGGTCGAAGTGCTCTTCCGAGACCAGCATCATTATCTGGCAGCAATGGGAGCAGCATACCACGGAGTAAGATAGCACAGTTACCACGAAGGTAATACTTTTGTTTATAAGTAGTACATTTTAAATAAATATTTATATCGACAAAGATATTTTGAAACCAATTAATGTGTGCCCCTTTACTGTCCCCCTTTAGGCATGACAGTCCTTATTCAGGACTCATGTTCCATGCTCACAGGTTCACCCTCTGCCCTGATTCTTTTGGATACTACTGTTATCTGATTGAAGCTGAAACTTTCATGTTTTAAATCAATTATTTTTTTTTTTTTTTTTTTTTTTTACAGACAAATGGGCATCAAAGTTTTTTTTTTTTTTTGTGTGAAGTGAGCTGTATGTTCAGAAAGGCCTATGTGTATTGGGCTGCATTAAATGTTTTTATTAAAAATAAAGTTGCAGGATAGCTTGTTTAAAAAGATAGAAAATACATTGGTTATTTAACCATATTACTACAGCCATCCAAAAAGCTTCAAAAAAGTTTTAATCAATTGTATTCAAATAGCACTAAGAGCAAATGAGAAAATGGGTAGATAAATCAATTTCTGATGGACTGCATTTGGCCCACAAACTGCATTGGACACCCCTGTTCAAAGAAAATATGTTTATGTTCTCTTACAAACTACAATGAAACTGGATTCAAATAGTTTTTCTTCCTTAACTGTCCTGATATTTACAAGCAGCATTTACTGGTTCTCTGGTGGCTGGGATAAAGCAGTATTGTCCATATATAGTGTGTGTGTATACACACACACACACACACACACACACACACACACACACATACACACACACATACACACATACACACACACATACACACACTATTTTATGAAACCTCATACTTTTTCTTTACTTTCAGCTTTCTTCAGTCTCCGAAAACTCTCTCGTCTCTTAGCACTCTGCGAGATGGAAACTGGAGAGATGGATGCTACTGATATGATTTTTTTGTGTTTTATTATGTTTGTATTTTTATTTTTTTTTAAAAAGATGAGCCAATGTATAAAATTAAAGCAATGAAGATTGATGCATATCCCAGCTGGCTGGGTAAAAAGTGTATTCAAACAAAGTTCTCCTTGAGAGTTTAATATTTGTAATATGTGTTTTGTGTGAGCATACGATCAAAGACTTAATGTCTTACTGTATCTTACATGTTTTTATGTGGATAATGTTTTTTTTCTACGGACCAATAAGTCTAGGTATACTATCCAGAACGAATGCAAAGTAGCATCAATAAACATTTGTTTTTCAACGCAAACAAAAAGCATAAGTGCAGAAAATATGAACAAAAGACACATTTTGTCTGTTACATTAATTAGCAGCTAATTCACTTTCTTAACTGTTTCTTTTTATACTGCCATTCAAAGCACTGAGACATAAGGGGCCACATTCACTTATTGTATCAGTTCTGTTTCACATGTATGGTTTACACCAAGAACTGGCAAACACACTTCAATATGCTGCTTAACATTTTGTGCCATAGATAACTTTTTTATTACAAGCATTCTTTTATTATTTTTTTTTTGTCACTTTTTATCATGTTGGTATATATAAGCGGCAGTGGTAATATATGTAAGGTGTACTTTTTGTTGCAAAAGCACAAGGGTATCCGAGTGAGTCACGGTAATGTTCCACAAAACCACCTTTAAAAATGTATGTGTTATTTCTTTGTATTTACATGTTAATTTATTCAACTATTTAATGGTTTATTATCTAATAATGAACTACTCTGCAGAATTACTGCTAAAAACAAGTGGGTTGGGGGTCACTTTTTCTTACTAATAGAACCGTTTTCATTACTGACAAACACTGAAGCTAAAGTCTTACTGGACATAAAACTTTTGATAGGCATTTTACAAAAGATTCAATTGCACTAATGCTTTAATAAGACAGTATATGATTTCATAATGATGGCAACTGTATACTGTGGTTTTGGAATGTTTCAATAATAAAGAATATTTTCATCAGTACCTACTTTTGTGTTTTGATTTATGGAAGGGTGTTTTGATCTAAAATTAAATTGAACATAGCAGTCTTAATAAAGTCCTGCATTATTGTGTGTGGTGTACACTGGGACCATTCAATTCTATTTCATTAAAGGGCAAATAATATAGTAAATAATGTCATGGTATAATTTTTTTTTTCCTTTTCCTGGTTTTCCATGGCAGAATTACATCTGGTTAGTTTCTCCAAGAAAAAAGATTAAGGAGCAAAGGACCAAATAATTTGAAGCAAAAACATTATTTACACATAGAGCAAGACCAAATTAAGGCCCTGAATTTTGAAAGCACAAAGGCCAACACTCTTGTCTTGGCAACCTTAGAGAAACCCCACAGGTTTTGACATTTAAGACTTAAGGGTCTACTCTGGTTTTCAGGGCTGAAATCGTGCACCAAAACTCTGGTCGTATTTGGAGCAATTCAGTCATTAGCAAACACCCGAACATTGGTCTTCTCGCGTAGCACCGATATATCTCCGAATATGGCCGCAATTTGGCAATGACAGGCGGTCTCGCACCAGTATGTTCGGACTCCGGAAACATCCGAAATGCATAGAAACTAAGTGGTAGACTTGAATTTACCATTATATCCTATGGGAGGTTCACACATTGCAAAAATAGCTGAGAAATACGGAAAAAATCTCTTGAAATTCAACAGATGCATACTGAACCATCCATAGGAAATCCTCCCTGGTTTAAGAAATTGATACAAATTATTGTTGAAATGAACCTACAGCAAATCACTGTTGAATGTGTGTATACATACTGAGCACATGTCAAGAACACTATTTTAGAGCCAGATCTGCAACCAGCAGAAAACCAGGCATTAATATGTAAGCTGTGACAAAACTATAACTGGGACACCCATGTAGTAGCTGGACTCCTCAGACTTCATCAGGTCGGACGGCTTAGCTGGCTTTGGTGTCTGATTCTTGTCTAGTGAATCAAACATACACATACATCTGAATTTTGCCAATGGTAGAAACCATTTTTATAAATGAAAACACAGCGCTTAAAATATTATTTGTCCACTACCAATATACCAAATTAAATACAAATCAGTTAAGTTGGAGGGAAAAAAGAAAAGGGTGTAGGCACCTCCGATGTTAAAATCCCAAGAGCACTTCTTTAGTAAAGATATAGGGTGAGGAACAGCTAATCTTAAAGACAAATACTTTCCATGAAGAGAAGACACACTTTAAAACTCAATAATAACCCAAAGACAAAAATATAATGAATCAATAATGACATAACACAAAATATAGATCTCATAAAAGAAAACAGAACAGAAATCAACACCATACTATATATATATATATAATTTTTTGGAGAAAGGAGCACTTGGGGAACTTGATGATCAAGATGTCATGATAAAAGTCCCCTGTGTGGGACTGAAACGTTGATCTTTGTAAAATAAATCTATGATTCTTCATGACATTATATATATATATATATATATATATATATATATATATATATATATATATATATATATATATAAATTTGTGTAAAATATACATAGACATAATGGCCTGGATTCTATAGTATTATTGCATATTAATGTGCTTTAAAAGTACTTTAAAATACATGTTTTGCATTGCTTAAAATATAAAAAAACTTACAGCTAGATGAAATTGTAAAAATTACAGCAGTTTGCAAGTAGCCAGGACTGCCTACACTGTAAAAAAGTCAATATCTGTAACGGTCTCGTTCAGGAGATGGACCACAAGTGTAGATGAGGCTATAGGGACACTCACTAAGTACCGTAGGTAGCAAGTATTGGTCTTCACCTTAATGACTACACACCCTTGGTTGAGCCGCCGGTGGTATGTCACCAAGGATTTTTCTGGAACTCTTACTACCGGATACTCAGCAAGTGGAGCCCGTATAGGATCGTACAGGAAGACAGGCAAACAGAGAGTCAGGAAACAGGCCGGGTCACGGACAGGAGAAATACGGATAATCGGGTCACTAGCAGAAATTGAGGCAGGCGGCGGACGGAGAATAGTCAGGAACAGCAGGGTCATACACAGAATAATCAGGAATGCAGGAACAAATGGATGGAGAAATGCGGAGTATACAGGGACGAACCGGGTCAGCAACAGATAAACGGAGTCAATCAGGAGTCAAAACGCTAGTGAGGTACACAAGGCACTATCACAGGCAAAGGTAACTTGTGAAATGACTGTTTAAATACACTACCAATTGATCAGGACACACCTCTGATCAATTGGCAATGGAGGGATTAATTTAATAAATAGCCCTTTAACTGGGCTCATGAATATTCATGAAACACCCGTTCGCGGATGCTGGACAAGACACCCGTCTTGCTGGACGCGCGTCTCAGTATCAAGAGATGCTGGGGCTCTCACTCTGAGCCCCAGCCGACGGGATGGCGTCCTCCTGATCCGCGATGGCGGCGGATCAGGAGGGGAACTAAGGTAGGTGTCAATATCCTCATTTTTACAAAGACATTTTTTGCTGCTGGATCCAATGCAAATAATTTCATTCAAATTAATGGAATTTCCTGTCTCTCTAGTGATGTCATCAGACAATGTGTTGCACTAAGAGATCCTACTGTGTACAAGAACAATTCTAATTGAATGCCTGCATCAAATCACACTGGAAAAAAGTCTGCGCACTATAGAAGCAGTAAACTCTTATTTTGCATCAAAGTGAGTTTTGTGACTAGACTGTCCCTTTTTAAAAAAAAACAACTTGTATATTTTATTGATTTTCTTTATAGAAAAAGTAGTTTACAGAAAAAGAAGAGGGGAGGGATGAATTAACAATTTCACATGTAGACAATGGCTGCAATTGAATTGCAGATTTAGCAAATATATTTACACAATATTTTCAGTAATGCAATTGTACCTTAACAGTTGACAAAAAACACTCCCTTTCGTAACCATAAAAATATATGACCATACCATTAAACAATGCTTAACATAAGGAGAAATTATACTTACAAAAGGGGGGAAAGTAGAATGGGGTAAGGGGGATCAAGCATAGAGCGACAGGTGGCATCAAATTGACTGTCCAGTGTGCGTGTGTGTAGAGATTAGTTCATTCCACAATAGTACCAGCCTATCATGGGGTTTGCAATGAGTAATTAAATTTCTCCTGGACACATTTCCTCCAGCACCTGCCTGATAGATTTACAAACATGTTAGACTATCTTTTGGGAACCAAATACCAGCGGTATAGAACTTTTCTACATAATTCTGTGTAGTTTGCGCAATGAGAAAAAACGGTATGGGTTTAGTAACGAGTCTTTCCATTCAATTTTCACAAACTGCTTATTAAGTTCCAATTACCACACAAGGATGTTATAATGTCTGCATATCTATATGAATGATATACTACAACTGAGTGTCACACAAAAAAGAAAACAAAAAAAAAAAAAAAAAGTTCCAATTACCAAGCTTCCATATAGGGAAGTTTGTCAGGGATATTGTGTGAGTTAAGAATAGCATAACATGTCGATAAATATTTTCTGGCTTTATTAGCTTGTGTGCATAAATGAACAAATGGGGATGGGACAAACAATGTATTGGATATAAAACGATCTGTTGTTTTGGTGTAGGTGTCGAATTTGTAGGTATTTTTAGAACTCATCTTTTCCCGAGTCATATTGGGATCGAAGATCCACAAATTGTACCAGTGTGTTTCCTGTAGTTAGACTTTGCAATGTTCCTTGCATTTTCCATTTAAGAAGATTAAAGTCTGTGATCAACAGTTCTAGTGCTCTAATTGGAGTGACTTGGGAAGGCCGAGCAAGTTCTGGGCACATTTTTGAATGGCATTTCCAAATTGTGATGGAGAGCTTAGTAAAGGGACAAGAGTTGTGAGAAAGAGGTTTTGTTTGACCAAAGAAAATAACTGATTCTATAGGGTGCCAATATCATGTCCTCTAGATCTACCCACGCCACTTCCCCTTGAGCTGAGAGAAGGAGAGTTGTTTGAGCCATTATAGCTGCTCTATACTAATTTAGCAAATTTGGAATACACAGGTCTCCATTATTTCTAAGTAAGTAGAGCCATTTATTGGCTGACTGGGATTTTCAATGTCCATGGGTGAAACTTAAAATATGTGTTTGGATGTCTTTGAAGATTAGGGGAGGTATGTCTATAGGGAGGGTTCGGAAGATATATAAAAGCTTGGGAAGGATGGACATTTTAATTGCAGCAATCCTGGCTTACCATGAAAGGCTGTAAGCGATCCATGAATTTATTTTTTTTAATTTCGACCACGTATTTAGTAGATGCAATTTTAGTAAGTGTTCTGGAGATGCTGTTAAAAATATACCTAAATAAGAGATAGCATCTGATTTCCATTAAAAATTATATTCTGATTTTAGTGAAGCTATAAGAGTTTTCTGACAATGCAGCGGTAGATCTTGAGTCTTAGACTGGCTGATCTTATGGTAGGATACTAGACTATATTTTTGCAAAGTTGACATTAAATGGGGATTCATGAGAGAATTAATGATGTTGTCTGCAAATAGGCCTAATTTAATATGGGATGTCTTGGTTATTGGGTATACCGAAATATTTGGGTTTTGGTGCATGGAGATTGCAAGGGGTTCTAAGGATAAAACATAAAGCAAAGGTGAAAGTGGACATCCCTATCTACAACCATTTGTAATATGAAACACGTTAGATAAACAAAAACTGCATATTGAGTCTTGGCTGAAGGATAGGAATGAAGGGCCACTACTATGTTAATATATTCCGTTGGTAAACCATACTTGTATAAAGTACTTTCTAGGTATCCCCAGTCGAGCCTTTCAAAGCCTTTTCATCGCTGAGGGCAAGTAAGAGGCAAGGAGACCTGGTAGATGATGAATGGTGTGTAAGATTCACACATTTCCTAGTGTTATCTGCCCCCTGCCTGCCCTCGATGAATCCCACCTGATCATAATGGAGCAAGTTAGGTAAAATAGATTGTAGTCTCATAGCTAAAATCTTGGCATATAATTTAACATTAGTTAAATGGGTTGGAAATTTTGACATAGGGTTGCTGGTTATCCTGGTTTTGGTATTGTTGAGAAGTGAGCCATAAGCATATCTGGAGGGAAGGATTTAGTATTTTTACATTAATTAAAAAGCATTGTTAAATATGGAGAGAGCACAACTGCATATACTTTATAATAAAGGTTAGATTGGTGAGAGGAAGATTTTTGATGGCAGACCTAACCTCTGTTTCTAATATAGGGTTTCTGAGTGTATTTTTTTGAAGTTCTGTGACTTGGGGCAGTGGGACGCCATCTAAAATGTGATTTTGGCTGGGTTTAGTATTTTCTCTCCTGATGGGGAAAGTAAAAATGGTATATTAGAGTTAGCTTGTCTTTTTTTTTAAAGATTCCTAGCTAGATGTTTTGCAGGTTTTATATACTTGAACATAATATTTCTGCTTACGTTTTTTTAAGCATGTGTTGGGTGTGATATAATTGTAAAGTATCTAATTCAGATTTAACTCTACAATTTTTTTTTAACGTTTGTTTTCGATGTACAGCGTTTGTTCAGTATTTTCAGGCCATGTAATTGCTGAGTTAATTCATTTAATTTTTTTATTCGTTTTTTTAAGGTAGGCAGCTTGTGAAGTAAAGTGACCTCTAAGAACAGGCTTGTGCGCTTGCCATGAAGTATCGATTGATATGTCGGTTGTATCATTAATCGTGAAGTAGTCTATCAGTTTAGTCCGATCAAACTGCTTGTTTTCATTATTTGATAAGTTGTAGTCATTTATTTTCCATGAAAATGAAATAATAGTGACAAAACTGGCGCTACTTAAATGAGTACAGACAAATATAGAAGTAAATAAAAAAGCTGCTCACAGAAAAGCAACCAAAATAAATCTCTTATAGTGACAAGTTAGTAAACAAAAAAACTGGAGCGCTTTTTATTTTCCATGAGCCATAACCTTTTTGTGAGAAATTCTCATCTATCGCTAGTATCATCGGTGCATGGTCAGATATCACATATTTCACATTTAAAAAAAAAATTGTAGCGTTATCTTGTCTACTACTTGCCTAGGCGTTTAGGCTCACCGGGTAGGAGAGCACTGTCTTGCATTAATGGCTGCAAATTGTTTTTTATTAAACCAAATTTTACAGCCAGTACCGAGTCTGGAGTTTGTTACGATTATCTTCATTCAAACCATCACCAATTGCTCCTCAAGTTCTCTACATGGTTAAGCCTGACAGAAGTGCTGAGTAGGTGTATTACCTGATCTGGAGGAGTGGGAGGTCAATCTATCAAGTCGACTGGTGTTTTTCAAGCTATTGTTTATCATATATATGATATTCCTGAAGGGTTTGGGAGAAAATTCCATTTTGCTTTATATTTACCCATTTGTGTATTAGAGCTGTCCAAATAGGGATCAGCCATCATTTTGCAATCGCCCATAAATATTAAAGCATCTTTAAAATTTGGTTCTAATTTGTGCAGCGTGGTTCTTATAAATTGGTTTGTATTTGCATTAGGAATTTTTATATCCCGTTTGATTTGACTGCTTAGTTGGGTCAGCAGGTCTTTGAGGAATTCTCTTTGCGGATAAGTCTGCAGTGATGTTGAGGAGGCAGCATCGTCTAAATCTGACATTTTTTCTTCCTCCATAATATTGCGGGCACCATTTTGGATTAATGATGAGGTGTTTTTTGTCTTTTTTGCGATGTTTGGGATTAAGGTAGTGGTGCAAATCCCTCTGGGGTTTTTTGGTGCACTGAGAAGACACTTATGCTGAGTAGAGGGGGAAAATTCAGCCGTCTGGAAAGGTGATACAAAGGCTTTAACCTGGACCCGGTCAGAGCTTCCAGTTTACACAGCCAGCTTGCTACGTGCCGAGCCACGACCCCTAGGCTGTCATTTTAAGGCAAAAGTTAAAGTTTTAAGGCTGCATGTTATTTCTGAAGGAATAACATGATTCAGTCTAAATGGGGACTGCAAATATTTTATTTGGGATGTGGAACCATGATATTCCACTCATAATCCCCATGTATAAAAATAATTATACCCATATTCTTATCAAAAATGGGTCTGACTCCGTGCCAGCTGTGTGAGCTGCTGCTCATTACAGCCTGTATTACTTAGCCTGGGAAGCAAAGCTCAGATAAGTCCTGAGGGCAGAGGGTGTTCAGGAGTGAAAGTCCTGCGTGCAAAGTGGCTTCTGGGGCAATTCCTGGGTGCAAAGTGGAGTCTGGAGCAAGTGCTGACTGCAAAGTAGGTTTTGGGGCAAGTCCTGAGTGCAAAGTGGAGTCTGGGGCAATTTTGTCTGGCACTCGAATGATGTTAGAAATATCCAAATGGCGCTTGGCAGAAAAAAGTTTCCTCAACCCTGTTCTAGATAGTACATTCCATATGTTGATTGTCCTGCGTAAAGAATCCTTTGCGGTGCTGTAGACAAATTTGACTTTCTTCGAGTCTGACCTGAACTAACAAATGAATTACAAAAGCAGGCATTAATAGCTGCATTTGGACATATCATTTTTCAAACTCTCCTGGTGTTTTCAGTTCACTTGTCAGAACCACAGTTCCCTGTTTAGTGAATAGACCCCAAGGAGTATATAAAACTGTGTTTTAAGAGTGACACTTTGGATGTCATGTTTCTAATAAGCAAGAACAGAACAGTTAAACCTAATTATAAATTCATACAAATATTTATATTTATAGAGAATCTCTCTACACACTAAACATAAAGATTTGCCAAGAATGCATGTTTGTCTCACAACACACACACACTGAATAAAACACAAGTGCCAAACAGGTTTAACATCAAAGTTGGATCTGAGAATCTATATCAAAGCTCTGTTTTTATTTTTACAGTATAGATGCTAGCTTTGCAGTATTTCTCATTTATTTATTTATTTTGCTTTTCTGAAAGCATTGGTTCAATCATCACATCTGCCAAGCAGGTAGGAAAATCTCATGGGCCCTTTGACTTTTTGAAACTTTATATAAGATGATATTATTTGGGTCTTTCAAATACATCAGGTAAGCTTCAAAACATTGAAAAAGGCATAAAACATATTTTCCATGCTCAGAAAACTACCTCAGGAATTACACAAACTTACTGCAGCCAGAGTTCACAATATTTTTTTGGGTATTTTATTTTATATCTTTGTATTTATGTTGCCCATTTCTTTGCTTGTTCTTTTCCATAAGCCAATGTGTTCTGTGGAAAATTCCCTGTGTAAATACAGCTTTGAATGGAAGTCCAAGAGATAGCCTTGGGCTTTCTCAAACTAATGAGCAGTACAAGCTCAGAGAGCTTAAGGCTAAGCCACAGGCTCACAGAACCTGAACTAATCATAGGAAATAAACAAAAATAGTAATAAAAATAATAGCTTAAATAGTGATTCTATTGTACTGGCAGCAATGCCATACTTTAACTGCATATTTAGATCTGCCTTTAGGTTAGTAATCTTGTACTGGCCAATCACTACTTCAAGCCAGTAAACCATCCTATGAGTTTTTTTTATGCATGCACTGTAATTAGAAGTACTGCATAATGTGCAATTATTCCCACAGTCCACTGGCCACTGTGCCATTATTCTTTCAAATCACTTACCACAGTGCCATTATTCCCTCAAATCACTTTCCACCGTGCCATTATTGTTTCAAATCACTTGCAACAGTGCCATTATTCTCTCAAATCACTTGCCACAGTGCCATTATTCCCTCAAAAACTTGCCTCCTTGCCATCATTCACTTTATTTGGCTCTCCCCCATCCTGCTCTGATTTTAGTGTCCCTGGTCACACAGCATGCATACGCGTATGCTATTAAGAAGTAGACCCTGTTATGCTGACTCACTAACATTTTACTGTGATGTTTGTTTAGAAACTGCCATTTATATTGTAGTGGTGAATCCTAGTACAAAGACCATATAAGCAAATGAAGCAGCTGCTCTATTTTTGCTATCTTTGCAGGGGGCTTACAGTGCCATTATGGAGAGGTCTGTACAGGTGGTCCTTTACTCCCCTATATAACTAGTCATCCCAACAAAAGATTGTAGAATAATAAATTAAAAAGCAATTATAACATCAGGCCAGTTTATGAAAAGATTTCATATTTTGGCACTGATCTCTCTTATGCTATTTTAATTATTATAGCTATTATAATAGCAATAAGCAAATATAGCAGATACTGGAGGCATTACAGCTTGAATGTTATGGGAAAACAAAAAGGTGAGGAGAACCTACTTTAGCAAAATATAAATGAAATATAGAGTATATTTATTGGACACTTGTTTCCCAGTTGCCAGTATGACATTTAAATCTGAAATATAAAAAATATAGAAAAAATTTCTTCATGGGTATGCAAATAAATTCTCAAATGTAGCAATTTACAAAAGCATAAGATGACTAATTAGAAATCGTGTAATAGATAACACTGCTAAAAATGCAGCCACCCATGTTTTAACATATTTTAAAGTCTAGTCAATTTTTAATTGAAGTCTGTGTAATACCAACATTGCAAAGCAGAGGGCAGCAACACCTTACTTACAATGTATCCCTCTGCAGCAAGTTCGTTTTCAGCAGGAGATGGGAACTCCAGCTTGCAGTCCCACTAATAGTAACACGGAGGCATTTTTGTGAGCCCCAGGACTGGTTTTGACATGGAGTGGGGATTTGTTCATTTTTTTTTTTTTAATTTTGTATGCAACTTGTCTCCCATGAAGGAGTTGAGTTGCGGGAGGTTGTTTGGACATCAAAGTCCAAGTTGCTTCCCAAATTGGACTCCCTTTGGATTTTAGTGAATAGAAATGTTTATCTCTTTTCACTGAAGGAAGTTTGAGAAAGGAGATCAAGATGGACTTTGGCGTGGTAGGGGCGGGGAGAGGGAGGTCTGGTTTGCTTTTGTGAATAGTGTCAAGAGGTCGACTTTTAAAGTGAAAGTCGACCTCGCACTATTCCCGAATTTTAGTAAATAGACCTACGTATTCTCTATTAAGTATGGGAGGCATTCTAAACATGTTGATTTTAGATACAGTGTTTTGAAGCACGCCCTTTTCACTGTTTACACATGACTGACATGTGTATTACACGTGTTTCCATGAAATTATCATAAATTCCTTTGTGTGTCACTGACACAGTCAGTTTTGGTCGTTTCCTTACATTATTCATTACAAGGTTTTTAATATTGAATCCATTAAAGTTTATATTGTAAATTGGTTGGACATCTTTATCAGTGTATGCATGCTAAACACACCTTTGTCAAGGTTAATAATTTAAATGAACAGTTGGAGGTTTGCCTTTCAACTTCATTTTACTTACTGCTACATATCGGTAATGATATTCTAGTCTATTTATATTTCATACACATATTAAAATATACTGGTTAGAGCTATCTTTGAATGTGAGCCAAATGAGCAGAAATTGCCAAATCATTGGATCAAATGTCATCAGCCCATATACGAAAGAATATTTGGCTACCCATATACATATTTTCCCTAAATAATCAGTGTACAGTTGATTCTGATCTCAAATCTGATCGAAAATCTTATTTTAAAAACGAATTCCCATTTTCGTCACTACTCAATTGTTAGAGGGATGAACAGCTACAAATCAAAATCAAAAACTATGAGGTGCTTCCAGAACAAGGTTGGCATGTGCTCCTCACACTTGCCCCAAACTGTGCAGCAGGTTGGGTTTTACCTTGATGTTTCCCCTGTTTCTTCTCCCTATCATCTAAATACAGGTATGGAAAGTAATACTAAAATCTTAAATAAATAAATCTTGAAATCTGGATACCAAGGATCAGCAGCTAGACTGCTTCCATCCAAGCACACAGCACTTTCAAATGTAAGAATTGATTTGATGTTTTTTTATGAAAATTATTGATCCCCTAAACTCCATGCCCGCCTTCTCCCTTCTTGAGTCTACTCCAGAGGTACCATAAAGAAGACCTCAGCTATACCACAAAGTGATTTTCATTACCTTACAGAGATTGCTCTGCTAAATGTAAGAGTCTCTCCTATTACAATTTTACGGAATACTGCTAGTAGAGATTTGCTTCACCATACGATATTCTCTTGTATCCCCCCCCCCCTCCCTCTTTATGTATTTTTATAGGGTTATTTCACAAGAAGATAAGATTTCACAGGGACAAATAATAATAGCAGGAGATTTTAATAGTAAATCTGACATGGAGTTGGATAGGAAAGTGCAGCCGGGGAAAAAAACAAACTATAAACAAATTCACTACGCAAAAAAATTTGGGGAGTTTATTATTAAAAATAATCTGATAGACGTATGGAGAGCTTTAAACCCTATTTCTAAAGACTACACCCACCACTCGATTCCGCATGATTCCTATTCTCGAATCGATCTAATACTAGTAAATAGAGAAACATTCAAAGGAGATTTAGAATGTGAGATAGGTACTGCTTCTTGGTCGGACCACTCGCCTGTAAACATGATAATCAAAGGGGGAACTATGAGGAAATCTAACAACTGGAAATTAAATGAATCTTTATTAGTACAAGATGAAATTAAAAAGCAGTTACAAAGAGATATAAAATATTTCTTCAAAGAAAATGATAGGTACTCAATTTCTAGTGTAACACTCTGGTGTACTCTAAAGGTATTGTATAAATTAGAAGGAACACACAAGCAAACAATGCAGGGAGACATCTTGGACAGGATAAAAGAAGTAAAGACACAAATAAAACAGAGAGTAATTGAAAGTTGAGATCCATAATAAATAAAATTACACATCGGTGTAAGACGTTGTTAGATCCGGACAAAATAGGGGCTGCATTTGGAGAATTCTATCAGGAGTTATATCATCTAAATAAAAATAAAAAAAAAACTCAAAGAAGAGACATAAAAAATAAAAATACGTCACTACCTGAGTAGGTTAGAACTCCCAAAATTAACAACAGATGAATGCAATCTTTTGAACACTCCATTAACACTATCATAAATAAAAGAAACAATAGAAAAATTTAAAAGAAATAAGGCACCTGGACCAGATATCTTTAATGGTACCCGTCAGGGTTGCCCATGGGCGCCCTTATTGTACATTATTTCATTAGAGTTTAAGATTTCATTATTCGCAGACAACATACTATTAATAATGGAAAACCCTATAGGATCAGTTGAAGCCTTGAAGTTTGAAATAGATAGATTTGCGGCTATCTCCAGCTATAAATTGAACACGGGTAAATGCCAGGCATTGAAATGTGGTGTAGATAAAGAAGATTTGTTTGTCTTAAAAGAGAAATACTGTTTTCAGTGGAAAGTAGACTATATAAAATATCTTGGAATAAGAATCTCAAATGATCCTCAAAAATAATCACAGAAAATGATACATCAATCTTGAAAGACCTAGCAAACAAATTTAAAGAATGGAAAAATGTATATACGTCTTGGCTAGGCAGAATAAACCTAGTGAATTATTATGCTGTTCCCTGACTGCACTTTCTTTTTTCGTTCAATCCCACTAAAGGTAGACCTCACTATGTTAAGACAATTTCAGAGGAGATTTAACAACTTTGTATGGCTAGGGAAGAAACCTAGGGTCCCTTTCAATATAATCAGAAGAACACAAAATCAGGGGGGGTTGAGAATGCCTGATATAATCAAAATACATGATGCTGCTATGCTGGCACATCTAGCTAAATGGACTCACTTAGATCCATGTAGATTTACTTGGATATTAATGGAGCAGAGTGGGCCTAATGCAATAGATAACTTGTTCCTTCCTCAAGAAGATTGATAACCCCATAGTAGTAGATTTACTCTACATGTAGAAGAAAATTAAAAATAAATATATCCCCTTTTATAATGTAAATAGATTTTTGTCCTTGGATGTAGTTGATAAGCAAATTCAAGATCTAAACTTAAAAACCTGGAAGGAGATTAGAATCACATCAATATATCAGATTTCTGTAGATGGGATAATTATGCCCTTCCTGGAATTAATGACTAAATATGAACTACAACCAAGAGAGATAAATACATACTTAAGACTAAAACACTTCATTGAGAGAGAAATAAACCCTTACCTACCTAAGGAAAACCCAGATATGGACGACTTCTTTAAGGCAGCATGGAGAAAAAAGTGGGTTAAAAGAGCGTACTTAGCCTTAGATGATGTGGAGAGTTTTGACAATTTACCTAATATTAAAAAATGGGAAGATGAATTAAATCTCTCATGGTCAGAAAGGGATTGGTATGATGCCATAAAGTTGACAAGATCCTCCACACACTCTATAAATGTTATTGAAGTATACTATAAAATAATATATAGGTATTTGACGCCAACAAGGCTAAGAAAAATGTACCCTATTTACAATGAAAATTGCATGAGATGTTTTAGTACAAAGGGGACATTAGCCCACATATGATGGGAATGTCAGTATGTTGAAGAATTTTGGAAGCAGGTTTCTCGGCTGATAACATCAACCTTGGGAGTAGAAATTGTATGTGAACACTCCTTAATGTTATTTCACATAGGAGTGGAAAAATGGGATCCACCTAAAAGATCTTTGATACTCCATACAGCCCTAGCGGCCAAACTAGTAACTGATCTTGGAAAATGAAGGGAAAAATTGATTTTACTAAACTAACAGAACAGCTTGATTATCAGGCCTGGATGGATAAAGGATTCTATAGAAATAACGCAGATAAAATGGAAAAATATTCATTATGGCTAGATAGAAATAACTAGTTGATGTCCAGGGGTAGTTGCAAGGGGTAGTTGCGAATGAGGTATGAATGAGGTAAGAATGTTGTAGTTGGAGTATGATATAAGTGTAACTTAAATAATGGGAGATATATTTTAGACAATCGAGATAAGTAAAGAGTAATATATGGAAGTACTTATTGAAACCATGGAATTAATGATTTATTAATTATTGTTTTGTTAAGGGTTTGTTAATTCGACCCTTTGCATCATCTAAGTCTTTCTTTCCTGGAATTCCTTAGACAAGATAAGGGTCTTTAGAGTCCATTATACCCATATGTTTATATAACTGACACTCTGCACTGTGTGATTTATAATGTAATGTAAATGTATGGATCTCTCCTTTTGATACTTTGAACATGATTCTGATATGCACTTTTTTTTACAGCTAATAAAAAATAATAATAAAAAAAAAATGAACAAGCTATTGACATTTCTAGAAGACAGTATTAAAACTGTTCATCTGTTTTCATAAATGGAATATATTAGTCCGTCGCAGATAAATTTGTTATGAAAACCCCCTGTTGCTATTTGTAGTTCTCTTTGAGACCCATGCTTTTGATATTGTTTAACTTCACTTTCAATCTGCCATTGTTTCAAATGCGATGAGACCAATGTAATGCCACATGATTATCTGGTTTCATGAACATTTGAAACTGTACATTTTTAGATTAGACTGAAGACTGGAAAATAATACATTGTATTTTGCTCCACAGGATCCATGTTGCACACACCTGCTATTTATCATTTAATTACTTTTCATCGAGTTCATAGAGCTGACAAACACATCTGTAAAGGGTGGAACGGAGGAACTCTGAAGAAGACCATAAATGTTCAAAAAACCTTTGAAGAGATTCATTACTCCCAAAGCCTGACTGACTATATTTTTTGCAGCAGTCTCGTGATAATTAAAAACATTCATACTTCCTATAATTTTCAGAACTGTCATTAATCACTAAAAAGCAAATTATTATTAGGTTGAGCATAAAATCGTTAGAGAGACCAGCCAGATGGAATTGAGATAAAAGGACATGTCAGTTTGCATACAGATTTTATTTTGTGTTGCTTAGTTGGTTGTTTTTTTTTTTTTTTATAAAAAAATCTCCAACTGTTTACCTATCATGCTTTTTAGAGCAGCTGAACCCCTTGAAAGTACAGTATATTGAATAGAAAATGCTAGTACTTGGATTGTTCAGAGTGCAATTTCTTCCATGTTGTGGGGGCTTTGTTCACTTTGGTATGTCTATGAAGAGAAATTATGTCATAAGTGGCTCCATCAACTCTTCATTGCATTTACTATGAATGTTGAGAATTAAAAAGAAACTAAATCTTGTGTTTTCAGAAT
The DNA here is from genome assembly GCA_036172795.1 of Pelodytes ibericus. NCBI lineage: Eukaryota > Metazoa > Chordata > Amphibia > Anura > Pelodytidae > Pelodytes > Pelodytes ibericus. The sequence goes on along the minus strand of CM069857.1, from coordinate 216,556,372 downwards.
TGCAAGCAAAGGCATAGATTGGGAAAAATTGTGCCTCCCTCACATGACCTATTATAACCATGCAAATTACTATTCACTTAGTATTTCCGTGAGTTCTAGATGTAGTGAAAAACCAGGACCTGGCCTTTGCATTTTCCCCCGGATTGCTAATAAATGACGAGGCTTGGGGGCGGGGCAATACCTTGGCTGGCGATAATGCTCAAGCTGTCCATATTATAAATTGGCCCCCTTATATGTGTGGGGTTCGGGCCAATAGCCTCCCGTTTAAAATAATCAGCACCTGGACGAGCCCCTGGCACTTGCCTAGGCTCGGTTCTGGTTGGTTTGAAGTTCTTATTGTGGGTTGCTGTGTTAGTTTTATGCCAGATGGAACAGGACCCATGTCTTCCCAAATGTAAAATGTTTTACTCCTCAGTCCACAAAATATTATCCCAAGTCTTGGTGGTCATAACATTTTTATTTATTTTATTATTAAAAGTGAGACAAAGTCTATTTGGTTTTTTTTTCGTCAGCAGTGGTTTTTCGCAACTCTCATAGATGCCATTTTAGCCTATTCGCTTTATTATTGTGGAATTGTCAGCAGTGACGTTAACTGAGGCAAGTGAGGTCTGCATTTCTTGAGACGTTAGTGTTGCTTCATGGATGAGTCGTCGATGCGCTCTTGAAGCACCGATCCAAAAGTGGGTCACAAGCTGGTGGGGAATGGGTGGAAGAAATGTGCTTCAGCTTTGTCTAAAAGTCAAACTTTTTTTAATATATATAAGTTTACCCAAGTTCCAATGGTGCTCTTTTACTAGACTCATGACCAGTGAACACATTCTAAACTGGAGAGCCAGGATGATCACTGCAAAGAACACAACACACACTAACTAGTGACACGCTAAAATCCTACTTAAAAATCACATGTAACTAAGCTAACATTGACACAGCAGTTCATGAGTTAAAGTGGTGTTCCTCAGTCAATATGGCTTTGAAACGTAAATACGACACAAATTATATTAAATATGGATTTGTGTACATTGAAAACAGATGATCCAGACAGTAACCTCAGTGTGTTTTGTGTAGAGAAACAATGGCTGACGAAAGAATGCAACCATAAAAGCTAAAGTGCCATTTAGACACCAAACACTCGGGAGTGGTGAAGAGAGTTTTTGAAAAGGCACCAAACGCAAACCATTGTTTTGCACATGGAGGCATTAGCAGCCAAGGATATAATGCCACCACTTCACATAACTTTGAAAGATGTTGTCAAAGTGGTGAACTACTTTTAACAGAGAACCAAGAATGCCATTTGTTTTCAGAAGCTGTGCAAAGACCTGGGTAGTGATCATGTACAGGTGCTGTATAATGTGGAGATACGGTGGCTTTCCAGAGGCAAAGTTCTCTCATGTTTATATGAACTGATAACAGAAATTGCGGATTTCCTGTCAGAATGCAACTTGCATCTTGCCGATCCGTTTAATGATGATACATGGCACGCACAAGCTGCTTATCTCACAGATGTGTTTGAGCAGCTGAACACTTTAAATGTGCCTATGCAAGGGAAGTGACACAATATTTTTGCACAGACTGAAAAAAATCATGGCTTTCAAAAAGAAAATGGCATTGTAGACAAGTCATGTTTCTTGATATATGGAAAAAAGAGAACAAAGATGCTTGCACTCCTGATATCAATGGAAAAGATGTATAAAATGTATTGATGTTGATGTCATTAGACCACACCCCTTCTCATTACAGAGATGCACATCACCTAATATGCTTAATTGGTAGTAGGCTTTCGAGCCTATACAGCTTGGAGTAAGACAACATGCATAAAGAGGATGATGTGGTCAAAATACTCATTTGCCTAATAATTCTGCACTCCCTGTATATATATATATATATATATATATATATATATATATATATATATATATATACACACAAATCCAAAAGGAATGCACTCACCTAAACTAGCACATATTAAAAGGGAGCGCTGCTGAGACCAAATATTTATACAAAATCCAAAGATCAGCGCACTCAGCAGGTAGGAGAAAAACTCTTAAAGCTATAGGTTTCATTAAAGCTACTTAAAAACACCTTTCTTACTAAGATAACAAAATTGGCGATTTGGTTACATATATGGCCATATTATGCTAAGCCCACCACTACGTCAAAGTACTCCAATATTGGTGGGTCCTAACACTAAATACTGTTGCTTATGGGGCTTAATCTCTTTATATGTATTACTTACCAGGGCAACAGTATTTAGTGTTAGGACCCACCAATATTGGAGTACTTTGACGTTGTGGTGGGCTTTTTAAGTAGCTTTAATGAAACCTATAGCTTTAAGAGTTTTTCTCCTAACTGCTTTGAGGTGAGTGCGCTGATCTTTGGATTTTGTATGTATATATATATATATATATATATATATATATATATATAATAGCACCTTATGTGAATAAGTGTATGAAATATAATTAAGATGACAATTAGCAATAAATGCATAAACTATGTATACGATTCCAATGAACAGTAAATGCATACAGTTTGTTTATGATGCCAAAGAGCACTAAATCCACACACTTTATATATCATGGCAATGTGCTTTATAGATACATTCTATATCTCATTGAGCTTAAAATATATAGACTTTGTATATCATGCCAATGAGCTTAAAATACATAAACTTTGTTTATCATGCCAATGAGTTTTAAATGCTTAAACGTTATAAATCATGCCCATGTGTTTTAAATGCATAAATGTTAAATATCATGCCATGTTTAAATGCTTAAACTTTGTATATCATTCCATTGTTATATAAAATGCATACAATTTATATATCATGCCAATGACTTTTAAATGCATAAACTTTGTATATCATGCCAATGACTTTTAAAACTATAAAATGTGTATATCATGTCAATGAGAAGTGTGTTGCGTGAGATGGGGAGTGCTGCCACCACCTCTTACGACACCTGGTGTTTAGATGTAATAGTGCAGTGCACAAGGTTGCAGTCTGTGCCATTGCCACTGGCACAGACTGTATTCCCTCGTGCTGCGCTCCTTTCATGCAGGGGAAAAATCTGGTGGAAGGGGAACATGCTGCCTTAAACTTCCAGGGCTATTGGAGGGCCAGCTCTGAGTCTTCTCAAGGTCATGGGACTGAGAAATGTATTTAATTAAGCACCACCACTGCTTAAACTGCAGCCAGTAATTGCAAGCAACAGAATGCGCAATTAATGCATTTTGCACATAGGCCAGCTATTTACAACAATACAAGCTGGACAATGTATCTCATTTTTAATACAGATCATGGATGTTTCAAATCAAATTTATACTTTAAATTGAATCCACATTTATATATAATGTAGTGATAAAGGTATATGAGTAATGAATGTTCTTATGTGAAGAAATATGGATGTCACATTAGCTGTTGCTGAACATAATCCATAAAAGGTAGGACAATGGGCATCTAGACAAGCATTATGTGATTGTGAGAGACGTAAGATTAGAGATGAAGAGATAATTGGGAAAAGTAGGGCGAGTTGTCCCTTCATCCCTTCCAGAGAATGTCTCTTATTTTATGTTTGGTACATTAGTTATAGCTGTTACTTGCCAACTTAATGCATGGTCAATAACATGTAGCATACACATGGAGGCCATGTGTTGTTGTCATGTTACAGATACTCTATTAAATAAGTGTGTTAATTCTAAGGTTGGAAAGGGATTTTCATACAGCTGTGACATTCTCACCATGGTATGGTTCATTAAGTTCAATTTAGGTCACTTAAGGCATGCAAACTCAACTCAAAAGTTTAAAAATAGGTATTTCTCAATCATGCACTTTGGTATAGAAACATAGAAACATAGAATGTGTCGGCAGATAAGAACCATTCGGTCCATCTAGTCTGTCTAATTTTTTTTGAGTACTTTTATTAGTCCCCCGTTTCCGATCTTATAGCTAGGATAGCCTTGTGTCTATCCCACGCATGCTTAAAATCCTTGACTGTGTTTACCTCTACCACTTCTGCTGGCAGGCTATTCCATACATCCACTACCCTCTCAGTAAAGTAATACTTCCTGATATTACTTGCCACTCTAATTTAAGACTATGTCCTCTAGTTGTGGTAGTTTTTCTTCTTTTAAATATACTCTCTATTATATAAATAGGTATCTATTTACAAAACAAATCTGTCATATATTAAACTGGATACAACTCTGATATAATGATAAAGATATTGGAAGCTCGGAATGTTGTTGACACAGTGGCTCAATGATCTCCCCTACCTCATTTCCTGCTGCCCCATAAAAAGGAATGGGAGGATCTACCATGAAGGGGGCATCATAAAATATGCAGTCCCAACCATGGAAGGGAACAGACCCTATTATTAAGATCATAATATAATATGGGATAAACTCTATAAGTACAATCATCCAGTGGGATAGGAGTAACAACTTATCAGTTTATATACACTATATTATTATATACAATCAAATATATACAACATATTGGCAATCATCATCTGGTCAGGAACGAACTACAAAATAAGATTATAATTGATTCTGATGTTTTCTTCCCATAAAAGCCACTCTTGTTTCAAAATTTCAGTTTTCGGTGTTGGTAATCGGAAAGCTAGTAATGGAAACGTCTATTTTCAAATATGTAATGTATGACCTCATTTATGTGTGGTGATTTAATATCTTACAGGTGTCGGGTGATAATTGTCATTGCACAAATTAGAATATGGCCTAGTATCATTTTATTATAAATTGGTACATTTATTGGAATTTGCTTGAAGAGACAAAGCTCTGGTGTCAAATTTTCAATTGAATTGTCAACAGTTTTAATTAATTTATGTATGGAATTCCAATAAGGTCTAATTTTAGGGCACAGCCACAGCATGTGACCATGGGCATCCGCAGAAATTTTTTCCGGGCGGGGGCATAATTTTACCGTCATCCTTTCTGAGCCGCGCCTCTTTTTGACAAGTTATCATGAAGTGGAGGAGCTTTGTCATTATCAGTGAAGGCATGCAAAGGGTTGATAAACCCTGCACCAGATACAGATCCACAGCACCAGATATAAACCAACCACACTAGATATAGCCTCACTGCACCAAATATAGATCCACTGTGCCAGATATAGATCCACAACACCAGCTATTAACCCACGGTACCAGCTAAAAACCCATGACACAAGATATAAACCACAGCACCAGATAAATATCCAGAGCTCTAGCTGAAACTCCACAGCAACAGATAGAACAACATAGCAAAGATATAACCCCATAGCACCAGATACAACACTATAGCACACAATATAACCCAACAGCACCAGATACAACACTATAGCACACAATATAACCCAACAGCACCAGACACAAAACTATAGCACACAATATAACCCAACAGCTCCAGACACAACACTATAGCACACAATATAACCCAACCAGGGCCGGCCTTAGGGGTGTGCGACCTCTGCGAGCCGGTAGAGGCACTGGATTGGGGAGATCAAAAGATCCCCCCTCACAAGCCCTCTGCTGGATCCGACAAGGGGGCAGAGCTAACCGGCTGAGGGGTGTAGCTCCGCCCCCACCCTGTGAAGCAGAGCAACGTCTGCAAAATTTTATTTTGTTTGACTTTAGTGTCTGCTAGCTTAAATCCTGCTCTTAAATGTTGCTCAGTATTTATACACACATTCCTCAACAGTGATTGGCTGTCAGTTGTTTGTAACAATATTTGTGGATGTTTTTGGGGGCCTATTGGAGCTATCTGAGTAGCATGAAATTCAGGTGTTCTCATTCCATCAAAGTGCTTTGAATACATCTAGACATATGAGGCATGATTTGGGATTCCAAAATCAGAGCTAGCTGAGTAGACCCTATAATTTCCAAACATTCAGTATATAAATGTGTGAGAGAGATGATTTATATGGCCCAGATGATTTATATAGCGGACCGCCGAAACATTGTCTATGCGCAGAAGAATTGTGCAACCATGCTCCTGAGCAATCGTGATGGTCAGATAAGCATCCTCCAGTTTTGCCATCCCATCTCCAAGTAGGAGTATATCTTTTAAACAATGAATACCCTCCATTTTGAAGTGGTGATAGGCCACGAAAGTATGTAGGGTATCTCAGATTGATCACTGGCTGCATCTCTCCCCCTTTTTTAGATACTAGGAAAAGGTTGCTGAGAAACCAATGCACATGATCTAGAGCGGGGTATGGCTCCTTTTCCTTGGAGACTGGCTATCTCCTGGGATATCAGTAGGTGGTCTTCTGGGGAGAAACAAATGGGGAGAAATGAATGGGGTGAGAGGGAGCAGGGCGGATAGGTGTAGAGACAAACTCTATGCAGTAACCTGCAATTGTGTGGAGTACCCAGGGGTCTGATGTGATGGAGGCCCAGGCCCTCTGGAAGAAGCGGAGTCTGCCCCTTACCCTTAGATGGGAAAAACTATGTGTTAGTGGAGTACTCACCATAAGAACGTCTTCCCTGGTAGGAGCCACATGCCCCACGACTCTGCCATGGGCAGCCTCTCTGTGGGAAGAACCCGGATGATGTTGGGCTTGTAGTCCTGGAAGTATGATCTGGATGCATCAAAACCTCGGGTGCCCCGCTGAGGTCCCCTGAAGGTGTGGCCAGCCAGCCAGCCTCTGAATCTTCTGGCCCAACAGAGAACATTGAAAAACGTCTTAAGGTTGGATTGAGATTTGTCCAGGGCTGTGAATATTGAGATGTAGGACCCCAAGTCCTTCACAAAGTTCTCTCCGAATAATAGGCCCTTAGTCTGAGGACCAGGTTCAGTGAATGCCATGCTGGTCAGTTTGGGTTTTATCTTCAAAAGTATAGCCGTATGGCGTTCTGTGGCCAGTGACGTATTGGCATTGCCAATCAGGCAAACAATCCTCTGGACCTAGCCTTTCATAGCGTGAAGGTCCCCCAATGTGTCACCAGCCAAGCTAGTTTCCACCATTTCGAATAATTTGGTGGTCGGGCCCAAGATACCTAGGACTTTGTCCTGGCATGTGTGCAGGCCGAAGTCAAATCTTTTTTTACGTTTAAGACCAGAGTTCTGTAGAAACAATTTTTGGGTCAATTTCTGGAGTGCTGCAGACTAGGTTTGGCACTGTGGGTCTTGGGCATTAAGCCCTCATCTTAGTTCTGGTTGCTTTGTCCAAGGGTTTGTGTATCGGCATAGCCAGATATTTACGGATATGGTCCGAGGTGTACCTGTAACGCACGGGGTCCAGGATGGAAATAGACCCAGAGATCAGGAGCTACGCTGCAAGACACAGGACCTGGTGCTGGGTAACTGCAAGTCTTTGCAGCCACAACCAGGCCCTGTGAAGCAGCTGCTGTATCCAGGTCCCAGGCTAGAGAGGAAATGAATTAAATGGTAGCCAAGCAGAGCTAAAACAGAAAAGTGACTGAGGAATAGCAGAACTAAAACACAGAGTGCAGGGCTACAGGACAGAGGGATAACATAAGCAATATAAAGCAGAAACCATACTGAGGGTAAGCAATACAAAGCATGGGGTTAAGGAACACAAAAGGCACAAACAAAGGAACAACCATAAATATAGGAACTAGCCTAACACTAAGGATGGTAAAGGTGGGGGTTTGGTTCAACAAATTGGCCAATTTAGATGTTAGCTTGTCAAGTACGTCAAGGTACCCCACATTAGGAAAGTCCCTAACTAAGACATAATATTAGCAAAGCATAAATAGAATCTAAGACACATAAATGGCATTGAACTAAACACAAAGAAAAGACCTGTAGACTGCTGCAAAGGACTGAACAGAAACGGGTGTGGTGTAAATAATAAACTGACAAGGCAGAGTTAATCAGAAAACCTGGAATGGAACATAAGGACAGATATACAGGGCAGGACAGGTAAACAGGGCAGGACAGGAATACAGGGCAGGAATAAGCATAAATAATAAGAAAGCAAAGCAAGAAGGATACAGAAAATCCTGGATACAGCCTGGATAAGTCTGCACAAGGGTGCATGGTTACAGTACCATTCAGTAGAACGGGGGTCAAATAAGGTATCAGGGTCAACCATGGGCTAGCCCTGTGTGTCTAGTAACACATAATCATCGGTAGGGGTGACGGTATCCCCTGGGGTGATGGGGAAGGGTATGTAAGACTCTGAGTAGTCTCACGGTAGTCGGAGTATTCATGAGCTTCCTCATCATCAGAATTAGTCTCTGACAGGTCAACATTAGCTTTCGTATTTTTCCATAATCTGGCTTAAGCCTAGCTCTGACCACTTTCTTTGTGGATTAACCACAGTGTAAATGGCAGGACAAGCCATGCCTTTCATGAGGGTTCTGGAGGCAGTAGCTGTAATATACTTGGACTTTATTGAAGCCTTGCGGCCGGGTAGTAAAGGGGAGAGCCTTGTACCCTGGGTGTGCATTGCATTTGCCATGGATTTAGCCATAGTGGTATCCAGATGGGAATGGAACTCTTCAGAGTTCATGATAGCACCAGAAATATCCTCAGGTTTAGTAGAGGTTCTGGGAGCATTTGGACTAGGAGGAGGTCTGGACAAGACATGGTATGGTTGGGGGTAGTACAATACTAGAACACACCAGCAGGATAATAAGAACAGTGCAGAAGCAGAGTGACAAACCAATCTCAGGAGCAGCAAAAACTGGTGACTAGCTTTAGTGGCAGTGAAAACGGGGGTAAAACACAGTAAGGAAGTAAATGAAAATCAGTAAAGTTGAAAACTGACAAAATTTGGCTGAAAAAACAGTTGAGAAAGTGATGAAATCGGATACAGGGCTACAACAAAATGGCTGCCGTTCATAGAAAACATCATGAAAGATGAAAGTAGTCGAATCCGGGCTATGACATTGTGAAAGGTAACAGGTAACAAAGTGACATAAAGGGACAGTGTAACCTTAACCATAAAATGAATAGTACTTATCTTTGAGGAAAGCAGCAAAGAAAGAGGAAATGTTCATGTGGACATTTGTTACATAGGGAGGGGAGGGTTGTTATACTCATGATACTTGATTTCTGTTGGTTCATTTTTATTTTATTCTCTTCTTTGCTGCTGAGGGAATTAAAGAAAGAGATATACATAATACTCGCCTTTGTGTCTTTATTACCGTATTTGCTCGAATATAAGACGACCCTGATTATAAGACGACCCCCCAAACTATATATATTCCTTTAGGAAAAAAATAAAAGCCTGAATATGAGACTACCCTATAGGAAAAAAAGTTTAACTTGTATATATTCACATGTAAATTGCTTTTTCATATTTAATAAAAACTTATGATATAAAAAAATGCATTTCTTGTTTTTATTTACCTTTTATGTGACAATGCTGCCCCTACCCCCCGGACTTATCCAATGCTCCCCCCAACGGTGTCTGTCTCTCTCCCCCACCCTCCCCCAGCGTTGTCTCTCTCCCCCACCCTTCCCCAAGTTGTCTGTCTCTCTCCCCCACCCTCCCCTCAATGTTGTCTGGCTCCCTCCTCCCAATGTAGCCTCCCTGGTAGCAAGTGGGGGCAGCTTGGGGATGTCTGCACAATACGTGCAGACATCCTCCATGCTGCCCGACACTTCCGTCCATTATGACGGACAGCAGATCCGTCATAATAGACGGAAGTGTTGGGCAGCATGGAGGATGTCTGCACTATTGTGCAGGCATCCGCCGGCTGCCCAAATCTCCTAGTGGCTAGTGGAGGCAGCTGGAGGATGTCTGCACGATACGAGCAGACATCCACCGCTACTGCCCGGCACTTCAGCCGGGACTTTTATGATGAAGCCAAAAGGACCCGGCTTCATCATAGAAGTCCCGGCAGTCGTGCCGGGCGGCAGCGGAGGATGTCTGCGCGCATTGTGCAGACATCCGCCGACTGTTAGCGAGGGGGATCCAGGTCCCCTGCAGCGGGGGACCTGGATCCCAGTCTTATAATCTGACCTCGATTTGAGGTCAGATTATAAGAAGACCTCGAATATAAGACGAGGGGTCTTTTTCAGAGCATTTGCTCTGAAAAAAAACATTGTCTTATATTGAGCAAATACGGTAATTAAATAGTAGAGATTTTGAGACTTAGAGACATTCAGTATAAACAAATCTCCATACAGCAAGTACAATAATTGGATTATTTAAAGCAAGGTAGTATAATAGAATAGCTTCTTATGCCTAGTAATGCAATCCAACAGGGATGTGCACGCAGGATATAATTCAGAATGTCCAAATCTATATGCATTTTTGTTGAAATTTTATGGTGATGTCATTATATGACTCAGGTATGGCTGGTTACCTCATGAATGCAATAGAGCAGCAGGAAATGCTAGCAGAATGCTTGGTTGTATAGGGAGAGGTATTAGCAGTAGGAAAAGGGAAGTGCTCATGCCATTGTACAGAGCACTGGTGAGACCTCACTTGGAGCATTGTACAGAGCGCTGGTGAGACCTCACTTGGAGTATTGTACAGAGTGCTGGTGAGACCTCACTTGGAGTATTGTACAGAGCACTGGTGAGACCTCATTTGGAGTATTGTACAGAGCGCTGGTGAGACCTCACTTGGAGTATTGTACAGAGCACTGGTGAGACCTCACTTGGAGTATTGTACAGAGCACTGGTGAGACCTCACTTGGAGTACTGTACAGAGCGCTGGTGAGACCTCACTTGGAGTACTGTACAGAGCACTGGTGAGACCTCACTTGGAGCATTGTACAGAGCGCTGGTGAGACCTCACTTGGAGTATTGTACAGAGCGCTTGTGAGATCTCACTTGGAGTATTGTACAGAGTGCTGGTGAGACCTCACTTGGAGTATTGTACAGAGCGCTGGTGAGACCTCACTTGGAGTATTGAACGCAGTACTGGAGACCGTATCTCTAGAAGGATATTGATACTTTGGAGAGAGTTCAGAGAAGGGCTACTAAACTGGTTCATGGGTTGAAGAATAAAACTTACCAGGAAAGGTTAAAGCATCTTAACATGTATAGCTTGGAGGAAAGACGAAACAGGGGGGATATGATAGAAACATTTAAATACATAAAGGGAATCCACACAGTACAGGAAGAGAGTATATTTAAAAGAAGAAAAACTACCACAACTAGAGGACATAGTCTTAAATTAGAGGGGCAACGATTTAAAAGTAATATCAGGAAGTATTACTTTACTGAGAGGGTAGTGGATGTATGGAATAGCCTTCCAGCAGAAGTGGTAGAGGTAAACACAGTCAAGGATTTTAAGCATGCGTGGGATAGACACAAGGCTATCCTAGCTATAAGACCAGGAACGGGGGACTAATAAAAGTAATCAAAAAAATTGGGCAGACTAGATGGACCGAATGGTTCTTATCTGCCGACACATTCTATGTTTCTATGTTTCTAAATTCATTACACAGATCAATTCCAAATTGCACCAGCAGATGGCATCAAAACTTCTCAAACGAAACCTGCTGAAGAAATACCATTGTCATGAACTTTTAAACCTAAGTGATGTTTTTCCAAACTCCACACCGCTGTACACAGAGTATCAAGAAAATCTAAACTTTAAATAAAAGTTGATCCGACATGATGGAACATGTTCTCAAATATTTAAATGTTTCTATAAATGGAGAGAATCACTCCTGCCACTGACAATATATTATACTAGCTGAATGTTTCTGCCCATCATTTTGCTGACCATCCCTTTCATTAGGGACATATCGAAAATATGTCTGCCGCAGGCTAACAATGATTTTTATTATGTTTTAATTCTCCATAAGACATATACAGCTCTATTTTTGTGAGTCATTAAAAGTGATTAAAACTATATGATGGTGGCACAAACTCCCAGAATAAGCAGGACTGTCCCGATTTGGGATTGCTATCCCTAGGCCCACATTTGTATTCTCTTGTCTTTGGTGTCTTTTTATTTAGTAGTTTATTACTCGTGTCTGACTGGGCCTACAAGGTTTTGCTCCAAGAAGTTTTTGATGTTGCCCAATAATTTGTGTAATGATGTTAACAGAGGTGTCCTATGTGGTGTAGAAATGATTGGCTATCAGGAAATATTGCATTCTTTAGCCTTCACACTGGATATTTGTTGGAGAAAAACATGCTTATAGACTGCAGCATCTTGTGTTCAGTGAAGTTGGGGTTTGTGGAATCCAGATCTCCAACATAGAAGGTATCAGCAGATAAGAATCATTTGCCCCAATAAGTCTGACCAATGGTAATCACCAATTACTTCTTCTTCCTATCTGTGTTTATTAGAGAAGGTAGGCTGCTCTTCCTACATTTTACATCATGTCAGCTTAGAAGGTCCACTAAACTGGAACCTGATCCTTATTATGATACAAAGTGAGGTGGGACCACTGGACATAGAACAAAAGATAATTATAATAGGGTTCATGCAATGAAGCGAAGTCCCATACTCCCCAGAACAAATAGTATACAAGGAAGCAGAACACAAGTTAAGGCAAAAGTAAAAAATAACCTTTAATACATCAATTAAAATATAAGAAATAAATACATATATAATGAATATAACACTAGTAAAGAACAGACCAAATCCAGGTCAGTGATAAATGCTATACAACTAATCAAAAAAGTACAATAGTAATATTATATTGAACAGAGCAAAAAACGGAAAAAGCATCAACAAAATAGACTTACAGGGGAAAATGAGACCAGGAGGAATATACCCAGTGAAGCTAACTCCCCAACGTTTCGTCTGGATGCCTTCTACAGGACATCCCCCGGCTGCCCAAATCTCCCTGGTGGTTAGTGCAAGGGACCTGCATCCCAGTCTTATAGTCTGACCTCGATTTGACGATTTTTAAAAATAGATAAACTCTGTATAAAAACAGGATTCATCCCGCTATCACATTTAATCCTGCATTCAGACCATCTTGTGTCCATCTTATATTCACTTTCTCTGGTTTTTGCTATTCCATTCTGCTTATTTGTTATTCGTATTCCTGCATTTTTCTTTGTCTTTCTGTGTTCCGCACTTCCCAGTCTCAGCCCAGAGTGGCGCTTTCATTGTTTTTCCCAGCCCCAGAAGTAGCAATCGCAGGGGATCTCCAGCAGTAGGTAAATCCAAAGGCAAAAGTACAAAGGGATTAGGCAAAGGCAAGGTCAACGGCAGTCCAGAGGGTCGAGGCAGGCAGATAAGTAGCAAAAACGACTTTGGGAAGCTGGGATCAGGAGAGGAGAGACCAGCAGTATCCAAGAGGGAAGCCAAAGGGTCAATAGTCAGTGGTTCAAAATACAATACTGAATAGTAATGAGGTAACAGGTACTTCACAAGGCGAGAACCTAGCTTGGAAACTACACCCCCAGGCAGCACAAACGCTACACAAGGCCGGGGATGTGGCCTAGTCCCCAACCGTCTGGCCACAACATGGGGACATGGAGCTCTGGAGGTAGGTGAAGGAGACAGGGGACCATGATGCCTGTGGGTAGTGGGACCTGGAGCCTGACATTCTGCCACAGGAGTGGTATTTCATAGTTCCGGCCTCATGGTGGCATTCCCTAAGTCAATGTCCTGAGAGCAGTACCTGCCTAGCCTGGCCCCATAGGGGCTATAGCCAAAGCAGAGTCTGCCTAGATTGGCCTCCAGAGTTGCACCTGCCTGGTTGACCTCTAGAGTGGCATCTGCCCAAGGCCCTTTCACTATTTCCCAGCCAGCCCTGCTGCAGGTATTTTTTCTGTGTTTGAATGTCTATTTAATGTAAGTCTTTTAGATTCTATAATTTATTCATTTGTTAATTTATTATTAGTTTGCTACTTCAGTTCAGCAATAGGGACTTGCCTAATTGTGGGTTATCTTGATGTGGTTGGCAATCGTATCTTAATCTTATAAGTAATCAAACCCATAACATTTAACATCTCTAGTGTTAGGCTAGTTCCTGTATTGATGTTTGGATGTTCCCTGACACTCTTTCCCTGAAGCACCAGAGGATCCAGCTCCTCTATCCTCTCCCATATCCCAAATCTGGGATCCCTTAATTCTGTCCTGTAACCCTGCACTCTGTATTTCATACATCTTGCTTTTTTTCCATCCACATTTTGCTCTGCTCTTCTTGGTCTTATTTTGCTTTTAAGCTTTACCCTGTCAAGGTGGTGTCCCATGCAGAGCCGGTGGAAGGATTTTTTGCTACACAGGAGAAAGTGCTTTTTGGTGCCCCCCCCCCAATCTCATGACTCTCCCCATATCCCTTATCTATCCTCCCTCTCCCAATAGCTCTTTCCCTCTCCCCCATCTCTGTTCTCCTCCCCTCACCTGTTTTCTCTTCTGTTCTCTCCCTCTCCCTCATCTGTTCTTGACCCCTACTGCCCCATCTCTGTTCTCTCCCCCTCCTACCCCATCTCTGTTCTCTCCCCATCCTACCCCCATCTCTGTTCTCTCCCAATCTCCGTTCTCTCCTCCTCTTCCATCGTTCTCTCCCCCTCAAACCCCCATCTCTGTTCTCTCCCCCTCTTCCTATGTTCTCCCCATTTCTGTTTTCTCCCCCTCCTCTGTTCTCTCCCCACCTCCCCTGTTCACTCCCCCCCTCCCCTGTTCACTCCCCCTTCTCCCCTGTTCACTCCCCTCTCTCCCCTGTTCACGCCCCCCTCTCCCCTGTTCACTCCCCCCCATCCTGTTCTCTCTCCATGGTGTCTGCTTCACACACTGTGTGACAGAGCTCAGTAAGTGCTGCTCGCATTCCCCCTGCTTAGTGATGATGCAGGGCATCGGATTTCAATTTACACACAGAGCTCATGCTGCTCGCTCCCCTTGCAGGACAGTACATTGGCATACATTTACAGTTATGGGGCCAGCAGGACAGGTATCTTTTATTTGTGAGGAACAGTGGTGCTTACCTCAAATTCTATCTACATACAATTCCTCCATTATGCATTACCATATTTGCTCGATTATAAGACGACCCTGATTATAAGACGACCCCCCAAACTTTGTATATTCCTTTCGAAAAAAACTAAAAGCCTGAATATAAGACTACCCTATAGGAAAAAAAGTTTAACTTGTATATATGTAAATTGCTTTTTAATATTTAATAAAAAAATTGATATTATACATATGCATTTCTTGTTTTTATTTCCTTTTTTGTGCCAATGCGGCCTCTCTCCCCCTCCCCCAGGTGTCTCTCTCCTCCCCAGCGTTGTCTCTCTCTCCCTCCCCCACAAACTTCTCTCTCTCTCCACCTCCCTCGTCTATTCCCCCTCCCCTTGTCTGTCTCTTCCCCCCAGTGTTGTCTCTCTCTCCCTCCCCCCAAACTTCTCTCTCTCTCTCCACCTCCCTCGTCTATTCCCCCTCCCCTTGTCTGTCTCCCCCTTGTCTCTCTCTATCCCCCCTCCCCTTTTCTCTCTGTCCCCCCTCCCCTTTTCTCTCTTCCCCCTCCCCCCCTTGTCTGTGTGTCTCCCCCTCCCCATGTCTGTGTGTGTCTCCTCCCTCCCCTTGTCTGTGTGTGTCTCCCCCTCCCTCCCTCCCCTTGTCTGTGTGTGTCTCCCCCCCTCCCTCCCCCTCACCTTGTTTCTTTCCCTGGTATACGTGATTCCCTGATACGTGCAGACATCCTCCATGCTGCCCGACAGCTCCGTCTATTATGACGGACAGCCGGTACTTCATAATAGACGGAAGTGTAGGGCAGCATGGAGGATGTCTGCATGTATCGTGCAGACATCCCCCGACTGCCCGATTCTCCTGGTGGCTAGCGGGGCAGCGGAGGATGTCCCCTGTTGCTGCCCGCCATTTCCTTCGGGACTTTTATGATGAAGCCAGAAAGTCCCGGCGGTCTTGCTGTTAGCGAGGGGGATACAGGTCAATGCAGCTCTGCAGGGGACCTGGATCCCAGTCTTATAATATGACCTCAATTTATAAGAGTTTTACTTGTATATATTCACATGTAAATAGCTTTTTCATATTTAATAAAAATTATGATATAAAAAATGTATTTCTTGTTTTTTTTTTCTTTTATTTGCCCATCACCCCCACAGCCATCTGCCCCCAGATGTAGCCAATGCATTGCCCCCACAGCTATCTGCCCACCAGACTTAACCAATGCTGCACCTACCCCCCCAGACTTAACCATTGCTGCCCCCTCCCTACCCAGCCTAAACCAATGCTGCCTCCCCCTCCCTCCCTCCCCCTCCCTCCCCCAGACATACCCAATGCTGCCTCCCCCAGGCTTACCCAATGCTGCCTCCCCCCACCTTCCCTCCCTCCACCTTTCTTACCCCAGACTAATGCCAATGCTGTGCACTTCAGATGCGGCCTCAATCTCCCTGGTGGCTAGTGGGGGCAGCCGGTGGATGTCTGCAGGATACATGCAGACATCCTCTGGTGCTGCCCAAAACTTCATCTTCTATGATGGACTGCTGGAAAGAAACGTGACCTGACGGCTTCTGTAATAGAAGTCTCGACGGAAGTGTATGTGCAGAAATCCACTGGCTGCCCCAATCTCCCTGGTGGCTAGTGGGGGCAGCCGGTGGATGTCTGCATAATACGTGCAGACATCCTCGGGTGCTGCACGACACATGCCCATTTATGCCAGCATTATTTTGTCCATTAATATGTCAGTGTTATTTTGCCCATTAAAATTCCACAGCCAATTTGCCCATTAATATGCCAGTCTTATTTTGCCCATTAATATGCCACTATTAGCCTGCCCATTAATATGTCAGTGTTAGTATGCCCATTAATATGCCACATTAATAAAAAAAACTATTACTCCCCCTTTCCCCAGTACTCACCCGCTGCTCACTCTGTCCCTGGCTGCCACAGTCTTTTAACCACACATGCAGCTGTGGAGGAGTGACATATTGTCATATCCAGCAGAAGTGGCAGTAAGCCACAGTAATCGGATGGATTTGGACTGCCGGCTACTGACCTGGCGTGACTGTCTCCGTGTGGGTAGCTTGGACCCCCTTTAACCAGTGGGCATTGGGAAAGTGCCCATTGGTTACAGCTGCCCTGCACACAGTTATAGTTGTCACCCCAACTATTTACATATGTGTAGAAATGATATGTGTTTGTAAAGAAATCAAATAGCTATTCTACGTGGTTACATGGATTTACTCCTTGAAAAAATTATTGATTTCGTTTTGGTCACCTGTGAATTCTATATGTTGCAAAGCCACAAGTAAAAGTCAAATGTGTGTCTGTGAAAATTACTATTGTATACAGTGTACATATACAGTGAGTTATCTGCTTTAAATAATTTCTAACTTAAAAAAATGCTACTATCTGTGAACACAGTATGCCGCAAACATATTTTTGGAAGTTGCAACTAATACAATATATTTTTCCTGTCTGGGGGAAAGATATACATCTTAGAAATATCCTAACGAACATAACCATGGGGCAACTTTTATTAAATTCTTACTTTCATGAACTGGAGAGAGGGTTTAGTTTGAGTTCTAAAGGAATTGGCACCGATTTCAATAAGGCCTTCATAACAGAGAAAATTAGTTTGCAGCCAGCTACCCAATTATATTTAAAATTTATTTAAAATGCATACCAGAAAAGACAGTAATAACATAAAAAAAAAAAAAGTGCACAGAGACTTATACTCATTATTTTTGCTTACTTAATCTTTAACATGTTGCAATGCAGACAGTCTTTCAAGTCTCCATTTACCTCCTGCTATGCATAGATCTGGCAAAAAAAATTCAATAAATAAAATTCTAAGGACTACTTGGTGATAGCCATCAGCATTAAGGTGTTGTTTCCAATAGAGTTTAAAGGAGTTTGCCAGCAGAATTCAATTTGATGCTAGTAAATTCCACTTACGAACATGAATAGTATGCACTGAAAAGGGGTTTACCATTAAAATATGTGAATGTGCTTTGCACATTTTAGAGGAAATTTAAAAATAGAATAAAGAAAAAAAAAAATCTGGACTTTCCTAATTAATATTAGAGTAACAGAATTAACATTACATTAGCATTAAGGGCATATGGTAGAAAGGGCTACAAGCAACCAAAGTGTAACAAAAAAAAGTAATATAACTAACAGTGTTGAGCGACTGTTCACTGTTCAGGTTCGTACCGAACATTACGGTTTTTGGACCCCGGACCCGAACACCGACATTTCACTGTATGTTCAGGTTGGAGTTCGGGGTTCGGCTATTACATTGTATGTAATGCTATGGGCTTTCTATAAACCGAAATAGAGTTCCCCTTCATTTGAATAGGGACTCTATTTCGGTTTATAGAAAGCCAATAGCATTACATGTATTCCATAAACCGAAAGTCTATAAACCGAAAGACATTTGGTTTATAGACTTTCGGTTTATGGAATACATGTAATGCTATTGGCTTTCTATAAACCAAAATAGAGTCCCTATTATTATGAATGGGGACTCTATTTCGGTTTATAGAAAGCCAATAGCATTACATGTATTCCATAAACCGAAAGTCTGTTCACTGTTCGGGTTCGTACCGAACATTACGGTTTTTGGACCCCGGACCCGAACACCGACATTTCACTGTATGTTCGGGTTGGAGTTCGGGGTTCGGCGATTACATTGTATGTAATGCTATGGGCTTTCTATAAACCGAGATAGAGTCCACATTCATACGAATAGGGACTCTATTTCGGTTTATAGAAAGCCAATAGCATTACATCTATTCCATAAACCGAAAGTCTATAAACCGAATGTCTTTCGGTTTATAGAATATCGGTTTATGGAATACATGTAATGATATTGGCTTTTTATAAACCAAATTAGAGTCCCCATTCATAAGAATAGGTCAAATTTCGGTTTATAGGAAGCCAATAGCATTACATGTATTCCATAAGTCGAAAGTCTATAAACCGAAAGACATTCGGTTTATAGACTTTCGGTTTATGGAATACATGTAATGCTATTGGCTTTCTATAAACCGAAATAGAGTCCCTATTATTATGAAATATAGGTCAGACCTATTCGTATGGATGGGGACTCTATTTCAGTTTATAGAAAGCCAGTAGCATTGACCTATTCTTATGAATGGGGATTCTATTTCGGTTTATAGAAAGCCAATAGCATTACATGGCTATTGGCTTTCTATATGAATGGGGAAACTCTGACCCACATTTTACTTCATTTTGCAGCTCTCTATCCCTTTCCAGGACTTTTTTAGAGGCATTTTAGTGGCCAAAAGTTCGTGTCCCCATTGACTTCAATGGGGTTCGGGTTTGGGGTCAAGTTCGGGGTCAAGTTCGAGCACGGACCCAGACATTTTTTCGAAGTTCGACCGAACCTGCCGAACCCGAACATCCAGTTGTCCGCTCAACTCTAATAACTAACTATAGATGCGTTTATTTCTGTTGAACCTTAAAAACTATTGTACTAGTCAGTGTTAGCAACTACTAATGATTCTAAAAAAATCATATACGTTTATAGATGTCTTAGGCCCTTGCATTGACAATGTTAAAGTCCATTTGTATTGATACCACATCTGTCAGTGAGTGAACTGAATACAGAATCACATAGTGCAGTAGGTGGAGACTGTGGCTGAGTTTACAGGCCTTTGCCTGCCAGGGGGCAAACCTTCATGGACAGTTAGAATAGGAAACGAGACAAGGATACAAAGAAGGTGGAACTGTAACACAGTGGGAATTATGGTTTGAGCATGAACAGGTATTAAGAACAGAGGTAGATGCGGAGTCAGACATTCAAGCAGGCACAGTAAGAGACTGCTCTTGAAGTGTATTATAAGTTAAAGAGAAGCTTAGGTAGCCTGAGAGGCACTAGAGGTTGTGGAGTCCACAAAGACTACAATACAGCACAATTGGACATCAACATGGCTGCCGTAGGTGTATAACATTTTACATAGTTGGCAATGTTCAAAAAAACTTTCCAGGGACACTTTGCAGCAGAGCTATCTGCTAACGGTGTTTCTCGACCACGTACATTGTTTGCTATGTTGACAACTGATTCCACTTTGCCATTAGCTTGCAGGTGCTGTGGGGAAGAGATAAGATGCTCAAAAAATCAGATTGAATTGTTGAAAATCAGATGAATTGTCCACATGCAAATTGTGGTCCATTATCTGAGATTACCCTGTCCGGTTGTCTGTGACCTGCAAACCGTGACTTACAATGTCCCCATGTAGTTTCAGCAGACAGGTCAGGAAGCAGCTCAAATTCCCAAAAGTCTGAACAGTGAAGAGCAATTTGTAGAAATTCTTGCCCAGCATAAATCTATGCATACAATTTGCCGGCTTTGTCTACCTTTTCCATCCGAAAAAACTGCATCCTAACAGCACTGAATACAAAAATTGGGTCTGCTGGGGCTCAGTTTGCTTGAATGAAGTTCCAGATTTACGGACTTATGTCCAATATATGTCCGGAAGCTGTTACCATCCTGGCTTACCGGATGACCCACAGGAGCTCCTTATACATGGAGGAACTGGACTAGCCGCTGTTGCAAGGGAGGTGAGAACCACCAACAGGGGCTACTTTGTATGTGCTTATGTACTTTATAAACCAGTGTTTTAGAGTGCCACTGCTTTTGTAAGAGTTGATTTTATCTAGATATTTTCTTAAAGTGTGATATCATTTTTACATGCTTCTATGTTCTGCATTATTTGTATATATATATTTTTGGTCAAACAACCAGATAAAACTACTATCAGATTACAGTCTTCTGGTATCCCTCCTGACAACTCCAGAAAATATTTGAAACAGATGGATAAATTCTGTGTAGCAAATGTGATAATCTATGCCATCTAGAAAATAATTTAAAAGCACACTCTTGTGTGCGGTTACTTATAGAGCACTTTGCAGGCTTAAGAAAAATGTCAGACCATAGTTTATTTGTTAGAGATTTCTACAATTCAGCTTATTATTTCAACACATGAGTCAACCATGTTTCCAATGGTGAACTCAATATTGTATAAATATCTGAGAAATCATGTGAGATCATAATTTTTTTACTAGAGCAGAGTGTTTCAAAATGAGTCAAGTCACATTCAAATGCTGTTCTATTAGGAAAAGAGCTTAAATAGTGATCCACTGCAAATATTAATATTGGATAAATGGGTTTACTTGACTCTGAGGGATAATGCTTATAAGAGGCAAAATCTTCATGCAAAATCCTTTTCAATGAAACTGGATAGAACAAGATGTAAGTTAAGAACTGAAGAAACCAGACATAGTGACAAATCTGGATTCTCAGTCAGTGGTATAAAAGATACATAGAATGTGTCAGCAGATAAGAACCATTTGATTTTCGAAATACTTTTATTAGTCCCCAGTTCCCTATCTTATATCTAGGAGAGCCTTGTGCCTATCCCACGCATGCTTAATATCCTTGACTGTGTTTACCTCTACCACTTCCGGTGGAAGGCTATTCCATATATCAAACAATAAAGTGAAAAAGTGCGCTAAAATCAACACTCAATACATAAAATATATAAGTAGATTACCCTTAAGTGTGAGGTAATCCGCTTGGTGTACACATGAAGGGATAAAAACAAACAAATAATAGTAATATAGTGTAGTATTTAAACACAATTAGGGAGATGTGAAAAAAAAATGTGAATACACTCACAAATCACTTGAAAAAGCCCAGTTTACTGGGCGAAACGCGTTGTGGAAAGGAGGAGACTTGCTGGGACTATTTGGCCACTTGGACTTGTACTACTTTACACTTACCTGTTGGATCCTATTAATTTTAATGTAAGATCTTTTATACTTTTTTTTATAATAAATAATTCATCCATGCTAAAAGTCTCTCCTTTGCTCTTCTACCACTTTGGAACATCTTCCTGGGAATCTGTTGGATCATTAAGCCAGCGTGGGCTCCCATGATGCATTATATACTGAGCAGAACTCTGCTCAAGGATTTGTGAGTGTATTCACATTTATTTTTCACATCTCCTTAATTGTGTTTAAATACTACACTATATTATTATTATTTGTTTGTTTTTATCCCTTCATGTGTATACCAAGCGGATTACCTCACACTTAAGGGTAATCTACTTATATATTTTGTGTATTGAGTGTTGGTTTTTCACTTTATTGTTTGTACCTTACCAGGAGTGAGACACTGGTAGATTCTGTCGCTGCCATTACCACCACAATTAGGCGCAGTGTGTTTCTCTCTTTTTTCTATTCCATATATCCACTACCCTCTCAGTAAAGTAATACTTCCTGATATTACTTTTAAATCTTTTCCCCTCTAATTTAAGACTGTTGCCCTAGTTACATCTTTCCTCCAAGCTATACATGTTAAGATGTTTAGGTTGCTTTAAACTTTCCTGGTAAGTTTATGATACCATTAACGGGAGCGGTAACATCATTATGTATGTTACACTGCTCAGAGAGTTTCAGTTCTGTTCAGTATCAGCAAGTGGTGGTTGCGGTAATTACCACACAGTGATTCAAAATGTGCCATTAATTTACCCAAAAAAAGAGTCTTAACCCCTTACTGACATAGTTCTATGCTGCAAGTGATGTGCCTTTAAGACCAGAATTCCATTATTCTTGTAACATTTTTGTCATATTTTTGCATAACTGTGATTTTCTTTCTTTGTGTTCAGTCCACCTACACAAATTATATATTATTTTTTAAAGGATAGATAGAGCTTTATTTCGAATATTTACATCATATGATATCATTTACTATTAAAAAAATATAAAATATGATGAAAATATGCAAAAAAACCCCACCTTTTCTAACTTTGACCTGAATTTTTTTTATACAATTACAAATGGTATTTGTCGTGAGTTTAAAAATACCAATGTTTCCATGTTTTTCTGTGTATTTTTTTTCAAGTTAGTAGTGTTTTTTGTTTCCTAACTATTTTCTCCTACAGTGACATTTTGACCCCAACGCTAACCCTAATTCTAACCCTAATTGTAGGGTTAGATGTTTCCTTTTTTAATTTTTATTTTAATGTAATGTCGCTCTCTGGTGGACACTGTTTTAACGCATACAACCACACGAGCTCATGCTACATTAAAACTCAGGACGTATAAATACATCCACGCTTTGCAGGACACATATAACATTTTTTAAAGCAACCAATATATTCACATTTTAACCATTTCAATGCTGTAGGGAACACAAACAGTGATCCCTACAGCGATGAAAGGTTAACCTGTTAAATATGTGGGGGGAGCAACAGGGGCTCCTTCAATGCCCTCCCCCTCGCGCCCCCAAAAATTATCTTTATAGGAGGATTATTTTTTATTTTGAATGGCTCTTTTTCTTATGCTGAAGTTGATGAGCAAGGACCTTGCTGATCACCGAGGGACATTTTAATAATGTATATGTTTTTCAAAAGGTCAACCTCTGTGTGCCAGGGCGGTGGGCAGTGATTCCCTATACTACTAGTTCCCATTGCCATTGAATTGCATGTTATTCCGTTATTCTCTCAAATTAAAAGAAGTACATGTGAGTTGAACTTTTTCCATTTAAGAGCATAATACATTTTTATGGGGAGCAAGTGACATTTGAACTGTATATTCAAAGACTTTCAAACAGCTGATAAACGACATTTAGCAGCATCATTTTAGACACAGCGCATGGCCCTACACTTTTGTTCTGTCAGGTATGAATCATTCAGGTCTGAGGACTCCATCTTACCCTGCCCGAGGGTACTCTTCCAGGGGTCTCTTGCGGTGCGACTTTAGACTTGTCAAGTGCGTGCGTGACATTGACCGCAGGAGTGTGTGTCCTATTGCTGAGCAGCCAGGCATCAAGGGGGAAGTCTAGGAGTACTGAGGAGAGTAGACCATTATATCTGTGAGGAAACGTATCGACATATATAACTAACGGTAAAATAAATAATTATTCCAGATCTGCAATTTAGCAGCTAAAGTTGTTTGCAAATTATGTTAAACAGAGTTATTCTCATCTACATTCATAACTTTTAGGTCTTCTAAATCCTGCCTGGCTGAATCTGAGGATTAAAGCCTTTGCAGATTGTTGCTGGACATTAACTAAAAGTATCATTTTTATCCCACAGGGCACTCTTGTGTGCTAAAAGGGTGTTTTTTTTTTTTTACAGGGTAATTTTAATTGAATCCCCTCTGCTACCTGGTCAAGGCAGAGGAGTGGGTAGGTAGACTTTAATAAATGTTTATATTTGTATTCTTTTATAGGGTCTAGAGGCCTTTGGGTCAGCCAAAGAATTCAGGGGAAATGAAATGTTATTTTATACTCTCCCAGGGCCTTTGCAGGGCCCTCGGCTGCCCCTGGCTTATTATTACATAGGGAGCTTGGAGTCATTTTGGAGGCTCCCAGCCATGTTAAAAGTGAGTGGACAGGACCACTTGTCCTGGCCCCCATATAACTCTATTAGGTGTTGGGAGTATTAGGCCATTCCCAGCATTTTGATATGGGAGGTAGGACAACTTTCCTGGCCCCCATAAATGTTTTTTGGAAATATTGGCCAGCTCCCAGTACCATTTCTTGTAAGAAAGGCAGAGCCACTTGCCCTGGCCCAATGTGTATGTTAGGGGACCAGGAGACTTTAGGCAGCTTCCTTCCCTATTTATAAGATGGGGGGGGGGGGGGGGGGGGGCAGTGCCACTTGTATGTAATAGGGAGATGGGGGACATTTCTGAAGCACCCAGACATGTTTTATAAAAATATAAAAAGTCGACACAGGATTTGTATTATTATTTTTTAATGTGGAAGGTTTTTTTCAGATTAATTCCAACTCAACAGCCTGCAAACCCTTCTTTTTCTTAAACCATTGATTTGAATGGGAGCAAGTTTAGTCTCACTCTGCTTCATTTCGAATTACTTCATTATATTGTGGTCTTGGCAAAATGGTTAGTGAATACCATTTTGCAAGGCTGAAGTTAGGTATCCAAGGAGTAGAGGCAAATCTGTCTGAGGTTGGTGTTTCAGATTAACGATAATTTTGAACTCCAATCTGGATAGACCCAATAAACTAGGATCCTCACTAAAACAAATGTATAATTTCTAAGCATTCCAGGTCCTCTGTCCTTGTCACATGCCCCTGTTCTGATATCCCCTTTGAAGCATCTGAGGATTCTGACTACCCACTCCATCCCTTGTGTTCCTTGCCATAGCCCTGTCCTTGGTTTGTGTATTCTTGTTTTGTCCTTGCTTGTTCTCTGCCCTGCCAGAACCATGTCATTGTATTTGACTTATTCCAGTTTAATTTGTGTCTTGCAGTCCTGTGCACTGTCTCTTATTTCCATCTTTCAGCTTTTGCTCTTACTCTGCTTGGCTTTGCTTGTTCCAGCCTGCAGCATAGTGTATACTACTCAGCAGTGCTATCTCCCATGCATGCTCCAGAGTGTCTGCCAGAGATGGTTTTCTTGTTCTGGATACCCGCTGCTGCCTTAGGAGCCTGGTATGTGGCAGAACCAATCTGGGGGAGGGTCAAACCATCAGGGGAGTGTGGTTACCGTACTCTATGGTCTGTGACTCTACCTCTGCAAATGATGACCACTGGGTTTTGTGTCACCTGGAACCTGTCCCTGACCTGGAAGTTTTATCCTACATACATCTCTTTTTTTTGTTTTGGAGAGATCCATCTTGCTTTCCTGACTGAGATATACTGATTGGTTGCATGTACTGGAACATCTCACTTTCCAAGAACTAACTGTCTATGCTGACCTGTCTGTCTCAGGCCATGATATTGTGTCCTAAGCACATTCTCCCAACCTAACCTATATATTTTTTATAATTTTCCAATCTTGGTGTGTGCTTCAGTTTTGACCATCCTAACCAAAGGAAAGGAAATTGTTTCTAAAAAATTGTTATTTGCCTAGAACCAGAAGCATTGTAATCCACTTTGGGGGCTATTCATAATAGCAAGAGGAGGTCGCATTTGTTGTAGCAGAAATAAAAAGTTGACCTTCGAATTAGACATCTTCAAGCTATTCACTAAGAAAAAAGTCGACCTCCCTGTCCTACTACATCACCAATTTCTCAGACTCCAGTCTCAAACTCTCTTAAATGAAGAGTAATACAAATTGCTATTCACCCAAACACAAATAGTTCAAATTTGGAGGCAAGTTGTACTTTGTTGTCCAACAAGTTGCATAATAAAAAAGAAATAGAAAATATAACCCCCCTCATATAAAACGAACCCGGGGATCCCAAAATGGCTACATCCTCCCCTAGTAAACTTGCAAGCAGGGCTCTCTACCTCATGAATTAATCTCTTGATCTAATTTTGTATGTAACCACTCTATGCTCTATACCTAGCACTACTTAAATTGTTGGTGCTTTATAAATAAATATGAATGTAAATATATGTTCTAATAAGAATAACCAAGCACAAAATTACAAAAAAATAATTATATATTTATATACAGATGTATCTATAAATTACTCGGATTTAAATTATTACTAATTCAAACAATTCAGATTTGGAAAACACAACTGTGTGTTAATTGTTGGCTGATAAACTGATTAAAACTGAAAAATATTTCCTTATAATAATATTTTCTTTGGCTTCACAAAAAACATTTGCAGTACTTTGTAATCTTTGCCATTTTATGATAAAACAATATAAACAGGCATTATTTTATCTGCAGCCTGTTATCTGTGAACTATTTATACCGAGAACAGTTCATTTTTCCATGCATAACATTGGCTGTCCAGTCCCTAAAACAGGCTAAAGTTATTTTTCACATAAAACTATGTGAAATTAATTATGAAATCCAATAAGCACTCCACATTTTTTTTTAACAGTTACAAAACAAATATATTAACAGAATAAAAAGTATTTTTTATTATTTGACCGTTATTTCATTGATAAAAGAAATGATAAAAATTTAGTAAGAAATGATGTTCGATGCCTGGAATCTCATATTAACGAAGAGAAAATAATGAGTACAATAAATCTTTTATAATCAAATAGACAGCGCTGTCTATTTGATTATACATATCTCCATCTATACTCTTCAGCGATGCTCCACTGCAGTTTTAAGACTCAGCTATCTTCTTAAAGAAAATGTTTTTTTTTATACCAGTGATGTTATTCCAGAGAATTCATCTTCCATTTGTGTTTTATCTGACCTATGTTTGTATATGAACAATACATTTTCCTTGGTGGTGTTTTTTTTTTTTTAGACACAGTTTATTGTGTCACATTTGTGTATACATATTATTAGGCGCTGTGTACTTATTTTCTTACCTTGAATCTTTAAGTTTTCTTTTTTTTTGTGGGTGAACAAAAACTTCAGCTATCGTCCTACTGTCACAAATTTTTGTTTGTTAATTTGAGGAAAAATTAAGGGTGTTGTGGGCAGGATGTAGTCAAAAATGTGCTGGACATTAGACATAGAAAATATTTTCACACTGCCAGTTCACATTCTTTGCTAATACCTATAGGGGATGTAGTTCCCATCTTAAAAATCCAATAGGATTCTCTTCTGGCTAGCAATGTGTCCATACTACCTTCTTTTGGACTCAATCTGCAACGTAGATTGTATGGAGCCCATAAGTGAAACAGTGCCTTTAGCTGTATTTTATCAGTACATTTTTATTCTATGCATGCTGCTAATGAGGTTAACGTGTGCACTAAAATCAATTTAAAATATTACCGCACCGTTAAAATTTACTGCAACCATTATAAAAAACCTATACTTATAATGGATCATTACTGCACAAGTTAAGAATTTTCCGCAGCACTATATTTACAAAGGATATTACAGTGGAAATGCATGTTAATTACCATATTACAGGCTATTCTATTAGGTGGTATAACCATTAATGGGGCAGTTAATGAAAAATATAACCCTTTACATTAATGCCAGTTAACCATGACTGATCCAATCTGCGTTATTAAAAGTTAACGCAGGCGGAAAAGTTAACACATGACAAATTTAAATACAAATTTAACCCCTTTTAATGCTGGCTCAAATTTAACTGAATTATGTTGAATGCACTGTATCACCTAAACACTGTATATAGTGTGAATGTAGATAGGAGTAACTGATCCATACATATTATAATCTAAAATGACAGTAAATACATGAATCAGAGAAATATATGTATTGACATGTATATGTGCAGTTTCCCATTGATGACTTTACTCATTGTACACCTGTGGATTTGTATATTAAGCAACAGGTGATGTAATTACCAGGTCACTCCACATATACATTTCAATACATATATATCTCTGATTCATGCATTTACTGTCATTTTAGATTACACTCTGTATGGATCAGTTATTCCGATCTACATTCACACTATGAATATTATTCATCTGTTTTCTCCCCTCTTCTGTTCTCAACCCCTCCTCCCCCTATCTCTGTTCTCTCCCTCATTTCTGTTTTCACAGAATGCTACTCGGCACCCCGAAGCAGACACCGCTCTGCTTCAAGAGGAGGGGGGTGGACCTCGCAACCGGTGAGATCCGCCCCCTCCAGCGGCCGTGTAGAGGGCTGGTGAGGGGAGATTATCACTCTAGCCAGTGCCTCTACTGGCATTTTTTTTACCTCCAGGGCTGGCGCCCCTGTCGATGTGGCGCCCTAAGGTGGCTGCCTGAGCAGCCCTATGGTGGCGCCGGCCCTGACCCAGTAACAAATACTAACACCTGCTATCACTCACTAATGTACTCTCCAACACTCACCAACCACTACGCTGTTGCTTCTCACTAACCTCCTGCTCCTGAGTCCTGCGTGGTGTCGTGCAAAAGTTCCAATAACAGGCAAGGTGTAACAGATTTTTCCGAGGCATGTCTGTGACTCTTGATTGACTATGCAGAAGCAGTTACTGGCTTGAATTTCTTTGATTTCTGCTTTTGTGGCTATCTAACTGGTCTCTTCATTTTAATGGCTCCATTATTTGGTGTACCTTTTATTTCCTTTAGTGGAGACACTCGTTCCAAATGCGGGTATATGGTCCCGTTACTTGTTAGCAGTTTGGCTAATTTGGCATTTGGGTAGGAAAACTTGAACTTTTGTCGGCCATAAGGACCAGCATAGAATCTACCCCAGATAAGAAATAAATAATGTAACTGGATAGTTTAACCTTTTTTACCAACCAATCTACTTGAAATGCCGAACAAAAAAACCCCACAGTATCGGGGGCTCTGCAGGAATTACATTGAAGATGAACTAATTACCAGTGCACATCAGCTTCATTGATCATCTAGGCAAATATAAGCATAAAAATGTATTCATGTGCGGCACTCCAGACTTCCAAGTGGTAAATAATATATTGTTTGCTGAAAAATTCAACAGCAAGTGGGGAAAAACAGGAACACACTTGACACGCCGCATTTTACTGCCGGTTATTCATAAGACGTTATAAGTGTTAGTAAAATGCGAAACGTGTCGTGTGTTCCTGAAAACATTTTTTTGATACTTGGTACGCCCCCCGCAGTATGTATTGGTTGTGCGTGTCTTGCCGTTCCAATAGAGTTTGCACAAATCTAGTCTGAAAACTCTCTTTTTTCACAGTTGTCTCGACCCCTTGACTGGCTGAAAAGTGCTGGTGCTGTGCATTGCTCAGAACTAGAATTTCTCAGAGGCAACTATCTCTCTGGGAAGCTGCAGCATACCCACTGGCTGTTATTAGGTGGTTATGCCTCCAGGAGGGACAAAGTATTCATGAATTCCTGTGAACAGAAAGGCTAAGAGCCCCCTGAGGCTGTGAGGACAGGGGCACTATCCCAAGGTGAATCCCCACTGCCTAAAACAATAATACAAATTCTTAAATTGCTCTCATGCAATTCAACTATTTTGTGCATAATCAAAATGGTTTATAATATAGAAGAGCAAAAATTAAATGCAGATGCTACATCACATTAAAAACCTATTAATACACATACCCAGTGCTGTATTTACCGCGAGGCATCCTAGGCGGATGCCTATGGCGGCAAATTTTGGGGGGCGGCAGCGCCCCCCAGCACTGGGAAAAAAAAAAATTAAAAAAAAAAAAAAAAAAATTAAAAAAAAAAATCTGGCCCTTTAAAAAAAAAAAAAAAAACCCCACCGCGCTTGCAGGCAGAGACGGAGGTGAGAAGGGATCGCAAGATCCCCCCTCACCAACGCTCTGCCTGCCAGGCTGCACGGGGAGCCGAACAGGCAGCACAGAGAAACCTCCGTGCTGCCTGTTCGGCTCCCCGTGCAGTGTGCCGACACGGAAGTGCCGACAGGTCACGTGACGGGCGCGCTGACGTCATACGCGCGCCCGGTCACGTGACCTGTCGGCACAATCGCCGGGAAGCCGAACAGGCAGCATGGAGGGACCATGCTGCCTGCCTGCCTGCCAGGGAAAGGTAAGTGCTGATGGGAGACTGTGTGTGTGTGTGTGTGTGTGTGTGTGTGTGTGTGTGTGACTGTGTGTGATGGGAGACAGTGTGTGTGACTGAGTGTGATGGGAGTCAGAGTGTGTGTGATTGGAGACAGTGTGTGTGAATGAGTGGGATGGGAATCAGAGTGTGTGTGATGGGAGACAGTGTGTGACTGAGTGTGATGGGAGTCAGAGTGTGTGTGATGGGAGACAGTGTGTGTGAATGAGTGTGATGGGAGTCAGAGTGTGTGTGAATGAGTGTGATGGGAGTCAGAGTCTGTGTGATGGGAGACAGTGTGTGTGACCTGTGTGTGATGGGAGACAGTGTGTGTGACTGAGTGTGATGGGAGTCAGAGTGTGTGTGATGGGAGACAGTGTGTGTGACTGAGTGTGATGGGAGTCAGAGTGTGCGTGATGGGAGTAGGAGTGTGTGACTGAGTGTGATGGGAGTAGGAGTGTGTGTGATGGGAGACAGTGTGTGTGAATGAGTGTGATGGGAGTCAGAGTGTGTGTGATTGGAGACAGTGTGTGTGAATGAGTGTGATGGGAGTCAGAGTCTGTGTGATGGGAGACAGTGTGTGTGACCTGTGTGTGATGGGAGACAGTGTGTGTGACTGAGTGTGATGGGAGTCAGAGTGTGTGTGATGGGAGACAGTGTGTGTGACTGAGTGTGATGGGAGTCAGAGTGTGCGTGATGGGAGTAGGAGTGTGTGACTGAGTGTGATGGGAGTAGGAGTGTGTGACTGAGTGTGATGGGAGTGTAAGCTTGATGTGAGTCTGAATGATGGGGCATGTCTTAGGTGTGTAACGTGGGTGTGCAGCTTGGGTAGGGGGGGTGCCCGGATTTTGTCTGCCTAGGGCAGCACAAAATCAAGATACACCACTGCACATACCTATGTTATTGGTGTTATTGTTAAATACATTAAGGAAATTACAAATGTACACCAATTACATCTAGGCCAATAATTTGTTTAATACATAATTTCCCTTCAATCCACTAAGATTGCCAAATAGCAGCTCACATGATCCATAGGAACAACAAAGACTAAAGAACTTTTGCAACTTATAAGAAATTAAAAAGAGGATAAATATAGCTTCTCAGAGACATTGTTTAGGCTTGTTAACACAGTGAAGTCCATCAATAAAAATGAAGGATACATCATACCACCCAAACACTATCCAGATCAGGCCAAACAGGAAACTGATTCAGGATGTCACTCTGACGCCAATAGTAACCTTGAGGTATCTGCAGAGTTCAGTGTCTGAATTGGGAATCACTGTTCATACATCAGCAAGTAAACAGTCCCTACACAAAGCTGGCATATGGGAGAGTGGGAAGGAAAAAAGTCATTACTCAAAAAGTGTTATCTTAAATCACGTATGGAGTTTGTGAGAAAGCATGTATGAGAAATATTTAGAAGTATACATTATGCAGTGCTGTATTTACCACGAGGCATCCTAGGCGGATGCCTAGGGCGGCAAATTTTGGGGGGCGGCAGCGCCCCCCACCACTGAAAAAAAACAAACAAAAAAAATGTAAAAAATTAAAACCCGGCCCTTTAAACAAAAAAAAAAAAAAAAAAGAGCGCGCTTGCAGGCAGAGACGGAGGTGAGAGGGGATCGGAAGATCCCCCCTCACCATCACTCTGCCTGCCAGGCTGCACGGGGAGCCGAACAGGCAGCACAGAGAAACCTCCGTGCTGCCTGTTCGGCTCCCCGTGCAGTGTGCCGACACGGAAGTGCCGACAATCACGTGACGGGCGTGCTGACGTCATACGCGCGCCCGGTCACGTGACCTGTCGGCACAATCGCCGGGAAGCCGAACAGGCAGCATGGAGGGACCATGCTGCCTGACACTAGCCACCAGGGAAAGGTAAGTGCTGATGGGAGTCAGAGTGTGTGTGATGGGAGACAGTGTGTGTGACTGAGTGTGATGGGAGTCAGAGTGTGTGTGATGGGAGACAGTGTGTGTGACTGAGTGTGATGGGAGTCAGAGTGTGTGTGATGGGAGACAGTGTGTGTGATGGGAGTCAGTGTGTGTGACTGAGTGTGATGGGAGTAGGAGTGTGTGACTGAGTGTGATGGGAGTAGGAGTGTGTGTGTGATGGGAGTATGAGCTTGATGTGAGTCTGAATGTTATGTGTGATGTGGGGTCATGAAATGGAGGTGATGGGGCATGTCTTAGGTGTGTAACGTAGGTGTGCAGCTTGGGTAGGGGGGTGCCCGGATTTTGTCTGCCTAGGGCAGCACAAAATCAAGATACACCACTGACATTATGGTCTGAATTTTGTTACACCAAAATTACATAACCCTCACCCTACTATTAGTTTTAAAACTTTAGTGATAATATTTTATTTATCGTCTAGTGATATTTGTTATATACTAATGAATGCATTTTTTTTTAGGAGAGTATATTTGAAAGGTATCAAACAAACTTACATATTAACTTTAAGAAAAAAAATGACTTACTAAGCGAAAGGTGGCATGGTAGAAAGGGTTTATGTAAAGAATACAAATTATATAACTTATTGGAACTTTTTTGCTCTGTATACCTCTATCGTGGGGTGGACATGATTTGTCAAGATTTTTACCTAAGATTTTGAACAACTGTTGAACACTGTTTGTGTTCCCCGCAGCACTTAAAAGTGTAAATTTGCTCATATCGACTGCGTTAAGCACCCGTTAACTGTGTCAGCACAGGGCATTGATTTAGAAAAGCCTGTTAATTTACCACTTAACGTAGTTAAGCACCAGAATTTGTATTTTAAGATAATTTTCCGCAATATGATATATTATATCTTCTCAGCACTCATGACATATAGTAATATCAATGCAAATACTGTACAGAGCAAATAAGTAAGTTTACTGTGCTGTAACTGTGATGTAAGGAACGTAGGGTACTTGCCATTGGCACGTCAGGCCTGCACACATGCCAATGCATTACCCTAGGACGTGCTTCCGTGGGGGAATCTGAGTATGCCTGGAAATGCTATATCATAGCATAAGGGAGATGGACAGTAAACAATTGTTATGCGCTTGCATTCTGACAGGTTTGTGTGGAATTTACTACTTGTGGCAAAATCCCCAAAGAACTTTTAGATAATGGATCATTTTGGATAACGGATTTCTGGATAAGAGATATTCAACCCATATTTTAACTGTGCCCACAATCTAACAGAAGTTACCTTAGAGGAAACACTTCCCCCCCCCCAGCGTTTCTCACAGCTCATCAACTGTAGCCATATGTTTTCAGCTCATTGCTGTACACCAAGTCAGTATCCACTCTGTCAAAGAAAAAGATAGTGAAAAGCAGCAACAGGATACGCATGTATGCCACGTGTTGAGATATACAGTTTCTGGGTAAATTCTATACATGTTTCAGAGAAATTGTTATACGCCATAATAAGCTATTCTTGTCCCTTTAACATTTGCTATCATGAGGTGACCATTGTCTTTTACCTTAGTGGTTATCTGAAATATCTTACAATATATATGTTACACAATATATTCATCTGGTTGTCCAATGAATATTGTTTACTTTCCTTTACTTACCATATCTTTAAAAATATTCCTAAAACCTGTTTCTTCAGGAAACTAGTTCATTAACTAAAGTCATTTTTCTTTTAGTCCAAGCTAATTTCTAATCTTCCCAGTGCTAAATTGTATGGGTGCACTTATATAATTTATTTCATTAATGTTTACATTTTGGATATTGATTACACACTACTATCTCTCTTGGATATCTTGTCATGCTGACACCTCTTTAACTTAGTTCAATGTTTGCTCTCATGTAACTTCATCAGCATTTCCCTTTCGCTAATCCCACCTAGCTCTCGCTGTCCTCAATCACTGTTAATATCAGGTAGCTCACAACTGATGAAGGCAAAAAAAGGGGAATGTGCACTCCACTCTCCGATAAATGCAAGTAAAAAAGTGCTTTTATTTTAGTGAAAAAAACAGACCAAGTTAAGAACACACAGACTGTGGAACAGGATGAAGGAAGACCCCACCTTACGCGTTTCGTGTGTTTCCACGCTTACAACTGATCCAGCTAGAACGCACACAATTAATCCTTGGCCAAACTCACCTATTGCCAACTATCCACATAACTGTTACTACAACTACATTCCCTCTGTCCTCTTCACTTCCTTATGTGTTTCATGTACCTAGGTTGTTTTTGTTTGTCATTTATACAATTGTGCGAAATATGAATATGGTTTATGAATAAATACTAATACTGTGATTTGGACCAGCTGCTTTGGCTCCATGTTTCAAACGTATTTACGTATATGTACTTTATATAGAAATATACATATAGATAGATTATGGACCAAAAGGAAATGAAAGGGAATCAACATACTTTACTAATGCCTATTGTTTTTTGGGTGTAGAATGTACTTGTGAAGAACCCGGGAAAGCATTAGAAAGGTAGGCGTTTCTCTGATTGGTCGCTTCTAGGCCACCTCTGTCACCTCCGTTCCCCATTGGCTCTCCTTGGAAAGGGATTAAAAGTGTCTGCTGCCGAAGTTGTTTCCCCTTGTGTCTTGGGACTCTGGCTGATATCCATTGCAGGCTAGGAGAAAAGTAACCCTGGGAGTAGACTTCTCTTTACAGTATTAACGTGCAGTGAGTGCTGTGTAAAAATGTGCTGCATTACATACACCTGATTGCCAGCAATTTGTTAATGATAAACATAGCACAATTTAGAATATTTTAGTTTATTATTTTGTAAAATCTAGTTCACTGTATGTTGAGTCGATAATTGTTTGTCAGACATTTTCATATGCACAAACATCTGTACATACTGACACTATGTTGTTGCAGCACAGTGAAAATGCTAATTTTTATAAAATTATTCCTAATCTATTTGTTTTCCTATGATGTCTGAATATATTTATGTATATCTTGACATTCATCCATGCTTCAAATGTAATCACTATTTATTTCCTTAACATTACCCCTCAGATAGCGTGGCAAGCCTATCTGCTACACATTGTTTTAGTAATAGTATGTAAAATGATGTAACACTAAACAACTAGGCCAAACAGGCCACCCAAGTCACATTTTATGTGAATCTGGCATTATGAACCCAGTGAATATCACAAACCAGACATTAATAATTTAAGGGTTGACCCAATATGCACTGATATTCAGAAGTCTGGACGTATTCGGATCAAATTGTTGGCATGAAAAAAACAGAATTGCATGCTGCTCAGGTACACTATATGGACAAAAGTAATGCGACACACTAGATAATTTTTGCATGCAGGTGTTTCAATCAAACCCATTGTCACAGGAATGATGGGATACCTTTGCAATAAGTCAGTTCGTGAAATTTCATCCCTGTTAGATATTCCACAGTTAACTGTAAGTTGTATGATTGGATAGAGGAAGCGTTTAGGAACAGCAACAACACAGTCATGAAGCGGAAGACCACATAAAGTCACAGAGCGGGTCACAAAATGCTAATGCGTGGTGGTCAAAAGTTGTCAGTGCTTTGCTGATTACATAGCTGAAGAGTTTGAAACTTCCGCTGGCATTGATTTCAGAACAAAAACTGAGCTTCATGGAATGGGTGTCAGGATCACCACTGTGACATCCAGACTGCCAGACATGGTCGCCCCAGATGCACCCAGCAGGGGATTTGAACTGTGGTTCTTCTGGACCGTATCCTGCTATTTTGCCTCTGAGCCATTTCAGAACTTTGAAATACTCATGTTTATGTTTGTATTGCCTGCAGCACTAGGGGGCTGGACTTCACCAAAGGCTCAGACCTGTCAGTAACTCTCCAGCTGAATCACATACCTAATTAACAAGGTATAAGACACTGCCTCTCCCTAACGGTAGTGTCAGTTCATTGACTCTGGATTCCTTGTTTGGTTCCTGTTATTTTGACTTCTAGTATTCCTAATCATTTTCGGCTTTTGACCTTGGATTTGTTACCCGTTTATTCGGAATTCTGGCATCCTCTGAACTTTGGCTTACCCACGAAGATTCTGTTGCTCTTGTCCTTGTCTGTAACTTTACCTGGATATCCTGACCAGCCCCCGTGCACAAACTCACAGGCCACGTGGCTTCTTACCTGGTCACCCTGGTCTGTGTTTGTTTGCAAGGGTGAGCATACATCTCTGCCTAAAAGACTCCCAACAAAGGTATGCCCTGACAAAACATCTCTTCCTAAAGCACTCCCAGCAAAGGTTTCCCTGACAATGGGTTTCCGTTAAAGAGAGACTGCATGGAAGTCTCATGATACCAAGTACAATGCCAAGCGTTGTATCAAGTGGTGTAAAGTCTGATTGGTGAGTCTGGGTTTTGCAGATGCAAGGCGAACATTACCTGCCTGACTGCATTGTGCCAACTGTAAAGTTCGATAGAGCATGAGGAAATCTTAATGCTTATCTTATTTCCCACAGAATCATGCATTTACAGTGCTACCACCACTGCAAAGGATTCTGGGTAGGCATATGCAAATCCAGTGAACAATGATCACCGTTTGCCTAAACCTACTAGCTAAGCAAGACATACAGGTGATACTCGAAAAATTAGAATATCGTGCAAAAGTTCATTTATTTCAGTAATGCAACATAAAAGGGGAAACTAATATATGAGATAGACGCATTACATGCAAAGCAAGATAGTTCAAGCCGTGATTTGTGAAGTGCAATGATTATGGCTTACAGCTCATGAAAACCCCAAATCCACAATCTCAGTAAATTAGAATATTACATGCAATCAATAAAACAAGGAGTGTACATAGAACAATATCGGACCTCTGAAAAGTATAAGCATGAATATGGACTCAGTACTTGGTTTGGGCCCCTTTTGCTGCAAATACTGCCTCATGTGGCGTGGCATGGAAGCTATCAGCCTGTGGCACTGCTGAAGTGTTATGGAAGACCAGGATGCTTCAATAGTGGCCTTCCGCTCTTCTGCATTGTTCGGTCTCACATCTTTCTCTTGGCAATGCCCCATAGATTCTCTATGGGGTTCAGGTCAGGCGAGTTTGCTGGCCAATCAAGCACAGTAATCCCATGTTCATTGAACCAGGCTTTGGTGCTTTTGGCAGTGTGGGCAGGATCCAAGTCCTGCTGGAAAACTAGGATTCTGCTAATGTTTATGTACATTGTAAGCTTGTGAGCAGTGTTCTCTACCTCATGTATCAGTATGTCCCTGATCATCTAACTTAGTATGTAGTTCCCCCATATGTACCAAATGCTATGTGAATTGTTGGCATTAAATAAATACATGTTAATGTAAGGAGGACATGCATGCCAACATTCAGATACATAACATAGACTTTAGAGTCAGTTTTTATCTGTTTTCTCCAAATCTACAGTAAGGTCAGCTGAACACACATCAATGATGGGAGAGATTGAACCAGAACAGTAACAAAGGCAAGACTAATCAGACCAGAGTGTGGGATTTGAATTAATTTTGTTGTACTCTAGCCAAGCATGCATCATCTTCTCTACACAGCATATTTATTACGGTGCTACATATTTGGTGACATCAGCAGTAACAATAACTGTACTCTGCACTGAGCCTAACTTTGACCAGAAAAAAGAAAATATTGCATTTTAAAATGCATCTGGTTTTTGTGGATTATGAGCCAATATGGTGTTGCTCAGCAACATCTCATGATATTTTTTTAACAGGAAATCAGAGTGATCAAAGAGTGATCACAGAACAGACCTTCTGTAATGCATGTCACATGGCAGAGAATATTCTATTTTCAATATATAATTATAATATTTTATAAACGTGCTGTTTACTTAAATTATAAAATTATACAAGGCTCTGAAAAACGTAACTATTCCTGAAAACAATTGTTAGCATAAGTATTAAAATCACACTATTATTCAACAGCAATATCTGAAAGAATGAATAGAAACATGATGCAAGGTTAAATTCAGAGATATTTTCGATTCAAATGAAGACCTCCTCACACAGACCATTTTTATCATTCAAAGTGTGCTCTGTGATGGGCAAAAGTGCAGCATTATCTGTAAAATATATATATATATATCATGGTTGAGAAATTAAAATGTGGGAGCAAATAAAGAGAGAAATAGTTATAAAGTAGTATTTAAAGAATTCTTATCTGTAAATATGATATTTGGTATAGCCAAATACACTCATTCTGCAGCATCCCGTAATGGCCTATAGAAAGTAATTTTTCATTGAGTTTTCAGAAAACATTTGCTACTTGTAAGTATTTTGGTAACATAATGGGTCCTTTTTAGTTTTGGGATTTCTGACACCTTAAATATAAACCATTTCCTTTTACATTTCAATATAAAAGTAAAACTGCCAAAAACATGAGTTGACAATCTTCCCATGGAAGGAAAACAAAATAGACTTGATAAGGAAAACAAACATAGTTCGGGCTACTATACAGGAAGCTTAAGGCTTTCCTTTATCCTTTGACTTCAATGCAGGATGAATTTGACCAATCCAAGAGCCATGCAGGCCATAATGTTTTTGGCTCCTTTTTTTTTTTAAACAAGTTTGCCTAGACAGTTATGCTCCCTAGTTGATCCATAATTAAATTCATTGTCTGATTAGACATAGGCCTCCTTGAATCTTCTTTTTCAGGGGTCGTACAGAGCTAGAGGCACATCTGCAGACAATGAGAGCATTGGTGCTGGATGAGAATGGTACACATTGCCAGTTGAGGAAGGAGAGAATAGAGGTACTGTCTGCAGATAGCAAGAATGGCCCCAGTCGCCTGTGATTCTGAAAAGGGGAGAAAAAACTAATTGTAGCTGATTTTAATAATGAACAGGAGAAATGTGATTAAGTGTGACAGACTGAGAATTGGTGGTAAGGAGGAGTTTCCTTCAGTATTGGTACCACTATTAAAAGTCATTCAGGGAGAACTGCAAGATGATGATAAACACTATAGTAAACACAGACAGATCTGAATGGGCCACAAACATTACCTATTGTGGGAAACAGGGTGTGTAGTGCTATCGAATAAATACAGAAGTCGGAAAGTCGAGAATAATCTCCAATCTTCTAGCTGGATGCCTCCTCAGAGACGTGGGTGGACATATGGAATATAGGAACAAATAAAAAGGATATGCAATAGTGTGATACTGTTGCGTAAAGTATAAAAAGTGTACAATTTATTGAAATTAAACTCACAATGTAAATGGCATTTACATTGTGAGTTTAATTTCAATAAATTGTACACTTTTTATACTTTACGCAACAGTATCACACTATTGCATATCCTTTTTATTTGTTCCTATATTCCATATGTCCACCCACGTCTCTGAGGAGGCATCCAGCTAGAAGATTGGAGATTATTCTCGACTTTCCGACTTCTGTATTTATTCGATTTCGACTTGGGATTGGAGGAGTCCTTGCAGATTTCGACTTTCCATAGGAAAGTATATTTACGTATTTGTCTTTGTCTTTTTGGTCATTTTGGACTTGCTTTGTGTGTAGTGCTATTATTTTTGCAAAATGATAATTAGCACACAAACAATTCTGGTCTAAAGTATTAAAATGTATAGCTATTTCTATTGAAATGATTACACTTATTTTCTAAATATTTACAAGTGGTTGGGTATAAACATTTTATTGGGAAATATAGTTCTTATGACACTTTTTTCAAATAAGAAATTAGGATATTCTCTTTGTTGGATTCCAGACTAAAATGTCACTAAAATGGACTTTAACTTACAATTTCCAAGAGAACAAATGGGACCTTTCACAAACCTCTTAAAGTGGGACAATTTAATGGTGGAGAATTAATAATTTTTTTTCTCCAAACCAAAACTTGTTTGTCTAACTATACTACACAGAAAGTTAAGTTGCTGAAATTTCTTTTAGGGCAGTTTGTATATATATATTGTTTACTAAATTTGAGTAGAGCAGCACATGTTTATTATATATTTTATACCATGCAATGTCTTGCTGTCTCTAACATTTGTACTGCGATAATCTTTGGACATTTGCTGTTTATATGACAATTTTTACAAGACGATAATTCCTTAGAGCAAAAAGGTTTGTACAAGATGGGTATAAACAAATAGTATGTTTAAGAGAAATGGCATCAACATTTTGTCAGAGAGGCTATCGTAAAACATTGGTAGATAAGGTTCTTAGTTCAGTACTCTCTAATGACTGGACTGTACAGTGACATTACAGAGGAGTGCTGGTAAACAACAGAACGATAGATTGGTTTTTGTGTCAGACTTTGGCATACATGGCAATCCTATCGCAAAAGGTTTTGAAGAAACATTATTTGGCACTTATTATGGGAGGCCTACAGTGAGATTATGGAATATCAGAGAGGAGTCCCTGACAAATATATTTGGCAAAGCAGAATATGTTTCCAAAGGAGAGATTACCTTTCTTCAGTGCTATAAAGAAAGGACATTTCTTGTGTATGTTCTGTGTGGCATGTGCATTTATTTTTTAAGGGTTTTAAACACACACACATAGATAATGGTGGTACATGCCACTCCCCATTTGTTATATATTTGTTGAGATGTCCAAATCTATGATTTACACTGGGAAGTTAGAATTATCAAGCAGCCATTTTCATGAAATGGGTCATACTTACATAAAGTACTTACATTTTAAGATTATAGACTGGGAGCCTAAACCAAGGAGAGTGGGTGACAGGGAAAATGTATATAGGAGACTTGAGGCATGGTGGATAAATTAATTAGACACCATTGGATTTGGTGGCATATTTGTAATGACCAATGTTTCTGATCACTTTAATATAGAATACATATTTCCTTTTGAATCTATAAAAATGCTGATCAGTTTTGGAGATTCTTATATGGTAAATGTTGTTTATTTCTGTCATTACAGGTTACAGGGCTTCTGGATAAAGGGGATCCTTGGGTGCAGCTACGTCTGTTTTAAGAAAATGTATTATATGGGTCTTTTTCTTGTGTATTAAATCACATTTTATTGGAAAAGCTGCGTGGACAATCACCATTATTATATACCTGATTATATGTTTATTAGCCAAAAAGGTCTTTTATGGTGCATTCACATTGATTTCAATGTGACTGTCTCTTTAAATCTTACCTGAATGCTGGGCTTTTATACATTTCTCACACCACCAATAGTCCATCTTGCAGCTTTCATTAAAGCATAACATGGTTTTCAAACATAAAATTCTCATTGCTAGCCAATGCATGCCATTTGAAAGCCGATGAAGTATTGTTTCTCTCCATGAGGAAAATGTGTAACAAGTATACCTGTCTTTTTATTAATGTTCTGTCATTTGTTTTTTGGACCGAAATGTTGATTAAATTGTGGTTTGGTCACCCAAGGCTCTCTTAATGGTAATAATCACATAATTTACTGATATGTATATAAGAAAATAATCAACAGCTGGAGGGTCACCGGCTGCTCAATCATATTTTAATGCATGAATGGATCTTAATGAAAGATGTTGTTTGCACCAGAGAAACATATGAATAAACAAGAACACTGTGTTCCATCTCTACTTAATGAATCATACGTGTGCAATGTGTTCTGTGAGGTGGGTACTCTTACATGATGATTTCCAAATCACATATGGTTTTTTTTAAACAATTTTATTTATTTGCGAACAGGATATTTATTGTTTGTATATGAAATATTCTTATGTGGTCATCATATGAATGTTATCTATTATTAATGTGATTTATATGTTTTTACATAAAACAACTATTGTAAGACAGATTTACCAGGGATTTAGGAATCATATAAAGGTGTGATGGTTATGTTGGATGTAAACTTGCATTATACACAATGTACATTTATTAAACCAAGGAATTCATAACCCCTCAATTCATTAACTTGTAAAACAGTACCCATTTGTTCAAATAATTGCTTTATTGTTTAAGTATGCTCCTGAAATAACACTGTAGCCTAAACATTATTCTAAGGGGTCTACTTAGGTGCAATGGGACTGTTCTTCACAACCAATTCATTGCGGACTTTCCATCATGGCAGTTAAAGAAGCAGACAGGTCAGTGTGACAGTTTCGGCATGACCAAATGAACTTAGGTTAGGGTTAGTATTAGGGTTAGTTTTAGAGTTAATGTTAGGGGTTAGTTTTATGGTTGGGGGTTACTTTACTAGGGAAGATTACTAGGGTTAGTTCTTGTCGACGCTGACAGTTTAG
This sequence comes from Pelodytes ibericus, assembly GCA_036172795.1. Taxonomy (NCBI): domain Eukaryota; kingdom Metazoa; phylum Chordata; class Amphibia; order Anura; family Pelodytidae; genus Pelodytes; species Pelodytes ibericus. The sequence goes on along the minus strand of CM069857.1, from coordinate 216,514,048 downwards.
CGCCAAAACAACTATGCTGAACTGTCAGCACTGTAGCTGACTTGATGAAATGGCCACAAAGAACCCCTACTCAGGTATTATTAGTTACAGCAACAGTGATTGACAGAGTTAACTATTTATATATATATATATATATATATATTATAAACGCAACACTTTTGTTTTTGCGCCCATTTTTCATGACCTGAACTCAAAGATAACGTGACGAGATCCCGAGGCCCATTGTTGTGCCATTCATCCATGACCATCACCTCATGTTGCAGAAACTGCACATTTTAGAGTGGCCTTTTATTGTGGCCAGCCTAAGGCACACCTTTGCAATAATCATAGAAACATAAACATGTGTCGGCAGATGATAACCATTCGGTCCATCTAGTCTGCCCAATTTTCTAAATACTTGTATTAGTCCCCAGTTTCCTATCTTATATCTAGGATAGCCTTGTGTCTATCCCACGCATGCTTAAAATCCTTGACTGTTTTTACCTCTACCACTTCCACTTGGAAGGCTATTCCATACATCCACTACCCTCTCAGCTGTCTAATCAGCATCTTGATAAACCACAACTGTGAGGTGGATGGATTGTCTCGGCAAAGGAGAAGTGCTCACTAACACAGATTTAGACAGATTTGTGAACAATATTTGAGAGAAATAGGCCTTTTGTGTACATAGAGCAAGTCTTAGAACTTTGAGTTCAGCTCATGATAAATGGGGGCAAAAACAAAAGTGTTGCATTTATAATTTTGTTCAGTGTATATATACATATAATTTTATCTATCAGTTATAAAAAAATCTATCTAACAACAGTTTCAATGAACTTTATTAAAAAAAACATAACTGCACATTTAAATATGTATAAATAACTCAATTGGGCCACACTTTGCTGCCAAAACAGCTACATTTGCACATACGTCCTGTGTTGGACCTCCCAGCAGTATATGGTAGGTGAGACTAGAGTCTTACCCTGATTACATATTGTCTTGATGCAGTGGGCAATCTTAATTATGCCTTGGCAAATTCATATAGACAAATATATATTTATATTAATGTCTATACATTTTGTATCTAACTTTAGTGGAAAGATACACTCTGTTTTTTTGTTTGCTAGGAAACTTGCCCTCAAGGTTTTTGTTTCTTGAAAATGCTGCTTTTGGTAAGCAAACCTGTGTCAAAACCCAGAACCAGTTTAATCACATGGATGATTACTTCCTTTGTTCCTTTGAAGGCAATTGTTCATTGTTTGATAGATACGGTGATATTTGTTGCACTGGACTAGTTCCAAGATTTTCAGCTGGGAGGCATTAATTTAGATCCATGTGAGCATCATTAGCTTTAACTGAGGAGAACATAAGTAAGCATGTATTAGAAGGATAACTTAAATATGAAGAAATAAAACATTTAAAGAAACACACAAGGTTATTTAAACCTTCTGGGGAACTAATTAGACTCTTACTCCACTCCTTCATGCCACTTCACCCAGTGCATCTCACAAATGGTTTAGAAACATCACATGATTAAACTGTGTGGTCAAGTGGTGTGTACCATGCATGAGATGTATAGATATTATACATACACCACTAATTGCGTATTCATAGTCTATGGCCTCGCTTAGACTCTGAGACTCCATGTGAAATTCGAAGACATTGCAAATTAATATAAATTATACCAACCTGTGCAATGTGTATTTCCAAAAAAAATGTAAAAATATTCATTCCATGAACATTTCACTAAATATGCTTATACTTTTCCCTTGCTATTGAGGATACTTTATGAAAGATGCATCTGGTAAAACTCAGACTGTATATATTTTAAGCATTTGATTAAAGCAGTCATCTAGTCAACTTTACTGAATACTACAGGAAGAATCTAACTTTGGCTAACTACATTTCTTGCAAGTTCCCTCTTATATTGCCTTTTAGGTTGAGACCCACTGAAAAATGTCAGAGCATGAAAATATGTTAACTATATTTAACTGTGTTAATTATAATTATGTGGTATTGAGTTTTGTTGGGGCTGGACTCGTGAAGCGTAGCACAGAGAGGTAGCCCAAAGGATGGAGTGATGATTACCAGCACATGCAGCATCTGTAGCAGTTCGGGGCAGGGCAGGCAGATATGGTTCATAAACAGTAATACACAGGCCAAGGTCCATTGAAGTGAGATACACAGAGTCCAGTGAGAGAAGCCAAGGGTCAGAAGCCAGGAGATCCAAAACATATAAGGAGGGACACAGAACTGGAGAATGGGGCAAAGAACTTCACTGAGGGAGAGTAATAAAGAGCACGACTGAGCTTGGAAATGAGTAAACACTGACTGAACAGTGCACATCCACTTTATACGAGCGTGCCATCGAGCCACAGGACATGCCCCTTGCAGGCAGCCTGGCACTTGCACTTGCAGGGCATGAGGTGTGCCCTACTACAGGCAGGGATGCAGCATACACTGCCAACTCAAGGCCCTCAGATGGGACACAGGGAGTCAGGAAATGGTGGAAACTGTAGGGGAACTCTGTGATGTGGCTGAGGCGGGCCAGGTACCTGACAGTTCTATTCAAAATCCTGAGTGCTGGACTGCAATAGAACATTTTAAGTTACAAAACATAAGTCAGTGATGACGTAGGTCAATGAACACAGCCCATTATCTGGAGAAAGTATTATTAGCTTAAGTGAACAGCTGTTTCCAAATACCATCTATACAAATCAGCCTTGTGTTCCTTGTAATTTGATTGTTGTCGCTTTGCCACACAAGTTAATTAAACCAAGACTTAATGTTTGAGTCTTTCTTGGTGACTTTGGTTTATAATGTAAGCAACAAAGATTAAATTTGAAAGGAAAAGAGCTTCCTTAAGTATGTGTAAACACACTAGTTCTTTAGCTACAAATGACTTGTCTTCTTCAAACAAATACCACAAACTATTGATTTTATTACAACTGCGTATATACTGATGTACTACAGGGAATCAGTGGAATAGGTAAAGGAGTAGTACAGTGTTAGCTGTGGAAAAACAGAAAACAAGTAGGGTTAAAATGATACAGTTTATTGGCTAACTGAGAGTTTGGTTACAAGCTTTCAACACCAAGTTGCTAGGTCCCTTCCTCAGGCATAAATGAGACTAAAACCAAATTCCTAATTAAAAAAACCTAGTTAACAGCTTTTTTAAAAAAAGGCAAGAAAAACATAGGGTATTGAGGAATGTTCTCAGCAGTAAATCAGTCAGTTCTACAGAGATCCAACAGATAAAATCAGTTTGGTCAGAGCATCTCTGATCCCTCCACTCCTTGGTTAGGGGGGCGATAAAATCATTAGAAGGTGTCAAATGTTTGTAGTATGAGATAAGTCCACTGCAGCAATACAGGGCTTGTAAAAAGATGATTAATTAGTCAGGTCTATTAAGGCCAGTGTTTAAGGCCTTAAACTGGCATATTACATTGACCCACTGATCTCTACTTCTCCTGCTTTTCTGGACAGAGGTAGAGCTCAGCAGCATAGAGGGACTTGGGACCATAATTCTGCCTTAAAAATGTAATTCTTTGGTGCATGTGCAATAGCAGTGCCAGTTTGCGTGACGCTCAACCCCTCCCCCAATCTCAGGCAGCTGGTATCCAGATATGCCACAGGCAAGAGTTGGGAAGTATGCCTTTATGTAAATAAACATAAAATAAAACATATTTGTTTCTTATTCAGATTAATAGTAAGCAATATAAATTATTTTCTCTTTTCTCTTCTACCACATTTAAGTGTTCATTCTATTATCTGCAGAATACTATTCAATTCTCTCATCTTCAAAAATCTTCTATGCCTCATTGCAGTAACAACCACATTGTGGATCCATACATTTGTAATGTCCTTCCTGGATTACTGCACTCCCTTGTAATTGGTGCATCCTTCACTCACTATAATCTATTGTGAACAACTCATCACAACTCTAGTCCTCTGTTCACCATGAACGTTCTTGCTCTACCTATCCTTTCAGTGGCTTCTCATTACCATCGGATCAATATTCAGTGTCCTGATCCAAAGCATACAAAGCCCTGAGTACCTCTGCAAACCTCAAATGTATGCCATTGCATTTCCACATTCACAATGTATTAGAGAACAGCAATGTAAATGTGATTCTCTAGGATCTACTCAGTAAAAAGAGAATAGCAGGGAATTGAGACGGGAATTTCAAACTTAAGGCCAAAGTAGCTGAGTTGGACAAATTCTCCCATTTAGCTGCACTGGAGAATCCAACTCCATTAATACTTCACTCATCCAAAAATCAAAAGATAGCCCAGACATACCAAAAACTCAATAATTTACAGAGAAATTATCAGATATAATCGCATCTGCTCATATTCCACAGAAGGGTAAATATATTCATAACCAAATACGGTTATGTAAACAGTACAAAAAACACAGACTATCAAATACAGCAAAAACCACTAATACCCCCAAAGAACATCTCCTGACATACCAGTAGTCACAAAAGGGAGATAAGGAACCATTGGTGGTAGCCTACAATCCACTAATGGAGGTCCTGCTCAAGACCTCAAGGGAACTGCAAAGAATTTTACTCACAGACGAAAGACTCCAGAAAATATTCCCAAATCCCTGACTACTTTCATTCAAGCAGCCTCCCAACAATCTCCCCTACACAGATAAACAATAAATGGTACTTCTCCCTGCCAACTAAAGAGATGTGATACCTCCACAGCACAGATAACGTACCATTACCTTGCTCACATTTGCACCACAATCAATGGCTGCTTTAACGTGCAAATCATCCAATGTGATGTATCTAATCACGTGTGCGAAGTGCTCAACAACAATGTATGTGGGAGAAAAAGGCCAAGCATTACACAAATGGTTTAATCCCCACAGACATATTATCAATCAGAAATAATCAGAGAGCATTTCTGTCAACCTGGACACAGCATAAGGACATGAAGCATATGGTATTGATGGGATTGTTCCACACGCAGAGGGAGAGAAAAATATGGGAGTTCAAACTTATATGCCAGTTTAATGTCTTAAACACTGGCCTTTAACTATAGGATATTTTGCTTTATCTGTCATTAAAGCCTGAAACACAGACCTAACAAGCTTGCAATCAATCTCTCAGTTAGCCAATAAATGGTATCATTTTACTTCTACTTGTTTTTTTTTGTTTATTTATCATTGGCAAAATTGCCAAAAAGGTTGAGCTGTCTATAAATTGAACACCAGTTTCTCTTGTTAGTCAGTGAGTAAGCTAATTACTTGATTACATTACACTTTCTGCATAGCGGCCACAATCATTAACATGTTAAGAAATTCCTGAAATCAGTTAAGTAACATCTGTATCTGTGTCCCCTTTTTATTCCTTGTTAGTGTTTGTATCACTTTCAGCCTGTAAGTACAATGTAGGCACTGTTCAATTACTTTGGAAATAAGTGGTTACTCATCGTTTTTTTCCTGACTGCAAATCATCCTTATAAATTCCACTCCCTGGTATGGAATTTGTTAAATGAAATGTACATAGAATACTACATATTTTATGTTCCTGTATTCCTTCCCTACAAATACACATTGCTTGCATTGTGAATACAGAGCATGTTATTGAGCGTTCACCTTCAAGTAGATATAAATATTTAACCTAGATACTAGCTGTCAAAATACTTACCTGAAGTTGTCTTCTACCTCCAGAATGTAAGATTTGATTTCAACCGCTCCAATGCTGCACCAGGCCCCATGCTAGGGATGGAGAAGCAGAAGGAAGAGGGGTCTGTGCCATGCCCTGGGCTCACCACTGGACCACCATGGACCACTCCTGGAAAGGGGGAATTGTAATGCTGTGGGTGTCCAAAAGAGCTCTACAGCAATACAACTCAAAAACAACAACAAGAGGACATAGTCTTAAATTAGAGGGGCAAAGATTTAAAAGTAATATCAGGAAGTATTACTGAGAGGGTAGTGGATGTATGGAATAGCCTTCCAGCGGATGGGGTAGAGTTTAATACAGTGAAGGAGTTTAAACATGAGTGACATAGGCACAAGGCTATCCCAGATAACAGATAGGGAACTAAGGACTAATAAACATATTTAGAAAATTGGGCAGACTAAATGGACCGAATGGTTCTTATCTGCCGACACATTCTATGTTTATGTCTATGTAAAATAGGTGGTGTTCAAGAGTGTATCACAGAGCTGTAAGACACAAATTATTTCACACCTGGCCCCACAAGCCGCAGAGTCTACTTCTATACCAAGGGTTAGAATGGAACTAAATATTTCCCAGTAAAAAAACTGGTATTTCCTCATCCGAGCTGACTGCTTTCCAGCATTCCACTGTGAAGTAAGTAATGCAATATTCCCCCTAAGCCCAGAGAAATATGTCAAGAACTATAGGTATGTTAGAAATATTAGACTTATTTTAAACGAAAAATCCTGCTGAGCAGATTGTAAAGCGGCTAATGTCGGTTAGAAACGTTTCAAAGTGCTGTTTGATGCAAGAGATGATTGTCACTGGAATTAAGTAGATGCAGACTGGCAGTGTTTGTCAGTAGAGTCTCTCCCATGCTCTGTAATGATAATATTATATATCCTTACCTTAATTCCTTGGATCTTTCCAGATTTGACCTCCAAGTCAATCCTTTTCACTATTTAGTTCCACCTTCTGAAATAATTGTAAAAAAAGTGTTTAACTCTGATTTTCAACTCAGTTTATTACTTCCAAAGAATGAAGGACTTATTTGACCCTGCCAGGAATTGAACCAGATACTCTGAGGGTTGACTAGATTCTACAGCTTAGCCCACTGGGCAACCCTTTGCTGTGGAGATGCTATGAAGTGACTGTAATTGTCACATAGCTGTGAACATTACTTTGCAGTATAACAAGTATGCACGTCGTTGTATGTTTACATATATAACTGAACATTATATAAAGTACATAATATTATAAATAATATACATACAATAATTAAAGTTTATCAGTTATGCTATATTCTGTCTACACAATAGGATATGAAGGACAGGAAATGCTGCAACAAGCAAGAAATAAATACCGTGCACAAATTTCTGTTTTTATAAATAAGTAATTGTAGTATTTTATAATGTGTTTAACTCACCATATGCTTTGGCCATCTGAATACAAAAATTATAAATAGCATTACTTTGACTTTTTTCTGTATTTATGACATTTCCTTCATTTGTTTATCCCACACTTCCGTTTTGCCTTCGTCAGTGCACAGCTTCCTCCTTGATCATTTTCTGTGTAAGTAGGATTGGTGTAATGGAAATAAATATTTTACTTCCTTTCTCAAACCAATTAGTGTTGAAAATTGATCCACAACAGCTTTAGAACATCCAAAGTGACCATGTCATTTGTTTAAGCCAAAGACAAAATCCAAACAGATGACTGTCTATAAACAATTCAATTCATTCTGTAATCCTGCATTTATTTGTGTAATAGTGTAATCCCTTCCTATTAAAAGAAGTCTTTATTTTTTTAAATGGGGCCCATCCATCGTCAGTATACACTACATCAGGTTATATTTCATGAAACTAATGCTATTTCTTCCTATGTCAATAATCACATGCATTGGTTAATATAGACTACATTATTTAAGCATGTTCATTGTGTAATGTTTGCTATATTGGAATTAAACAGCTCAACCAGTGATTTAGTCTAAAAAAAATAGTGCTACGTATTTCAAGATGCTATTTAAGATTCTCATTAAAAAAAATACAGCATAGATGCAGGAATTGATGTTACATAAAATGTCACTTATTTTATAGTAGACAAAACAGTTATATTAAATATAAATTATATAGCCCTTAAGGACCAGACTGTTGTGGCTAGTCTGGCAGAGTAGCTTGGATTTTCTTACTGTAATTTACTTATTTTTTAATTTAGTGTAGCTACATTACATTAACACTTATTTATAAAAGGACATCACTTTCCATAGCAGTTGGTACAGAGCACGGAAGGAAACTCCATACTGCTTTAGATGCACAGACTGGCACATGTGTTAGCTACTTGCAACGCTTACAGTCTAGAGGTAGTGGGGTACAGGAAGCACATGAGGTGAGTGAAAAGGTCAAAGGGGAAGGTGGTGGCAGTACCAGTATTTTGGGACAGTTGGAGCTGGGTGGGTTAATTAATGGGTGTTATAGCAACATTAATAGAAGGCATTTGTTCATAAGAATCCCCTAATAAAAAGGCAACGGGGTTACCCTACTTTAACCCCTTCACGACAAAGGACGTGTCAGGCATGTCCTGGGAGAAACTCCCTTAACAACAAAGGACGTGCCTGGCACGTCCTGCGGTGAATCAAGCGGTTTTCTCGATCAACGATCGCAAAAACCGCTTCAACGGTCCTGGTCTATTGCCTCGATGTCGAGGCAATAGCCAGCACTGAAATTTCTTCACTTCCGTCGCTCTGAATATGCTACTTTACTGCCCCTAGAGGTAGTTAAGTAACATAGCAATGGAAAAAATGTAAAATAAATATTTAATTAATTTAAAACTTGTTATATAGTTAGATTAGCCTATAGGATTAAAATTAAATAATTTTTAGCATAAGGGATATCGTTAAAATTAAATTAAAATTAAAACATATTAATAAGGATTAGAGTTGGGGTTAAATTTAGTGTTAGGGTTAAATTTTGGGTTTGGGTTGGGATCAAAAGGTCAATATAGGAAAAAACCACTATTTTTGGTTTTTGCCCCATAACTCGCAAAAAAATACCAAAAAATATGGAAACATGCATATTTTTGAACTCGGGACAACATTTAGAAACTATTTAGATGGGGTCTTTTTAATGATTTTATTTGTGTAAATTATATATTAGGTCAAAGTTAGAAAAAGTGGGTTTTTAAAAATGTTTCATCATATTTTATGATTTTTTTTTGTAGTAAATTATAAGATATGATGAACATAATGGTATCTAATGAAAGCCCTTCTTATGACGATAAAAACAACATATAATTTGTGTGGGTACTGTATGTGAGAAAGAATAAAATTGCAGATAAACACAAACACCCCAGAAATGTCAAAACAGCCATTGTCACCTAGGGAAAGTCAAGGTGAAAATGTCTTGTCACTAAGGGGTTAACCTGTAAGAATTATTTACAATTACCCGCTCTACAGTACACTTCTAGGGCAAAATGGGCCTTTTGAAGTCTTACTCCAAGAGTAAATACTTTGAAGTCTTACTCCAAGCATAATATGTCCTCATTGTTTTATTCCTTGTACCTCAAGAAGCCATCCCTCTCAACCACACACATTCTCAATTGCTACAGTTTTCTTGCTATTAGATTGAAAGAATGTTACCTGTCTGTCCTACATCAGATTCCATGCATCCGTGGAACCTATACATGCTCTATTTATAAAGAAAACTCATCAATTGGAACATTCAATATTCATGAAACACCAGCAGGAGGCAGCAACAATAAGTATATTTTTTTATACCCTATTTTGTGTAATATATTATTTAATATACAAATTATCAAAACATTTTTCATTTACAAAACACAATATTTCAAACTAGAACATAAATAATAAAAACAAGTTTATAGGTATGCAATGTTTTTAGGGAGTTAGAGGACTACATTTTGGCATTACACCTATCATGAAACTTGGGAGTGCTAGTGGGAACTGGTATTCATTACTAAGCACATGTTATCACTGTGATTCAATGTCATACAAATCATCTGTGCTGGAAGGAATCTCATTGGCACTTGCTGGTCTTGCTCTTAAGAAGAAGCAGGACATCTCCACCTCATTTTTATCAGTTGTGTTGTTAAAGGGTTAAGATGACTCAAGTCATCAATCCTATGTTTCTGATTTTGATGATATTGATGTTTCTTCTTTTGCAGATATAACTTGGTTGAGTGCAATTGTGATTCCTTAAATTACAGTGCTAAAATAGACTCGATTAATCAGTATTTTTCTTTTGCTCTCCCTACCGTCACTGCCAACAAGAAAAACATAATTTTGGTGAAATGCTTCAGAGTTACCATTTTGGGACAATATACTCTTGCCCATTGCAAACGGACATATAATATATATTTGGGGCAAACATGTCTGTTTTTCTCCTCTGTGACATTGAATGCAGTGAATGATCTATTTAGTTTCTTTTTTTTTTATACCTTTTATTGTTAAAGAACAGTATTTATGCTAATAAGACCATGTACCTGCCTAGCTTAATGTCTCCTTTATTAACATAGTACTAGACCAAATCGTAATATTATTTTATGTACATTCTTACTCTCCCAAGCTATTCACCATGCCTTTCTTCCTTTTCTTCTCTCCACTTTTTTGTAATTATACACAACATTTTCTCAGTTCCTGCATATTCCTTAGATCCTAGGGAACAACTCCAGTGGGCGGAATTATGGTTTACAATTTTATTATATTTATTTGTTATTTTTGTTTAGCACTAATATGCTAGGTGCTATTCACAGCAGGTTTGAGCCTGGACTAAATATGTCGATTTAATTACTCCGTATTGCTATATCTTTGGTGTTTAAATGAATCAAATGACCTCACATGTTTAAATGTTACTGCCTCTTTATTAATTATATTATAGATTCCAAATCATAAAATAATAACAAACAACACACACAATAAATGTAACTAAAATAAGTTTATTGGTAATGTATCCATGTTTGCATATATCTTGACATTTTTATATAAATTCCTAAGGCGCTTCTTTATTTAAAGGTACTATTGTTTTATATAATACAATTATAATATACAAAGAATATTCCTTTATTAAAATAACATTTACAATTATAATAATTCATTGTGTTTACTTGTTTTGAGTATAACATTTCAACTGTAATAAAAACAATCTACAGTACATTCTTTAGCAAGTATACACAAATTCATACCAAGCTTATGTAAGCCAATATAATATTAATAACAAATGGTGTGAGTTTCATACCTGTAACATTTCTGGAATATAAAATCTATTGTTGAATTCTGAACTCAAAACACACAGGTCATGCTGCTAATGCATATTTTGTATTTAATTAGGGTATATTGTTTTTTTTGTTCTAAGAAAAAATGAATGATAAGCCATAAATTTGAAAATAGGTAAAAAAAAAATGGAAATCTTCTTGTTTTGCATGTTACAGGTGATTTTTGGTACACACAATTTAATACTCTCCTGTGGGTGAACATTGAACCAATATGAAAAACTTAAAGGGACTCCTGGGTCTATTTACTAAAATTCAAGAATAGCTCAAGGAGGTCATCTTTGAAGGTCAAATTTAATTTTGAGACTAAGTCATATTTGGCACCCAGGTTTGAATATTCCCCATTGAAAGTAATGGGAGGTGAATTGATTGAAGCTATTTTTGAGACTTAGTCAAATTCGGAAGCCAAGTTTTACTTCTATAGTTTTACTATCTCACAGGTAGCTTTGATCATTTCATAGGTTTTTTTCTTAGCCAAACTCAGGTGCCTAATTTGTCTCCAAAGTCGACCTCCTCGAGCAATTCTCAATTTTATTGACTAGACCCATCTGTCGACACATTATTAAATCTATTAGTGAATGTAGAACAGAAAATAATATTTATAAATTGTGTTCTCAGAAATGAAAGTAAATTAAATACCTTAAGAGAAAAAATGGGATCATTGTTCATTTTCTATGTTATATATACAATGTGTGATTGTACAAAACCAAGAGATTTTATTTATTTTCTAAACTGAGCTAAAACAATTTCAGACAATTATATACAATGTGTATCATACACAAATGTCAAAACAATATATAAATTATGTTTAGCAAATTAAACTATCTAACAATATGTATTGTATGATTGCTTATATTACTTTTAGTTTATGCAAACTAAGTGGTTTCTGTATGAGAAAAATGTTCCTTATGTAAAAAGTATGCTTTTTATACTTTAGGGTCTAAAAATCCATCAACCATTTAAAAACAACTAATTCTTATTTAAGGTATTTTTACATTTCTCCTGGTCTGGGGGAGAAGCACCATTTACTTTAGTATTTACATGACACATATCCAAAACCAGATGATGATTTGCATTGCATGTGGAAGTTATCATCTCACTGGCTGCAGGTAGTAAGCTAGTTAGCCTCCCTTCTATCAACTCAGGCTAAGGTTAAGGGCTTTATTCAGGGAACTGAGTTGGAAATATTCTCAAATTCTGATGAAATGGCCTTAAATATGATATACCCTACCAATCCCCTGCATTTCCTTCTCTTATGAATAAAGCCATGAGTGTCATTGAGTGTTAGGTACTGTATTACCACATGGATTTTTTATACTACAGTTATTTTTAGCTATGTACTGGGCTTGATGAAAAATGATTATTATATTATGTTATGGTTTCGTGGCAATAAGGTAATACAAATCTAGAATGCAATCCACATGAGAAATAGCATCTTGTACAATTACATTAAAAGTTTGTTTTGTTTTTTGGGGGGACAGTTTTTATATTGTACAGATTTTCACTGCTGTTCTCCAAATCTTTCTTTATTTTCCTACCTAATATGATTAAATATTATGTGTTCTTTTCTTTCGGTCAGCGGAGTTTGGCATACTCTTTGTTGATCACTTTATTGTTTTGTATATTTATGGTTCAGCTGGATCCTTTGCCTGAAAATGAAAAACTGCTTGGGACAATGGAAATAAAAATGACTTGGAAGTATAGGCTCACATTAGTTTAAGTGCTCATACAATACATTTGTGAGTTCCTTTTCTGTTTGAAACAAGACTTTTAAATTATCAAAATTGTTCCTCTTGTGGTTAACCTTTATTGATTACAAATAATGATTATGAGATACTTAAGAATTTAATCAAGGCAAATATTCATGTAGAGTTTCATGAGGTACTGTCTTTGATACTGGAGTGAAAATTGTCGTATCCATGATGATCGTGGCCTTTGAAATTCATACAAGACTGCTTATCTTCTAAGTCCAATATGTCTTTAGACTGGCACCAGCAGCATAAACATGACTAAATGCAAACATAAATAAACAAAACCAAAAAATAAAAGTCAATTTTTATGTTTATTTTCACTAGCAAGTTTTTTTTATGGGAAAGTCAACCTCCCAAGTAAAATTTTAGTGAATAGACTTACACACACAAACATATACAGACACATACATAAACACACGCAGACAGAGATAGATGGATCTATATGTATCTATTTATCTATTTGTTTTATAACATACAGTTGGGAGATGTGTTATTTAAACCTACAGCATTAGTATTATGCAATGTCCATATATATATATTGTTATATCAATTATATATATTCCTTTAGAGTGAGGAGAGGAGAAATAGAAATGGAAGAGATTGCAGGTACAATTATTAAATGGAACAAATGCAGACAGTGAAGTGCAAGATCGCTATCTCTTACCTTGAAACAATTTTTAAACCTGGTGCTCACCAAGTAAAGGGCTATTGGATTTATGCATGAATTCAGATTGGCCATATTTACCCCAATGTAGTCCAATAGGAGGAGGAAACTGCAATGAAATTATAATACAGTCAGGTCTCATTCTATTAATGTTTTGTTGTTGTCACAATATTTGTTTTCTATTAAATTAAAAATGTACATGTACCTTTTAAATATATAAAAATAGTATAACAAAATTAATTATTGGGGATAAGTCTCTTTAATGACACACTTAGCACACATGCCACACTTAGCTCACTTTAATATCACGTGGACTGCTTGGTGCCTAACATTTACAAGGCATGTGATATTGTGCACCCTCTGTTATTGAGTAACAGATAAGCTGTTCAAGGGAAATTTAAATATCTTGGCAATATACTGAGCCATACCTCCAAGCTGTCATTGTTAAATAACATAATATACAGGTCTTAGACTACAAGGGTGCCGGGAATCTCTGCTTCATAATGGAAGAACTAAACCCAAACAATATGTATCTCGAAAACAAAGTATAGATGACTCCAGTGAATCCATACATCCTTCAAATTGAGTCGGGCTTTGTTAAGGGTAGCATTGTATCAATGAACAAACAGACAACACATTTGATCAACTTATTGCAAAATGCGTCATCTCTTGCTTGTTCGTAGCTACATTGTTTTCCGTGTGTGCTACTCTTAATAAGTCCTGACATAATAAGCTTCAATTGAACGTTGTCTGGAGTCATTATGGTCAGAGCCGTGGCAACTGACATTTAATGTGAACAAGTGCAAGATTATGCACCTTGGGCGTAAAAACCCAAAAGCAGAATATAGACTATTTGGTACAGTCCTAACCTCAACATCTGAGGAAAGGGATTTAGGAGTAATAATTTCAGAGGACTTGAAGGTAGGTAGGCAATGCAATAGAGCAGCAGGAAATGCTAGCAGAATGCTTGGTTGCATAGGGAGAGGTATTAGCAGTAGGAAGAGGGAAGTGCTTATGCCATTGTACAGAGCACTGGTGAGACCTCACTTGGAGTATTGTACGCAGTACTGGAGACCGTATCTCCAGAAGGATATTGATACTTTGGAGAAAGTTCAGAGAAGGGCTACTAAACTGGTTCATGGGTTGAAGGATAAACCTTACCAGGAAAGGTTAAAGCATCTTAACATGTATAGCTTGGAGGAAAGACGTAACAGGGGGGATATGATAGAAACATTTAAATACATAAAGGGAATCAACACAGTAAAGGAAGAGAGTATATTTAAAAGAAGAAAAACTACCACAACTAGAGGACATAGTCTTAAATTAGAGGGGCAACGATTTAAAAGTAATATCAGGAAGTATTACTTTACTGAGAGGGTAGTGCATGTATGGAATAGCCTGCCAGCAGAAGTGGTAGAGGTAAACACAGTCAAGGATTTTAAGCATGCGTGGGATAGACACAAGGCTATCCTAGCTATAAGACCAGGAACGGGGGACTAATAAAAGTACTCAAAAAATTGGGCAGACTAGATGGACCGAATGGTTCTTATCTGCTGACACATTCTATGTTTCTATGTTTCTATTAGAGCCACTTCCATTTTATTTTGTATGATGTATTATAGTTTGATATTTATACACATTATCATGATAAAGTAAAATAATAAAATCATGAACACACTGCAATGCAGAATTTTACCTGATGACACATATGACATTCAGCTGATCTCCAGTTGTTTTACACATTTATGTTATGGCACCTTTATTACTTGCCAGTGTTTAATGAACCTTTATTGTACCGTTAAATTACTTGATATGCAAAATATTATTGTATGTTTTGTAGTACAAAACATAATTACCTTAGAAGTTCACATCGCATAGGATCTGTTTCGTCATAAAATATTAATTTGATAATTCGACTTAAGTGCAGAGGAAGCCAACAAATAGCAAAGACCAACACCAGGCAAAATACTGTTCTAGCAACTTCACGCCTCTGAAAGAAGAACAAATAAATAACAAATCTGAAAAGTAACATGATAATCTTAATTGTATGCTTGCCTGTCCACAATAATATAAACAGTGCACTAGGCCTTAAAAACAAAAATTGTACATCTGGCTGTTTGGTATTTAGAATCTGTGTCACCTGAATTCTCACTAGATTTTGCTAAATTAACTATGTGTTTATAGATGGTCAGCTGATTTCAACTCTACAACTTTCAAAATACTATTTACTATCAAATTACACTGGTTTTCAGGCTAAGTCCACTTCCCTTCTTAAAATGAGTACCAGTGTGGTTCTTTTCACTGGTTAACACAACTATATTTACTTGTTTTTATATTATAATATGTGTGTTTTACCACTGTTGTTTGTATTGATTGGAATCATCTCTTTATTTTTTATAAATAAAGGTGTTTTCTTTTCTTTTTTAACTTGGTCCCAAAGTGTGCAGTTTAAACAGGGTAGACCCCATAATCTGCACACCATTGTCAATTTTCATCAAACTTGTGTGTTTCCATTTTTTTGTCCGTTAACTATTATCTTTTGCCTATTACCACAGTTATCAGAACTGACGTACCTGTCTCAAGTGTTCATTTAAAGCCACTGTCATTCCACCCTTCTTTCGTAGTAACTCATAAGTCATAAGGGTATAGAAAACTACAGTCACAACCAAAGGGAAGCAAAAATAGAAGCTAAACAGCCACAGATCCTTGTGATTCTTGTAAAACTGAAATAAAAAAAAATGTATGTCATTACGTATCAATGGACAAAAAGCCTTAGAACAATGTTTCATTTTAATTGACCATCATATAAACTATTTTAGAAATGTTGTACCCAAACAGGCCAGTTTATATATGACACTATTGAATAAAAGCCAAAATATGTAAACGCAAATTAACGCAAATTAACATACTACCATAGTAACAGAGGTTGAAAAAAGACACAAGTCCAAACCTTCTACCTATCATTCCAGCTTTTGATCCAAAAGAAGGCAAAAACACCTTGTTGTTTTAACAATTAAATAACAGAGCTTTCTACAGCACTTCAAGAGACAAATGCTTTGAAGTATACACATTTTAAATGTTTTAAAATATTTGTAAAATAAGATTAAATCCATATTTTTATAACGTTTCAAAATATTTTCAAACTGGTTTCAAAAATTCTAAATAGGAGATTATTAAAAAAAAAACAATAGTTACATTAAACTCTGTACATATTTACTCCTTCCCATCTGTAAAAGTTATTAATGAAATAAAATAAGAAACTCAAAAATGTGTTGTTTTTTTTTTGTACACTTATTTGTAATGAATACTGAAATTGTTATCTCTTTAAAGCATTATAATACTAGACATTTAAAACTCATTCCAATCTTACCATCATAAAGGATGTGGGTTGTTCTGGAATAAGCATACATATCTGAAACTGACGACCTCTGTAGTCCATTTTAATCATATCAAAAGCCAACGCTTCAGGGATGGCAAACACAACTGATATGACCCAGATCAAACTGATTTCTAAAGCAGTCCATTTTGAAAATCCAGAACATTTAACATGGCTCCATGAAGCTACAGCTCGGTACCTAGGGTAGCAATAAACAATAAATACAAATATTTATATTCTTGAAAAGCATGGATACATTCATATGTCTTTAAACTGATTTATTAAAATGTTTGTCTTTGTTTCATGCTGCACAGCACTGCCCTGTGTGTTAACAAATAGTCATACATAACTTTCATACACTTTCATACAGTACAGCAGTAAGCCAACTGGCTGTCCCGGGGGACCCACAGCTTGGAGAATGTCTCTGCGCTTGCACAGATAACCCTGAGTCCTTATAGCCTTATATTTAGGCCTTTTCTTGTTTCCTAACTTAAGAGTTTTGGAGGTAGCTTTATAATCAGGGTTGCCTTATTTTCAAGAAAATATGGTAGGTTTTTGAGTTTTTTAATTTAGTGGTATACTTTTAGGAGGCCTGGCACCTGACTGTATCTTGGATGGGGCACAGCATGTCTCCTTGTCGCTGGGGCATGAGGGCAGCTGCAACAGTACTGACCGCTATCCTGCTTGGTGAACATCTGGCACACTGTGATAAGAGAGTAAAGGAGAGAGGGTGTACTCGTATCTTTCTGCACAGCACACCAACCAGAAGGGAGGTCTTCATGTAAATCTGATCCCCCTACAAATTAGAAGTAACCTAGACCACAAGGGGTAAGTGTCGGGAGTGAGGGGTATATTAATGTGGGGTCACAGGCCATTTTTTTTAATAAGTGGCCTTACATATCATGTCCCCCCAACACAAGAAGCACACACATACGAATACACATTCACATTTTTAGTGGAAAAAGTACTATTTTGAAATACACACAAATATATAGAAGAGAATGAAAAATGAGCAGATGACGAAGGGAGGACGAAGGGATAAGATGAGTACAAAAAAAGGGATGAGAGAGAATACACGCATGCATTGGAGACGAATGAACCTTATCCATGAACAAATAATGTACTTCAAATATAAAAACCCATTTTGGTTCTCAAACATGAAATTTACACTATATCAACGTATAGTCTTGTCACATAAGTACATCTTGAATAAACTTGATTAGAGGATAATGATGTTACCTGTCAATACTAAGTGCGCACAGGCTCAGTACTGTGATTCCCACCGATGATTTCTGTAGAAATGGCACTAGTTTGCATATTTCAGCTCCAAACGGCCAGTCTTGTGCTACAATCTTTGAAATAGAGAACAAACACGCTCTTGAAGCAAAGTTCTTTAAAAGCTTTTCTACAGCATTCTATAAAATAAATTCATGCAACTTCATACAGAATTATATGTCACGAAAGCAGTCAGATTTATTACGTGTATCGATAAAAAGGGATTTACCATTAGACTATTTGGACCACTTCAACTATTAGAAAATGTTCCAGATGCTATACTTACATTGTGTTAGCCAAAAACAGACAAAGAAAAATGTGAAAACTGATTTATTATAAAGACATGAAAAAGAGACTGATATGAACTATTAACTCTTTCAGTAGTAGTACTAGCAGGCTCAATAATCAATCAGTGCCAACTAGCTTATTTTGAGTTTGTTGTACATATGTTTAATATATGTGAAATGCACTTATATAAACACTATAAAACTAATTAGAAGTTATCCTGTAGTTTAACATTAAAATTCATTTTACAGCGGCCTCTAAATTTAGTGAGATCACTGTGAGGCACAGGTCGGATGTATTCCTCATTATCGGGGGGGACATGTTGAGAATTATGCAATTCTAGTGTTTATTACAGCCTATCTAATTAGCCACGCCCCCATACATAATAACCCTGATACTGATGTTAAATAAACAAAATATGCAAATGGCCCTGCACTTTGGTGACATCTAATTGGTTAATGGTGCAATGGTTCTCTGTTAGGTGGCTTAATTTGAAACCAAACTGCAATACTCTCATCTTCGGTGTGCTTAGAAAAATAAACATAGTTGGAAACATTCTCCAGCATGCCTCTCTGTTCAACTCAGCTATTACTGCCTGAATTTTGCAGTTATCTTGTCGGTTCAGCACAGTTCACTTCTTAAAAATACCCCTGTGATCTTGCAAAGTCAGACCATGTAAATTAAATAACACCTGAGAGAACCCAAATGTTATACTTCTAATGATGTTTGACACAGCGCTTAATAAACATGAACTAACTTTGAATTTTAGACAAATACTTTTTGCACCATTTTTATTATTATTATGACTAAAAAAATAATCAGGTATATTGTAATTTATAGGCAACATGTTTCCCTTTACAAATACATGTCAGATTAAAAATATGGTGTACTGGAAATAAAAAAAACATTTGCTAGTAAGAAACATCTGACTCTTTTAAAGATTAAAACATTAATGAGGTCAGCATTTTTGGAATAATTAAATACATGGGGTGAAGGGGAGATTTTTGTGTTTTGGCAAACCTAGAAAATTAAACAAGATTCCTAATCTTCTAAAATAAGTCCATCTCATGAAATTCCTGACATTAATTAAATTATATTTTTGTATTTACAAAAAGTAAAAAGACAAATTCCATACATATGATGGGTTATCATATCATAAGGTAGAAGGCAGCGCTGTATGTGCAATGATGGTGATGAGACATGTGCTGGGTGTGCAATGTGGGTGCTGGGGTTAGTCCTGGATGTGCAATGTGGGTGCTGGGTCATGTCCTTGAGGGCTGGGCAAGTATAGCATGGGATGCCTGACTTAAGTCATGTCTATGGCAGCACAAAACCAAAATATACCACTGGTAGAGTGCTCAATACTCCTTAGATTATAAATATATACTACTGACACTATTTTGATGGGTTGTTAATAGATTTATTAAGCTGATTACATGATTTCTGTTGAATAATTTTCTGCCCAGTACCTAGCAAAAATATGTTTGACTTCTGTTATTTTTATAATAAGCTATGCATTCAGTCATCTAATGATCAAGTAGACATACTATCCTATAATAAACATTTAGAGAAAGTACCTTGAATTTCAGTCAAATGACTTTGTATATAAACAATGCCATATTTCAAGACTGATATATAAAGGCTGCAGATTCTCAAAACAGGTTTCCTGTTTAGTTAAGCATACATGAAATGTATAAATGTATAATTCAAATGTACACACACACACACACACACACAAATCTATCTATATATGCACCTTATGGGTGTCACAACACGAGTCAACCTGTATTCAGGCTCATCCCAGCTGTATCCAGGCTTTTTCTTTCTGTATTTGCTATTCTGTCTTGCTTCTTTGTTATTCTTGTTCCTGTGTTCTTTTCTGTTCTATTTTCCTTGTGTTCTGATTATCTCAGTCCCGGCCACATGGTGGCATATTTCAGTCTTGGCCACATGGTGGCATATCCTAGTTTCAGGCCACAGTTGTGGAATTTCCCTAGTCCCTGTCCTTAGTGGCTCCTGCCTTAGCCTAGCCATAAGACCGGCACCTGCCTAAGTCTGGCTATAGAGCAACACCTACCTAATCCTAGCAATAGTCTGGTACCTGCCTAAGTCTAGCTAGTCTAGTCTAGCTGCCTGAGCCTGGCTTTTGTCTGGCTATTGGCTATTGTCTGGCTGCCTGAGCCTGGCTATTGTCTGGCACCTGCCAGTTGGACCTGTATTCCCCTAGCTAACAGCCGGTGCATGGGGGGAGGGAGAGGGGAGAGATATTGACAACGATAGGGGAGGGAGTGGGGAGAGGGACTGACAACAATGGGGGGAGGGAGGGAGAGAGACTGACAATGATGGGGGGATGGAGGGAGAGAGACTGATAACGATGGGGGGAGGGGGGAGAGAGGGAGCACTGAGCAAGTCTGGGGGGTAGGGGCAGCATTGGCACATAAAAGGTAATAAAAACAAGAAATGCATATTTTGTATTAAATATAAAAAAGCAATTTTCATGTGAATATATACAAGTTCAACTTTTTTCCTCTAGGGTAGTCTTATATTCAGGCTTTTAGTTTTTTTCCTAAAGGAATATCCAAAGTTTGGGGGGTCGTCTTATAAACAGGGTCATCTTATATTCATAGAAACATAGAAACATAGAATGTGTCCGAAGATAAGAACCATTCGGTCCATCTAGTCTGCCCAATTTTTTTTTTTAGTACTTTTATTAGTCCCCCGTTCCCGGTCTTATAGCTAGGATAGCCTTGTGTCTATCCCACGCATGCTTAAAATCCTTGACTGTGTTTACCTCTACCACTTCTGCTGGGAGGCTATTCCATACATCCACTACCCTCTCAGTAAAGTAATACTTCCTGATATTACTTTTAAATCGTTGCCCCTCTAATTTAAGACTATGTCCTCTAGTTGTGGTAGTTTTTCTTCTTTTAAATATACTCTCTTCCTTTACTGTGTTGATTCCCTTTATGTATTTAAATGTTTCTATCATATCCCCCCTGTTACGTCTTTCCTCCAAGCTATACATGTTAAGATGCTTTAACCTTTCCTGGTAAGTTTTATACTTCAACCCATGAACCAGTTTAGTAGCCCTTCTCTGAACTTTCTCCAAAGTATCAATATCCTTCTGGAGATACGGTCTCCAGTACTGCGTACAATACTCCAAGTGAGGTCTCACCAGTGCTCTGTACAATGGCATGAGCACTTCCCTCTTCCTACTGCTAATACCTCTCCCTATGCAACCAAGCATTCTGCTAGCATTTCCTGCTGCTCTATTGCATTGCCTACCTACCTTCAAGTCCTCTGAAATTATTACTCCTAAATCCCTTTCCTCAGATGTTTAGGTTAGAACTGTACCAAATAGTCTATATTCTGCCTTTGGGTTTTTACGCCCAAGGTGCATAATCTTGCACTTGTCCACATTAAATGTCAGTTGCCACTGCTCTGACCATTTTTCTAGTTTAGCTTAATCATTTGCCATTTGGCTTATCCCTCCATGAATATCAACCCTGCTGCAAATCTTTGTATCATCAGCAAAAAGACATACTTTGCCAACAAGACCTTCTGCAATATCGCTAATAAAAATATTAAAGAGAATGGGTCCAAGAACAGATCCCTGAGGTTCCCCACTAGTAACACGACCTTGCATCGAATATACCCCATTGACTACAACCCTCTGTTGCCTGTCACTCAGCCATTGTCTAATCCATTCAACAATATTGAAATCCAAACTCAAAGATTTCAGTTTATTGATAAGCCTTCTATGTGCGACAGTGTCAAAAGCCTTACTGAAATCTAGGTAAGCAATGTCTACTGCACCACCCTGATCTATTATTTTAGTTACCCAATCAAAAAAATCAATAAGATTAGTTTGGCATGATCTCCCTGAAGTAAACCCATGCTGTCTCTGATCTTGAAATCCAAGCGACTTTAGATGTTCAACAATCCTATTCTTTAACAAGGTTTCCATTATTTTCCCCACTACTGAAGTAAGACTTACTGGTCTATAGTTGCCCGCCTCCTCTCTACTACCTTTCTTGTGAATGGGCACAACATTAGCTAATTTCCAATCTTCTGGAACTACTCCAGTTAACAATGATTGGTTAAATAAATCTGTTAACGGTTTTGCTAGCACACCACTAAGTTCTTTTAATAACTTTGGATGTATCCCATCAGGTCCCATCGACTTATTTGTCTTTACTTTAGACAGCTGAAGTAAAACCTCTTCCTCTGTAAACTTACATGCATCAAAAGACTCATTAGTCTTTTTCCCTAAATGAGGTCCCTTACCCTCATTTTCATTTGTAAAAACTGAACAAAAATATTCATTAAGGCAGTCTGCTAAGCCTTTATCCTCTTCTACATAGCATCCTTCTTTTGTTTTTAATCTAACTAATCCTTGTTTTACTTTCCTTTTCTCATTTATGTATCTAAAAAATGTTTTATCGCCCTTTTTCACTGACTGGGCTATAGTCTATATATTCGAGCAAATACGGTGGTGATCCCCCCTATAACGGCTTCCTCTCTTCTAGGAAGGTTTTCCACAAGATTATGTGTGAATTTGTCCCCATTTAACCAGTAGAACATTTGTGAGGTCATTAGTATTTGGTGAGGTGAAGCATTCCATAAAGCTTCCGCTGCACAGTTTTTGTTCTGATATTAATGCCCTCTATGGAATAAGCAGAGAATAGAGTTGCTGCTGTTTCTAAATGCGTCCACATTAAAATAATAGCACTTACAGTTGATTGTGGAATATCCAGCAGGGAAGAAATGTCATGAACTGACTTACTGCAAAGGTGGCACCCTATCACAGTACTACAGCATCCTATCACAGTACCACCCTTCAATTTACTGAGCTCTTCACAGAGACCCATTTGTTTAACAAATGTTTGTAAATGCATGGCTAGGTGCTGATGTTATATGTATATGACTATTGAATTTGATTTCACATTCCAATCCCAGAATGTGCCTCCTACTTTGTTTATATATATATATATATATATATATATATATATATATATATATATATATATATTATAATATATGTTTGTGTTACATGTACATGAAAAGCTTTTTGTACATTTCATGAATTACACAATGCCCTTATACAGTTAATGAAATTTGTAGTATTTTCCATTCAAATGTGCAAAATGATTTCTGCTCATTTTGTGGATTCAATGTACAATTCATGAACTGTACAGAAATTCATATGTGTACTTTATGAAATCTGCTGGTCCCTACACATATTGTGACTTGTACAAGAGCCATGTACAATTCATGAAATGGGCAAGAAACTACACATTTCATATACTCCAATCAGCCATAGCATTATGATCACATGGCTATTATTGTGTAAGATGCCTTTGGATGCCAAAACAGCCCTGACCCATTGAGGCATGCACACCACTAGGCCTCTGAAGGTGTGTTGTGGTATCCGGCACCAAGATAGATTGAGATCTGGGAAATTTGAAGGCCAAGTCGTTGTGTGTTCCATTCCTGAACCATTTTTGCTTTGTGGCAGAGCACATAATCTGGTGAATGTCATCAGGGAATACTGTTTCCACGAAAGGATGTACATGGTCTTAGGTAGGTGGTACGTGTCAATGTAACAGGATGGCAGGACCCAAGTTTTCCCAGCAGAACTTTTGACAAAGCATCACACTGACTCCGTCAGCTTGCCTTCTTCCCATAGTGCATCCTGGTGCCATGACACCCAGCAATCCATGTGATGTAAAAGCAAATATATCAGCAGACCAGGCCACCTTTTTTCCATTGCTCTGTGGTCCAGTTCTTAAGCTCATGTGCCCATTGTAGGCGCTTTTGGCAGAGGCCAGGATGGGCGCCCTTACTTGAAGTAAATTACATGTTTTTCTGTTCCCTTGCTCGATGGCATCCAGGAACACATCAAACTAATCCAGCCCACAATAAGCAGTTCAGACCAATATGTCAGGCAATCTCAGATGTATGTTTTGACCTATTACATGCCTCTTCCCTAACAAATGGCTTTATTCCTCTGGGTATGGCAAGTAAGGACTCTTTGTCTGAAGATATCTATCACTTTCAGAGAGAATTAGTGGGATTAGTCTGGCATGTTACAGGATATTTGTATCTGTAACGGTGAAAATGAGCAGCAAAACATGTGCTTGCTCTGAGTTGGGCTACTACTCTTGTCTATTCTTGGATGAGTTGCACACACTGGTTTCTCTGTATGTAAACACCATTGGGCTATATTTTTATATTATTTAATGCTCTGAAGTTTAGAAAAAGTATATTTTATGACTGCAAAGAAAAGCACAGAAAAAAAAACCTGACTGAACACTTTAAATGACTATTGCATTCCGATTTCTTGCCTCTTGTTCTAAGCCAATCAGACTTTAGCTAGCATTCAAAACATGTCACTGACCAGCAAATGCACATATTAGAACAGACTTATGTCTGCTATCAAAACAAGCAATTAAAAAAAAAAAACTTACATTATTCAAACATTTCACAGTAAGATTTATATATAAACTGTACAGGAATAATTACTGCCTCTTTTAAGAAAATTGAGGACATTATAGACTGGCTTCATACTGAGGTAATAGATAAGGAAATACAACAAAGCTTGCCACATGCCTACGGCTAAACTAAGTCTCAAAGAAAAAAGCAAAGCAGGTGGTATTTACATACCCATCTGTCACGTCTGTTTCTATATTTATAACCACATGAAAGCAAACATCCATTTAGCACATTAAGAAGTAGTTGCAATTAAGAAAATCATCCCTCTACTTTGTAAAATGACATGAATGTCTTGAAATAGATGAACAATGTGCTCTTTGTTAGTAGCTACAAGACATCTGTGGGCACACTTGATGCTTGCAAGATACGGACATGGGAAGATTTCCTTAATGAAAGATAGTAACTCTTTCACTGGAATTTCCTACTTTCCTCCACTACCATAAAACACAATATTCAATTCTATAAAAAATATAGGGATCCTGTTTTGTGTCACCTGATCCAGTAGCCTCCAATAACAAGTAACTTAGCAACACTATTTGATGGACATACTGGTTAACCATACATTCTGCCCATTAACACACTTACCTCCTCGTTCCTCATTTTAAAACTCGGACTAAAATGTGAGTTCCAGGTGAGTTGAGGTTAGTGAGTTATGGTGAGATGAACATTTCATCTCATCAAGTTAGCTATACACCGTGCAGGTTCAAACCTGGTGAGCTTCCTTTGCATAGCACACTCACCAGTCTTGTCCTTGCACAATGTATAGCTAAATTGGTGAGATAAAATGTTCATTTTACCTAAACTAACTTTTTGTTGAAAAGCCCACTGAATCTTTTTGTTCATGGGTAAACATGTTCAAACCTTATTTTTTCCTTGGTTTCATCCAATTGTCATGATAGTCCTATGCATATCCCAAGTATTCCTTAAGTCCTTCATTGTATGAACCTCTAGCACTGTTGGAAGTCTATCCACATACATTCACACCTGATATTCTATAAATACAAAACTGAAGAAGGCTTAATTTCTCAACTACTTTCTTTTTTAGCAATAATCTCTGCAGGAGATTAAATTATATCTACTCAGCTACTTTAGTTTTCCAGTTCCCACATAAAAGTTACCTATGATCTCAATCTCACCCTTTATTGTAATATTAGTTATATAGGTCACATTTATCTGAGCAACCACCTTATTTCCAAAGTCAGTGTTAAAATAAAGATGCAGAGTTTGACATAATGGCGTTGAGATATGTTTTTAATATTTTTTTTATTGTTTGGAGACCTTAAAATGGATATAACTCGGTTTGTTAGCATGGGGAAAAAAAATTTGACCATGAACTGAACTGTATTAGTGGTAAGTTGAACATAATGTTGGACTGTCCTATTATCTGTTAAATTAAAAGTGTGTCAGACGTCTATGAAAGGACTATCTAAGGACAAGACAAAGCTTCCTTTATCGTAAAAATTAAGGAAAATTAAAACCATTATCATTGTACTGTGTGTAATGTTAATTTGTGTTGGCAAATTCTCCACAGAGTAGTGGGGGAGAATAAGGAGAATTTCAACAAAGAGTTCACTTCATAAAAATAAGCCTTTAGGTTTTCTTTTCAACCACTATTAACATTGTAAAATATTATAAACCTTACATAGTTGTACTTAAAATGATGGAATACAAACAAATCTCATAAAGTAAATATTTAAAATGTTGCTGTGAAAATACATACCAAATACAGGCAAAAACATAATACAAAATAAAATAACTATAAGAAGAAAGCAAGGGTGCTGATGTCCTAGATGTCTAGGTTTCCTGTTTGGTCAATAGTGTACTTTAATAAGTATTGTACAACATACCAAAACATGCCAGTAGAACTAAACATATACAACATGTATTTAGTATATACATACACTACCATTCAAAAATTTTGGGTCACTTAGAAATGTTTTCCGTTAAAACATACATCAAATGAGTTATAAAATGAAATACTGTCAAGATGTTGACTTTTAAAATTATAAACTTGGATTAGCCAGAATGCCATTGGAACACAGGAGAGATGAATGATAATGGGCATCTGTTCACCCATTTGGATATTCTTAATTTTTTAAAATTAAAAATCAGATGTTTCTAGCTGTAATCATGGTTTCCTACATTAGCAATGTCTACACTGTATTTTGATCCATTTGATGTTATTTTCATGCACCAATTGTGTGTGTCTTCAAAAAACAATGACATTTCTTAGTGACCGCAAACTAATAAATGGTACCAAACACAGACAAGAAGAAGCATTAAAATAGTCATAAATCAATTTGACTTGTGCACATGGTCAAGTAGTACAGACAACCATCTGGAAGGTAAAATATTACATCCCATAATATGCAGGGACAACATCAGGGGGGACACAGCCACTATCCCAGTAAGGGACCTGGCTGTCCTGGGGCCCTCAGCCAGATGATTATGAAATATGAAAATAGATTAACTAGCAAAACATTCATCCATTGGGTCACCTTATATTTAGACCTTAAGAATGAAGAGTTAGGGGCTTCACCTTATAACCATAGCTGCCTTATTTTCTAGCAAATATGGTATTTAGTGTTTTTTCATTATGCACCACTATCCCATCAGGAGGCCCAGCACCTGGCTTCATCTGGGACTGGGGACAGCAATGTCTCTTTGTCAGTGTGCATCCAGTGTGCGGTGATTTATATACTTCTTGCACAGCGCACCAGCTGGAGGATACCCTAGACTTCCATGGAGTAAGTATCAGGAGTGGGGGTATATTTAGGGGAATCGCCCAGACCATTTGATCTGTAAGGGACCCCAAAAATTTCAGATGGCGTCCTTATTAATTTTGTTGTAACATCCAAAGTAATATTGTAACCGCAGCACATCCTAAAGACATGTTGCGTGTGTCTGTTACTGACCTCTATAGAAACAGCTGTTGGAAACATTAAAATAAATGTATGCCAGTCCTGATGCTGATAAATACCATCACATTAACACATTGAAAGCATTTTCATTCTACTTGACGCTGACAATTGCTTTGTTGCAGTAAATCACAATACACTGCCATCTTTTGGGTACCAAGTAAAATTAAGTTAAAATGAAACCCTTTATTGACTCACTAAGGATTTGATTGCAACCGTCCAAGACCAAGCTGGGTTCCTTTCTCAGGAATTAATAAGAGACTAATAACATTGTATATGAATAATACACAGTAGGAAAAAAACACTAATAGTGTGGATTTTTTCAGCAGTAAAACAATTTAACTAGTATAATGATGAGCAAAATGATCAGTTTAGTTCAATCAAATATTCTTAGGTCAGTCAAGGTTCAAAGTGGCCACTGAACCATTTGATAACTGCCAAAGCAAAGAAGGTGTCAAAGGTTGTCTCGTCTTCTAACAAGGCAGTGTTCTTAAACATTTTATATAAGTTTGTGTTGGGTTTTCTCCTTTTTTTCCCTCCACATACAGAACATTGCTGTTGAACATTTTACACACTTTAAAAGATATACCACATTGGATTATTTGCACACTAAGGGCCAGATTTATCAAGGCAAACAAAGGTATAGAATTCCATCAGTTTCCATGGTCATTATTATTATTTTAGCACTTCTTCCTGAAATACCACCAGTTTTGTCTTGAGAAATAAGACCCTTTATGTTGTAAAAGGGTGCAAAGATCTAATTTATCTTTTGTTGGGAGGGACATGTAACATTTAAAATGTTTCTCAACTTTTTTTTTACGGTTGGGAGGTTGTTAGTACAAACATATTAGAAATTTTGGAGATATTAACCTAAGGTGTTGGAAGTTACCTTAAGATCTTGGGCAGAGCAAATGCCCATTCAGTGATTGTAGGTCACAGTAATGGCACCCAATGTGCTCTTTGTGTTTGTTTTTATCTCAGCCAAATTATCACTTGGGAGCTTACTGGCTTTCTCTATCTGAAAATCTGTATTTATTTTTTTTCTCTTTAGCCATATCTGGTGTAGTAGCTCCTGAGTTTTGGGGGTCTCATTATCTGATGGCTAGGCTGCAGATGATTGAGTTTTTTGTAAATGTGTAGAATTGAGATTGTTGTATTTCAATTGTTGGTTTGTCAGTTGGGTATTGGTATCGCAATGTTTGGAGTTTTTCTGAATGTGTATATGCAGTGTCCAGGAAGTGAATGTTTGGGTGGGAGTAATGGAGTTTCATTGATATTGAAGTAGAAAGCATGTACATAGAAGAAGCCTACAGACAGCTATATGATGAGCCTAACCCTAATATGATGACAGACACTACACAAGACTCTAGGAAAAGCCACACACAAGAAAGACTAGAAAAACATACAAAGATTGCCCTTTAACATCACAAAATAGGTTAAAAGGCCTATCGCCAACACAAAAGGCTCTTTCTATATGCTCCTTAAAATACACAGAGGAAACCCTATAAGGACAGGTTTGAGTGATGAATAGATAATTTTGTCAATATAATATTCTCTCAGAAGTAGTTCTGGGAATACTCTTCTTTAGAAAGAGAAGAAGAAGAAACAACAAGAAAGCTATGTTGCACTTGAGCTTTTGATGCCTGAATAGTACTCTAATTCATATATATATAAAGATTTAAAAGTATCATATAAAAATATGCAGACTTTATCAGCCATTGCAGATAAAGTTAACATCATGTATAAAGCAATGTATTACAAGAACCTACCCACTACATTAACCGGTACCAAAGATATGTTTAAAGAAAGGCATTTAACCCATTTATGCCCTAAAGCACTCCAGAAATGTCATTTTGTGTTCCTTGACCTGATCAAAACGCGACAGGGAGACAGGGACACAAAGGCAGAGACCTTATCAGAGTCTTTAATGATCCTGGCTGAAAGATAGTGAGACCTTGTGACATCGCTCAAAGCATCAAGGTGGCGTGTCTGAACCCAGAAGTTTGGGCATGATTTAGTTAAATGTAATGCAATGTTACCCCATTTGCCCCTGTTTTTATTCTGTTTATCATTCTACCTCTTTTAAGTAGCCCATTGGGCACAGAGGTATTATCACTTTTCAAATAAATAATGCAATACTTTATACATTTTAATTTTTTAGCATTTGTCTTTCCATTATAGTCTGTAAGGTAGCGCTGAGTCTATCTGTACTATTATAGTCTAAAGTAGGTTTTGGCAGGACAGTCCTGGTTTAAGACCGCTAATTTGTGGTCCCCGACACTGGAGAATGAATACCATGCAGGTGTGGTAGTGCTGACACTCTCCCTATCAACCCACGCTCATTTCAGATAGCTTGGGGAAGAAGTTGGATGGTATGAAATTACCTTAAGATTAGTCCATGGGACATTTGATACATTACACCACTAGTACAAATACAATCTTGCCTACTGTGTTAAAACTATACATTGGATGCAAAGCACCAGGCCAGATCATTGTTCAGTACTTTTGTTTATTGCATAAAGTGATTAACTATTTTCTGTACAAGGTGCAATAATTGTTTTAGGGCATTACATAACATATTTGTGAAATCTTTTGTATTTAAAATATGATTTATGTAAATTAATTAGAAAATATGTATCATTGTAGTTGCATTGCATAGTAAACATGTATCAGTCACATGAAACACACATCAGTTACATCAGGAAGTATTACTTTACTGAGAGGGTAGTGGATGTATGGAATAGCCTTCCAGCAGAAGTGGTAGAGGTAAACACAGTCAAGGATTTTAAGCATGCGTGGGATAGGCACAAGGCTATCCTAGCTATAAGACTGGGAACGGAGGACTAATAAAAGTACTAAAAAAAAAAAAATTTGGGCAGACTAGATGGACCGAATGGTTCTTATCTGCCGACACATTCTATGTTTCTATGTTTCTATGATATATACATGATATATAACTATGAAGGGTCTTCACTCCATTTATATGCATCACCATATATCCCTATATAGGTCATAAAAATGGCTAATCAAATAATGTACTTTTGTTCCAAAAAGTATTCTCCCTTTAAATGACCAAATGTTATAATAGTCAACATTTTCTACTTAATTCTGGTGTTTGACTGTTGTACTCGTGGCTGAATATGTAATTATTTCTCTTTAGTGTCACTCACTGTGCTGTACAGTAGGAATGAGGCCTTCAATGTCACCAGGTGATTCAGGCCAGACTCAGAAGAAAAATTATACGACATCCAGGGAATAGACAAATTCCTTCAATATTTTGAAAGAAAACATTTGCTCCACACCATATTAAATGAACAAATCATGTACTGGAGTAAGCATATTTTTCCAATCAAAAATGTAAATCTCACATGTCTAGAAAAACAGAGATCACGCGTTCTACAATTCCCGGAATAAATTGCAGACTGCAATAACACCTGCTTCAGGATGGAGAATTTAGCTTATAATAACAGTTTTCTGTAAAATGTAGAGGAAGCATAACCTTTAGTTAAAAGAAATAAATTGTGCACGCATGTACCACATCTCATCATCTGACAGTCTGACACTACACTTTTCTATGCAGTATGCTGGAATAGACTAGAAACATAGAAACATAGAAACATAGAATGTGTCGGCAGATAAGAACTATTCGGTCCATCTAGTCTGCCCAATTTTTTTTATTTTTTTTTTTGAGTACTTTTATTAGTCCCCCGTTCCCGGTCTTATAGCTAGGATAGCCTTGTGTCTATCCCACGCATGCTTAAAATCCTTGACTGTGTTTACCTCTACCACTTCTGCTGGCAGGCTATTCCATACATCCACTACCCTCTCAGTAAAGTAATACTTCCTGATATTACTTTTAAATCGTTGCCCCTCTAATTTAAGACTATGTCCTCTAGTTGTGGTAGTTTTTCTTCTTTTAAATATACTCTCTTCCTTTACTGTGTTGATTCCCTTTATGTATTTAAATGTTTCTATCATATCCCCCCTGTTACGTCTTTCCTCCAAGCTATACATGTTAAGATGCTTTAACCTTTCCTGGTAAGTTTTATCCTTCAACCCATGAACCAGTTTAGTAGCCCTTCTCTGAACTCTCTCCAAAGTATCAATATCCTTCTGGAGATAAGGTCTCCAGTACTGCGTACAATACTCCAAGTGAGGTCTCACCAGTGCTCTGTACAATGGCATGAGCACTTCCCTCTTCCTACTGCTAATACCTCTCCCTATGCAACCAAGCATTCTGCTAGCATTTCCTGCTGCTCTATTGCATTGCCTACCTACCTTCAAGTCCTCTGAAATTATTACTCCTAAATCCCTTTCCTCAGATGTTGAGGTTAGGACTGTACCAAATAGTCTATATTCTGCTTTTGGGTTTTTACTACCCTATTCTTTCTTGAATGCTACAGGTCAACTCTTGTTCCCCTTCCTTATAAGACAACATTTACACTGTTCCTAAAGTTTAAGCTCCAGTTTCTCTTTGCTAGATCATAATAACAAAAAAAACAAGTTGGGAATTCTGTGGACCATTGGATATGCCTCTCACAACTGCGAGCTAGTAGGTATTGTTATTGACAGGACAGTCCTGATTTTTGGGGTCTGACCCTATCACATTTGGGGCTGCCCAAAGCTTGTGGAAGAGTATTCTTACCATGTTTTCATTGTACATTTTATTTCAATCTTTGCTTTACATTACACGTTTTCTTTCTCTCTTTGTATCTCCTTTGGACATGGTGTATCTGAATATAACAATTAACATGTGTGTTTCTTGTGTTTAGACAGATCATGTCAATTCAAGTATTTGGGCAACAGAAACAAAATAAAGAGTAAATCTAAATTTTATTTCTCAATTCCCAAGGAGCTTTCGTTCACGTCTAAATCCATTAATAAAAGTATGAACAATAGAAAACAAGGTAAATTATTAGGAACTAGAAAAGCCCCCAGAAAACAAAAAAAGATGGGGTCAGATTAAAATATAAATGCAGATAAGGAATTGGAAACAGCTTGAAAACATTTAACAAAGATTTTGTACATTGACATTTTGGAAAGTATTTCCATTGCACATTAATAACTAATGTATAAAATATGAAGAAAATACTGAATTATGCACATTATGATGCAAAGAAGCCTATACAGTTCTTAAACAGGTGGATTTTTTTAAAAATAACAATACAGACATAGTTCCTGTAGTCAAAATAAAAATGAGTACCATTTGGGGTCTTCTCTGGTAAAATACCTTTTTTTTTAAACTGCCTAAATAATAATAAAAAATCTGTCATATCTAAAGGGAATATTTGGGATATTATTTTATCTATTACACTAATTTGGATGTATTCAATATGTTTGTTAAATAAATTCAAAGCAGAGCTTTGAATAAAAACAGGACATACAAATATAAAAGACGGGGCCATAACATGCTAGAAATATATCCCTTTTAATCTCTCATTCCTTCATGGGCATATAATACAATACAAATTATTTCGTATTCATCTTAAATGGAAGAAAATAAATAACTAAAGTGTTTCCTTCAAAAAGCGCAGTCCAAGTAATTATATCCTATAAATAGACTAAATAATGTGCCATCGATGATGAATCAGATGGTAAATATATGGTGTATTTAAACGAAATTCTTAGATTCATTTATAAAATAATTTTAAATTCAAGTTAGTTTGACTAAATAGGACAGCAGAGGTATTATGTTTTATTTTATTGTTACTTAGCATTTATACATATATAATAAACCACGCATAGGAAGTAGAAAGTGAATGGAAATTATTCATGAATTGGGGAATCTGTCACATTGTGAACTGCTATACATGGTTACTTACATAATGTTATCATTGGTTATCAACATCGGAATGATTGTTGAACCAGATAATGCAGGATCTTCCTAGACCTACCAAAAGGCGGGAATGTCTAAAGTTAGGTCATAACTATAGGCAAAATCACTTAGGCCGAAATTAAACTTGAAATGGATATGTACTGATTTATTATTAGATAAATTTGATTGATGCACAATCATTAATGGTTTGGTTAACTTTAGGCTTTAATAATACTAAAAAATAATCATATGGCATATTGGAATACAGTCTAGCACTAGGCTACATGATGGTTAATGTATTACAGTTACTTTCTGTAGTGTTTCTGGCGGTGAAACACTACAGAACTTTGGCAGTTGTTTCTGAAAAAAATGTAGTTATGATAATTGCACGTTTAATAGCGTAAGGAAATCATTCATGGAGAGTGTTATCAAACACCTTATTGTGTATGCGGGATACGTTTGAATAGCTGAAGTTCCCTTCCAATGTAAAACAGTGAATTGAGCCCCTCCTCTCTTGAATCTGATATGGCGCGTGTGACAGCGTGTTACACACTTGTAAACTATCTCTGAGGCTAAGAATTTACCTGCTATGATCTGGTAAAATAAATGTTTCAAGTAATTTATGGGAAAAAAAAAAAACCTTGTGTCAGAAGTAACTAGAAGTAAGCAGAGTCTTCCACTACAATAACATGAGTTTGAAAAAATTTCAGAATGAAATATAACTAAATATATTTCAATTAAATGTAAACCAGCACATATTGGAAACTACTGACTAAAAGTGAACTGCAAGTGAAAGTCAATTGAGCTAAAAGGGAACTGCAAAATTCAGACATTAATAGCTCCTCCTTTGGGCCTCCAAAGTAAACAGAACATTCTAATGGTTGCAGTGGTATGTAGTATATTACTGTGATACTGCAGAATCCAGAGGTTAAAACGTGCCTAAGCTTGTCTATGGGTCAGATATAAGTAAACTCTGTTCTTTCTTTGGGTGTTAACAATACATGAAAAACACTGTTAAGCTTATTTTACAGTTGAAAAAAAAAAAAAAAACAGGAACATTTATTTGTTTCAAACTTGTAAATGTGATTCCACTTTTAAATCACAGCACTTGAGAAAGTTCAGAGAAAGTTAAAAATAATATGTGACAGTGTATATAAAAAGCTTATCTACATGCACTCATGGTGTGGCAGTTGCTCCCTACTGTCATACCAAATGTTTCATTTATTTTTATACAGTGAGATGGCTTAATCATCTGGTTTGTTACTTTTATTTGGTTCTTATTTAAAACATGCTACACATAAGATTAATTTATTTTCATATAACTATGAATAAATAAATATATATAGTTTTATTATTATTATATATACATTTTTTTTTTTTTTTTTTATAAAACATTAAAGAGAATGGGGGTCTACATGATGTTAAATGTTCCATGCTACTTGATTCTGTTCTTACCTTGTATGTGCTGATAGGAATGTCAATGATGATATGAAGCAGATCCCCCAGAGCCAGACTGGCAATCAATATGTTGGGGCCATTTCTCATGCCCTTATTTTTGTAGATTATCCTTAGCAATGTTGTGTTACCAATGATGCCCACTATGAATATCAGACATGATACCACTGTGTTTATATATCTGAAAGTGTCACGGATTTCAGTTTGAGTATTACACATGGGAAGATATTTGTTTCTTCCAAATCGAAGATCTTTGAGGTTTGATAGGTTTGCATTAGTTGAATTAAAATCAGTAGGCTTTATAGTAGTCTCTAGACTTCTCATAATGGATTGACTTTCATCAGATAAAGGTTTAAAGGAAGGCTCATTCTCTTCTCCAAATACTGCCACCGCAGAGAGTATCACTGCTACTATAATCAGACAATACTTCTGCATGGTGCTTTGAATTGCTTACACCTTAATGAAAAATGGGTAAATATTTACAAGTAGAGACTATTTGTGGATGGATAATTAGCCTCTATATCCAATTGGAGCCTAGGTGAAGAAAGAAGAAAATAAAAAACATGCTAATCGTTGCTTTCAAGTTGGATTAATAAAACATTGTTCTTCCTAATTCATTTCATAACTTTTCCTCCCACTTACAAAGATATTTTACTCCATGTATTAAATACTTATTGTTTTGAATGACATTCTAAAACTCGATAATTTACATAGCTCTCTACAATAGATAGTAGGGCTTCAAAATAATGATTTTTTTTTCCCCATAGAAAAAGAAAAATGAAGTATTTGATCACAAGCCCTGGTGTAGACAGACTTGGTAAGGAAAGGGTTAAACAGGAAATTAAACCTGTGAATTGGGTTGTTAAATCCCTGTATATGTATGTGCATCTTAATGGAGTCTTAATCAGAGTAAAAATGGCATCACAAAATAACAGTTCAAATCCACTAATATTAATGTAGAAAATCAGAAGAGTAATAGGTGCCTTATCTGTGATCACATTCACAGATTCACTCAGCTACCCAATACAACACATCACCAATTTTAAACAAAACATCATCATAACTACAACAGTTAGACACATGGGACTTATAGTAACTCACCTTACCAGAAAAAAAAACATAACATATATTATCTTGAAAATATAGATCTCTAACGTTGATCTACCAAATTCATATTTAATGTTTTTGCAGAAAACTCACCTCTTCAAAAACTGTGAGTGCCCTAATTTTTTTTTATAGTTTAGAATATTTTTATATATGTATCTATGTGTGTATGTATATATGTATATTTATGTTATATCCCTTTACATTTGCATTATGTGTATAATAAGTAAATAAGGAAAGCATCAGCATTTCATTATATTACTTTTTTATTACACTATACTTAAAACCCCCAAAAAAACATACACGGTATTAGAATTACTATACAAGTAAATTTCTATTTACCTTTTCAAATAGTTCCAATGGAATGTGCCCAGGTTTTAATTAGTAAGTTGCTCTGGAAAGTAGTTATCAGACAGACTGTCCTGAAATGGTTCAGAGGATGTCAGTAATGAGCGTGTTTAGTCCTTGTTCCTGGTATGTGTGTGTCTCTGAAAACCCACAGCATCAGTCAAATACTTCCACATCAGTCACTGACAAACTCCGCCTGCTCTCTCTTTTTAGGACAACAACCTTTTCTGTCCTGCTCTTGCTCCTTAGGCTTGCCTGGATAGCATAATTTCAACAAAACAGAGACGGAAGCATCATTAAACCGAAATCCTTGCGGAAAAAAAAAAAATAGAACACAATTTAAGAAAAATGGATGGAATTTATATTTCTCCTTTGATGGTTCACCCTGCCTCATGATATATCTTTTTTTTCAAAGTGAATGTGAATTCACTGTTTAGTGAATAACCACCCCTTGTTTTTGGATTTGCACTAGTGAACATAAACAAATATTTTAAAAAAACATATCTTTAAGCACAGAATCAAACACATAAATCATTATTCAAAATGATCATAAATGAACAAAAATATATAATTTCGTACGCAGTGAGTAACTGTATTAGCTGCTGGGGTGGATTAGGGACGTGTACCACTCTTCCACAAGGGATGGACACCAATTAATTAGATATACAATATTTATATAACAAGCTACATGATCATCATATATCCATATGGCCTTATTTACTACATAATAAATCTACTTAGATTTGAAAATAAATAGAAGCCAATATAGTAAACACATGGTAGAATGACAGAGATCACGTTATCATTCCAAATAAAAAAAAGTAAATATTGGAGTAATTCTGGAGCAAGTTGCTAATGCGCATCAACCAGCAGAAACCTTATTTCTGATTTTTATAGTGATTGTGCAAAAATAACATTTTCTTGTGGTTTTATTAAATCATGATCCATGGTATCTGTCACTTGCTATGTGTATTTGAAAATAATCATAGTTACCATTTTGGAAATTGTAATTATGGTCATTATTGTTTATAATTGCTACATCTCAGACATAAAATTGTTTTGACCAAACTATTGACAATTTGAATTGCATCAGTGATGGCAACCTAGTGACATGTATGTCTCCTAAAACAAGAGAGATCTGTACCTTGACCTGGCAGTAGAATTGAATAAGACTATTGTAATGCATCTTGTGCCCTCACTGTGAGGACCCAGAATGGAATGTTACTGAGGATATGAAGCAGTATATGTCCCCAGGGTACAGATTGGAATCAGCATGTGTCTTTTCAGCATCCAGATAAAGTGTTTTTATTTTTTTTTGTTTTGTATTTTGCACATGTGTAGTTTCTTTTATTGGAAAAGTTGATCTCAGTATGTGAATTTATTAATTCATTCATTGAAAAAGATTGTGTCTCGCAATGATCACTTCTTATTTTATAGTCTTTATTTAATCCTATGTTACTGGTAATGTTATGGTCTGTTCACGACCTTAACCCTTCTGAGACATAACAAACACAAAGAATTTTTTCAATGACTAACAAGGTATTTTTCATTATTACTGCAAATTTAAAGAAGTTTATGCGGCCCAATTCACATACATATTTATGATCATGCAGCCCACATCAGATTGGACGCCCCTGTAGTATAAGAAATGCATTTGGCAACTAAGCGATCTCTCCCAACTTCCTTCCGGTACATCATAGACTTGCTTAAGTAGAAGCATGCTATCGTATTGTGTTGTTTGGCTGATGCTTTTACATTCTAAATATTTAGTAAATCGGATTATGCATAATACATGGAATTTGCTTTACATGTAAATACGTAGGACATTATTGCATTGGTCGACAAAAGCGGCAATTGAGTTTCTAACATCTGTTAACTTCTGTAAAAAGTGCTATGTGATTTGTAGCTATTTAATAAAATCTTAATTTCGATTTAATTATTTTATTGATAAGTTTTTTTTTTCCATACATAACTTTACCATAAGGGGGGAAACAAGAAGGGGTGGGGGATAGGGTAAAGAATAAATACAAATTG
The DNA here is from genome assembly GCA_036172795.1 of Pelodytes ibericus. Classification (NCBI taxonomy): domain Eukaryota; kingdom Metazoa; phylum Chordata; class Amphibia; order Anura; family Pelodytidae; genus Pelodytes; species Pelodytes ibericus. The sequence goes on along the minus strand of CM069857.1, from coordinate 216,475,586 downwards.
GGCATGGTGAAGGCGATCATAGGCAAGGTGAGCCCCATAGCATAATTATTTAATAGTACATATCAGTAATTTAACAGGTTCAGTTTCTGGGTGACCATATTGGGCCACAGGATAAATCTATATAGAGGATAAAAATGTGGCATCTGATAGGTTTCATACTCAGAGATATTTATATAAGGATCATGTTGTGCCATGCCTTTCTCTCATCTATTAAATGTGCTAATATAAATGAGGACTTTATAAGAATTGGAGCCAGTGAAAGCACTTCTCTAGTGTCTAGTAATGGCTGCTGGAGTATCTGCTGCTAGTTCTGCCATTGTGCGGAGCTGTTCGACCTTGTCTATTCAGCTCTTTGCTGATGGGGGTGTGCTGGCTTTACAGAATGGGGGAATCCATCTGTTAGACTACTTTGATGTAGTCATGGATGTAGTCATGGATGTAGTCATGTGGTGTAGAAGCAGGTATTTTGTTTTAAATGGAGCTGTTTTTCCTGTGAGATGTTTGATAATTTTATACAACTCTTATTTTAATGGAATATCTGACCAACGTAGAAAACTACAATGTCTTTATATATTTCTAGAGAAATGTAAGATAAACTATGATTAAAAATCGTATGTTAAAATGGAAAGTGTAATCATACCAATAATGGGTTTATGTGTATTCTAGATCTGAAATCAAAAGCCCATTATCTCAAGAATATAATAATATCTATTTTTCTCTGACAATAACAAAATAATTATTTCTTTTTTTAATCTAAACTTAGCAGGTAATCATAAAAACCTAGATTTGCATGGGAATATTATCTGCTTTTTACAACCATTGGTATCACATTGTCTTTAGTAATATAGAGTAAGTCCTTTACACAGATATTTATATAAAGCACTAGAGTATTGTAAAAATTCATGCTTTAATAAAACATGGCAGAAATAGACCAATAAAATAACCCTTTTGTATCCAGACTCATGAGTAATATTTAAGGTGTTGCTTAACTACTACATAAGTTACATGGTTAAAGGAACATGGAAAATGAACCAATATGCAAGTGTTGGTTTTTTTTTACTAAAGGGAATCCTTTGTGTGCTACAATTATATATTGTCTATTTCTTCACAGATCACCCGAGGAATGCTTTGACTTTGCGTAAGTCACACAATAAAAGCAGCTTAATCGTACTGGGAAAAAAAAGATAATGACAATAATTCACCATTTGTTGTTAGTACATATGTTTAAAGAAAAGTGTTGGCAGTTATTACTTTTGTTTTAACATATATATATGTGTAATGTTACCCTACGGAATGGAGAATGGTTTCAGAATATCATATGAATATTTCCATTGTTATTTCCCATAAGGCTCTGATGCTGCTACTTTGTATGGTTAGTTTGAAATTCTCTTGTAGCTTAGCCGATGCCTATGTTATATTATAGACAACATCAATCTAAGATCCTCCACAAGATGCACTATTTTACCATACCCACATTGTTATCAGTGTTTCTAATCCAGGTATTGGTTTTCAAAGGTCATGTAGGGTATAATATTTATTTGCTTATCATAATATGGCAGCAGTGTCTGGAATCCTTTGAGGGGTATTCGTCCTCAGATCATTTGTCCTGGGAGATGGCACACAAACTGAAAGCAAGCTGATCATCTTTAGAACTACAGAGTTTAGAGCAGTGTTAGGACAGCTGCTTGTTGAGATACAGGGGGAAAAAGTATGTTACTTTAATAAACAGGAGCGATCCCCAATTCCATTAGCTTGAAATGCTCCTGATAGCGGAACACTCTCTGAATTTGTTCTAGATCCTGAGTTTTTTAGTCCATGAATTTGATTGGAGGGATTCAGCAGTTCCAAGTTCCTATCCAGTTTGGTCCCATTTCATTCCCTAAATTAAAAAAAGAGATGTCTTATTATGAATAGTTTCTTTACTGGCCCATATCTTTCTCACATGTTTATATCGGATCTTTCACCTAAAAAAAAAATTCACATGTCTAAATAAATTGGATCAGAGGACTTACATGCTGTGATGAGATGTCAAGCTGTTGCTCTCTGGTTTGATCAGTGTGGCAAATCATAACACGGTAATAGTAGATAACATGGAGTAAAATAGTAAAATATGTCTCCCCCTTTCTTACGCTTGTAACCCCAAGCACCTTTTTCACTCCATAGTCTATTCTTGTCACTATCATCAAGCCCAAGGGATTCAGAGGCTCTAAGCACATTATATACAACAATCTCAGCAAAACTAAAAAAAAATAAACTATATATATATATATATATATATATAATCTATTTATATATATATATAATCTATTTATATATAGACTTTGTTACGTATATACAATGATTATATCAACAAGCACCACTGACAGTTATGACTATCCATACACTTGAGAATATAACGAACAAAAAAAAATCAGGGAAACTATATTTGATTAAAGGACAACTGTTGGCAAAAAAATAAGTTAAGTTTAACTGGAAAATTCCATCAAGCATAGGCATTTTAAATTGATATTCTTTAATGAAAGAATATAAATAAAGCACTTTACGGAGCCCTCTTTGCTTGTATAGCCTGTCAGAGGCAGGCATCCCGGGTCAGATGGGTCAGATCTCACTTCATCTGACCCATCTGACCAAAGGTTCTGAACAAAATGGCAGCCCCCGATGCAGCTATACAGGCACAGAGGGCTCAATAATGTACTTTATTTGTATTATTTCATTAATGTGAATTTAAAATTCCCACAATTGATGCAATCTTTCAATCAAACATTTGTTGCCTGTTATCCTTTAATATTAATGATATTTGATTATCACTAAGTGACATAGTATGTATGGGGTTGCCATCCAGCCAGTATTTTACCAGCAGACTGGTAAAAAATGGCTAGGGCCATGTTAAGTCTATGGAGGCAATAGTATGGCCAGTATTTTCTAAAGAAAAGGTGGCAACCCTAAGTATATATACAAAAAATAATCCGATACAAACATCTGATAAAGAAGAATTTCAGATGTCAAGTTCAAATCACCAAAAGATACTTCACAATATATGTAATGGTAAGCAAGTTAATGGTGGGCAGCCTTAAAAAAAAAAAAATCTCTTCTCAAGGTATCTATCTATACCCCAGTGCAAAAAAAAATGTTCCAATACTGTGAGTGCACCCATAAACAGTAGAAAAGAAATGAAATTCCATTGTAATAGACCAACATAATTAGAGCCAAAAAGTCAAACCCGCTTTATTATGTAGTATCTAGAAATAACACTAGAGCAGAAAAAAACTGCTGGCCAGTCATCACAAAAGTAATAAAATTGAAGTGATATCACACAAATAAATTCTGTAACTGTTGTTTATAACTCAGTACCCATAAATAAAAACTCATATTAAGTCTATAAGCCTTACCAATCCTGAGTTTGCTGACAAATTCTCTCAAAATTCAGCAGACATTTAGGTAATCTACCTGTCCCCTGTCATTCTTCCCCCTCTGCACATAATTACTAGCAATATGTTAACCACCTCATACACTTTACTTACCTACAGTCTCCAAACACGTGGATGCAGTTTATAGGTTTACAATGCACCCAACTAATCACCTATTAAGTAACTTCTGGTGTGACTCAGGTCTCACAGTTCCACCCACACTTTCCATTATCACAATCTACTTCTATCTTTACCTCTTCCCTATTTCTTTCTGCCTTTTCCCTCTCCTTGTATGTCTCATGTTCCCCATCCCCTCTAGAATTTAAGCTTGCGAGCAGGGCCCTCTACCTCATGTTTTAGTCTAAAAAAATTGTCTTATTTTGTTTGTAACTCCCTTCTTATGCTCTGTACCAAGCACTGCGTAAATTTGTTGGCGCTATATAAATAAATGGTAATGTAATGTAATGTAATCAGCAAAAAATTTATATCTTCTTGTTTAGAAGATGACAATTCTTTTGCTAGGCCTATTAACTTAATGTGTATGTTTGAAAATGTTATCCCTTTAATATGAAGCTTTTCACTCTCTCTGGGAATTTTGTAAGTGAAACAGATTGCTTGTATGTATTACATGTGCTTTAAAGGAAGTGTTCTATAAACAATATTGTGTCTGGATGTACTTTTATTTTATTATCAAGCCTTAGAAATATAAATAGCCATATTAAGAAATATATTTATAGAACATTATTGTAACATAAACAACAGCTCATGGAAGTACAAGGAAATCTGTAAGGAAAGTATTTAGAGCACCTTTGAGTAAATAAGGATGAGTTGTATCCTGGGAATCAGAAAATGAGTATATGTTTCTACTCAAAGTGGCTACCAGGAAATAACATCACCCAAGATTACAGAAAGACCTCGGTGTCATTGTTCTGAATCATTAAGGGTAGTACAGTATGCTGATTAATAGCAGCTGAAAGCAATTATTTCCAAGCCTTCCAAGCACACTTTAATCTCTAAAATTGCATCAAAAACATTAACTCTTTTGTACCAGTTTCCAAAAATGTGATCAGATGGGATTGTTTCAGCCACTTTTGACCTCTCCCCTATTGAGTCATGAGGTTGCAGGAACATCCAGGTGAAGATCTCCACTCTTCTCCCCCTCTATGGTCAGCAGTGCATATTAAAGGATATTGCTGATGTTTGGTATCTGCAATCATCTCTCTACTTTACCGCTGTTTTGCATTTCTAAAATGCTTATTCTTCCACATCAGTTTGTATGTTTATATGTTGTTTATCTTCATAAATTCTTGTGCCGTCTTGACATAATAAAGAAACAAAGATAATACATGCTGCCAGACATAAAAAATAGATTCTATTTTCTTATTACAAAACTTCCATTAAAAAAAAAGTTTGTTGCTCTTCCGGGGTGAAGAATACACACACAAAAAAGTTGAAGGGTAAACAGCAAATCACCCCATGGTATAAATATAAAATTGTATTTCTTATATGTAGTTTGTGCACAACATTTAATCTCAGGTTACATTCTATATGAGAAACACATTAGGTTACTTATGTGATTTGCTGCTTGTCTTTTGGTTGTTTTGTGTATTTGGCTTAAAAAATAAATGTCTGTTATGAAAATGTAATTATTTTTTTCAATCTTTATTTATGTTACTATCACGACTTACAAATAACAAAAACAGCTAGAATGTAATATAGCAGATAGTGTCATTTGTGACTTTACACAAGCTCAAAAAGTGTTGCAGAAAACACAAATGTGTCTCTCTCTTAACCTCACACTTATAATTGTCCTCCTTCCGACAGTTATAATTACAGGCAACAAAGTTAAACGGCATCTTACAAGAATGTGCATGCATATTTAAAATATGCTTCTGTATGGAGTCATCACATTTTTGCTTACATTTATCTATTTGTTTACATTAATGGCTACTCCAAGAGATCTGTTTTCTTGTAAAAGGTGATTGACCAAGAAAAAGAATGTCTGGGGTGGCAGATGCCCTTTGAAGTCCACTTCCTTTCAGTAATAGATAATGATTGCAGCAAGTAATAGTTAATGATGTCTAAAAAAAAATATTTATTCTCTTTAATTATGTCATAAAAGTTACTGAGTGGGCCTAGGATATCAGATTGGGTAAATTTGGAATCTTTTAATGTATAATTTGCCCTAAAGGTCTTTGCTAGGCAGTCTGGTTGACAACACATATTGCTTGATGTTTTAGCCAAAGTTAGTTTTTTTTCACTATTAAACAAATTATTTATTACATACTAGGATGGGACAGAGTCAGATGCAACTGATGCCAATAAGCATTATAATGTTATCATTTCCAGAGCTGTATGTCTATCACCCATATGTACAAGTATGCAATATGTTTAGAATATGTACATTTGTCTCCTGATAAACATTTAAGGGACAATGCAGGCCACAATCCACCTTTTAAAAAGTTTAACATGTGCTCATCTTTTCCCTATCGAAAAATCAAAAAATAAGTATTCATTCCTTTTCCACAAAGAATCTATGCTTCTAGTTCCACATGGAATAATATCCACCTGGTACACATAATAATTCAAGCAAAATGTCTTAAGAACAGGCAGTTATGTTTTCCCTGAACAGGAGCATATGCAGTAAAATACATATTTATTGGCTACTTTCCCATCAATAACTTTGCTAATATTTAGAAAGCACCAAATTTGAAATGTGTTTGACAATGTCACAGCATGACAGAAGTACAGCCAGCAATAGAAAATACAAAACATATGGACCACCTACCTGTTAGTGGACCTTCTTTTTGCCCTAAGAATAACCTTAATTTGTTGGGGCATGAACTCTGCAAGGTGTCAAAAGCATTCCTAAGGGACTTTATCAACGACTAATGCTTCCCAGAGTTGTGTACAGTTATCATGTATTGGATCTCTACTGTGAATGTATTGTTACATCTCCCTGAATTGGTATGTTCTAAGCCATTCAAGAGCAGTCCTAGTTGTGTGGCATTGGTAAAATCATGTTAAAAAATTTGATACATTACTACAATGAAGGGGTTCACCTGATTGGATTTATATCCTACCAAAACACACTATTTTATTTAGAAAGTGTTTTACCAGGAAGAATACATTGAGATTTCTCTCATTTTCAAGAATGTCCTGAGGACCCAGTTCAGAATGGAGTTACACATTTAACAGTAGATTCAAAAATAAATACATACATATATTAAACAAGTTGGAAGGAGAACATGCAGGGTAAATCATTATTGATACAAAAAAGGAACAACATGTACAGTATACGAAAGAGTTTGTAAACTAATAACAGGTACAATCTGTTTTGAGGATTTGGGAGATACTTATTTTCAGGGATTTTAGAGTAGATGATGATTTAGCAGAAACAGGAAGGCTATTCCACATATGAGGAGCTCTGAAAGAGAACGCACCTCGACCCGCTTCCTTTTTGAAGTGGGGAATCGCTAGTGAAGGGTTGGTGCAGGATCTGAGATTGTGGGATGTGCAGGGAGTAAGAGCGAGCATGCCGCTCAGGTAGGGGGGGAGCGTTCCAGAGAAGTGGTTATGCACTAAGCAAGCTAGGTGGAGAGTACACCTGGAGGCAAGCGTCAGCCAATTTAACTCTTTTAACATTTTACAGTGATGCGTGTTATAATTACACTGTAGTGCAAAACGACACAATGTATTGTACATAGTGTCAAGTTTACCGAGATGGGTCTGTGGGGCAGAATCATACACAACATCTCCATAATCTAAGATCGGCATTAACATTTGCTGCACAACACGTTAGATTTGTTTCTATATAGAAAGCCGATCCTAGGATATAGCTTTGACACAAGCTTATCAATATGGAGACCAAAAGATAAGTTTGGATCTAGCCACAAGCCAAGATACTTATATGAATTTACCTGTGTTAGGTTATAACTGGTTTTGGTCTTGATGGTTAATTGAGCATTGTTTAATTTAAGTAGTTTGGCATTTGTCCCAAACAACATGGACACAGTTTTTTTAGCATTAAGGAATAATTTGTTGTTAGCTATCCAATTTTCAACTTTAGAAAACTGATCCTTTAGCACGGATTCCACTTGCGATAGTTGAATACCGCAAGTATAAATGACCGTATCATCAGCATACATATGCACACGAGCCAGGTTACACACCGAGGGTAGTTCATTTATAAATAACGAGAATAGCAGAGGCCCAAGAACGGATCCTTGACACACTTGATTGGCAATGGGAGGGAGGCAATATCAGCCATGGACACATATTGAGTTCTATCAGACAAGTATGAACGAAACCAGCAGAGCGACCTCTCATTTTTACCGGAACAACTTAGCTTGTTTAGCAGCAGCTCATGATCAACTGTGTCAAAGGCCTTTGCAAAGTCTAGGAAAACTGCACCTGTGAGTTCACCCCTCTCCATACCACTCTGAATGTCATTGCTCACCTTTAATCATTGCAGTTATCATGGAGTGATTTGACCTAAACCCAGATTGAAGCGAGGTTAGATAGTTGGAGCGTTGATAATACTCGCACAGTTGATCATGGGCACATTTTTCCAGGATTTTAGAAAGTATGGGTAGCAGTGAAATAGGCCTGTAGTTTGACACTAAGTTTACATCCCCATTTTTGTGAATGGGGATAACTCTGGCTTTTTTCCAGGCTTTGGGGACATAACCGGAGGACAGGGACGCATTGATTAAGCAGGCAATGGGTCGCGCAGTAACAGGCTATACACCATCACACTGCCACCTCCAACCAGCAACACTGACAATCCCCATGGTGGGTGCATGTCTGTGATGTATTTTGGTTTTGTGCTGCCCTGGGCAAGACTAAATTTGGCCACCTCCCATTCACCCACATTGAAGTACCAATGCATCCCCCAGGACATGCTCCATCACCCACACCACACAACTATGAGATGCTCTATCACCCACATTGCAGACCCCATACTTATGCCAGCACCACAGGGCATGCCCCATCACCCACACCGGGGACCCAGGACATGCCCAGCCACTGAAATTGCACACACAAAACATACCGCATCACACACAATTTAGACCCTGGACTTACCCAGGAACTCCAGGACATGCCCCATCACCCACACTGCAGACCCAGGGCATGCACCATCACCCACACTGCACACCCATGATATGTCCCATCACCCACATTGCAGATCCAAGCACTCCAGGACATGCAGAGAGACGAAAAGGAAAACTGCTACGACCATTTAAAAAGGTACCATTTAAAACATAATCCTTTAATACGTTCTGGTTAAAAAGCAGCACATCGTAACAAAACTGTGTACATCAAAAATGGTTGTAGAATTTTTCCTTTTTGTCTCTCTGCTGTTTTGTGAAAGCCTTCACCTCCAGGATCACTCCGACCTATGAAGGACCTGCAGTCTGGATACAAGGTGCGCTACCTTTGATCAGTTATATTGTCTTTCTAGTAGAAGTTTGGGTCACTCTGTGTATTTTTACTCCAGGACATGCCCCATCACCCACATTGTAGACCCATAACTTCCCCAGCATCCCAGAACATGCCCCATCACCCACATTGTAGACCCATAACTTCCCCAGACACCCATGACATGCCCCATCACCCACATTGCAAACCCAGGACTTACACCAGCACACTAGGACTTGCCCCATCACCCACACTGCAGACACAGGACTTACCCCAGCTATAACTTAAAGCTCCCTGGTGTCTAGTGACAGACAACATTGTGTCTGTATGGGGCCCAGGTGCACAGATATCCTACCATACTGCTTCTTATGCTTCACGTGTTGTCAAAAGAGTACTCACATGTCACATGATCCCTAATGCTCTGACCTCAGACACTCGTGGGGAATGTGAGAGGCCACATGGTAGGATGCCTGTGTGTCTGGGCATTATGTCTACTCGTTGCAGAAATGCTGGTGAGGGGAGATCTTCTGACCTCCCCAGCCTATTGCCTCTGCTTATTTAAGGGGCAGCATGTTTAGCCATCTTCCAGGCAACCCTAGACACTTGCCTAGACACTTGCCTAGAATGCCTTGTACTAAATACAGCACTGGTGCATGTATGCATCTATGTTTCTATTTTTCTATGTATGGGTGGCTTTTTTCATATGTTAATACATGTGTGCAGTGCTCTGCAATGGTGTGCTGTCAGACTGAGCTAGGTGTGCTGTGGCAAGGCCAACTGGGGAGCTCTTGGTGCAGGTAGGGATGGCAGGCAGATGATGCCCAGTCACACAGACATCTTCTAGCTGCCTCTTGTCCTCCCCTCAGTTCAGAGTGTCACTTCGCCTCGCGATACTCAAATATCACAGAGGTGCAGGGAGTGTAACACAAAAGCCATGTCCTGTGTGTGCAATCTGTTGTGTAGGGGCAAGTCCTTGGAGTGCAATATGGTGTGCAGGAGCAAGTACTGGGAATGCAATCAGGTACACAGGGGCAAGTCCTGGGAGTGCAATAGGCTGTGCAGGGGAAAGTCCTGGGAGTGCAATAGGCGGTGCAGGGGAAAGTCCTGGCATTTCAATCTGGTGTGGCAAGTTATATCTGGTGTGCAGAGGGTGCTGTGGGTGCAATGGCCAGAGATGTGGGGGGCAAAAATGAGAGAAGGGCGTGATAAATGGAGTGAGGGACAAAGGAAGAAAATGCAGTTTTTATAAAAAAAAACATTTTATTTGCTAACACCTTACCACCTCTTGTGACTGGCACGGGAAGGAAGGGGGGCACCCACAGGGAGGGCAAAGTTCTACTGCTTTCTAACTGAACCATGAAAATATACCATTTTTTTTTATACAAGAGGCTGACCATCAATATTTTATTTTAATACAGGGTTTCATAAAATGATTTAGATTTTGTTGGCATTTAACAAAGTGTGCTTGCTTTCATTGTATATTTGTGCTTGTGGTGTGCCGAGGAATTCTGGCAGAGCACTAGTGTGCTGTGGGTGAGAAAAGGTTGAGGAGCACTGCTCAAGTGACCAAGTGACATTCTGTAAATCACTCTACCCTGAATATATATAATCACCTTAAAAGAGAAAATAATAATATAGGTCGCATGAGAGAATATTCCAAGGATCATTCCGTCTAAAATACAGTAAATTAACAAATACATACAAAATATCCATACTTGAAATTTCAACATTCAAAAATGAAGACCCAGTCTACAGATCATTAAATAAGAAATGCATCAACAACCAGTATACTGATTTTTTTTTTTTTTAACATTTCTGTAATGTGTCAGGAATTTTAAATGTTTTTTTTAAATTTTATTTCTAATATTGATTTTTTTTAAATTTGTCCTTATAATGTTATCTGAGCATTAAAGCAATTGGACAGTCAAAGGTTTGCTGCTGACTACATTGCCCATAATGTTTCACATGTCCAAAAGCTCACACAATGCTTGCTAGGCATCATGGAAAGAGTAGTTGCACAGAAACCCTTGGTCCTTACAGCTGCTGTGAGACATCCCCATGAGATCTTCCCCATGATTCTCCGCCTGTCGCACATTTGTATTCTTAGTATCATGGAAATGATTCCATCTGGAAAGTGTTATATCAGTTGCTGCTGGACTACTTTTTTCTGGTGCCGGGAGTGGGCTTATTCAATATTGACAATAGCTACTACACTGGCTGGAGTGTGCTAAGTGTTTATTGATGGAAGATATTTAATTCCTGAATAGTGATGCTAGCTATTGGAAATTCCCAGTACCTTCCAACTCTGAAATCTTTCTCTAAATAATGAAAGCAAAGATGTGTAATTCTATGCAATACCATCCAGGCCAAATCTTATCTTAATTCCCAAATAATCTATTTCACTACTAGACCAATCCAAGTTACACATCGTCCCCAAGTCACCAATTTGCAGTCAAAGTTTGTGTCTTACTTTTGTTCCGCTTATAACTCGAGAATCTGACTTATTGCCTGGTTTTCTCTTATAATAAAGGGATTTAATTTCCAGATTTGTTATGGTCAGAATGATATAATCCACATAAAGAGTGATTTTATAAACATTAGAAAGCACCTCTACTCCGTAAATCATGGGGGTCTGTCCAATCAAAAAACTGCCAAGGGTTCAGCTGCTATGATGTAGAGTAGTGGAGTTAACAGGAAGCCTTGTCTGGTGCCATTCCTAATCACAAACCAGCTGGTGTCTAGTTCAGGGTGACAACTTTAGCCTGTGCAATATTATATAGCGCCATTTTATTGGATTTAAAGGGACCTATACCAAATTCCTCCAGTACTACTTCTAAGTATTTCCATCTGACTTTGTGAAAAGCCTTCTCAGCATCAATATGGAAAAAAAACTAGATTGTGTATTATGCAAGTTTACAACATATATTAAATCAAAGTGTTTACAAGTATTAGTAGCTAGATCTCTTACCTGAATGAACCCTGCTTGATCTTGAGGTACAATATATGGTATTGCTGTTTCATGCGATCTACTAAGATCCTAGAAAGATGTTAATGTCCAAATTAATAAAAGAGATTGGCTGATAATTGACAGAATAGTTGGATCTTTCCCTGGTTTTAAAATTTGGATTATAGTTACCAGTAACATCTCAAGACGGATATATTTTATTAAAGGTCCTCAGTAACAATGGAGATAATGAAAGTCTGAAACCACTCCATTATCATTAATTTCAAGGAAACTCTTTTCTTGTCTACCTAAATAAGTGAAATGATTTGTCTTATACAAATCAATGTGTCAGTCACTAAGTAGATCATATATATGAATTTTTTAAGTGATTATTAATTAATTTGAATCACTTGGCTATTGAGTGCGACATTAAACGGTTTCTCTTTAAAATAGCAAAGGTGGATAATCAAGTCTAATAATTCATTATTATGATTGTGTCAATAAAATTATATAAGATGTATCCCCATAGTATCTATTGATCAATATATAACATGAAACTCAATTTAAATTAGCTAGTTACCTAAGTTTGTTTCATAATCTTTGTCCTCTTAATAGTGAAATTGATCTCTGCCATAAAATATATATATCTTATAATTAAACTTAGTGTACCCGAGGATTGCTTGCATTTTTGTAGTCTGATTCCTCTTAGTTATACATATGTTTTAGAATATAACCACTGCAACATTTAGAACTTTTCTATACATCTGAACAAAGAGCAGCTACAGGAAAACTCATGGTCCAAAAAATAATAATAATTTATTACATGCTCTTTAACATTTTGATCTGGTTAAGGTCTCTCTTGATAGGGTCGTTATAACAGGTTTAATATCTAATTATAGTAAAAATAATTATAACTCCTCTGAGAGATCTATAATTTCCAAATACTTTTGTTTTAAACATTAAGATTTATTTATTACTTATTTTTCCTGGTTGACTATTACAGTTCTCATATACAGTCTATCTAATTTTAGGACTTATTCTCATGAACATTATGAGCCTTGATAATATCTTATGCATTTTGGGAAGAAAGTCACAAATCACAGTCCATTTAGTGATTTTATTGTTTTATTGCTCGTTACAAACTGACAGCTACAGTTGTTTCTAAAGAGAAGTCTTTTATGTGTTTTTATATTGAACTCCTCTGAACTTCCCATCAATTCACAGGGCCAGTATTATATCTTTTTTTTTTATGTTTCACAAAGAAGATAGTCTTGAGATAACTTGGCACCATTGTTCCCAGAATATTTAATGTCTCGGATGTGTAATTGAAAGATATTGTATGCAGTGTAATTAAGCTCTAATTTGACATGTTGCACAGTCTTCTGGCTGCTCCGGGTTAAAAGGTCAGCCATTAGAGCACTGTGGCCAGCCTATAGATTTTGAGTTATGGCTTTTAGCAAAAGAGCATAGGATCTCCCTTGATTTAAAGTTATTTAACTGTATTTAAATAGTGATGTTTCCCAGTGAAAGAAACCATGCTTTATATTAACCTTTTTACTTTAGGACACTTTGATCACATCCCTGACACTAACAGGGTTATGGTCTTGTATATTTTGTGCTTTTTTTTTTTTTTAAAGAAAACCATCTTTGTTTCTTAATAGTTTGTATTTTTGGTTAATTGAAATGGTTAAACTACTCAAATAAAGGCAAACAATAAAATAAAATCTAAACTTTATTAGCAGTCTTGCAATTTGACTTGCAATTATATGACTATGACTGTACTATGAAAAGTAATACAGTATTACGGATTCCCAAGTATAATGTGGCTATTAAAATCTTTGCATATTTTGTGTATAATTGTGCAATGCCATATGGGTACATTGCAGTACATTTACTTCTAGCTGTTGCAAGTTATTAATGCAATAAATATATGCTTGCCTTGGCACATTCATTCACTATTGTGCTATCTTTATGGATCTTTATAATCTCTTTCCAGCTTCCACCTCTGTTTACATCATGTAGTGAAGCCACTCTTGGAAGTACCAGTCAAAGTATACTTTATGCTTGGAAGTACCAGTCAAAGTATACTTTATACTTGGAAGTACCAGTCAAAGTATACTTTATGCTTGGAAGTACCAGTCAAAGTATACTTTATACTTGGAAGTACTAGTCAAAGTATACTTTATACTTGGAAGTACCAGTCAAAGTATACTTTATACTTGGAAGTACCAGTTAAAGTATACTTTATACTTGGAAGTACCAGTCAAAGTATACTTTATACTTGGAAGTACCAGTCAAAGTATACTTTATACTTGGAAGTACCAGTCAAAGTATACTTTATACTTGGAAGTACCAGTTAAAGTATACTTTATGCATTGATGCCAATTACTTCCTTAGTATTTTTCTCCTTAGTATTCTACATAAACCTACTCAGTAATAGCAGACCTGGTTAATATGCTCCATTTGTATTGATGAAACACATTTTTTTTAAGTATTTAGCACAAATGTGTAAATTCAATAACCTTAACAAGGCATTGGTGCCACATTGCAACAATGCATTCCTCAGTACTCAATCAGTTAATAACATAGTAAAAACATACACAGCAAACACTAATAATATTTCAGAAATGATATTTTAGTGAAAATAAGGATGGTACCTGAAGAATATGAAGTGTATGTTTTTCTTACAGGTATGCACCTGGAAAAAGTAAGCAAAAATGTTCCAGTTATGCAATGTCACTCTTTTGACTTAATTTATCAAAAATAAGATTTAACATTTTTTAGAACATTACAATATTTTATTCTCCTAGATTTGGTAAAATAATCTTTCGCATTAAAATAATATAGTGGGCACAGTTTTTACAGCTCCGAACTCGTACAACTCCTAACCAGTGGTGTATCTTGATTTTGTGCTGCCCTAGACAGACAAAATCCGGGCACCCCCCTACCCAAGCTGCACACCCACGTTACACACCTAAGACATGCCCCATCATTCAGACTCACATCAAGCTCACACTCCCATCACACTCAGTCACACACTCCTACTCCCATCACGCACACTCTGACTCCCATCACACTCAGTCACACACACTGTCTCCCATCACACACACTCTGACTCCCATCACACTCAGTCACACACACTGTCTCCCATCACACACACTCTGACTCCCATCACACTCAGTCACACACACTGTCTCCTATCACACACACTCTGACTTCCATCACACTCAGTCACACACAGTCTCCCATCACACACATTCTGACTCCCATCACACTCAGTCACACACAGTCTCCCATCACACACTCTGACTCCCATCACACTCAGTCACACACAGTCTCCCATCACACACACTCTGACTCCCATCACACTCAGTCACA
The DNA here is from genome assembly GCA_036172795.1 of Pelodytes ibericus. NCBI lineage: Eukaryota > Metazoa > Chordata > Amphibia > Anura > Pelodytidae > Pelodytes > Pelodytes ibericus. The sequence continues at coordinate 216,460,436 of CM069857.1, read as the reverse complement.
CACTGTCTCCCATTACACACACACTGATTCCCATCACACTCAGTCTCACACACACACACACACACTGTCTCCCATCACACACACTCTGACTCCCATCACACACACTCTGACTCCCATCACACTCAGTCACACACACTGTCTCCCATCACACACACACTGTCTCCCATCACACACACTCTGACTCCCATCACACACACACACACACTGTCTCCCATCACACACACTCTGACTCCCATCACATACACTCTGACTCCCATCACACTCAGTCACACACACTGTCTCCCATCACACACACTCTGACTCCCATCAAACTCAGACACACACACACACACAAAAATACAGCACTGCTCCTAACATGCGTTGAGGATACAGTAGATACAGTAGACTTCAACTTCTTTTGTGATTAAAGCTGCAGTTTATAGAAACAGGGGGAAACAATACAATCACTTCCACTATATAAGCGCCAACTTCTTTCTTGGGGGGTGCATGATGAAGGAAGGGGGGGGGGGGGGTTGAGGACTCAGGTCATGGGAGGGGGATTGTCCGTGCTTAGAGTGATAAAGTGAAGAATGTTGAATAGTGTGTTGACATGTCACTGTCCAAAATATCTTCAACCATTTTGCAAGTTAAACTCTTGGTACCACACAAGTTCAGTGGATTTTTGATATGTTAATGAGTTAACACCTTCACCATGTTTAATAAATATCTTCAGCTCCTGATGTTTGCCCTCCATTCTGCAGGAACAGTCATTCTGGACTATGCTGGGCCTGTTTGTAAACAGCTGTCATCCAGGTTACACTTGGGAAAGTGTTGCATTGTTTGTTGGTATGTCACTAATTAATGTATCTTTCTGCATTTTAGTTTTTTTTTATAAGTATTTGTAAAATATCTGTAAAAGAAGGTTGACTAAAGGACATTTATAGTTGAATATCATAAAAGGGGTAAAGAAAAATGAGGCACCCAATGGAGGTGTTTAGGCAAAAATGGAAAAGCAATAAGTATATTTCTATTGAATAGAACAGAAAAACAGCAAGAACGTCTTAAAATAAAGAACTTTAGCAATAAGTGAGACTCTGGAAGATATGTGGTGAGGGAAGATAATGTGATGAAATAGCTCTAAACCTTTTTTTAATATATTGTTCAACTTGCTTTTCTATTACAATGTTCAGAAAGATTACTATATTTATGGAAGACACATGATAGTGTCATGACCTCATGATGTCATTTACCTAGAGGGTATCAGTCACTGCATATCTTAGAGAAGCATATCAGGAGAAACCACTTTATTCCAAGACTAGATCACTCATAAGGAAATGCCTGACATATTTGGTGCTTTCTCCTTTGTACATTAATACTTCACTGTACACCCGGTTCTCAATGTTTTGGTAAATTCCTGTATATTTCTATAGAATTTTGTGTAATCCTATTTTATTGAACTTTCATATCCATTATAAGCCAAAGGGAGCTGCAAAACCCCCTCCTTATTATACATGACAAAATCCACACTTAGAGTAATCCTAGAGCACAACCATAACACTGCGTATCTATCTCAACTTAGTCTCTGATCTCTATCTGTTCTGTCAACAAGTTAATTTATTCACTTAAGCTTGAAAGCAGGAATGCACATATAACAGCTTTACATCAAATAAACCAATATGTGATAAAATGTATAGAAGATTTCAAAGAAGGTTCAAAAAGAAAAGTAATTATGAAAAATAGAATGGTATAGGCAGTGGCGTAGAGTGGGGGGTGCAGGGGGGGCCGGCCGCACCGGGCGCAATATCTGGGGGGGCGCACTAGCCCTATGCGGCCGCGTGGCCGCCAGGGCCGTCTTTAACGCGGGGCAAACGGGGCAGCTGCCCTGGGCCCATTTACTCCTGGGGGGCCCCAAGGCAGCTGTCCCGTGGGCCCCCAGCCCCTGCTGCCGCGTTCACAGCGCATTGCGCTTGTGAACGCTTTTTTTCGGCAAGCCGCATCAGATGGATGCGACGGCCGAAAAAAAAAAAAAAACTGACGCCGGATGTGACGTCGCGTCACATCCGGTGTCTGCTTCCCTCCTCCGTGCAAGAGGGAAGACTGCACGGAGGAGACATCCGGCGGGGGACACGGAGCCGCTTCATGTAAGTACGGGGGGGGGGGGGGCTGGCTGGCACAATATTCCTGGTATCTGACTGGCACTATATTACTGGGCATCTGATTGGCACAATATTACTGGGTATCTGACTGGCACTATATTACTGGGTATCTGATTGGCACAATATTACTGGGAATCTGATTGGCACTATTTTACTGGGTATCTGACTGGCACAATATTACTGGGTATCTGATTGGCACTATATTACTGGGTATCTGATTGGCACTATATTACTGGGTATCTGATTGGCACAATATTACTGGGTATCTGATTGGCACTATATTACTGGGTATCTGAATGGCACTATATTACTGGGTATCTGATTGGCACAATATTACTGGGCATCTGATTGGCACAATATTACTGGGTATCTGACTGGCACTATATTACTGGGTATCTGATTGGCACTATATTACTGGGTATCTGATTGGCACAATATTACTGGGTATCTGATTGGCACTATATTACTGGGTATCTGAATGGCACTATATTACTGGGTATCTGATTGGCACAATATTACTGGGCATCTGATTGGCACAATATTACTGGGTATCTGACTGGCACTATATTACTGGGTATCTGATTGGCACAATATTACTGGGCATCTGATTGGCACAATATTACTGGGTATCTGACTGGCACTTTATTACTGGGTATCTGATTGGCACAATATTACTGGGTATCTGAATGGCACTATATTACTGGGCATCTGATTGGCACAATATTACTGGGTATCTGACTGGCACTATATTACTGGGTATCTGATTGGCACAATATTACTGGGTATCTGATTGGCACTATATTACTGGGTATCTGATTGGCACAATATTACTGGGTATCTGATTGGCACTATATTACTGGGTATCTGAATGGCACTATATTACTGGGTATCTGATTGGCACAATATTACTGGGCATCTGATTGGCACTATATTACTTGGCATCTGATTGGCACTATATTACTGGGCATCTGATTGGCACAATATTACTGGGTATCTGACTGGCACTATATTACTGGGTATCTGATTGGCACAATATTACTGGGTATCTGAATGGCACTATATTACTGGGCATCTGATTGGCACAATATTACTGGGTATCTGACTGGCACTATATTACTGGGTATCTGATTGGCACAATATTACTGGGTATCTGATTGGCACTATATTACTGGGTATCTGATTGGCACAATATTACTGGGTATCTGATTGGCACTATATTACTGGGTATCTGAATGGCACTATATTACTGGGTATCTGATTGGCACAATATTACTGGGCATCTGATTGGCACTATATTACTTGGCATCTGATTGGCACTATATTACTGGGCATCTGATTGGCACTATATTACTGGGTATCTGATTGGCACTATATTACTTGGCATCTGATTGGCACTATATTACTGGGCATCTGACTGGCACTATATTACTGGGCATCTGGCTGGCACAATAATACTGGGCATCTGACTGGCACAATAATACTGGGCATCTGACTGGCACTATATTACTGGGCATCTGGCTGGCACAATAATACTGGGCATCTGACTGGCACAATAATACTGGGCATCTGACTGGCACTATATTACTGGGCATCTGGCTGGCACAATAATACTGGGCATCTGGCTGGCATAATATTACAGGCATCTGGCTGGCACTATATTACTGGGCTCTGACTGGCACAATATTACAGGCATCTGACTGGCATAATATTACAGGCATCTGACTGGCACAATATTACAGGCCTCTGACTGGCACAATATTCCTGGCCTCTGACTGGCACACTATTACAAGCATCTGACTGGCATAATATTACAGGCATCTGACTGGCATAATATTACAGGCATCTGACTGGCACAATATTACAGGCATCTGACTGGCACAATATTCCTGGCCTCTGACTGCACACTATTACAGGCATCTGACTGGCATAATATTACAGGCATCTGACAGGCACCATATTCCTGGGCTCTGACAGGCACAATATTCCTGGGCTCTGACAGGCACAATATTCATGGTATCTGACTGGCACAATATTATTGGTATCTGACTGGCACAATATTACTGGTATCTGACTGGCACATTATTACTGGGCTCTGACTGGCACAATATTGCAGGCATCTGACTGGCACAATATTGCAGGCATCTGACTGGCACAATATTACTAGGCTCTGACTGGCACAATATTACTGGGCTCTGACTGGCACAATATTACTGGCATCCGAAAGTTACAATATTACTGGCATCTGAATGGCACAACAATTATGGCATATGTGTGTGTGTGTGTGTGTGTGGGGGGGGGGGTAACATTAGAGGTACAGGATTGAGGAAGTTGGCTCCATCTAGCCCAGTCTTGGATCATCTCCAGGGTATGGTTCCGTTTTGATGTTTAGTTTTTGTTCTTGATATTGTTTGTCGTTTACGATGGTTGTGAGACGACATATAATAGCATGGCCCATGCTAGGTTACTACATGTGTATATTTGTATTCATAGACCTGCTGAAAATGTGGAGAATGTGTGTAATGCATGTTCGCACTCAATAAAGTGTTGGAAAATAAACTTGTATTTAGATGCATTTTACTTTAATTACATAAGTATTTTCATAACAAACAATACATGTGCTTGGGGGGTAAGGGTTTCTTTAACTAATCTAGTAGAAAAGACTCGAGTGCTAAAATCCACGGGTTAGGGGGCGCAAATTACTTGCCTTGCCCCGGGTGCTGACAACCCACGCTACGCCACTGGGTATAGGGCCATGACAAATTAGCCACATTACTGGCATCAGGGCCACCATCAGAATTTTTGGGGCCCCTTACAAGACAAATGGTCTGGACTTCCACCTCCCCCACTCCATTTCTATTGCATTTTTTTCTACACCTGCCATAGCACCTTGCACCCCCAGAACATCTCCCAGCATACATATTGCACACCCAGGACTTACCATAGCTAGTACCCACTACAGGATATGCACCAGCACCCAAATTGCACACCCATTACATGCCCCAGCACCCTCATTGCAGACCCAGGACATGCCCCTGCACCCACATTGCACACCTAGAAAATGCCCCAGCCCCCACATTGCACACCAAGGACATGTTCCATCACCCACAGTACACATCATACCAATGTCCCAGCACACACAGTGCACACCCGGGACTTACCCCAGCAGCCCAGGACAATCCCCATCATCCAGCTTACACACCCAAAAAATGCCCCATCACCCACATTGCACACCCAGGACTTTCCACAGCACTCAGGGACTTACCCAAACACCCACATTGCACACTCAGGACTTACCCAAGCAGCCCAGGGTATGCTTCAGCACCCACATTTCAAACCCAGGACTTACCCCAACACTCACAATCGACACCCACAGCACCTATAGTTGCTCTCCAGCTCCCTGGTCTCTAGTGGTAGCTAGCTGGATGTCTGTGTGCTTCCTATCCTTTCCTGCTTGGTATGACTAGCCATAACTGGGGCTGTGAGCCGTCCAAATGGTTCTCAGCCTCCATACATATAAATCGGTGGCTAGGACTACTTTCTCCCAGCCACCATATTATACACATGGGAGGTCAGGGCAGGTAACCTTAATCCCTATAAGAAATGGGACTGGGAGCTGGGAAAATGCTCACAGCCCCCCATAGAATACAATGACCCTGGCACCCCAAACCATAACAGGGGCTGGGAGTAGACCAAATGGCACCCAGCCTCAATATTGTATAAATTGGGGGCCAATTGATCCTTCCCTAACCATAACCATGGCTGGTATCCTCCCCAATACCTCCCAGCCCCCATACAATATAAATCAGTGACCAGGACTACTTGCCCTTTCCCTCCATATAATAAAATGTAAACTCCAGTGTTCAGGAACTGCCATAATTCCTCTGGAAGCACCAATACCAAATAAATACTAGACATTTGCATTCGTTTTCAGACGAATGCATTTTTGTCCGAAAATAGCATTTTCTTCCATTCGTCCGAAAAACGAATAACGAAAATGCTATGCTAACAAAAGCCGAATGAACGAATGGTTAATAAACTAAAATCATTCGTTCATTCGTCCATTCGTAGTACTATTGGCATTCTATAAGCCGAAATAGAGTCGGTTTATAGAATACAATAGCATAGTACACTACATTCCATAAACCGACATAATGAACGTTCGGTTTATAGAATAGCAATAGGATTACATGTATTACATAAGTCGACAGCCTATAAACCGAACGTTCGGTTTATAGACTTTCGGCATTTGTAATGCATGTAATCGTAGTACTATTGGCTTTCACTACATGGAGACAGAGTCTCCATTCATAAATGTATGAATGGAGACTCTGTCTCCGTGTAGTGAAAGCCAATAGTACTAAGATTACATTCATGGGTTCATAGAATGGGTTCATAGAAAGGCACTACTACTGTACGTTTACTATAAGCCGAAAGTCTATAAACCGAAGGTCGTTTGGTTTATATGCTTTCGGTTTATAGAATACATAGAATTACACTTCGGTTTATAGACTTTCGGCTTATAGAAATAGAAAACATGTAGTACTATTGCCTTTCTATGAACCGAACTAGAGCCCCATTCATAAGAATTTCTTATGAATGGGGCTCTTGTTCGGTTTATAGAAAGCCAATAGTATTACACGTATTCTATAAAACAAAACCAATAAAACGAAACTAAACGAAAATAATGAACGAATTTCGTCCGAAACGAATGTAGTAATGAACGAAATTCGTTTTAGACTAAATAAATAACATTTTCGTCCGAATGGACGAAAACGAAACAAAAATTTTAGTTTTGCACATGTCTAATAAATACCCTTTTTTGTCCCACAGACTCCATATAATGAAATAAAAAATATACCTACCTAACCAGGAGTTAGGGCTACCCAAAGGCCCCCAACCTGATCAAAATAAATAAAATAATTTCCTACCTGCCCCCCTACCTCTACCTTGCACAGGTAGGGTGGATGAGTAAGCTGTAAAAAAAAACACACTTCGGGTGCCAGGGGGTGGCCAAATAATTTATTACCTGTTCATGTTGTCCAGTTAGCAAAGCCCTTATCTTTGGCCCAGGGAAAGGGGCCACCCAAAACATAAAAAGTAATCCAGCTATTAGTAAGAAGAAAAAAATTTGCACACCTCCTTTCCTAAGCACCCAAAATAGGTAGGGAATTATTTTATTTATTTTGATCATGTCTGTTGGCTTTTGGGAGGGTAAGTATTTTTATTTTTGCTAATTGCTTGTATTATATATGCATTTTGTCCAATCAGAGGCACCTGAATAAACCCTTGTCCATTTTAACAGACAGATGGCACATGACACATGTTTTAACTTAATTCACATAATATTGGAAAGAAACTCTGCATATTTGTCGAAAGTAAAATAGTCGAAATCTGAAACACATTATGACAAACAGCTTAAAAGCAGCAACACACAGTAAATTAGCTATATTTCAAAGGCTACGGATCATGTCTGACATGTTAGTAAGGGGAAAATACAGGATTTTCAAGTTCATTGTGATATTTATATATAAAACATACAGAATTTTCCAATAATCCCACTAAAGGGGGCCAGATCAGTCAAAGTAGTCAAATTTCAGAATTTTCCAAAATCTACCTACTTAATATGGGCCAAAATCCCCTAAAAAGAACCTGAAACTGGCTAACACAGCTGCATTTCTGGAATTTCAATTCTCCACTTAGAAACCGGAGAAACCCATATCTGTACATGGATCTTCAGTGGAGGATGGATAAAGGATGAGATCCTTGCCTGGTATAGTGGGGATTTAATTTTAAAAGAGGAAGGCACCTGATTGGCTGACAAAACACTGTACCTTCTACATAGCAGTGTTTTACGTTTTCCAGAAACCTCATGATACATATTTTTTTCTTATACACTAGAAAATTGGAACAACAATGTTATGATATGGGTTTAGCATCCAGATGCAATACCTTGGGGAAGTACATATGAGAACACTAGAGTAGCAAAGCTGGCACGGGTCAAGGCTGGAGACACTCACAATAGCCAAACAGGCACTGGTGAAGGCAGGTGGCAATCAGAGTAGTCAAACTGGCTCGGAACATAGATGGTGACAATCAGAATAGTCAAATCTGGAATGGGTCAGGAATGAGGCTAACAGAGTAGTCAAAAAACAGGTTATGACAGTAATAAAAAAGTAGAAAATAGCTTAGACATCACTAGAAAACTCTAGGAATCAAAATCCATAGGGAATATCAGGGTTTAAAAAAAACCTCCAACAGAAAGCACACCTATTAATCAATCAGAGGAGGAGACAATGAAAAGATAAATAGATGCTTTAAGAAACATAGAAACATAGAACGTGTCGGCAGATAAGAACCATTCGTCCAACTAGTCTTCCCAATTTTCTAAATATTTGATTAGTACCCAGTTCCCTACCTTATATGAAGGATAGCCTTGTGTCTGTCCCACGCACGCTTAAACTCCTTTACTGTGCTTACCTCTACCACTTCCGCTGGAAGGCTATTCCATACATACACTACCCTCACAGTAAAGTAATACTTCCTGATATTATTTTTAAATATTTGCCCCTCTAATTTAAGACTATGTCCTCTAGTTGTGGTAGTTTTTATTGAACCAGTTTAGTAGCCCTTTTTCTGAACTCTCTCCAAAGTATCAATATCCTTCTGGAGATACGGTCTCCAGTACTGCGTACAATACTCCAAGTTAGGTCTCACCAGTGCTCTGTACAATGGCATGAGCACTTCCCTCTTCCTACTGCTAATACCTCTCCCTATGCAACCAAGCATTCTGCTAGAATTTCCTGCTGCTCTATTGCATTGCCTACCTACCTTCAAGTCCTCTGAAATTATTACTCCTAAATCCCTTTCCTCAGATGTTGAGGTTAGGACTGTATTAAATATTCTATATTCTGCTTTTGGTTTTTTATGCCCAAGGTGCATAATCTTGCACTTGTCCACATTAAATGTCAGTTGAGAATAAGATTACTTTTTACCATACATGCATAGTAGCGCTGGGAGAGGTGCAGAGGTGTTCGGGGCGTGCTCCACTCATGCACATGCTATGAGGCGGAAACGTGCTAAGAGTCGCTTAAGTCCATTGCCATGAACCTCGATGGATTAATAAGGAGATAGTATACAAGAATTCAGCAAGCCTAAGTAGCGCACCAATTCACCTTTTAAATAAATCCAAAGGTCACCAGAGTGTTAAGCAAGAGTAGAAAAATATTTCTTGAAAAGTAAATAAAAAGATCATGGGAGAGGCACAGTCTCAAGCGTTTCGCAGTGAGGCTTAATCATAGGGTGAATTGGTGCGCTACGTTGGCTTGCTGAATTCTTGTATACCACTTATCCATGACTGGGAACGCTACTCAAGCATGCTCCTTTACAATCTACCGATGTGACCAACCACAGAGTTTACCTTTATCATTAATAAGGAGATACCCACAATGGAAAGAGAAGGTAACAAAATATTGTCTCCAGTTAGGCCCTCTCTAACTTTCTACCTTTTGAACCAGAGTCAGACAAATGTTCCTCTTTGCTTTCTGAAAACATACATTATGCTTATTTTTTCTTCTACAATGCCACCTACCAACTTCAAAACATTTGTTCATATTTTCCAGGAAACTAACCTTTACTTATTTTGATCTTATACATCAAAAAAATTGGAAATTGGAAAAGCATTCACAAAAGAATGTTGGCATGATATGAATGTTGGATGATATACTACACATTGGTTACATACTCTTTTACTATGGGAATAATCTTCCTTTAAACACCAATATTGCAAATTATGTAAGGGAAATGTCAGTCTACTATGCTAAAGGAGTGCCTTTTATTAAAATAAAAATAAACCCATTGGACTTTTACATCTTGCACTGTTCAGTTTATATCTCACATGAAAAGATGAATCTCTATGTTGTCATGCGTTCGTTAGATGTTTGACTAAGATTTCAAATTGTTTTAAGATTTTCAAATTGAGTTAAAGATTTGTTTGTTTTGGAATCCTTATTTGGCTCCCTGTAAATGAAAACCTTAAATCCTTTAGTCTTCTGGAGATTACAAAGGATTTAAGAGTAAAAAAAAATATTTTTTAATCTATAAATGTATGAAAGAAATGTAAAAACTTTAATCACATTTGATCATTGGCAACAGTGCTAATGATCTATGACATATAGAAAAAGGTAGAGCAATGATGTCGGAAAAAGATACAGTTAGCTAAATAATGACATATAGAGAAAGGTAGAGCAATGATGTCTGAAAAAGATACAGTTAGCTAAATAATGATTTTTTTTTTTTTAATTCACCAGCCATGTTCTGACAACTATTTCAGAGAGGAAAACCATATCTGCTTGAAGATGTTTATGCAGGGGCCAGAGGCGTAACTAGAAACCACCGGGCCCTGGTGCAAGAATTGCCCTGGAGCCCCCATACCCCACCATGCAACTCCAACCCAGAAATGCCACTTACATGCCTCCCAACTGTTCTGGTTTGTGCCTGACCTTATCTTATATCTATGGTTGCTTTATGCCTATCCCATGCATGTTTAAACACCTTCACTGTATTATCCCCTACCACTTCTACTGGAAGACTATTCCATGCATCTACTACCCTCTCGGTAAAGTAATATTTTCATTAGTTGCTGGCCTCATCTTAACCCCTTCATGACCAGACTGTTTTTGGAATTTTGTGCGTTATTGACCGAGGCTGTTTAGAAATACCCAATGTTTATATGTTTTTTTGCTTTTTTTGCATGTTTTAGGTTAATAAATATAAGTAGCATATAGCTATTTCAAAACCATTTTAAAACAAATTAGCGTTAGTGACACTGTAACACAGATATCGGTCATGAATCGCTGAATAACCTCCCACGTGTACACATTTTTATAAAGTAGACATCCCAGGGCATTCAACTTGGGGTATTTGGACACTTTTCATTCTGTCATTTTACCACCAATCTTTGACAAGTTTTGGCATAGTAATTTTGTGTGTGTTTTATTTTTACACACTTTGAAACTTAGGTATGAACAAAGGGGTTGTTCTATTTTATTACCAAACAAAACCCCAATATATGTTCATCTACTTCCCCTGAGTATAGTAGTACCCCACATGTATAGGTTTGCTAGGGTTATGTGGCAGGTACAGGGCAAAATTTAGGATACGGTCATTGCAGTTTTAAAACGTGTATTTGTTATGTAATGCTTGTGACTACATTTCCTATCATGCTCAGCCAGCCAAAAGCTACCGTAGCAGAATAGGAAATGTAGTCTATAGTAGGAAGCACAGATTTTTGCTATCCTTGCTATCCTGCGGCTGCATGGATCATATATCCAGCTGCTGCAGGCCCCTATCTACTGCTGGGGGCCAATGCAAAGCACTGGCCCCACTAGCAGTCTTTTTTTTTTTTTTAAATAAAATATCCCTAGAGGACCACAGACAGACATAACATGTCGTTGGTCCTCTACGGAATAACTTCTTATTTTTATATAATTTCTTATTATTTTTAATTTTTTTATTTATTTTATTTTTTTACAATTTTTTATTTTTATTTAACTCTAACCTTAACCCTATGGTTAGGGTTAGTACAAACCCTAATTCTAACTCTAGGATTAGGGTTTTGATGAACTCTAACCCTAACCCAAGAGTTAGGATTAGCACAATAATAAAAAAATAAAATAAAAAAAAAAAAGATTTTTTTTTTAATTACAAAATCCTGTGGGGGGCTGGTTATGATTGGGGGGGGGACCATGGGGAGGGTTGAAACACTATATTTAGTCTCTCCCTGCCCCATGATCACCATGGAGAAGGGAGAGACTAAAGCTGCTTTGACAGCTATTAACATCCGGGCACTGTGATTGGCTGTCACAGTGCCCGGATGTTTCCAGGGGACTTCAATGGACATGGCTGAAGTGTCTCGGTATCGAGACACTTAGCCATGTCGTTTGTAGTGCGATCGCAGTATGCCAGCATGCATATCGCGATCGGACCTGCATGACGGTCCTGGATCGTCATCGGTCACGAAGGGAGTTTTCCCTATGACGGTCCAGGACCGTCATAGGTCACGAAGGGGTTAAATCAAGGATAGCCTTATGCTTATCCCATGCATGCTTAAACTCCTTCATATATTAACCTCTCATCCACCACCCTCTCAGTAAAGTAATATTACTTTTTTTGACCACAAAAAAATATTAGAATATTTCCAGCCTTTTCAAAGCCTTGAGAGGGACCCCAAATATATGTATATAACTAGTTGCATGTATTCTTATATGAACTTTTTAATATTATATTCAACTATTTTAATATGTAATAAAATGTTATTGAAAAATTGTTAATTTCTTATTTTTCGTAAATTCCACTGCACCCATATTGCACCTAAAGGTCTTAATACAGCACTATTCAGTACCCACAGCACTTGGTTGTACTCAAATGGCACCCACACGATTTGACATGCAGCAGTGTAAATTTGCCCGCCAGAATATACCACAGTGTCACTTTGTCCCACTGAACTGCCCCTGCAGAACATGCCGAGGTGTCACTTTCCCCCATAGTACATGTTATTTTGCCCCACAGAACATGCCACAGTATCACTTTGGCCACAGCCAGTTTGCCCATTAATATGCCACAGCCAATTTGCCCATTAGCCCATTATGCTAAGATTAGCCTACCCCTTAATATGCCACAGCCAGACATTCAGATTGCTAATTAATATGCCACAGCCATTTCCTCCACTATTAACATAGTTAATATTTTGCCCATTTGCCACTCATATTTTGCCCAAATGCCACTCATATTTGTCCATATGCCACTCATATTTTTCCCATTTGCCAGTATTATTTTACCCATTTGCCAGTGTTATTTGCCCCATATGCCACTCATATTTTGCCCATTTGCCACTCATATTTTGCCCATATGCCACTCATATTTTGCCCATTTGCCAGTATTATTTTGCCCATTTGCCAGTGTTATTTTGCCCATATGCCACTCATATTTTGCCCATTTGCCAGTGTTATTTTGCACATATTCCACTAAAATGTTGCCCATTTGCCAGTGTTATTTTGGCCATTTGACAGTTATTTGCCCCAAATGCCACTCATATTTTGCCCATTTGCCAGTGTTATTTTGCCCATTTGCCAGTGTTATTTTGCCCATATGCCACTCATATTTCGCCCATCTACCAGTGTTATTTTACCCATTTGCCAGTGTTATTTGCCCCCATATGTCACTCATATTTTGCCCATTTTCCAGTATTATTTTGCCCATTTGCCAGTGTTATTTGTCCCGTATGCCACTCATATTTTGCCCATTTGCCAGTGTTATTTTGCCCATATGCCACTCATATTTTGTCCATTTGCCAGTGTTATTTTGCACATATTCCACTCAAATTTTGCCCATTTGCCAGTGTTATTTTGGCCATTTGCCAGTTATTTGCCCCAAATGCCACTCATATTTTGCCCATTTGCCAGTGTTATTTTGCCTATTTGCCAGTGTTATTTTGCCCATATGCCACTCATATTTTGCCCATCTGCCAGTGTTATTTTACCCATTTGCCAGTGTTATTTGCCCCATATGTCACTCATATTTTGCCCATTTTCCAGTATTATTTTGCCCATTTGCCAGTGTTATTTGTCCCGTATGCCACTCATATTTTGCCCATTTGCCAGTGTTATTTTGCCCATTTGCCACTCATATTTTGCCCATATGCCACTCATATTTTGCCCATTTGCCAGTATTATTCTGCCCATTTGCCAGTATTAATTTCCTATTTGCCAGTTATCTGCAGCCCCCCCCCTCCCCTTCACAGTACTTACCTGTATGCTGCTCAACAGACATCTCCTCCAAAATGTTTCCTGCACGAAATACAGCCACCGGCGTCACTTCCGGTAGCTGTGAAGAAAAGGCGGGTCCAAGGATCTCCCGGCTGCTGCCCGATAGTGAGACAGTCACACGGGAAGCAGTGGGGGCCCACAGGGAAGCTGCTTTGGGCCCCAATAAATAACGGGCCTTGGGCAGCTGCCCCATTTGGCAACACTTTTTTTTGTACTTTTTTTTTTGCAGGGGTGACGGGCCCGGTCGCAGCTGTGACCCACAGTACATCACTGGCAAGGGCCTTATAAAGATACACAAATAATGTAAATGTCTTTTAAACCACATTTATTATTTCAGTTGCTCTACATGTAAATAATAAAACAATGAGATCCAAAGTATTGTGCAGGTCATCCACTTTACCCACTTAGACACAAGCACCGACAACTAAATATTGAAGTCAATAACTGGAAGCCATTTTGTAACTACTCTAGCCCAAATGGACAATAGAAAACAATTGTATATAATGGAAGCAGGAAGTTTTCTGATGAACAGGGTAATCAACATGTCATTAATTGAGAGATTGGTCAGTGTCACAAAAATAAGAAACCTGAGCTTTCTGTTATTGAAATAGGCAAACGTAAATCCACTATACTCCGGTGCTAAGAAAATCATAGATTTAAGGTAATACTTCTTCCAGGATATGAAATCCCCAACCCTGCGGACTAGTCCAAGTGACCCCACACATAGTCAATAAGCAGTAATTGAAGGGAATGGTGTACTTGCTCATTATGTTGGCTTTAGAATCCTATAGGGTTTTAAACATCTGCTGCAAATCAAAATACGATTTGATAAATAAATACGTGGTTATCTGCAGAGCTCAGGGATATAAAACACCTGGTTCTTGAGCTATTCTAGACCAAGACTTTTATTACCTCAAACAAATTAAAGTTCACAAAAGCTAAACTGAGTTGCATATCATACCATTTGTTAGATTAGTTTAGATCAACTGTTTTTTTTTTTTTTTGTTAGATCTACACTAAAATATGCAATATTAACAATCTTCTTCAGGGGGGATTAACCTGTTGCCAGATCCCTTAACAAAACATTTGCACAAAATGTTATTGATTATGATAGGGCCACGTTAGATCAGGTTTGATCAGTCAAAGTTTTTGTTAGATCTAGACTAATTCCGAAAATATTGTCCTGGCTAGGTGTACACTGGAATGAGGGAAAAGTGTGTATACTTTATTCATATAGTATTTATATACCGTAGCTTGCACGGGGAGCTGAAAGTAATGTTTGTTTTAAAGTGGAGTCTATGTGTATGTAACTAATTATATACCTATTCAGAATTTTATTTAAGCTTTGTGCTGTCATTTTATATGTATTATTTTTTATTTATAGATGGTACCAGGATGCACCTTCACCGGCCCTTGGTTCAGCATAACAAGTCAAGGGGCAGATTGTAAGGTCTGGGAGGATGCATTGGCAAGTCTGGGCGATGCAGTGGCAAGTGTGGGGAGGTGCATTGGACAGTCTGAGAGGCATGTTGGAAAGTTAAGGGCCAGGTTGGCAAGTCTGCCTTGATTGGAAGGAGGGGGGCACGCTGTTTCATGTTGTGCACAGCCCCTCACTTATAATGCAGTGAGAGCTGTAATATTTATTACACATTCAATAAAGGAAGCCATAACTAGGTCCATTCTACTGATTAATTTCTTAAAACAATGGTCCCATGCAGGGCCGGCGCTACCGTAAGGCAGCACAGGCGGCTGCCTTAGGGCGCACCAATGGGGGGGCGGGAAAATCGCCCGCTCCCCCAGACCCCAGTACTTACCTCCATGCCGCTGTTCAGATCCGTGGCTGAGAGGGAAGCGCTGTGCGCTCCCCTCAGGCCGTGCGCATTCAATAAAGTGTGTTGAAACTTTTTTTTTCAACACACTTTATTGAATGCGCACGGCCTGAGGGGAGCTCACAACGCTTCCCTCTCAGCCACGGATCTGAACAGCGGCATGGAGGTAAGTACTGGGGTCTGGGTAAGGGGGGAGGAGGGAGGTATAACGAGCAATTCCTGGGCATCTGACTGGCATAATATTCCTGGGCATCTGACTGGCATAATATTCCTGGGCATCTGAATGGCATAATATTCCTGGGCATCTGACTGGCATAATATTCCTGGGCATCTGAATGGCATAATATTCCTGGGCATCTGACTGGCATAATATTCCTGGGCATCTGAATGGCATAATATTCCTGGGCATCTGAATGGCATAATATTCCTGGGATCTGACTGGCATAATATTCCTGGGCATCTGAATGGCATAATATTCCTGGGCATCTGACTGGCATAATGTTCCTGGGCATCTTAATGGCATAATATTCCTGGGCTATGACTGGCATAATATTACTGGGCATCTTAATGGCATAATATTCCTGGGCTATGACTGGCATAATATTCCTGGGCATCTGACTGGCATAATGTTCCTGGGCATCTTAATGGCATAATATTCCTGGGCTATGACTGGCATAATATTCCTGGGCATCTTAATGGCATAATATTCCTGGGCATCTGACTGGCATAATATTCCTGGGCATCTTAATGGCATAATATTCCTGGGCTATGACTGGCATAATATTCCTGGGCATCTGACTGGCATAATATCCCTGGGCTATGACTGGCATAATATTCCTGGGCATCTTAATGGCATAATATTCCTGGGCTATGACTGGCATAATATTCCTGGGCATCTGACTGGCATAATATTCCTGGGCTATGACTGGCATAATATTCCTGGGCATCTGACTGGCACAATATTCCTGGGCATCTGACTGGCATAATATTCCTGGGCATCTGAATGGCACAATATTCCTGGGCATCTGACTGGCATAATATTCCTGGGCATCTGACTGGCATAATATTCCTGGGCTATGACTGGCATAATATTCCTGGGCTATGACTGGCATAATATTCCTGGGCATCTGACTGGCATAATATTACTGGGCTATGACTGGCATAATATTCCTGGGCATCTGACTGGCATAATATTCCTGGGCATCTGATTGGCATAATATTCCTGGGCTATGACTGGCATAATATTCCTGGGCATCTGACTGGCATAATATTCCTGGGCATCTGAATGGCACAATATTCCTGGGCATCTGACTGGCATAATATTCCTGGGCATCTGACTGGCATAATATTCCTGGGCTATGACTGGCATAATATTCCTGGGCTATGACTGGCATAATATTCCTGGGCATCTGACTGGCATAATATTACTGGGCTATGACTGGCATAATATTCCTGGGCATCTGACTGGCATAATATTCCTGGGCATCTGATTGGCATAATTTTCCTGGGCTATGACTGGCATAATATTCCTGGGCATCTGACTGGCATAATATTACTGGGCTATGACTGGCATAATATTCCTGGGCATCTAACTGGCATAATATTCCTGGGCATCTGACTGGCATAATATTCCTGGGCTCTGAGTGGCATAATATTCCTGGGAATCTGACTGGCATAATATTACTGGGCATCTGACTGACATAATATTACTGGGCATCTGAATGGCATAATATTCCTGGGCATCTGAATGGCATAATATTCCTGGGCATCTGACTGGCATAATGTTCCTGGGCATCTGAATGACATAATATTCCTGGGCATCTAACTGGCACAATATTCCTGGGCATCTGACTGGCATAATATTCCTGGGCATCTAACTGGCATAATATTCCTGGGCATCTAACTGGCATAATATTCCTGGGCATCTGAATGGCATAATATTCCTGGGCATCTGACTGGCATAATGTTCCTGGGCATCTGAATGACATAATATTCCTGGGCATCTAACTGGCACAATATTCCTGGGCTATGACTGGCATAATATTCCTGGGCATCTAACTGGCATAATATTCCTGGGCATCTAACTGGCATAATGTTCCTGGGCATCTGAATGACATAATATTCCTGGGCATCTAACTGGCACAATATTCCTGGGCATCTGACTGGCATAATATTACTGGGCTATGACTGGCATAATATTCCTGGGCATCTAACTGGCATAATATTCCTGGGCATCTAACTGGCATAATATTCCTGGGCATCTGACTGGCATAATATTCCTGGGCATCTGAATGGCATAATATTCCTGGGCATCTGACTGGCATAATATTCCTGGGCATCTGAATGGCATAATATTCCTGGGCATCTGACTGGCATAATGTACCTGGGCATCTGAATGACATAATATTCCTGGGCATCTAACTGGCAAAATATTCCTGGGCATCTGACTGGTATAATATTCCTGGGCTATGACTGCCATAATATTCCTGGGCATCTAACTGGCATAATATTCCTGGGCATCTAACTGGCATAATATTCCTGGGCATCTGACTGGCATAATATTCCTGGGCTCTGAGTGGCATAATATTCCTGGGCATCTGAATGGCATAATATTCCTGGGCATCTGACTGGCATAATATTCCTGGGCATCTGAATGGCATAATATTCCTGGGCATCTGAATGGCATAATGTTCCTGGGCATCTGACTGGCATAATATTACTGGGCTCTGACTGGCATAACATTCCCATTGAAATACTGGTAAGTTTGTTGATTTAACTTTACTTCATTTTAAATATTGTATTTGTTCCCATTTTGTTTCTTCACTTCAAAATAAGATATATGCAGTGTGCATAGGAATTTGTTCATAGTTTTTGTTTTTACTATAGTCCGGCCCTCCAACGGTCTGAGGGAGAGTGAACTGGCCCCCTGTTTAAAAAGTTTGAGGACCCCTGGGCTAAATACTGGCATATTGAGTGGCAAAATAGTGTGTCTCAGGTTATGTGTGAATTGGTGTAACTGTGTGTGTGTAAGTGGTAAGGGTGTCTGTGTGTGTGACTGCAAGGGTGTCTTTGTGTTTAAGGGTTTCAATGTGTGACACATTTAGAGCATGCGAGTTGAATATTTAGATTTTTTTTTCTACACTATACATTATTTATATATATATATATATATATATATATATATATATATATATATATATATATATATATATATATATATATATATATATATATATATATATATATATATAAAATTTAAGGAGGCTTAATGGTGTGGGAGGCGTGGCGGATCAGAGCAGGGGGGCACCAAAATGCACCTTCGCCTGTGTAGATGAAAATCCTTGCACCGGCCCTGGTCCCATGCTGCACAAACAACGAGAGACTCTTCTGCTGAATGACCGTGTTCTGACATTTACTCCAGAAATCCAGATCTTATCATCAAGTGAACTATACATGTGTGCGATCACTCAATACACTGATGAAATGTAGATTACCAGCCACCGTGCACATCTCAGCAAAGTCGAAAATGCTGACAATTACACTTCCTATGACGCCTCCAACTGTAGGAAATCTGAGCGATTAGACCAGTCGGGTTAGGGTTAGAGTCAGGGTAAAGACTGATACAGGTAGGTAGGGAGGTAGGGAGCCCATAATTACTTTTACTGTCCACAACTGTCTCCCAATTAACTGCTGTTATCTTTCACTCTCAACCATAATGATTTTCCCAATTTGCAATGTCTGATTACTATTGAATCTGTGATTACATCAGCATTTACGTGGACCACTGAAATATGTCTTAATTACATTTTATATGATCTGGCTTCAATGTGATCACTGTCTTGATGCTTAATAAATATAATAATGATGATGGATTCTTTGAAATCTATTAAGAATGCTCATTGAACAGAAATGAAATCCAAATACTCCATTGGCTATAATATACTAAATGTCCTATATTTTACATTTCCAATAAATAATGCTTTGCTCTGGAATGTGATTGTAGATAAGAGATACTGTTCATAAAGTCCAGTCTATTCCATAGTTTTAATATGACTTATCTTCAACTATGTGCAATGAAGAATGTCAATTGGACCAAACTACATAGGTTTTAGTGATGAGGTGTTAGTTTTGGATCCTTGAACGATTACATATATAAAGAGCTTATAAGGCCTTGTTGCTGACACACAGTTTTATAAACGCATGCATGGCCAGCCAAATGGATGTTTAACAATCAAAAATATATAGCATAAAGGACAACGATGAGCATCATCTACACCTTCTATGCAGAATGCAATTTCAAAAGAACATATTTATTTAAAAGTGCAGATATAGAGCTTAGTTACAGGCACATCAGGAAAGCAGTATATATTACAATTTAACATTAGAGAAAGTGTCAACCTTCATTTTTTTAAAATGGCTGCATGCATCAAAATTAAGTTATGATTAGAGTTGAGCAGACACCTGGATGTTCGGGTTCGGCAGGTTCGGCCGAACTTCGGAAAAAAGTCCGTGTTCGGGCTCGAACTTGACCCCGAACTTGACCTGGCACCCAAATGCCATTGAAGTCAATGGGGACATGAACTTTTGGCCACTAAAATGCCTCTAAAAAAGTCCTGGAAAGGGCTAGAGGGCTGCAAAAGGAATTAAAATGTGGGTAAGTGTAGGACAAGTGCCCTGCAAACAAATATGGATAGGGAAATAACTTCAAAAAACATAAAATACATACAAATTACAAATACAGCTGAGCCATAAAATAGCACTAGATGGAATCTTTGATTTTAGCTTTGGAAGAACATAAATCTAAATATAAAGCATGGCTGCCAGGAGGATCAACAGAATTATCCATTTGAGAGAGGGTTGGAGTGCAGGGTATTCTCTTTCAGTTTATGCTAAGTGACCCATAGGTTGAGGAGGCGGTGACCGTGGCGGTGTGGAAGCGGTGCTGGAGGAGGAGGAGGTAGCCAGAATTTTTCAAAGTGCGCTGTAAGCACAGTATTTGACGGTTCTATTTGACTCTCAGATATGAAGTGCACCACAAGACGCAAATGTACTATTTAGCACCCAAAACAATTATAATTTTTCAAAGTTGTGCTGTAAGAACAGTATTTGACGGTTCTATTTGACTCTCAGATATTGTCACGGACTGAGTAGGATCTGAGGACTGGATCCGCGATGCGAAGACCTGGTATCTTACTGCAACAGGTTTGGAGGCAGAACAGTGTCTATTCACCTGAATGGTATTATACCCTACGGTTGAGCCTCAGGTAAATGACCACCCAGGACTTGGAACTCTGATTGCAACCGCACACTGAAGCAGGGATACGCAGGAAATACTGGATAAACGGATAGTCAGCAGGCCGGGTCAAACACAACAGGAGCAACGGTACAAAGACGGTATGGAGGAGGCAAGGTCAAAAACAGGCAAAATGATCGGGGCAGGCAGCAAACGGAGGAGTCAGAAATCACAGCAGGAGTCAAAAAACCGAAGAATCAATAATCAAGAATAAACGCTAGATCAAGCCACAAGGAACTATCTCAGGCAAGGTCTGAGTAGCAACTGAAGGTTTGAATACAATTTGGGCGGTAAAACCCGCCCCTAATAGGTCCCCAAAAAAGTATAAGTATAGCCCTTTAAGGCTATGCTAATTTTCTGTGTGTAGCGGTACTGCGCATGCGCGCAGTTGCGGTTTGTTGCGCGTTCGTCGAGGGGAAGTGGTGAGCGCGTCTGCAGCCCTGGAGGGCTGAGACGCTGAACGGAGCCTTCGCTGTCCGTCCACCCTGCCTGCAGGGGCAGCGGAGGCACGGACCTCGTGGCGGCAGGTAAGTTTCTTTTTTATTACAGATATGAAGTGCACTGCAAGACGCAAATGTACTATTTACCACCCAAAACTATTAGAATTTTTCAAAGTGTGCTGTATTTGACGGTTCTATTTGACTCTCAGATGTAATGCTATTGCTATTCTATAAACCGAAATAGAGTCCCCATTCATACGAATAAGTCAATTGACCTATTCGTATGAATGGGGACTCTATTTCGGTTTATAGAATAGCAATAGCATTACATGTATTCTATAAACCGAAAGTCAATAAACCGAATGTGTTTCTGTTTATAGACTTTCAGTTTAAGGAATACATGTAATGCTATTGCTATTCTATAAACCGAAAGTCTGTAAATCGAATGACTTTCGGTTTATAGACTTTCGGTTTATAGCCGAACCTCGAACTCCAACCCGAACATACAGTTCGGGGTACGGACACCGTAATGTTCGGTACGAACCCGAACAGTGCGGTTCGGGTTCGCTCAACACTAGTTATGATCCATGCAGGCATTTATACCAGGATACTACTATAGAAGAATCCTTGGCCCCAGTGGAGGATGCTCCATATACGTATTTTCGTATACTTTTCGTACATGACGAGTGAGTGACTCTGTTGCCGAATTCGTAGCAGCATCGTCCTTCGGATGTAACTCGTGTATTTACGGGGGTTTGTGTGCTGGCTGTTCTCAGCACACAAACCCCCGGAAATACACAAGAGACGTCATGCCTCCGAGTGACAGGCGTGCTCCCGGTTGGCAGCACGCCAGTCACTCAGGGGCCCGGATTCTACGGTCCCTGCTAATGAAAAAACAACCATTATTGGGAATGTACTAATTCATACTAATTTATATAATATCGCTGTTCCACAATTAACAATTAACTATTCAAAAAATATTTACACTTCTAGATACTTATGGCCCAATCGCAGGTTTCCCAATAAATAAGACCAAATCCAATGCACTTTGTTTATCACCCTATAGAAAACCACCTCAATTGCCAAACTTGGGACTCCAATGGGGGGCAAAAACTGAAAACTCCTAAAACCCTATATTTACTTGATTACTCACCCCAAATCCAGAAAATTACTCATGAATTGAACAACTGGTATGAACTACCACTTACATATTCTAGGAGGATAGCATTAATTAGAATTATATAATTCCCCAGATTCCTTTATCTTACTCAATCTCTCCCGCTGTGAATAAAACGTAAGGATGATTGGGTCCTTAACACAACGTTTCGGAAGTTTGTTTGGTCAAAGAGATGGTCACAGATGGCTATGATAACTTTACAAAAGCACAAGAGTAATCTAGGATATATATATATTCTTTGACGATAAAACTCCAAAATTGTTAAGCCTTACGCAATGTAGAGAAACTCACAAAAACAGAAAAATTCCATGTTTTGCATATCTACATGCAGGCCCGCCATCAGGTGACAGGCGACATTGGGGTTCCGGGCCTGGCGGGGCCCGGCTGGCCCAGGTCACGGCAGAAAAAAAAAAAATTCTTCCCTCCTGCACAGAGGAGGGAAACTTTGGTCGCTTTTTTTTTAAAAAAGCTTTATTGTAGTCTCTGTGCAGGAGGAATGATTGCATGGAGGATATGACCGGAGATCAACAAGGAGGTAAGTACTGGGGACCCAGAAAATGTGTTCAGTAAGGGCCCCTGAAATTCCTGGTGATTGCCCTGTCTACACGTACAGAATTTTGCCAACCCTGTGAACTCTCCCAAAAAGATTGGGATAACTCACAAGATCGCACAATTCATTTATCTTCATCACCTAACATTTTGACCAAGATTATTAACAAGGCATTACACTCCACACTTTTCCAAGACTATGTTTCAAAGGGAGTACCCAAGCTAAAGGGGTGGAAAGTCACGTGGTCACAGGTGTTGCCTGAGTTCCTACAGTGGAGTGTGCCTGGTCACAGCAGCGACCCCTGCAGCCATGATTGTTACGCCACTGGGTATTCAGTCCTGAAATCTGTTCATCTAAAAGCATAGAAACAGAGGCAATAATTGTGATCTATGTCATTGATCTTTTGACTAATTTTATTTTTTATCCTTTTAGTGTCCCATTACATTTATACATATTAGTAATGAGCTTGTGAAATGATATTGTGACAATGATGATATGACAATTATTGTCAGTGTGCATAGACAATAAATTATTATTTGGGGGAAAGTCAAAGTCCCTTTGAAAGAAGCTCTGCACTGCTTTATCACTCTCTCAAAATGCAGTAAGACTTTTATTTGCTATACTGGACTACTTTTTATTCAGAGCAACTGGTATAACTTCCCAGTCCAAGCATTCTTCCAATGACACACTCTCTCTCTCTCTCTGTTTTGGAAAGGGATGTTTATTTAACTAAGGAAAATGTGTGTGTATAGATATACATATAGATTTATGTATCATTCATATTATAAAATAAAAAAATAAAATAGCTGACCTACTTAAAGTTTCTCCATAAGGACTTTGAACTCTCTAAAAATGAAGGTTGTCATACAGGTGTTTCCTGTTAAGGTCCTCCCAAGCACTTCAAAACACATGTTCTTCAAGCCTTTCCCATCTGGAAAGAAACACAATATAGTTAGGATACTTTCAACTATTATAATGAAGTCCAGAGATAAACAAGGTTTTAAAAATAGAACAGAAACCTGTTCCCCTTTAATCAATGTTTATTGGCAATGTCATACTAAAAAAAAAAAATCACTTATGCTATGCACACCATCCTGCTTATAAGAAAAGTTAACATTGCAATAACTTATATTGACACCAAATATAGTTATCACATAAAACCAAACTCGGTTAGAGAGAGAGGAAGCAACTGACTCAATGAAGTCATGAGATATTATCTTTCCTTTAGTCGAATGGGTAAGTTTGAGAGATGTCACTATGGGGGTCTGAATGCTTGTGTTTTTTGGGATTTCGATTTGGGCGATTCTTCATTTATTTAATGATAGGATATTTGGCCATCATTTTTTAAAATTGATTGAAGATCAGGTCCGTCATGGAGAGGAGGATATAGGCCTAGTTTTGCTTCTTTTGTTTGCAAGTATTTGAATCCTTTTATAAGAAGATTGCTCCTTATAGCTTATGCTAGAGGTTTAAAAGCTAGGACGTAGAATATGGGGTATGGGGGACATCCTTGTCTGGAGCCGTTGTTGATATTGAATGGTTTGGATAGGAAACCGGCATTTGTGACTTTTGCAGCTGATGGGCTGAGTACAGTGGCGTAGCGTGGGGGGTGCAGGGGGGGCCGGCCGCACCGGGCGCAATATCTGGGGGGGCGCACTAGCCCTATGCGGCCGCCAGGGCCGTCTTTAACGCGGGGCAAACGGGGCAGCTGCCCTGGGCCCATTTACTCCTGGGGGGCCCCAAGGCAGCTGTCACGTGGGCCCCCAGCCCCTGCTGCCGCGTTCACAGCGCATTGCGCTTGTGAACGCTTTTTTCCGGCAAGCCGCATCCGATGGATGCGACGGCCGTAAAAAAAAAAAAAAAAAAAATGCCGCCGGATGTGACGTCGCGTCACATCCGGTTTCTGTTTCCCTCCTCCGTGCAAGAGGGAAGACTGCACGGAGGAGACATCCGGCGGGGGACACGGAGCAGCTTCATGTAAGTACGGGGGGGGGGGGCTGGCTGGCACAATATTCCTGGTATCTGACTGGCACTATATTACTGGGTATCTGATTGACACTATATTACTGGGTATCTGATTGGCACTATATTACTGGGTATCTGAATGGCACTATATTACTGGGTATCTGGCACTATATTACTGGGCATCTGAATGGCACTATATTACTGGGTATCTGATTGGCACTATATTACTGGGCATCTGAATGGCACAATATTACTGGGCATCTGATTGGCACTATATTACTGGGTATCTGATTGGCACAATATTACTGGGTATCTGATTGGCACTATATTACTGGGCATCTGATTGGCACTATATTACTGGGTATCTGAATGGCACAATATTACTGGGCATCTGATTGGCACTATATTACTGGGTATCTGATTGGCACTATATTACTGGGCATCTGATTGGCACTATATTACTGGGTATCTGATTGGCACTATATTACTTGGCATCTGATTGGCACTATATTCCTGGGTATCTGAATGGCACTATATTACTGGGTATCTGATTGGCACAATATTACTGGGTATCTGACTGGCACTATATTACTGGGTATCTGATTGGCACAATATTACTGGGTATCTGATTGGCACTATATTACTGGGTATCTGATTGGCACAATATTACTGGGTATCTGATTGGCACTATATTACTGGGTATCTGATTGGCACAATATTACTGGGTATCTGATTGGCACTATATTACTGGGTATCTGAATGGCACTATATTACTTGGCATCTGATTGGCACTATATTACTGGGCATCTGATTGGCACTATATTACTGGGTATCTGATTGGCACAATATTACTGGGTATCTGATTGGCACTATATTACTGGGTATCTGAATGGCACTATATTACTTGGCATCTGATTGGCACTATATTACTGGGCATCTGATTGGCACTATATTACTGGGTATCTGATTGGCACTATATTACTTGGTATCTGACTGGCACTATATTACTGGGCATCTGGCTGGCACAATAATACTGGGCATCTGGCTGGCATAATATTACAGGCATCTGGCTGGCACTATATTACTGGGCTCTGACTGGCACAATATTACAGGCATCTGACTGGCATAATATTACAGGCATCTGACTGGCACAATATTACAGGCCTCTGACTGGCACAATATTCCTGGCCTCTGACTGGCACACTATTACAAGCATCTGACTGGCATAATATTACAGGCATCTGACTGGCATAATATTACAGGCATCTGACTGGCACAATATTACAGGCATCTGACTGGCACAATATTCCTGGCCTCTGACTGCACACTATTACAGGCATCTGACTGGCATAATATTACAGGCATCTAACAGGCACCATATTCCTGGGCTCTGACAGGCACAATATTCCTGGGCTCTGACAGGCACAATATTCCTGGTATCTGACTGGCACAATATTATTGGTATCTGACTGGCACAATATTACTGGTATCTGACTGGCACATTATTACTGGTATCTGACTGGCACAATATTACTGGTATCTGACTGGCACATTATTACTGGGCTCTGACTGG
Source organism: Pelodytes ibericus (assembly GCA_036172795.1). Lineage (NCBI taxonomy): Eukaryota > Metazoa > Chordata > Amphibia > Anura > Pelodytidae > Pelodytes > Pelodytes ibericus. The sequence goes on along the minus strand of CM069857.1, from coordinate 216,433,652 downwards.
CACAATATTGCAGGCATCTGACTGGCACAATATTGCAGGCATCTGACTGGCACAATATTACTAGGCTCTGACTGGCACAATATTACTGGGCTCTGACTGGCACAATATTACTGGCATCCGAAAGTTACAATATTACTGGCATCTGAATGGCACAACAATTATGGCATATGTGTGTGTGTGTGTGTGGGGGGGGGGGGGGTAACATTAGAGGTACAGGATTGAGGAAGTTGGCTCCATCTAGCCCAGTCTTGGATCATCTCCAGGGTATGGTTCCATTTTGATGTTTAGTTTTTGTTCTTGATATTGTTTGTCGTTTACGATGGTTGTGAGACGACATATAATAGCATGGCCCATGCTAGGTTACTACATGTGTATATTTGTATTCATAGACCTGCTGAAAATGTGGAGAATGTGTGTAATGCATGTTCGCACTCAATAAAGTGTTGGAAAATAAACTTGTATTTAGATGCATTTTACTTTAATTACATAAGTATTTTCATAACAAACAATACATGTGCTTGGGGGGTAAGGGTTTCTTTAACTAATCTAGTAGAAGAGACTCGAGTGCTAAAATCCACGGGTTAGGGGGCGCAAATTACTTGCCTTGCCCCGGGTGCTGACAACCCACGCTACGCCACTGGCTGAGTATAGTGCAAAAGCGGTTGTGATGTATTCAGTGGGGAAGTTCAATTTTTCCATGACCACAGCTAAGAACTTCCAAAAGGCTTTTCGGTGTCAGTTGCTAGTATTAGTGTGGGGGTCTTGGTTGTTTTTGCCAAAAAGATGATATCATACATTTTTCTTGTGTTATCAGAAACTTGTCTGCCTGCCACAAATCCCACCTGGTCATAGTGTAGTAGTTGGGGAAGGAAATATTTAATTCTGTTGGCAAGGATTTAATGTCCGTATTCAGGAGGGATATGGGACGTAAGTTCAAGCATTGTGTAGCTGGTTTTCCTGGTTTAGGTATTGTGGTTATGTGGTCTGTTAGCATTCATTGGGGAAACTGGCCAGATATGCTAAGGGGTAAGGATATCCGAGAATGTTTTATAGTAGAAATAAGAATAGCCCTCTGGGCCCGGTGCTTTGTGCCTGGGCAGTTCTGCTATGGCACGTTGGACTTCTTCCAGTGGGAATGGAGATTATAGATGAGAGCATTGTTGTGTGTCTAATTTGGGGAAGCAGTCTATCTGCTCTTTTTGGGGTTGATGTGTGCTATCACAGTCATTCAGGTTGTACAAGGATGCATAGTACTGGGCAAAAGCATCTGGGATGGCCACTGGGTTCATAACTTTGGGTCCCAGAGAGGTGAAAAGAAATGATATTGCTTTTTTTGCTTCTTTTTTTAAGTATTTTTGCCAGGAGGGATCCTGATTTATTGCTATTTGTGTAGTATGTTTGCTTGTCAGGATACCATTAAGTTGGTTCTATGTAATTGGGTGGTATTCAATTCTTGTTTTATATGGAGTATTTGTTTATGTCTGGAGGGGTTTGGATCAGTTTTATTGATCTGTTCTAGGAATCATAATTCCTTGTCTAGCTGAGTTATTTTTTATTTCTCAATTCTTTTTCATAGGAGGCAATCAAGATAAGAGTTCCACGGAGGACTGCTTTATGAGCTTCCCACAATATTTATGGGGAAGTGTTGGGTAAGTTATTTGTTGCAAAGTACTTTGCAAGACTTTCTTTGATTTTTTTGCTATTGGCTTTCTATAAACCGAAATAGAGTCAAAAAAAATTCGGTTTATAGACTTTCGGTTTATGGAATACATGTAATGCTATTGCTATTCTATAAACCGAAAGTCTATAAACCGAATGTCTTTGCATTACATACAATGTAATTGCCGAACCCCGAACTTGAACACGAACATACAGTGGAATGTCCGTGTTCAGGTCCGGGGTCCAAAAACCATAATGTTCGGTAAGAACCCGAACAGTGCGGTTCGGGTTCGCTCAACACTAATAGTGAGGTCTAGGGAATCATGTATCAAAACGATACTCCTACTCTCGTGGTGGCAGGGAAAACAGTAGAGAAGTGTTTGGCATTTACGGAGGAGATTTTATTTCTGGAAAAATTTATTTCTTGTGCGCAGATAATGTGGGATTTTGATTTGGACGCTTCTTTGAACAGTAGTCGCCTTTTATGGGGAGTGTTAAGGGGAGTGTTAAGTCCTTTAACAGTGATGGACATGCATTTAAGTCTCACTGTGTGTGGTACGTGTGTAACGCTACGATATTCTGACCATGGGAAGTTGCTGAGACATTTACCAGCAGACTCTGGGTTCCATAGTGGAGAGGGTGAGGCTCAGGAGGTGCTATGGTATAGAAACAAGACATGTGCAAAACTAACATTTTCTTTTCGATTTCGTCCATTTGGACGAAAATGTTATTTATTTAGTCTAAATTGAATTTCGTTCATTACTGAATTTGTTTCAGACGAAATTCGTTCATTATTTTCATTTCGTTTTATTTGTTCGTTTTATAGAATATGTGTAATACTATTGGCTTTCTAAAAAAACAAATGAGAGCCCCATTCATAAGAAATTCTTATGAATGGGGCTCTCGTTCGGTTCATAGAAAGGCAATAGTACTACACGTTTTATATAAGCTGAAAGTCTATAAACCGAAGGTTTTTCGGTTTGTAGACTTTCGGTTTATAGAATACATAGAATTACATGTAATTCTAAGAATTATGAATGGGTTCATAGAAATGCACTACTATTTATGAATGGAGACTCTGTCTCTGTGTAGTGAAAGCCAATAGTACTATTACATTCATTACAAATGCCGAAAGTCTATAAACCGAACATTCGGTTTATAGACTTTCGGCTTATGGATTACATTTAATACTATAGGCTTTCTAAAAACCGAACTAGAGTTCCCATTCATAAAAATTTATGAATGGGGACTCTGGTTCGGTTTATAGAAAGCTAAGAAGTTGAACGAATGAACAAATGGTTCAATATAAACGAAAATCATTCGTCCATTCGTGCTATAGTATTGGCATTACTATAAACCGAAATAGAGTCGGTTTATAGAATGCCAATAGACTTACATGCATTCCATAAACCGAAAGTTGTTCATTATGTCGGTTTATGGAATGTAGTGTACTATGCTATTGTATTCTATAAACTGACTCTATTTTGGTTTATAGAATGCCAGTAGTACTACGAATGGATGAATGAACGAATGATTTTCGTTTATTAACCATTCGTTCATTCGGCTTTCGTTAGCTTAGCATTTTCGTCATTCGTTTTTCAAACGAATGAACGAAAATTCTAGTTTTGGACGAAAATGTATTCGTCCGAAAACGAATGCACATGTCTTATAGAAACAATTGAAAGATTGCATAGCACTTTACTCATACCCAGATTTGCATGATCGATACATTCACAAATTTAGGGCAGGCATGTAGGAAAAGGCCTGAGGATTTCCATGAACTTATACATCAACAGGGTTGGGGGGGGGGTCTTGTCTTCCCCCTATTTGTATCTCTACCGATGGAGTTGTAGGCAAACAAACATTTGTAATTAGGCATAATAGGCACACTATGGCAATAGGCATTATATTTGCTATCAGACAGTTTACGACTTATATGGAATGAGTGGGTGTTCATGAAAGCAGCAAACATATGTCTAGGTATGTTTCAAGAGGTTTCCCATTAATGAGTAACACGTTATTAACTTTTTAGAGGTAACGTACATTGAATTGCGTTACCTCTAAAAAAAAGTGCAATACCTGAATATTGGACAAATGAACAACATAGAAATGATCAGGTATTGACAAGGGTCAACTCGAAACTTAGTAGCTCCTGAGGGACCAGGGGGGGCTGCCTACTTATCATCAGGGGTTAACGGGAAACTGAAGGTGTTAAGGCGGTCACGGTCCATTCTCTGGCAATACTCTGCTTTTTAGGCAGGTGGTTTTCTGAAGCTTCTGAGATTGTCCCAAAGTTTGAGCTGTTGATGTCTTAAAAATACTACCATATTTAAAAGTAATATCAGGAAGTATTACTTTACTGAGAGGGTAGTGGATGTAAGGAATAGTCTACCAGACTAGATGGATGGAATGGTTCTTATCTGCCGACACATACGATATTATTAATGTTGACCCCAGTTGGTGTTGAGGCCATATTCGGTAGTATATTGATGGAAGAAGGTTATCAGAACGTTCCATCAGATGCCAGGACAAGTTTTTTAAATCATGCTACAGTATTATCAATGTTGACCCCAGTTCGTATTCGGGCCATATTTGATAGCAGATGAAGGGAAGAAGGCCATGAGAACATGATATTTTTTGTTTTTTATATGTTGTTAAGGGTATGGAACACACCGTTATAGAAGAAGCTCTTCTGGAAGAATGATGTTTAGCCTTAGTGTCAGGGCTGATAAATTCTGGAAATGTAAGTCTATTACATTTTGAATACGATAATGCCCAGTGCTTAGCAATGAATGGCTGAATTGTATCTTCTGCTATTCAGAATTTCTGGGGCAATATATCCAGTTGTTCCATCCCTAAACATCTCTGACACGGCAAGACCGAAGTCACAGATCTTAATATGACCCTCGCTGGTCAGCAATGTTATCGGGTTTGAGGTCATGGTGTACGACCCCCTTACCATGGAGATATTGCAACCCACACACAATCTCTGCTGCAATGAATGTTGTGGTAGCAAGTGGAAGCGGGACATGCTTGTCAATGTAATCATCCAGCGAGCCTCCGCAGAGGAATTCCATTACATAATACAGATGGCTTGGAGTCTGAAAGGTGGAAAAGCGTGAAGAGTGAAGAAATTGCTCCCCACTGCAATCTCCATCATTCGCTTCTCAATCAGTACATCCGTACAGCAGAGGACCCAACTAGGGTTGGTGTCACCTGGTGCAGTAACTCATGGTGTCACCCCCCTGGATTTCCTATTGTGCCATTCAGATGCCAGTAATATTGTGGCATTCAGATGCCAGTAATATTGTGCCTTTCAAATGCCTGTAATATTGTGCCATTCAAATGCCTGTATTATTGTGCCATTCAAATGCCAATAATATTGTGAAATTAAAATGCCTGTAATATTGTGCCATTCAGATGCCAGTAATATTGTGCCATTCAAATGCCAAAATTATTGTGCCATTCAGATACCAGTAATATTGTGCCATTCAAATGCCAGTAATATTGTTCCATTCAGATGCCTGTATTATTGTGCCATTCAAATGCCAATAATATTGTGAAATTAAAATGCCTGTAATATTGTGCCATTCAGATGCCAGTAATATTGTGCCATTCAAATGCCAAAATTATTGTGCCATTCAGATGCCATAATTATTATGCCATTCAGATACCAGTAATATTGTGCCATTCAAATGCCAGTAATATTGTTCCATTCAGATGCCTGTATTTTTGTGGCATTCAGATGCCAGTAATATTGTGCCATTCAGTTGCCTGTCTTATTGTGCCATTCAAATGCCTGTATTATTGTGCCATTCAAATAGTTGTATTATTGTGCCATTCAGATGCCAGCAATATTGTGCCATTCAGTTGCCTGTCTTATTCTGCCATTCAGATGCCTGTACTATTGTGCCATTCAGATCCAAGTAATATTGTGCCATTCAGATGTCAATAATATTGTGCCCTTATGATGCCATAATTATTGACCACTCAGATGCCAGTCACATTGTGACAATTCAGATGCCAGTAATATTGTGACATTTAGTTGCCAGTAATATTGTGCCATTCAGATGCCTGTATTATTGTGCCATTCAGATGCCTGTGTTATTGTGCCATTCAAATGCCTGTAATATTGTGCCATTCAGATGCCTGTATTATTGTGCCAAATACCAGTAATATTATGCCATTCAGATGCCTGTATTATTGTGCCATTCAAATACCAGTAATTTTGTACCATTCAAATGTCTGTAATATTGTGCCATTCAGATGCCTGTATTATTGTGCCATTCAAATGCCTGTAATATTGTGCCATTCAGATTCCTGTATTATTGTGCCATTCAAATACAAGTAATATTGTGCCATTCAGATGCCTGTATTATTGTGCCATTTAAATACCAGTAATATTGTACCATTCAAATGCCTGTAATATTGTGCCATTCAAATACCACAGTAATATTGTGCCATTCAAATGCCTGTATTATTGTGCCATTCAAATACCAGTAATATTGTGCCTTTCAAATGCCAGTAATATTGTGCCATTCAAATGCCTGTATTATTGTGCCATTCAAATGCCAATAATATTGTGAAATTAAAATGCCTGTAATATTGTGCCATTCAGATGCCAGTACTATTGTGCCATTCAAATGCCAAAATTATTGTGCCATTCAGATGCCATAATTATTATGCCATTCAGATACCAGTAATATTGTGCCATTCAAATGCCAGTAATATTGTTCCATTCAGATGCCTGTATTTTTGTGGCATTCAGATGCCAGTAATATTGTGCCATTCAGTTGCCTGTCTTATTGTGCCATTCAAATGCCTGTATTATTGTGCCATTCAAATGGTTGTATTATTGTGCCATTCAGATGCCAGCAATATTGTGCCATTCAGTTGCCTGTCTTATTGTGCCATTCAAATGCCTGAATTATTGTGCCATTCAAATGGTTGTATTATTGTGCCATTCAGATGCCAGCAATATGGTGCCATTCAGATGTCTTTATTATTGTGCCATTCAGATGCCTGTGTTATTGTGCCATTCAAATGCCTGTATTATTGTGCCATTCAAATGGTTGTATTATATTGCCATTCAGATGCCTGTAATATTGTGCCATTCAGATGCATGTATTATTGTTCCATTCAGATGCCTGTAATATTGTGCCATTCAGATACTAGTTATATTGTGCCATTCAAATGCCTGTATTATTGTGCCATTTAAATGCCTGTAATATTGAGCCATTCAAATGTCAGTAATATTGTGCCATTCAAATGCCAGTAATATTGTGCCATTCGGATGCCTGTATTTTTGTGGCATTCAGATGCCAGCAATATTGTGCCATTCAGATGGCTGTAATATTGTGCCATTCAAATGCCTATTTTATTGTGCCATCCACTAATATTGTGTGGTTACAGTGCTCGTTTTCTTCCTCCATCCTCCCCCCTTCCCCAGTACTTACCACCTGGCTGATGCTCCGTGTCCCCGGACGGACGCCTCCTCCGTGCAGTGTTCCCTCCTACATGGAGGAGGGAAACACAGACACCGGATTTGACATTACGTCACATCCGGTCGCAGGGATATTTTACTTTTTTTTTCTGGCAGCTGAATCCGGCGGATGCGGCAGCCAGAAAAAAAAAAAAGTACCCGGTGCGGTCCGCACCCCCTGCACCCCCCTCGGGATGCCATTGCTGTGCAGACTATGATGGTGGACTTAGTCACACTTTTAACTGCAAACCAGCGTTTGCTAACCAAGTCACATGCCGGCTCGACCTTTCCATAACCTCCTTCACCTAGCACTTTATGGAAAACCAGTCGATCTAAAGATGTTGGAGCCATGTCTGTTAGCGTAGTCATGGCTTTGCTGGCATGTGCTCTCCTGCGGCATGGCCTTTTCCTGCATCGTCTCTGCTGCCTGGGTTCTTGAGCTGGCAGCTGCACATCGGTCACAATGGTGCTGGACGCTTCCTGGCCTCCTTTATGCCTGTGCATGCTCCGCAAATGTTTGCATCCTCTCTGCCAGATTGTGAAAGAATCGTTGGATTCTTTGTCTGAGAGGAACGCGTTGCACAGGAGTTTCTTCCATGACCGGCTCTTCCCAGCATGTTCGTCTTACTTGAACCTTGGGTTCTTCCTTAGGGGGTTCCATACCCTTGCCTTCTTATTGCTGTTGTTACTCATTCTCTAAATAAATCGTATCGCAATCACAAAACTAAAATCGCTACCTCGTCGCTTCACAGCTCAAAGGGAAGTAATAAATGATTTGCAGCTGGGTCCTTTTATACACTGATTTCATGACATCACAGCCACACCCACCTATTGTGATGCACTAGGCCACACCCAACTCCAGTGATGTGCTAGGCCCCATCCACCTCCAGTATAGAGATTAAGGATGATGCTCTCATACAGAGTTTAAGGGGATGTTTTTATACAGAGATTAAGGGGAGATGCTCTTATACAGAGATTAAGGGCATGCTTTGATATGCTTTTTATAGAGATTAAAATTATACTCTCATACAGATATTAAGGAGGTGTTCTTATATGGAGATTATGGGGGATGTTCTTGTATAGAGAATAAGGAAATGCACTAATACAGAGATTAAGGTGGATACTCTTATATGGAGATTATGGGGATGCTCTTATACAGAGATTGAGGGGGATGCTCTTATACACGATTAAGGGGTACATTTTTATACAGAGAATAAGGAGATGTTCTAATACAGATATTGAGGGGGATGCTCTTATACATATGTTAAGGAGGATGCTCTTATACAGAGATTAAAAAGATACTCTTATACAGAGATGAAGGAGATGTTCTTATACAGAGAATAAGGAGATGCTCTAATACAGAGATTGAGATGGTGTTCTTAAACAGAGATTATGGGGGATGTTCTTATTTGGAGAATAAGAAGATCCTCTAATACAGAGATTGAGATGGTGTTCTTATTCAGAGATTAAGGAGGTGTTCTCACTAGCCCACATAGTCTGAACATACACTCCCTGCAACTGAAAGGTAAATTAGCAGGGTGGGGGACAAACATTATAACAAGCTTTTTTGGGGGGTTAAAAAAAAGAAAATATATCTGTCTGTGTAAGGGTGTCTATGTGTGTTAGGGTGTCTGTGTGTAAGGGTGTGTGTAAGGGTGTCTCTGTGTGTAAAAGAGTGTGTGTAATGGTGTGTGTGTAAAGGTGTCTGTGTGTGTAAGGGTGTCAATGTGTGTGTAAGACTGTCTGTGTGTGAAAGGGTGTCTGTTTGTGTGTAAGGGTGTCTATGTGTAAGGCTGTCTTTATGTATGTAAGGGTGTCTATGTGTGTGTAAGGCTTTCTGTGTATGTGAGGGTGTCTATGTATGTGTAAGGGTGTCTATGTGTGTGAAAGGTTGTCTCTGTGTGTATGTGTGTGTGTTCGCGTGTTTGTGTGTGATGACACCTTTATTTGTCAGAAAGTCATGTCAGTGGCAGTTAGAAAGCAGCAAGGGATATTATGAGACTATTGGTCAAGCTTTTTCTCAAAGTCTGGTAAATGGTATATGCAACCTATAGGTCTTGTAAGTGTCTGTGTGTGTGTGTCAGTGTGTGTAAGAGTCTGTTAAGTGTGTCTGTGTGTATTAGTGAGACTTTGTGCGTATGTGTCTTTGAAAAAAGTGTTTATTACATATATCAAGGTAGATAGATAGATAAATAGATACATGCATCTCTCCATATATGTGTATTTGCAGTGGTTTAAGTACTGTGCCTTCCTCCCCCTGGCCGGCTCTCCTCTCCCCAGATCCAGCCAATACAATGCATTTTCTTTTTACCACCATGAGTGCCGGGTGTCACGTGACAACCCAGCCCTCAAAGTGAAACCATCATGGGACAGAGAGTCCTGCTTAACATAAGCTGGCAGATATCTGTGTGAGTCGTACAGAAAAACATTTGATGACTATACTGGCAAAATCTGCCCTGTTACAGGGGACCTAAATTCTGATATTTCACTATATATATGTGTGTACCTGTGAATGACTGTATATCCGTGAGTCAATGTCTGTGAGTGACTATGTGTCGGGGAGTGACTGTGTTTATGTGAGTGTGTGTCGGGAAGTGACTGTGTATATGTGAGTGTGTGTCGGGGAGTGGCTGTGTATAGGTGAGAGTGTGTTGGGTAGTGACTGTGTATGTGAGTGTGTGTCGGGGTTTGACTGTGTATGTGAGTGTGTGTCAGGGAGTGGCTGTGTATGTGAGTGTGTGTCGTGGAGTGGCTGTGTCTATCTGAGAGTGTGTCGGGGAGTGACTGTGTATGTGAGTGTGTGTTTGGACCCTGGGCAAGCATTTGCTTGGGCCCCCTGGACCCTGCCCCCTCCCCTGCATGCAATCACTCCATCCATCGCAATGTTACCACCCCCCCCCACACACACACACACAAAAAAACCATAAAAATAAGCACACACACAATTGGACTTTTCTTGCAGTGAGTATTTTTATTGCATTGTATAAAATGTGTATATTACATGTATAATTGCAGTGTATAAACTGTATATTTGGATACAAAAAGTGTATATATGGCTGCAATATTTATACCATCTTACTATGCAACACAGCACTACAACTACTCATTACCTAAATGACAAAAATATACACAGATATTAGAGAGCACTTACATATGTTCATATATATTTCTAAATATCTATACACATCTTGCTCTCTCTCACTAGTTGCATTTATACTTATATGAACTTATTAATAACCTAGATCTAGGGTTAGGGTCATAAATAGGGTCATAATTAGGGTTAAAGGGGGGTTCGGATGATTACAAGGGTTAGATTAAGGGGTGGGGGGTCAATTTAGGGTTAGAGTAAATTTAGAGTTGGGGTAAATTTAGGGTTCGGGGTAAAAAATCACTGTAGAAGAAAATGGTTAGAAAACCAAAAAAACACTAATATTGTTTATTGCCCTATTACGCGAAAAAAAACATAGACAAACAAGGAAACAATGATATTTCTAAACTCAGGACAAATAGTAGAAATATATAGACGGGGTCTTTTTTACCATTTGTAATTGTTAGAAAAAGTGTTTTTTTATGGCATATTTTCATCATATTTTATATATTTTTTAATAGTAAATGATATCATATGATGAAAATAATAGTATCAAATGAAAGCCCTATCCGGCCTTTAAAAAATGATGTATAATTTGTGTGGGTGGACTGAACACAAAGAAAGAAATTCACAGTTCAGTAAACATTTGACAAAAATAATGGAATTCTGGTCTTCAAGGCACATCAAATGCAGCATAGCATTCGGTCACTAAGGGGTTAATATGCCAGTATTATTGTGCCATTCAGATACCAGTAATATTGTACAATTAAGATGCCCCATCCAATTTGCCCATTAAGATACTAGTATTATTGTACCATTAAGATGCCATAGTTGTTGGGCCTTTCAGATGCCAGTAATATTGTGCCATTCAAAGCGCAGTATTATTGTGCCAGTCAGAGCCCAGTAATATTGTGCCATTCAGAGCCCAGTAATATTGTACCATTCAGAGCCCAGGAATATTGTGCCATTCAGATACCAGTAATATTGTGCCAGTCAGAGCCCAGTAATATTGTGCCATTCAGATACCAGTAATATTATGCCATGCAGAGCCCAGTAATATTGTGCCAGTCAGATACCAGTAATATTGTGCCAGTCAGAGCCCAGTAATATTGTGCCAGTCAGAGCCCAGTTATATTGTGCCAGTCAGAGCCCAGTAATAGTGTGCCACTCAGAGCCCATTAATAGTGTGCCACTCAGAGCCCATTAATAGTGTGCCAGTCAGAGCCCAGTAATAGTGTGCCAGTCAGAGCCCAGTAATAGTGTGCCAGTCAGAGCCCAGGAATATTGTGCCAGTCAGAGCCCAGTAATAGTGTGCCACTCAGAGCCCATTAATAGTGTGCCAGTCAGAGACCAGTAATAGTGTGCCAGTCAGAGCCCAGTAATAGTGTGCCACTCAGAGCCCAGTAATAGTGTGCCAGTCAGAGCACAGTAATATTGTGCCAGTCAGAGCCCAGTTATATTTTGCCAGTCAGAGCCCAGTAATATTGTGCCAGTCAGATACCAGTAATATTGTGCCAGTCAAATGCCTGTAATATTGTGCCAGTCAGAGCCCAGTAATATTGTACAATCAAGATGCCCCATCCAATTTGAAATTCTTATGAATGGGGACTCTAGTTCGGTTTATAGAAAGCCAATAGTATGACATGTATTCCATAAGCCGAAAGTCTATAAACTGAACGACATTCCGTTTATAAACTTTCGGTTTATAGAATACATGTAATGCTATTGCTATTCTATAAACCGAAAGTCCCCATTCATAAGAAATTCTTATGAATGGGGACTATAGTTCGGTTTATAGAAAGCCAATAGTATTATTGTGCCATTCAGATACCAGTAATATTGTACAATTAAGATGCCCCATCCAATTTGCCCATTAAGATACTAGTATTATTGTACCATTAAGATGCCATAGTTGTTGGGCCTTTCAGATGCCAGTAATATTGTGCCATTCAAAGCGCAGTATTATTGTGCCAGTCAGAGCCCAGTAATATTGTGCCATTCAGAGCCCAGTAATATTGTGCCAGTCAGAGCCCAGGAATATTGTGCCATTCAGATACCAGTAATATTGTGCCATGCAGAGCAGTGCTGTATTTACCGCGAGGCATCCTAGGCGGATGCCTAGGGCGGCAAATTTTGGGGGGCGGCAGCGCCCCCCAGCACTGAAAAAAAAAAAAGTGAAAAAAAAAAAAAACCCACCGCGCTTGCAGGCAGAGACGGAGGTGAGAAGGGATCGGAAGATCCCCCCTCACCAACGCTCTGCCTGCCAGGCTGCACGGGGAGCCGAACAGGCAGCACAGAGAAACCTCCGTGCTGCCTGTTCGGCTCCCCGTGCAGTATGCCGACACGGAAGTGCCGACAGTCACGTGACGGGCGCGCTGACGTCATACGCGCGCCCGGTCACGTGACCTGTCGGCACAATCGCCGGGGAGCCGAACAGGCAGCATGGAGGGACCATGCTGCCTGCCACCAGGGAAAGGTAAGTGCTGATGGGATGTGTGTGTGTGTGTGTGTGTGTGTGTGTGTGACTGTGACTGAGTGTGATGGGAGTCAGAGTGTGTGTGATGGGAGACAGTGTGTGTGACTGAGTGTGATGGGAGTCAGAGTGTGTGTGATGGGAGACAGTGTGTGTGTGATGGGAGACAGTGTGTGTGGCTGAGTGTGATGGGAGTCAGAGTGTGTGTGATGGGAGACAGTGTGTGTGGCTGAGTGTGATGGGAGTCAGAGTGTGTGTGATGGGAGACAGTGTGTGTGACTGAGTGTGATGGGAGTCAGAGTGTGTGTGATGGGAGACAGTGTGTGTGACTGAGTGTGATGGGAGTCAGAGTGTGTGTGTGATGGGAGACAGTGTGTGTGGCTGAGTGTGATGGGAGTCAGAGTGTGTGTGATGGGAGACAGTGTGTGTGGCTGAGTGTGATGGGAGTCAGAGTGTGTGTGATGGGAGACAGTGTGTGTGGCTGAGTGTGATGGGAGTCAGAGTGTGTGTGATGGGAGACAGTGTGTGTGGCTGAGTGTGATGGGAGTCAGAGTGTGTGTGATGGGAGACAGTGTGTGTGACTGAGTGTGATGGGAGTCAGAGTGTGTGTGATGGGAGACAGTGTGTGTGACTGAGTGTGATGGGAGTCAGAGTGTGTGTGATGGGAGACAGTGTGTGTGACTGAGTGTGATGGGAGTCAGAGTGTGTGTGTGATGGGAGACAGTGTGTGTGACTGAGTGTGATGGGAGTTGGAGTGTGTGTGATGGGAGTAGGAGTGTGTGACTGAGTGTGATGGGAGTAGGAGTGTGTGACTGAGTGTGATGGGAGTGTGAGCTTGATGTGAGTCTGAATGATGGGGCATGTGTTAGGTGTGTAACGTGGGTGTGCAGCTTGGGTAGGGGGGTGCCCAGATTTTGTCTGCCTAGGGCAGCACAAAATCAAGATACACCACTGATGCAGAGCCCAGTAATATTGTGCCAGTCAGATACCAGTAATATTGTGCCAGTCAGAGCCCAGTAATATTGTGCCAGTCAGAGCCCAGTTATATTGTGCCAGTCAGAGCCCAGTAATAGTGTGCCACTCAGAGCCCATTAATAGTGTGCCACTCAGAGCCCATTAATAGTGTGCCAGTCAGAGCCCAGTAATAGTGTGCCAGTCAGAGCCCAGTAATAGTGTGCCAGTCAGAGCCCAGGAATATTGTGCCAGTCAGAGCCCAGTAATAGTGTGCCACTCAGAGCCCATTAATAGTGTGCCAGTCAGAGACCAGTAATAGTGTGTCAGTCAGAGCCCAGTAATAGTGTGCCACTCAGAGCCCAGTAATAGTGTGCCAGTCAGAGCACAGTAATATTGTGCCAGTCAGAGCCCAGTTATATTTTGCCAGTCAGAGCCCAGTAATATTGTGCCAGTCAGATACCAGTAATATTGTGCCAGTCAAATGCCTGTAATATTGTGCCAGTCAGAGCCCAGTAATATTGTACAATCAAGATGCCCCATCCAATTTGAAATTCTTATGAATGGGGACTCTAGTTCGGTTTATAGAAAGCCAATAGTATGACATGTATTCCATAAGCCGAAAGTCTATAAACTGAACGACATTCCGTTTATAAACTTTCGGTTTATAGAATACATGTAATGCTATTGCTATTCTATAAACCGAAAGTCCCCATTCATAAGAAATTCTTATGAATGGGGACTATAGTTCGGTTTATAGAAAGCCAATAGTATGACATGTATTCCATAAGCCGAAAGTCTATAAACTGAACGACATTCGGTTTATAAACTTTCGGTTTATAGAATACATGTAATGCTATTGCTATTCTATAAACCGAAAGTCCCCATTCATAAGAAATTCTTATGAATGGGGACTATAGTTCGGTTTATAGAAAGCCAATAGTATTACATGTATTCCATAAGCCGAAAGTCTATAAACCAAACGACGTTCGGTTTATAGATTTTCGGTTTATAGAATAGCAATAGCATTACAAGTATTCTCTAAACTGAAAGTCTATAAACCGAACGTCGTTTTTCAGTTTATAGAAAGCCAATAGCATTACATACAATGTAATCGCCAAACCCCGAACTCCAACACGGACATACAGTGAAATGTCCGTGTTCGGGTCCGGGGTCCAAAAACCGTAAAGTTCGGAACTTTGGGTTCGCTCAACACTAATAAAGAGCTATTCACTAAAGAGTGAGTTGACGGTGAATGAAATGTTCAACTTACCTGCAACACATTTTATAATGAATGACCCACATAGTTGTAAATAACAATTAATTTATGCTGAATGACATTTAAATTTGAGGATTAACAAGCCTAGAAACAGAAATTACACATGTACAGAACCACACTTTCATTAGTAGATGATGTACAGTCAGTCATGTATTAGAACAGCATCTCCAGATACATCCTGCTAAATCCCCCAGGGTGCATCTTGACCATGACAGATGTGTATTGCTGGTCACCCCTTGATGGGGGCCCTAAATCTGCATCTAACAAAATGTTATAGAGGAAGCGTACTGTAAGGTTCACAAACTTTATAAGCCATGTTAAGCTCAGGGTCCAGCAGCTGTCTTTTTTTTTATTATTATTAACCTTCCAAATTTAAATTATTACAGGATTAGGCAAACCAGATGTTTGTGGATTTAAATAACCTCTACTTATCTAATACATAGTTAAAAGTAACTCACAGGGTTAAAACTACCCCTCCTTGAGTAAATAACCAATTTGAAAAGAGATCACTAAAACTACCAAGCTACTTATGAAACCTTTGAAAATATACCAGTGTAAATAGTACATACCTCACAAGGCTCCCTATTTAGAAGGGACAGTCGCTATTTATCATCCCTATATCTGGAAGCTTAGAATTTTTAGTTTGTATAACTGCATCACAGAGCTCTGGAGAAATAAAACACAATAAATTGTGTTTAAACTGCAGTAAAGGTGTTGTTATAGTCAGTTCTGGAAATAATGCATTGTATTCTTATTTTAACCCCTTAACGACAGATGAAGTGCCAGGCACGTCACGGCAAATCGTGGACTTGCCGACAGCTGACGTGCCTGGCACGTCATGCACTAAATGGAGTAAAGAAAGCGACCAGCGGTCGCTTTCTTTACTCTAACGGTGTTGCTACAATGCCTCTAGGTAGAGGCATTGTGCAACAACCCCCAAATGTGCAGGGGCCAGTGGCGGATCCAGGGGGGGGGCAACGGGGCAGTTGCCCCCCCCGAGAAGAGAAAAAAAATAAAAAGACACTTTAAAAAAAAAAAAAAAAAATACGCGTTTGCAGGCAGAGACTGAGGTGAGAAGGGATCGGAAGATCCCCCTCACATTCTCCGCGCTGCCTGTTCGGCTCCCCGTGCAGTGTGCCGACACGGAAGTGCCGACAGGTCACGTGACCTGCGCGCTGACGTCATACGCGCGCCGGGTCACGTGACCTGTCGGCACAACCATCTGTGAGACGAACAGGCAGCATGGAGAAGACCATGCTGCCTGCCACTAGCCACCAGGGAAAGGTAAGTGCTGGGGAGATGGGGGGAATGTACTGGGGAAAGAGGCAGGGGCTTATTAATGATAGGAAACACTGGCATATTACTGGGCAAATTGGCAGGGGATATTAAATGGCAAATAACTGGCATATTACTGGGCAAATTGGCTGGGGATATTAAATGGCAAATAACTGGCATATTACTGGGCAAATTGGCAGGGGATATTAAATGGCAAATAACTGGCATATTACTGGGCAAATTGGCAGGGGATATTAAATGGCAAATAACTGGCATATTACTGGGCAAATTGGCAGGGGATATTAAATGGCAAATAACTGGCATATTACTGGGCAAATTGGCTGGGGATATTAAATGGCAAATAACTGGCATATTACTGGGCAAATTGGCTGGGGCATATACAATGGCAAATAACTGGCATATTACTGGGCAAATTGGCAGGGGCATATAAAATGCCAAATAACTGGCATATTACTGGGCAAATTGGCTGGGGCATATAAAATGGCAAATAATACTGGCATATTACTGGGCAAATTGGCAGGGGCATATTAAATGGCAAATAACACTGGCATATTACTGGGAAAATTGTCAGGGGCATATTAAATGGCAAATAACATTGGCATATTGGGAAAATTGTCAGGGGCATATTAAATGGCAAATAACACTGGAATATTATTGGGCAAATTGGTTGGGGCATATTAAATGGCAACTAACACTGGCATATTATTGAGCAAATTGGCAGGGGCATATTAAATGGCAAATAACACTGGCATATTATTGGGAAAATTGGTAGGGGCATATTAAATGGCAAATAACACTGGAATATTATTGGGCAAATTGGCTGAGAGAGACATACATGGGAAGGGAGAAGAGAGAGACATAAATGGGATGGTAGAGGAGAGCAGAGGCGTCGCTAGGGGTGGGCTAAGGGGGCTGAAGCCCCGAATGTAATGAGCAAAGCCCCGAGTCTCTGCAGCTCCGTTATAGCTCCGCCCCCTGACATCACACAGACAGTGTGTGAAAGCCCTACACTGATAGGATGCTGAGTGATGTGTCAGCCAATCAGTGCAGGGCTTTTACACAGCATCATTACTGTGTGTGAAAGCCCTGAACTGATTGGCTGACACATCACTGAGCATCCTATCAGTGCAGGGCTTTTACACAGCATCATCACAGGGATGTGAAGGAAGCTCCACGTGGGACAGTGAAGCAGCTCTGAAGATATCCTTACTGGCTGTCACCTTGTGGGAGATACAGAGCAGGTCTATTCCCACTCAGGTAAGCTCTGGATATGGTGGAGAGAGGGGAAGGTTGGGGTCACTGATTTACATCCACCTTTGTGTATCTAAGCTATATATTGTTGGTTTGAGATTCCTTATTACAGGACTGCCAAACAGCATAGGAATCATTCATGTTACATGTGTGTGTATATATATATAACATAAATCCTTCCTATGCTGTTTGGCAGTCCTGTAATAAGGAATCTCAAACCAACAATATATAGCTTAAATACACAAAGGTGGATGTAAATAAGTGATTTATGCTATATAGGCATAATGATTTATACTATATATATATATATATATATATATATATATATATATATATATATATATAATTGAAAATTGTTTCATACTTACCGTAATTTTCTTTTCCTGGTTATTATCCATGGCAGCAGTTACGTATGGGTTAGCTCCACCCTCTAGGTAGGTAGGACAGAAACAGAGTTAAAAGAGAGCCCCCGCCCCTGTCTCCTCAGTCTAGTAACCAGCTCCTCATAACCAAGAAACAACAAGGGAGGGAACTGACTGCTGCCATGGATAATAACCAGGAAAAGAAAATTACGGTAAGTATGAAACAATTTTCAATTTTCCTGGCTAACCATGGCAGCAGTTACGTATGGGACATACCCAAGCAGAAACCAATAGGGATGGGAGAACATACAACCAATAAACACAGACACAGAAGAAATACTGCAAAAATGAAAAAGGTTTAATGAGAGGAGACAGAGGCCAAAACAGCGTGAGAGAAGGAGGATCCCTCAGTCCGGTGGACATCCAGACGGTAGTGTCGGAAAAAGGTGGCACCCGATGACCAGTTCCCAGCTTCGCAAACAGTCGCCACCGAAGAACCAGCCTCAGCCGCCCATGAAGAGGAAACAGCCCGAGTGGAGTGAGCCTTGAGCCCTGGAGGAACCGGAATACCAGAGGAGACGTAGCACCTGGATATCGCAGCCACAATCCAGCGGCGTAGAGTGGAGACAGAGGCCGCCTCACCTCGTCGAGAGCCCAGAGGAAGGACGAAGAGCCTGGTAGACTTCCTCAGGGAGGAAGAGGCGGTAATATAGAGGCGTAGGCAGCGAACCACATCCAAGGTATGCCAGCGGGAGTCCTCAGGAGTCGTGGGGTTCGGAAAAAACACCGGGAGGATAGTCTCTTGATTCAGGTGAAAGTCCGACACCACCTTAGGCAGGAATTCCGGGACAGGGCGAAGGAGGACACGATCCGAAGAGAAGACCGTGTATGGAGGTTCTGTAGAAAAAGCCTGAAGTTCCGAGCAACGCTTAGCAGAAGTCACGGCCAGAAGTAGAGTCTTCAGGGTCACCAGCCATAGGGAGGCATCCTGCATGGGCTCAAAGGGAGGTTCAGATAAGGCACGAAGTACCAGGGGAAGGCTCCAAGGTGTCGTGAAGGAACGGGTCGGGGGACGGAGTTTGAGAACCGCCATGAAGAAACGAATCACCAGGGGTTCCAAACGCCCAACGAACCGACGTGAGAGCAGACAGGGCCGAGACGTGAACCCGGAGGGAGTTCAGACCCAAACCTCGGTCCAGACCAGCTTGGAGAAAAGCCAGGACATCCGGTAGGGAAGGTGATAGTGGATCCAGAATCCTACCCTCAGACCAAACCAGGAAGGCAGACCAAATGCGATGATACGTGGCCGAGGTGTTAGGCTTCCGAGCCTTCAGCAGGGTAGAGACAACGCCTTCCGACAGACCATGGGACCGCAGTGACTGCCGCTCAATCGCCAGGCCGCTAGCTGAAGAGAGCGGGGGCAAGGATGAAAACACCGGACCCTGAGACAGGAGGTCCAGGCGAGGCGGGAGAAGCCAAGGGTCCCGGACGGACAGCCTGTTCGCCAGCGGAAACCAAGGCCTCCTGGGCCACCATGGAAGGATGGCCATCACTTCTGCTTTCTCCAGACGCAATTTTCCCAGGAGTCTCGGAATGAGAGGGAGAGGAGGAAAGACATATAGGAACTCCTTGGGCCATGGGAGAGAGAGAGCGTCCACGCCCTCTGACATGGGGTGAGGAGTCCTGGAAAAAAAGCGAGGAAGCTGAGTGTTCGCGGGAGAGGCCATCGGGTCTAAGGCCGGACGACCCCACAGGAGACAAAGATGATCGAATACCTGAGACGAAAGCCTCCAGTCTGTTGTATTGAGAGTGGTGCGGCTCAGGAAGTCTGCCATCGTGTTTTCCGGACCCGGAAGGTAAACCGCAGCCAGGTGTTCGACTGATACCTGAGCCCAGACAGCAATCGGCTCGAACTCCCGGCTGAGAGACAGGCTCCTGGTACCACCTTGATGGTTGATGTAGGCAACCGCACACCTGTTGTCTGTCTGGATCCTTACCCAATGACCCCGAATGGTTTGATGAAAAGCCAGCAAGGCCCTGTAAATTGCCCTCAGTTCCAGGACATTTGCGTGAAGACAACTCTCCGCAGGGGACCATTCTCCTTGGGCGTAGTGACCGTCCAGATGGGCTCCCCAACCATGAGCGCTCGCATCCGTTGTGACAACTTTGTAAGTGACGTCCGTCAGTGGAAAACCTCTCCTGAGGTGACGGACCTCCAACCACCAGGCCAGATGATGAGAAGTCACCTCCGGTAAATACAATTTTTTGTCCAAGAAGGACCTGGGAACCGGGAGATGAGGTAGCAGAAGGGACTGAAGAAACCGGGTGTGCCATTGAGCCCAACGAACTAGGCCGATAGTGGAGACCAGGACCCCCAGAAGGGACATAAGTTTCCTGGTGGGCAGCCAACCGGGAAGGACGACATTCCGGATGGCCAAAATCAGACGAGACTGACGGTCCGATGACAGGGAAACAGTAGCCGTGAGAGTGTTGAAGCACGCCCCCAAAAAGACCAGGGTTTGGGACGGAAGGAGTTGGCTCTTTGTGAAGTTGATTATCCAACCAGCTCCTTGCAGAAAACTCAACGCCTCGTCCCGCTGAGAGGTGACAAGGTCTCGAGAGGGAGCCACGATGAGAATGTCGTCCAGATAGTGAAAGATTGTCAGGCCCCTCTTGCGAAGTTCTGCAACACACACCACCAGAACCTTGGAAAAGGTACGAGGAGCCGTACTGAGGCCGAATGGGAGGGCCCGAAACTGGAAGTGATCCTCCCCAATGGCGAAGCGTAGAAATCTCTGGTGCCGAATCCTGATGGGAACGTGAAAGTAGGCATCCTGGAGATCGATGGAGACCATCCAATCGCCAGGGGAGATGAAAGGAACTATCGACCGGAGGGATTCCATCCTGAATTTTCTGACCTGCATGGAACGATTCAAAACAGACAGGTCGAGGACCGGTCTTAGGTCTCCTGATGCTTTGGCTACAAAAAACAGGGGGGAGTAGTTTCCTTGGAAGCGTTCGAGCACAGGAACAGGAACAATAACCTCGTTTTGGAGAAGGGAGCGTAGAAAATTCTTTAGGATATCCTTCCGGTGGGGGTCCACAGGAACCTTGGTACGGATAAAAATAGGAGGTGGAGGGGACCGAAACTCCAGGCCGTAACCGTCGTGGATAATGGTCCGGACCCAGGAATCCGTGGAAAAACTTGCCCAGACTGCTGAAAAGGCCAGAAGTCGAGCACCGACTGGAGGGGCCTGGGCAGGAGGACCTTCATGACTGGAATTTTCCACGAAAGGAAGAGGCCGGGCGGGAACGGGAACCCTTTGCAGGTCCTCGGAAACCGCCTCTCCATGCTGAAGTACGAGCCACTTCTCTCCCGGTACGGTATTGTCTGGAATCCCGGAAGGAAGAACGAAAGGTCCGACGGTCGTTCCAAACGGTCTTGGGAAGGCGCCTGCGTTCCTGTGGCAAAAAAACTTTCTCACCTTCAGCGGCCTTACGGATGGCATCCTCCAAAACCCTTCCAAATAACAACTTTCCATCAAATGGAATGGACACCAGGGAATTCTTAGAGGCATTGTCGGCATGCCAGTGTTTTAACCACAGGGCACGTCTGGCTGACACCGACAAGCCCATGCATCTGGCCGCCAGCTTCAAAACATCCGAAGATGATTCAATAAAAAACTCCGCCGCCAGTTTGATGTTGGATAAGGAATCCAGAAGCTGTTCTCTGGGGACCCCGCCTTCAATATCATCCTTGAGGTCGAGGATCCAACATTTTAGGGCACGGGAGACAGATGTCATGGCAACCGTAGGTTGGCAGATAGCACCAGCCGCAACATAAGCTCTTGACAAAGAGGCCTCGATCCGTCGCTCCATGGGGTCGTTCAGAAGTGCCGGACCATCTAGAGGGAGAGATGAACGCCGGACAACCCGAATGACCGGAGCATCTACCACAGGAGGAGAGGACCAAGAGGAGGCATCCTCGGCAGCCACGGGATATAATCTAGAGATCCTCCTGCCGGAAGAAACTTAACGATCAAAGAAAAAACAAAATAGGAATAAAGAAGTGGGGTGGGGGGAACTCCCATCCCAATGCCCCATACATACCACCAAAGTGTAGCAGGAATTGAGACCTCTGCCAATCACCAATACATCTCCAGTACCACTTGCAGTAAGCTTACGGAGGAACATGGCCAAAAACTTCATATCCAGAATCATCTCCAGTACCAACTAGAAGTAAGTGTACGGAGGAATAAATATCCCAAGGAACCGTGAAAAGACAAGGAACCGTGCTTCGGAAAGAAAGAGGCTGAACTTTCCGGAAGGTGAGTAAAAAACAAATAAAGAAAAATCCATAAAACAATAAATATTTAGGCCCGAAACGGGCCCCGTCCTAATACCAATGAGGACAGAAAAAAGACTGAGGAGACAGGGGCGGGGGCTCTCTTTTAACTCTGTTTCTGTCCTACCTACCTAGAGGGTGGAGCTAACCCATACGTAACTGCTGCCATGGTTAGCCAGGAAATATATATATATAATCATAAATCATTCCTATCCTGTTTAGCAGTCCTGTAATAAATAACGTCACACATGTGGTTATGTGTATGTGTGACATGTTTTATTACAGGACTGCCAAACAGCATAGGAAGGATTTATGTTTATATCAGGGCTTGATATAAATTTTATTTAGTTTTAGGAGCCAGCAAAAAAATTTAGGAGCCAGACAATGGCACATAAGAAAAGCATACATACACAGAGACATTCACATGCACACACCTCACAGACATCCAGTCAGTCACATACACAGCCAGTTACACACACACACCAGTCAGCAAGTTTTTTGTTTTTTTTAAATCAAAAAATAATTCCTTAATGTGTCCCACACGTCACATGCACAGCCAGTTACATACATATTCACATACAACACATACACAGCCAGTTACATACATACACAACACATACACAGCCAGTTACATACATACACACACAACACATACACAGCCAGTTACATACACACACAACACACACACAGACAGTTACAAAGATACACACACACAACACATACACAGCCAGTTACATACATATACACACACACACACAGCCAGTTACATACATACACACACAACACACTCACACTGACATACACACACTCTCGCTCACACTGATATACACACACTCTCGCTCACACTGACATGCACACACTCTCGCTCACACTGACATGCACACACTCTCGCTCACACTGACATACACACACTCTCGCTCACACTGACATACACACACTCTCGCTCACACTGACATACACACACTCTCGCTCACACTGACATACACACACTCTCACACTGACATGCACACACTCTCACACTGACATGCACACACTCTCACACTGACATGCACACACTCTCACTCACACTGACAGGCACACACTCTCACTCACACTGACATGCACACACTGACATGCACATACTCACACTGACATGCACACACTCTCACTCACACTTACATGCACACACTCACACTGACATGCACACACTCACATTGACATGCACATACTCACACTGACATACACACACTCATTCACACACTGTCAGTTTTTAACTTACCTGCTGCAGGCATCCCTTTGCTTTGAGCTCAGTGTGAAGGAGGTCTCAGCCAATCATGGGAGGCTTCGGAACTGATTGGCTGAGACCTCCTTCAATCAAGCTCCCCTGGACACAAGAAAAAAAAAGACTGCTGCATAGAGCAGCAAAGTGCCGCCCCTGCCAGGGTGCTGCCTGCGGCAGCTGCCCCATTGAAGGACCTGCCCTGTGAAGGCTCCTAAATTACAAAACTGGCATGAAGCTCAGAGCGGTGAGCATATATTGGTAAGTGCCCGTATGGTTACATTTAAAAAACTAAAAAAGTCTTATGGGCTATAGCCCCAGATCTTTTGGAAACCTAGCAACGCCTCTGGAGGAGAGACAAACAGACATGGGTTCGCAGAGGAGAGGCAGACAAATATGGGATGGCAGAGGAGAGACAGACAGATATGGGAAGGGGAGAGGAGACAAACAGACATGGGAAGGGAGAGGAGAGAGACATAAATAGGAAGGGAGAAGAGAGAGACATAAATGGGATGGTAGAGGAGAGACAGACAGACATGGGATGGGAGAGGAGAGACAGAGAGATGGGAAATGAGAGAAGAGACAGATGGACATGGGAAAGAAGAGGATACATAGACGGACATGGGAAGGAAGAGGAGAGAAACGGGCATGGAAGGAAGAGAGACAGAGGGACACGGGGAGTGAGAAGAGTGCGACAGACATGGGAAGGGAGAGGAGCGTGACAGAAGGACATGAGAGAGAGGAAAAGACAGACGGACATGGGAGAGAGGATAAGACAGACGGACATGGGAGAGAGGATAAGACAGACGGACAAGGGAGAGAGGAAAAGACAGACGGACATGTGCCCCTCCCGAGATCAGACTCTGGATCCGCCCCTGGCAGGGGCGCGCTACGATCACTCCACGGAGTGATCGTAGCAGCCATTTAAAAATGGCTGCGCCCGCTGCACACATGTGCTTAGAAAGCGAACGATCGTTCGCTTTCTAAGCATCTCTGGTGTTGTTAAAGTGCCTCGACAGCGAGGCACTTAACAACACCATGCTGCTCCCCAGAGCCGATGGTGGTCGCTCTCCTGAGCGACCCCATCGGCTCAGTAGAAGGGAACGCTGCCTGTACAGGCAGCGCTTCCCTTCTAATGGCAAGAGCATCGGAAGTGAAAGTATTTCACTTCCGATGCTCTAGGGGGAGCCAATCGATGCCGGCACAGCAGATCTATGTGATCTGTGTGCAGGCATGTATGGCAATACCATACTGTCAAAGGCAATATTACTAAATATTGCCTTTGACAAGTATTGATCTGCCTCCCTCACCTTACTAGTTATAGTAAGGGAGAGAGACAGATCAGATCAAGTAAAATAATAAGATAAAATAATAAAAAAAAATTTAATAAAATTTTAAACACCAAGGGCTTTTATAAAAGCCATTTAACCCCTTTCCTGCCATTGATCGCTGTGTACGCAGTGATCATACACAGCAGCACATTTTTTGCTGTCTGTGCATTTTTTAGGGGTTATTTTTTTTTACTGTAATTCATTACAGTATAAAAAAACCTCTTTTAAGAGAGATTAACCCATTTCTTGCCGTAGATCACTGCCTAATCAGCGATCTGACGCAAATGCAGCAATCTTGCTGCAGAAGCATTTTTCATTTTTTAAAAACTTTTTTATTACACCCGTCACGTGTTAATTATACCCGCTAGGGGACTACGTTTAACGTAAAAAAAAATTTTTAGCTGTCTGAGCGCATGTATAGCCAACAGTAACAGCTGATAAGTGACAATGGCGGGTTGGCGTTTGCTCAGATGAGCATCACCATTCGTCTGGTTAGATCAATATGTGTAAATATTTGATCTGACCCGTGTAGATCTGCCTCCCTCTCACTTGAGTTTTAGTGAGGGAGGGAGACAGAGCTGTATAATGTAAGTTTTTAATTATAATATATTTAATAGAATTGAGACCCAAAGGCTTTTATAAAAGCCGTTTCCAGTATTTAACCCCTTCCCTGCAATTGATCGCTGTGTACGCAGTGATCTTACACAGCAGCACATTTTTTGCTGTCTGTGCATTTTTTTAGGGGTTATTTTTTTTTACTTTGATTTATTACAGTATATCAAAGGCTCTTTTAAGAGCTATTAACCCCTTCCTTGCCGTATATCACTTCCTAAGCAGCACATATGGTCACTGCCTAAGCAGTGCATATGGTCACTGCCTAAGCAGCGCATATGGAGCAATCTAGTCGCCGAAGGATTTTTTTTTGCTATCAGCATTTTTTTTGTCAGACTCACTAGGGGTTAATTATACCCACTAGGGGATTACGTGTATTCCTTTTGAAGCTGTCTGAACGCGTGTATAGCGATCAGTAACAGCCGATCAGTGGCAAAGGTGGTTTGGTGATTTCTCAGATGAGCATCACCATTCGTCTGGTTCGTAAATATTGGTCTGACCCATATGGATCTGCCTCCCTCTCCTCACTTGAGTTTTAGTGAGGGAAAGAGACAGATCTGTATAACATAATTTTTAAATTGTAATAAATTAAATAAAATGTTAATAAATTGTGAGTCCCAAGGGCTTTTATAAAAGCCATACCTTTTGTATAGTGTAGTGTATTAACCCCTTCCCTGCCACTGATCACTGCACAGCAGAACATTTTTTCTTGTCTGTGCATTTTTAGGGGTTAATTTTTTTGTACAGTACTACAAAGGCTCTTATAAGAGCTATTAACCCCTTCCTTGCTCTACATGTTCAAATTCCAAGTTTGAAAATCAAAAAGCGCACCTCTCAAATGTAGCCTTTCAACCCCTAACAAAGCTGACAAAGCTATGCATGGGTGGTATCCCTGTGCTCGGGAGATGTTGCTGAACATATATTGTGGTATTGTTTGTCAGTGACACATACCGAAATATGTGAATTTGTGTCTAAAGTGCAATGTATGTGGGAAAAAATACACAATAAAATGACTACCACAAACTTTGACAAAGGCTGGTGGTAGAATTGGTGCATGGAAAGTGTTAAAATAACACCATTTAAAATAGCCTAGGGTGTCTACTTTTACAAAATATATACTTTTTGGGGTAAAATACACTGTCCTACTTAAAAAAAAAGTCCAAAATGAAAGATGGGCTCAGGCTGACTACACGTCAATATTCCAAGTTGAAAATGCGCACCTTCACAATGTGGCCCTTTAGCCCCCAAACAACCCAACAAACCTATGCATGGGTGGTATCCCTGTACTCAGGATATGTTGTTGAACACATATTGGGTTATTGTTTGGCAGTGACACATACCAAAATCTGTGAATTTATGTCTAAAATACAATATTTGTGAAAAAAAACCCCACAAAAATTACTACCACAAAGTTTGACAAAGGCTGGTGGTAGAATTAGTGCATGGAAAGTGTAAAAATACCACCATTTGAGATACCCTAAGGTGTCTTCTTTTAAAAAATATATGGGTTGATGGGGTAAAATACACTGGCTGGTTTCAAATATGTCCCAAATGGGACATGGGTGCAGGCGGTCTGCATGTCAAAATTTTAATTTGGAAAACCAAAAACTGCACCTACCAAATTTGGCCTTTTACCCCCCAAACAACCCAACAAACCTATGCATGGGTGGTATCCCTGTACTCAAGAGATGTTGCTGAACACTTATTAGGGTGTTATTTGGCAGTGACACATACCAAAATCTGTGAATTCATGTCTGAAGTACAAGGTTTGTGAAAAAAAACCACCAAAAAATTACTACCACAAAGTTTGACAAAGGCTGGTGGTAGAATTAGTGCATGGAAAGTGTAAAAATACCACCATTTGAGATAGCCTAAGGTGTCTTCTTTTAAAAAATATATGGGTTGATGGGGTAAAATACACTAGCTGGCTTCAAATATGTCCCAAATGGGACATGGGTGCAGGCTGTCTGCATGTAAAAATGTCAAGTTGGAAAACAAAAAACTGCACCTCACAAATTTGGCATTTTAGCCCCCAAACAACCCAACAAACCTATGCATGGGTGGTATCCTTGTACTCAGGAGAAATAGTAGAATCTATTTAGCATGTTTTTTCGTTCGCTATTGTCGATGAGGAGAAGTTGTTTCAAATAAAAACAAAGAAATTTGTGTATTTTTTTTTTTTTTACCATATTTTTTTTTTTTTTTTAATAATATGATAAGATATGATCAAAAAGATGGCATCCATAGAAAGCCCTTCTTGTCCCGATAAAAACAATATATAATATGTGTGGGTACAGCAAATGACAAAGAAGAAAATTACTGCTAAACACAAACAGAACAGAAATGTTAAAATAGCCATTGTCCAGAAAGGACAAAAATGTTTCAAAGGCTCTGTCCTTAAGGGGTTAAATGACATATCAAAATACATTAATAGTTACCTATCAGCTGTAAAGTCACTGAAAATGTTCAGGTAAAGCCCCACCCACAGACACACCTTCAGCCATTCCCACAACATAACAGTAGCCCTGTATTTGAAATGTTGAGAGCTATGGTAATAAATCCTCTTTTCACCAGCATTACTGCTACTCAGGGATGAAATTGAAAAGGGATTTGTCATTGGCATTAACATGCCAAAAGGCACACAAAGAAAAAAAAAGAAAGCTTGCAACGTGAACCAGTCCCCTACAAGATGGATGGTGAAGACGACCAGTTATAGGCGTTACATGCGATATGATTTGAACTTTTTTACCTCTACGTAATTCTGAATAATCAGAATGTTACCATTTGAGTTGTTTTATTAAATGCTCAAATATGAAAACAAGGCATACCGAGCATAAACAAATAGGGTACACTCCACCAAATGATGGTAACACAAATGTTTCATTTGAAAAGCCTTTTAAAAGCTATTAGAAAACAGAAGGTTCCATTTGATAGGAGATAAAATGATGATTGTTAATTTTCAACAACAAATACCAGTTACATGTTCGGTTCACTTTATACATGTATGTATCTATGTATACTTTTTGTCAGTGCACAATTTAATATATTGCATATCTGGTTTAGTTCAGTGAAGATTTCTGCACTTTTTCACATCCAAAGTACTTCAATGATTTCAATGATATTTTGTACACCCACAGCATCACTTGCTCATGCTGTCCTTTCTGCTAGCTCAGGTATATGTGTATATTTACTGGGTGTTCACAGTTCTTGTTGTGTTATTTTTGTTTTGTTTTACACAATAGAGTGTTCCTATCAGAATCTGATTTTGCAGTGGATTATACATGTCTTGTTCACTGAGGGCTACAGAGGTCTGTTTTTTCTGTATTACTTGTAGTCACAGTGGAAAGTGTGTGTGACACTCCCTGGCTGCAAGTGGACTGTGGACAGCCATTTTATTTTTGAGTATTAGTATTTATCTGAGACCATTGCACATCCTACATTTTTATTTGTTCAAGTAACATTTCAAGTGACTGAAGCATCAACAGGTAATCTCCTCTATCTATACTCGGGAGTATGCTGCCTCATTTTAGACGTTCTGACAGCTGACTCCATGGTTTCTGGGACTGTGCATTATACCATTAGTGGGGGAGAACGGATGTTTTTTTAGCTCATGCCATTACCTGTCCTCCTCTTCTGTGCATAGTTAGAGGGGAGTATGAGCGGAAATGAGGGGTTCATGTGACATCATGTGATGATGCTTCATGACCCCTTGAACTTCAAGTACATTGTCTGGACATTACTATTATAATAAAACTCATGTTATCAACCTCATGAGAACTGACTTGACCTTGGCAGAAAATAGTCTGCAGCACTAAGGATTGAACAGAATCTACACGTGGTGCATCAGCCCACTGTGTTATTTTAGGAACATGTTAAATTTATTAAAAGAATGTGCCCAGAATATGGCAACTGATGAGATTTTAATGTCATCCTCAGATCTAAAAAAATTACCTGACCTGTTATTTAGCCTCTTCAAATTGGAAAAATTTAAAAATGTATATATTTTGTCAGAATATTTTTTTGATCATAATAATAAAATATGGTTATTAACAACCCTCCCTTTTTTAACTTTTACCTGCAAATATTTGAGATACGGGAAGATTACTGTGGGGCAGGGAGAGAGTAAAGATGCTACGGTCAGGCACTGACAATCTGGCCACTGTGGTTGGCTGTCACAATGACTGGATGTGTCAGAGGGGGGCCCAGGGCCCCTTTTAATGTAATTTACAGTCCAATCAAAGTATACCTGCGGGCATACCATGATCAGAACTGCAAGAAGGGCCAGTCATTTCCAATGTCAGCAGGGAAGTGTTTTCCCAGGTCATGTCCAATGCCGCCAACAAGTTAAATTATATATAAAAACTTAGATTATGTAACTATATATTTATACACTATGCAATAAAAATCTACTGTATTCGTATCTATGTTAGTATAAGTGTGAGAACGTTTAAAGTTACATCTAGTTTAAAGTTATATTTTTGTGAAAAATCTAGGTGTTGGTCAGGTCTATTTTAATTATAATTTTATTTATGCATCTATCTTTGCTATACTGTCTAAAATGGTATTCTGAATTAACATTTTGTATTGCTTTTGTATTCATTCTTTCTTTAGTGTATCATGGAAAACCTTCATTAAAACACATTAAAAAACAAAAAATTTCCAGCATTATCAAACATAGAAAAGTTTGATAAAGAATACTAGGGCCTATTAACATTTTATGGTATATAATGTTTGGAATGTGCATAAAAAAATTTCGGTTTTGCAAGTACTGACTATTTTACATCTGAAAATATTAAGAGAACAATAGAATGAAGGTTTATTTGGTAATTGAAAAAAACTTGAGTGCTAGAGTTTAACTATTAGCATACTCTGAAATTATCTTATCACCAAATAAAGTCATATTTCCCAGAATATCAAGGTACTGCTCTCAACCTATGCAATATTTTTATCATTTGAATAGCATGTGTGACAGCCATTGATGAATCATTGCAGTACTAGAACATTGGTTACTTTGTTACTATATTTATCTAGAGTCTAACTTATTTAGCATCACTGATAAATGGTAAAAAAAAAACTAAACGGTGGAAATAAACATCATAGTGGGCAGGAATGAGGAAATGTTGGAGCCAGAAATGAACAATAAGGTATTAGAAAAAAAAAATAAGGAAATTATGTGGTCAAAATTCAATATAGGTCAGAGCAAGGAAATGGCTGAAAGGTAATAAGGGAGTAGTCATAAATACGATTAGAAGCAAGATGGGGTGAAAGTCAGGAAACAGGTATGAGAAACAGGAGCTTGGAACAAACATTCATCAATTATAGTCTAAAAACTAGTGAAATTGTATATTAAAGAACATGACCGCAAATTATATTTAGACTCTAAAATTAGCTATGACCTCTACATAACCAATCGGGAAATAACAGAGGCAGTCAAAGTCAGAGGTGATCAGTCCTCAAAGTTCATTTGTAAAGTTCACGTTAGAACAACACCACTAGAATTCTGCTGTGCCACTTAATATAAAGCTCAATTATAAAAAGGAACAAACAGTTTCACTGCTTTAATCTATAAGATGAGAATACAGAAAAAATAAATGTATACGTATCTGTAAGTATATTATGCAAAGTCTCATGATTTACTTACTCAATTTACCTCATACACCTGGGTCTGTAGGTCCTAGATGTTAATCTGCATCCCTCCACCTTTTTCTAGACCATAACTACCATAGTTCTCAGCCATTCTTCGTGACCGGACTGTTTTGGAAATTTTGTATACCTTGTGACAATGTCTGTTTTTTCACATCTGCGATGTTTGTGCTTAGCTTACTTTCCCCCTCTCCTTCACTGTATCCACATAAATTACATTTAATTTTTTTGGGTGGGGGATAAGAAGTGCTTTCATTAGATACCATTATTTTAATCTTATCATATTGTTTACTATGGAAAAAGTTATAAGATATAATAGAAAAATCTTCAAATGCTAAAAGATTGCTCAATAGATTTTAATATTTGTCTTAAGTTTAGAAATACCCCATGTTTAATAGATTTTCTGCTTTTTTTTGCAAGTTATAGGGCAATAAGTACAAGTAGCTCTCTGCTTTTTTCTAACCATTTTCTTCAGGAATACCTATAGGGGGTATATTCACTAAAGGTCAAGAATAGTGCAAAGAGGTCGATTTATACTGTTCACTAAATGAAACTCAACCTCTCTCTCCCCCCACCTTCCCAAAGTCCATCCCTATCTCCCTTCAGTAAAAAGTGAAAAAAATTGCTATTCACTAAAAATCGATTTTCCCACCAAAAAATCCCCTTGATGGTTCTGCGTGCTCCCTAAATGGTACCAATTATAAATATTCTGGGATAGGGCAAGTGGCCGTGCACCCCCACACTACTACTGACTGGGAGTCTGTTAAATATCTCCCAGTCCCCACCCTTGATAATATGAATGGGGCTGGGAGCCTGTCAAATGGCTCCCAGCTCTGTAAGTTGGACTAAAAAAGCATTTTTTCCCATCCTACATAGACATTAACTGGAGCAAGTTTCAACTTTGAAAAATTGTTAGTGAATACCATTTTGTGTTGTCGAGATGAGGCATCCAAGAGAGGTTTGAGTCTGTTCAAGATTGAAGGTTGAGATTAGTGCTAATCTCGACCTCCAATCTCACATTTTAGTGAGTAGTCTCCATAGTGGCATTGCAAGCACTCAGAAACTGGCATTTATAATAAGGGGTGCTGCTTAAATGACCAATTTGTTATAACCATCACACACAAAAAAGGATCAGTGGGCTTGTATTAAGTAGGTCACATTCAGGCTACTTAACCCTTAACACCACAGGACATACACATACCCCTTCTGTCTTTAACCTCCAAAAGAAATCATCAATAATCAACCTCTGGTGATCAGCCTATGTTGCGATGATGACTCTATGAGGAGGCATCAGGCAACACTGAAAAAGTCGTACTGCGCATAAATGCATATTTTGCTCCTAGGAGAGAAAGTATGTGCCATACCAGAAGAGCGGCGCCATACTGGACATGACGCTGCCATGTTGTGGAGAGGAACTTCAGAAGCTGCAAATCACAGCTTCTGTTGCACTGTTGTAGTGTTTTGTTTTTACTTGGATGTTGCTGACTCCATGTGTACATGTTTTGGGCCCAATAATGTCTGGAAAAAAAATATAATGGGAGATAATTGAAAAAATTAACAATGCTCTTCATAGCATTAAAAAAGCAAAATAAGTTCACTTATTTGATTCAACCTTGGAAATGGCTTACTTCTAGAATTATTACTTATTTTTGCCCATTGGATGAAAAATATTACAAGTAGCATATTAATTTGTCCAAGCCTTTTCATTTAATGACTGCCATAATATGCAGAGCATAATTAAAAAGGTATCGTGGTTACAGAAACAGATTGTTATGCAATTTGTGCAATTATTAAACAGTAAATTAAAAAGTGAATAACTTAACTAAACTATATAGTTTAACAAACAGTAAGGTACAATATTTGAAGTCTAGAAACCTTCATTTTCTTTGACAAAGAAATTCATACCAATCACCTTTTTATGTATAATAATACAAAATATCTGTGCTGGGCTTACATTAAATTTCACTATTAAAATAGTAAGGACAAAAAAAAATCTACTTTAGGACAATGTTTTACAACAACTTAAAGTCTTTTCTTAAGGTAATTTTATAAATATTATAAAAATAAAACATCACTAATCCAAATAAAATGTAACAAAAAATTAATTAACATGGATAAAAATCTACAAATATAATTAATCTGCATAATCTAAAAATGTCCTTTGTGCCAAAGCCCTTTTAATATGTTGTTTTTTTTTGCAAGGGTCGTTGACCTGCACTGTAACAATTTGTATTGTATATTTTTGCTTAACTTGTCAGTATCATTAGGGATGTTATATAGATGTAGATAAGCATAACCTCATAACCTGGTTCCCAGCATTTTGCTGGGAAAATCTCCCATCCTGCTAACCTTCTGTTTGGGTATTGTGTGGATGTACTGGTTCAGAAAGAACAAAGAATTGTATAATTAATAAAATAATTATATATTTTTTTATTATACAAATAGTATAAAAGTTTAATTCAACAGTTATCATAGCATACAGTACAATGCAAACTTTTTAGGTAGGCGTGAGAAAATGCTGTAATGTAAGGTTGCTTTCAAAAATAGACATTTTATTATTTTTAGCAGTTAACAATAATGCATGAACAAAAGAAAAATCTAAATCAAATCAATATTTAGTGTGGCCACCCTTTTATTTTTTCAAAACAGCAAACTTGTGCAAAGTCAAGGATTTTGTAGGCATATAGTTAGTTGTATGATTAAACAATTATACCAAACAGGTGCTAATGATCATCAATTTAATATGTAAGTTGAAACACATTCATAAATGGAAACACGTGTAGGAGGAATAAAACTTGGTGAGGAACAGTCAAACTCAGCTAGCAAGGTAAGGTTGCTGAAGACAGTTTAATGCCAAAAGTCAGACACCATGGCAAGACTGAGAACAGCAAAATGACACAAGGTAGTTATACTTCATCAGCAAGGTCTCTCACAAGCAATAATTAGAATGCACACCTGGGCTGTCCAAGCAAATACATTGAAACATAGACATAGAAACATAAAATGTGTCAGCAGATAAGAGCCATTCGGTCCATCTAGTCTCTCCAATTTTTTAAATACTTTTATTAGTCCCCAGTTCCCTATCTTATATCTAGGATAGCCTTGTGCCTATCCCACACATGCTTAAAATCTTTGACTGTGTTTACCTCTACCACTTCCGCTGGAAGGCTATTCCATACATTCACTACCCTCTCAGTAAAGTACCGTATATACTCGAGTATAAGCCGAGTACTTATTTATACTTACTTATACTTGTAATAAAAAAACTTAGCTGCCGCCACAAGGTCCGTACCTGCGCTGCCGCTACCTCTGCAAACAAGGTAGACGGACAACGAAGGCTCCATTCAGCATCTCAGCCCTCCAGGGCTGCAGACGCGCTCACCACTTCCCCTTGACGAACGCGCAACAAACAGAAACTTCGCGCATGCGCAGTACCGCTACACACAGAAAATTAGCATAGCCTTAAAGGGCTATACTTATACTTTTTTGGGGACCTATTAGGGGCAGGTTTTACCGCCTAAACTGTATTTAAACCCTCAGTTGCTACTCAGACCTTGCCTGAGATAGTTCCTTGTGGCTTGATCTAGCGTTTATTCCTGATTATTGATACTTCGGTTTTTTTACTCCTGCTGTGATTTCTGACTCCTCTGTTTGCTGCCTGCCCCGATCTATTTGCCTGTTTATGACCTTGCCTCCTCCATACCGTCTTTGTACCATTGCTCCTGTTGTGTTTGACCCGGCCTGCTGACCATCCGTTCGTCCTGTATTTCCTGCGTATCCCTGCTTCAGTGTGCGGTTGCAGTCAGTGTTCCAAGTCCTGGGTGGTCATTTACCTGAGGCTCAACCGTAGGGTATAATACCATTCATGTGAATAGACACTGTTCTGCCTCCAAGCCTGTTGCAGTAAGATACCAGGTCTTCGCATCGCGGATCCAATCTTCAGATTCTACTCAGTCCGTGACATTATCTCAGGCCCGTTTATGGATCCCGCGGACCTGGCCTGAGTCTCAGCCAACAGGAATGCCATGACAAGATCCTGACCATGCACGCTTCACATCTACAGTCCCTTGAACATAAACTGGATACAGTTACCGAGCTATTACGGTCACTCACCACTCATATGAACCCAGTCCCGACCGCACCTACCATGTCTGATCAAGGGTTCTCTGTCATGGGGGCTCATAGTTTTTCAAGACCACCTAAGATGCCTATGCCTGAAAAGTTTTCCGGTTCTCCACGTGAATATAGAGGGTTCCTAAACCAGTGTCTACTACATTTTCGCACACAACCTGACGCCTTCTCCTCATCCACCGCAAAAGTGGCGTTCATAGTTAATCTCCTGAAAGGAGAGGCCTTGAACTGGGCATCCCCTTTGCTTGAACAGAAATCTACCCTGTTAGAAGATGCTGACGCATTTATTTCAGCCTTCAAATCCGTCTTCGATGCCCCAGGAAGAAGGGAGTCTGCGGAGACTCACCTCATGGAGCTGCAGCAAGGCAAAAGATCAGTGGGTCAGTATGCCATAGAGTTTCGTACCTTGGCATATGAGACAGAGTGGAACCAGAGCGCATTAAAAGCAGCATTTCGCAGAGGTCTGAATGACACCCTTAAAGATGCTTTAACTTATAGAGATCTTCCTGAGGACCTCGAATCCCTTATTGCATTGTGTCTGAAACTCGATGCTCGTGGCCAAGAAAGGAGGTTGGATCGTGATAGGAACCCAAGACACTTCCAACCTAAATTCTATCATGATACCAAGACTCCATAACCATAAATTAATCAAACAACAAGTGAACCTATGGAGATTGGTCCTATACTACGACTTTCTGATGAAGAAAAATCTCGTTGCAGGAGTTTAAATCTATGCCTGTATTGTGGTCAAAGGGGCCATTTTGCTCTGAAATGCCCCCAGAAATCGGGAAACGCCGATGCTTAGTGGAAAAAGGAGGAGTCCCACTGAGCGTTAACATCATTAATTCTCCTTCAAATCAGAGACTTTTAATACCAGTCTTGCTCCAGTGGACAGGCCACCAAGTGGCCACCCAAGCCTTCATAGATTCCAGAGCAGCTGGAAATTTCGTAGATCAATCTTGGGTAATACAACAAAATATTCCTCTAAAGTCTAAATCCCTGCCTATTTCTGTGTCTGCCTTGGATGGTACCCCTGTAGGCACTGGTATAATCTCCAAAGAAACCATACCTTTGGGTTTAAAGATCGGTCACAACCATTACGAAGAATTAAGCTTTGACGTCCTTTCTAGTCCCCACATCTCCATTATATTGGGGCTACCATGGTTGAAAAAAAAAACACCCTTCCATTGACTGGTGTTTGGGACAAGTTAATTCTTGGGGTCTAGGTGGCCGGGACTTTAATGACAATCTGCCTACACTCAACTCTGTGTTCTTACCCTACCTCCTGAGGATCCTCGTTCCCGGGTTCCACAGTTATATTGGAACTTCCTGGATGTGTTCTCTAAGACCAAGGCCGAGGTTCTTCCTCCTCGTAGGAGCTACGATTGTGCTATCGATCTATTACCTGGTTCCTCCCCTCCGGTGGGGCATACATATCCTCTCTCTGAACCTGAGAATCAAGCACTCGCTTTGTACATAAAGGATAATCTTCAGAGGGGATTCATCTGACCATCTTCCTCACCGGCAGGCACTGGATTCTTTTTCATAGCTAAAGGCCTTGCATAGACTACAGGGGACTGAACAAAATCACTATAAAGAACCGTTATCCACTACCACTCATCACTGAACTATACGACCAACTCCAAGATGCCAAGATATTCACCAAACTAGACTTACGTGGTGCATATAATTTGGTGAGAGTGTGATGAGTGGAAATCGGCCTTCAATACCAGATATGGGCATTACGAATATCTAGTTATGCCTTTCGGATTATGTATAGCACCAGCAGTCTTCCAGGGTTTTGTTAATGATGTTTTTCGGGACATGTTGTTATCTCATGTCATGATCTATTTGGACGATATACTCATATATTCCAAGAATCTTTCCGATCATAGAAAGCATGTTCAGCAGGTTTTACGTCGTCTTCGAGAAAATCACCTCTTTGCCAAGGCTGAAAAGTGCGAATTCGAGTGCTCAAAAATCTAATTCCTGGGTTATATTATCTCTTCAGACGGTCTAGAAATGGATCCTGACAAAGTTTCTGCTATCCAAGATTGGCAAATACCACTCAACCTCAAAGGGATACAAAGGTTTTTGGGTTTTGCCAATTATTATAGAAGGTTTATCAGGAATTTCTCTAAAGTCACTGCACCCATTTCTGCTCTCACCAAGAAGGGAAGTGATCCAGCTAAATGGTCTACCCAGGCTCTCCAAGCCTTCCAGTTCTTGAAACATGCCTTCATTTCTGCACCCATACTTCGTAGGCCCAATCCAGCTCAACCATTCATTTTGGAGGCTGATGCTTCTGAATCTGGCGCTGGGGCTATTTTATCTCAAAGAGACCAAATCTCCAACAGAGTCCATCTGTGTTCATATTTCTCTAAGACATTTACCTCAGCGGAACGTAATTATGATGTGGGCAACCGTGAATTATTGGCCATCAAGATGGCTCTTGACGAATGGCGTCATCTCTTAGAGGGTACTCAAATTCCCATCACTATTCTCACCGACCACAAAAATTTGTTGTACATAGAAAAAGCCAAGAGATTGAATCCCAGACAGGCCAGATGGGCCTTATTTTTTACCCGTTTTAATTTTTCCATCACATACCGGCCTGGGTCAAAAAATGGCAAGGCGGATGCTCTGTCTAGACGTTTTGATACAGAAACTGCTTCCCCTGTGGTAGATCCCATTATACCAGCCTCTAGGATCATTGCCTCGGTGTCCACCTCCCTCCTGTGGAAAATTGCCAGATCCCAGTTCCCTAGGCCCACCAATTGTCGCCCTCCTGTCGGTCGTTACTTTGTCCAATCCAACCTACGGAGACAAGTCTTGTCCTGGGCTCATGCTTCCTCTGTCGCTGGTCATCGTGGTGTACACAACACTAAGTTTCTCATTGACCGGAAATTTTGGTGGCCTTCCTTGCAATCTGACGTTCGTTATTTTGTTTGCGCCTGCACCGTCTGTGCTAGATACAAAACTCCAAGACGTAGCCCTGCAGGCCTGTTATGCCCTCTTCCTGTCCCTAAGAGACCTTGGACCAATATTGCCATGGATTTCGTCACAGATCTTCCCTTGTCTCGAGGGTTCACGACCATACTTGTAGTAGTCGACCTATTCTCCAAGCAGGCTCATTTTGTTGCTCTTCCCAAACTGCCCTCGGCATCTCAGCTTGCAACTGTTGTCATGAAGGAAATCATTCGTCTACATGGGGTGCCCCAAAGCATTGTTTCTGACCGTGGTTCTCAGTTTGTGTCCCGGTTCTGGAGATCACTTTGTGCTCAGCTGGGTATTTCTCTTAAATTTTCTTCCTCTCATCATCCACAAACCAATGGTCAGACGGAGAGGACCAATCAGGTTCTGAAACAATATCTGCGGTTATATGTCGATGAGGATCAATCTACTTGGTCTTCTCTCCTCCATCTCGCTGAATTGTCGTATAACAGCTCCTTTCATGAGTCCTTGCAGAAATCCCCGTTTTGTGCAGCCTTTGGCTACGAGCATACTAAGGGGCAATATCCTGGAATATTAAATGGCATATTGGGGGCAATATCCTGGAATATTAAATGGCATATTGGGGGCAAAATCCTGGCATATTGAGAGCAAAATCCTGTAATATTAAATGACATATTGGGGGCAATATCCTGAAATATTAAATGACATATTGGGGGCAATACCCTGGAATATTAAAAGACATATTGGGGGCAAAATCCTGGAATATTAAATGGCATATTGGGGGCAATATCCTGTAATATTAAATGACTTATTGGGGGCAAAATCCTGGAAAGTTATGGTATTTTTGATACCATATTGTTTTTGTTGACCCCCTTTTCCACTTACAGAGCTAGGTTATTGTTTTTCTTAGAAAAAATTATTCCTGTAATTTTATTGGTATCTATCTTCATTTTTTACATTTACCAGTAGCTGCCTCATTTCCCACCCTAGGCTTATACTCGAGTCAATATTTTTTCCCAGTTCTTTGTGGTAAAATTAGGTGCCTCGGCTTATATTCGGGTCGGCTTATACTCGAGTATATACGGTAATACTTCCTGATATTACTTTTAAATCGTTGCCCCTCTAATTTTAGACCTCTCATTGTGGTAGTTTTTCTTCTTTTGAAAAAGAAGAAGATCGGCACTCAATCAATCTTCAATGCAATCAATATTAGTCTCCTGGAAAAACATGGTGACCACACAAGTTGTATGGAGGGATGCAATTTACGCGTTTCGCATTTGTCAATGCTTAGTCATACATCTGGGGGGATTTCGGCCCATTTTTAATAAGGTGAACCCTGTGGATTCTCCAGGCAAAGTCTGAACTGATTGTGGCAAACATTTGTCACAAAATTGCTGATTTCATCCGAAATTGGTCATATTGAATAGTTAATTGCAGATTATTCCTCAATTTAGCTATAAACCCCGATAGATCGAGGTATACTGAGTAGACCCTGTAATCTTTCAAAGTACACATAATGAAAAGGTGTAATATTAACTTGAGAGGGCTTATTTCCTATTGAGTAATTCTCCCTCTAGGTAGAAACTGGAGGTAAAAATGGAGGGGGCTTTTAAAAGTGCTATATTTTCAATAATAAATATGCTTTTGGGAGTGTTTGGGTGTGTGTGGTTGTAAAATAAGATGGTTTCATAGTGGAAGATCATTTACAGATCAGAAGAGGTTGCCATCAAAGGTTATGATTTCTTTAAATGTTTGATCAGTTTTTCATCATAGTTTATTATAATTTTTTTATAGTAAATGTTACATGATATGATTAAAATAATTGGATCTAAAGAAAGGCCTTCTTATTTCGTGAAAAAAATATATAATTTGTATAGGTACAGTAAATGAGAAAGAGGAAAATTACACATAAACACAAACACAGCAGAAGTTTTCATTAATGCACAGCCTTATATGAGGTCACCTTGCAATCAGACCTCAAAAGGAGGTCAGATTAGGAGGCTGGAATCCAAGTCCTGTGCAAAGCTGCAGAGGACCTGGATTGTCCTCAAGAGTGACTGTGCACTGCTCACAGACATCCTCCAATGCTTCCTGACTATTCTGACATGTCTTCTGCATCTGAACACTGGCATTGTGTGACATTTCTTCAGTAATATAAGGGCTAATTTCCTTTTTGATAGTAACTGTGCTTGCCCATACAATGGATATCCTCATTTTAGAAATAACAAACATTTTACTCAATCTTTTTCTTTCTCATCTAAGGGGAATTCACACTAAGACTAATTTGGATATAAAGCAGTTTTGTCTATCTTCCTTACTGTTCACTCATTAAATATAAATAGTGTGATGATGTAGAGAGAACTATTGAGCCTTCCTATCCAAGAAAAAAACCTCAATAGATAAAACAGATTGTACATCAGTTTAGGGAGATATAAAAACATTATCCTTGAATTAGCCTAAAGGGATTTTACAGGCACAGGAAAAGGAACAGAATGGTGTAACAGTTTGTTTAATTACACATAATGGGATTTGCTTTTACTACTACTTGTACCACCGTGCAGAAAACAGAGAGGCATTCATCCTTTTGGTGGGCATTAGCTGTTCTTATATTGATATCCTGTAGGAAACTGTATTACATTTTCAAGGACTCAGGGACACTTGCCCTTCTGGTACTGTCATAGTTTTGTGGACATACCTGCTGAAATGAAAAACATCAACACAAACTTAGAAAATTTCAAAAAATGTTTGTTAATACAGTTAATTAAGAAGTTATGAATCAATGAAGTATGAGAAAACCTCTTTGGATTCTACAATTTAAGGTCCAACAGGACACGAGAAAAGGGGGGAGAGAGGGAGAAAGAGCAACAGTTTTCCTGGCAGATACATGGATGATTAACAAGTAACGCCAATGGTTGTCTGTGTCTGTTTACTTAAAGTGCTCTTTAAAATGCGTTATCATGTGCTTCTCTGCTGTGTATCACACAACCATTTGTGTCTTTTAATTGTCCTTACGGTAACAATAAAAAAAAAACTGATTTTCAACATTTCTTGATCAATTCCAAATGTTCAGATACTTTGTTTAATTTCATAATGCACCAGCACTGCACAAGCAAGCGTTGGGATAGGCAAAGTGTCAGTAATGGTGCCTACTGAACAAGAGCAAAAGAGACATTTGGAATATGTTTAAATGTCCATCCAAACATGTGTTGCAACAATTTTCAATTGTATGTGAAAGCAAGGTGCAAAAAAAAACATGTAATATATAAATAAAAATCACTCTAAGCAACATGATCCCAAGGTTAAAAACCAGCCTGAATGACTATAAAGATATAGTAACTAATTAATATGAAGTAGTGTGGATCAAAGAAACACAAGCAACTTTTTTCAATAATCATTTATTGCTCCCGTTTAAAATGATAAGGACATTTCAGTGTGATACTGAGATGCTGGTATTTACAAAAAATAGCTTAGTCAGTAAACAGTTAGTAATATAGATGTATATTACATAATTTTCAGGACAGGATATTTTGCAATGCAATTCACTAGTAGGTTACAATGTATATTAATTCTGCTGCAACTTATATCATTTGCAGCACAGATGGGAAATAATAAAAAATGTGCTTGTATGGAAAGAACAAAAAATCATGTGGGTCTTGGCAAAACTGGTTATCTTTATTTTCTGTTAGCAGTGGCCTCCTGCCTAGATCCCGTGATGTTTTTTGGATAATATCACTTGGGATAATGTTATATCTCCAGCATGGTGTTTGCACACCTAAATACTATACTACAATGTGAACAATGAAATAACTATGAGGGAAATTTAGGGAAAATCTGTGTTTCCAGAAATTTTCACAGAGTTGAGTACACTAGGAAATGTTTGCAATGCATTCAGTGGTCCAAGGTTGTGCGTTTCTCCCTAAGTCACCACAAAAAAAAATGGTTTTCATTTTAAAATGGTCAAATAAGAAAAATCTGATCTTTGATTTTTTTAGGATCCCTGGGAGGAACAAATGTTCCAGATCTTTCACATACTTTGTTACAAGACACTCGTTGTAGATTTAACTATCCATAAACAACTATTATGTCGTAATAGCTATTATAGTAACTCTATTAGAGATAGCATTTAAACACCACTCTTCATGATACATTTTAACTTTTAAAAAAAATTTTTTTTTTAATTAAATAAAAAACACAGACACATTCATATTCCTTAAATTAATGGCAGGTTTCTCATTTTCATTTATTCTATCTTATTAAATTATTATGTGCACATAGAACTTTGTATTTGATAAGGTCTTTTATTTATAAGGGCTTTTGCTTTTATATTATTTCTGAAAACAGCCCACAGAAAGATGGGTCATTTCCTTTACAATAGGTACTGTTTTCTAACAAAGTATATAATGAGTGTATTATGTACCTTATCTCTAAAAATAGCAGATTTTCAGTCTAAGTATTGTCTAATTGGGGACCCAGGAAGGAATGTTCCAAAGATATATCTGTATGAGGCTAAATTTAGCTTTAGCAGCTTGAGGTCATTATCTAATTACAAACACCAATCCAAACCAGAAACCCACTCCTAAATAAAGCAAGAAACAACATTTACATTTGAAATTCTGTTCAAAATCCACATATGGTTTATTTTATTGGCACACATATTAATCAATAAAATCTAGTTTTAAATTCATCTTTACAAAAGGTCCCAATGGAATGTCTTGGTCCTTATAGATTAATATTTGTTGATAATTTTAGATTATATTAATACATTTTGTTTTCCCCCTATATTGACATGTCCCACTTATTAATGACACATATAGTTACATTTGCTCTACTTTATATATATATTAGCATTCACAGTCAAATTTAACATGTATTACATATAAGACTGAATTATAACAAATAAAACTAGAATAAAAATAATCACAGTTGTTTGCTGCTAATGAGATTAATATAATTATATAATCCTTTTATTTTAATGATTAAAAAAAATCATAAATTAAAAAAGACATAGCCATAGAAACAAAAGCCATTGCTAGATTGTATCAAATATTGTCATGTATACATTTACAATGCTAGCCTTCAACCAAAGAATTATCAATACTTCATTGACAAAAGTGTTCATGGGAACATGTGTCCAATGAATCTGCAGCTCTGGCAACAAAAAGCATGATTTCAAACAATATTCAACATTTGTAACATATGTACACAAATGTATATATATTTATATATACAAATATGTGAATCCCATGCAAAAGGCACTGTCAATAGCTTA
Source organism: Pelodytes ibericus (assembly GCA_036172795.1). Taxonomy (NCBI): domain Eukaryota; kingdom Metazoa; phylum Chordata; class Amphibia; order Anura; family Pelodytidae; genus Pelodytes; species Pelodytes ibericus. The sequence continues at coordinate 216,390,267 of CM069857.1, read as the reverse complement.
TCCAGACATGCTATATTCATAATGCATGCACACATGAAATAACCAAGTTCAGGTATTATTAGAAGTATATGCTAATGCTACTGCATATCTAAGCACTAGTAGTTAGGATCTTATGCACAGACATTTTGGCACTAAAGGATATATTTTTTTTGCTTTTGCCTATTTAACCCCTTAGTGACATAACATTTTGACCATGTCTAATGGGCTGTTTTAACATTTCTGTTCAGCTGTAATTTTCTTCTTACTCATTTACTGTACCCACACAAATTATATTTGTTTTGATCTGCATAAGAAGGGCTTTCTTTAGATATCATTGTTTTCATCATATCATACAATTTACTACAAAAAAAATCATAGAATATGATGAAAAATTGGGGGAAAAAACATTTTTTCTACCTTTGACCTGAATTTTTTTTATACTATTATGAATGGTAAAAAAAATACCATCTAGTTTCTAAATTTTGTCCTGAGTTTCGAAATATGCCAGATATACATGTTTTTCTGTTGTTTTTTTTTGGAAGCTATAGGGAAATAATCATAAATAGTGTTGTTTTTTTCCCTACAGGGACCTTTTGACCCTAATCCTAACCCTAACCCTAATGTAACGCTAACCCTTATGCTAACACTAATCCTAAACCTTGTAGTAACCCTAGATCTAAGGCTAATTTAGCCTCAACATCGAGGCATTACAGTAACACCACGTGAGTGGTGTTAGCAAACAATGATCACTAGCACTATTCATTCGACTGCAGGATGTGGCAGGCTAAAAACAATAATTACATGTGCTTGCAATTTTGCTAATACAATCTATAGATCATTTTCAATAATTTGATTTTCTGTACATTCACCGTAAAAACAATGTTTAGGTGGCATAGTTCCTTTATGGTTGGCTGAAATGCCTAGACAGCTTAACCCTCCCATCAAAAACGGGTGCTGGTGCTCCCCAAAAGGAACCCAGAACCTCTTAAACATATGGGGGGCCAGGGTAAGTGGCCGTGGGCTATCAATATTATTAACAGGGCTGAACGCCTGCTTATTGACTAGGGGATGAAACAAAGAACACAAGCAGGTAGGGTACATATTAACAAGGCAGGAGAAAACATAGAAAACTAGGAATAACAAGATAACAAGGCAAAACAAGGAAGGGACAAGGGCAAGGATAAATCATAGCATAAGAATGCAAGGCAAGAAAGGAAACAGGAATAACTGTATACTCTACAAACCTACATATGGGATATAGAAATGAACAACTTTTCAATGGGAAATGTGTAAAATGCATATTAAGCAACAGGTGATGTCATAAGCTGGAGACTACACAGATACATATAAAATACATTTCTCCAAATTTAGGCATTTGTTGCAATTTTGAAAACACAATAGATAGATAATTTGCGATCAAGTTTTGTTTTCGACATTCACAGTAAAATGTATGTTTACCTAGGTCTTTGCACATTTATAAAGTAAGCAGCTGGAAACAAGTGCTACTCAAAACTTTAACTTTGTTTCCAATTTGTTTTAGTTAGCCAAATGCATTTCAATAATTGAATTGAGCATGTGATCCCATAAATAACATGATGCCATCATGATTAGGAAGAAGAAACAGATACAGGTATTCCTAAATAATAAAACTGTTTAAAAATACCCAGCAGTTACTAACATAACATAGTATATTGTATACCTTAACGGGAATGGTAAACTAGTTAGTGTTCTATTTTCTCATGTTGCATCTATTATTTGTGTCCTATATTCTACATTCACATTGGTAAGAGAAAACCATAGATAATCTTTAGAACTGAAGATCTGGAAACAAAATAAGCCATTAAAAGGTGACATATGACAAGAGCTGTTCATGACCTGGAAGCCACTTTAAACAGTTTAAAGCAATTTTCTCCTTGGTGGTTCCATATGTTGCCTTAACTAAATAACCCACTGCAGGTTTATACCACATTTCAGAAGGAATTAAGCAATCTCAGTATCATCAACAAGTTCCGGGACCACTTAATACATGTTTTGGGACCAATGCAGAATCTCAAACAATGCTCTGTTGAACTGCACCTGACAAATTAAAGGAAATCCAATAGTAATGATGAGTAAATTGTAACACCCTCCAATTTGAGAGAGGATTAGTAACATTCCACAACAGGGATTACTTTGTATATTTATTTAGCCAATGATAAAAGTGAACCTGCTAATGAGGAAAGGAATTGTTAATAAAAGATGATTTTTACTAATGCTAACAATGTAGCACAGTTCATCCATCTGGAGGGTTTATAATGATGGAATACTAATAAACAGAATTTTTAAAAAATGTATTGGATGCATTTCCTCATTCTCTGTTGGAATATAACTGATGTCGAAAGATTTTCTTATCCCTATCTATCTTGTACACACAACAATAGTCAGAAAAGCTTTCTCCACTGTGTTAGTGTACTATCTTCACATACAAACAAATCAGACCCCAAATAACATAAATACAGCCATTACAACCAAACATACTATTACTCTGGGTCCTATTGAATATCTTCAGATGCTGGATAGTGAGAATTGTTATGTATTGCTTCTTTTTTTTTTATTGCTGTGGATGATGTGTTTCTTCTTTTTTTACATTAATCTTTTGGCAGGCAGACCTTATTTTCACAGAAAAAAATAACAAAATTAAATATGAGATATGAAAACAAAATAAAAACACTAAATACGTTTTATGATGTATCAACATATAACACAAATTAAATATTGATGTCATGCTATTACAACCTTTGATATCCTTGCACTTGTTTCTTTACTTTTTATTATATAAAAAAACTAATAGAAATTAAATTAATAAATATAGTTGTTTCCGGTAAAGAAGTAACAGACAATTAGTGTCCTAATACATTAGCGCATGCATTAGCGCATGCTGAACTTGTATGCTTGAAACACAATCCTTTTTTGTGTTTCAAATAAAAAAAGTTTAATTTTCTTTGTAATATTTAATTCATTTGTACAATATAACAATTATAAATCACAGGGCACCAAGTTTTTCTCATGAACAAGTAACCTATTGAAATATGGCAAATAAGACCAATTTTGTATTCCAATAGATTAGACTGTTAAACTGTGGAGTTGTTTCAGTGGGGGTGATAGTTTATCTTTTACTTGACATTTTTTCTTATGAAATAGTAAATCCATGTGCAGCAATTTAAAAAAAAAAAATAACATTATGTATTTATTGATCTAAAAAGAGGCAAGGAGGCATTGAACAGGTGATTTTTTTTTTCGCTTTTGTCCTTAATACAAAAACAAATGGAAATGTTCAGCGGTCCTACTATGGGGATCTAATTGCATGCACTTCACTGTGAAAATTTGCAGGCTGATGCGGTCCCTATTGCTCACAGGCAGCACAGCGAGAGAACCTGGTTCTTACATGTAATCAATAGAGAGGGCCCTCTGTTGTACAAGAACAAGTGTCTCACTGTGAGAAAGAATCAGCCACGTCAGCTCTGTCTGTAAAAATACATTGGTTTATACCAATTAAAAAAAATACATGTATTGCCACTTTAACACAAATTTTAATCTTGTTGCATGATGGAAAATAATTCCTAGTGAATTAATATTGCACTACTTTACCACTTTGGCCAACATTCTTGTTAAAAAATTCCTTACTGACAGAAAAAAAATGTTATAGTATTTAGTACTGTGTCCCCCTTTAAAATGGAATTTACTTTACAAGCAAACAGCACCAATAATGAAAAGTATTCAAAAACTTAAGAAAAAGTGTCAATTAAAAGATATCACTGGTATATTTAAAGGAAAAATAGACCCAAATAGAAATATTAAGTTTTATTTTCATTTAGATTGAATGGCAAATTGTAGCCCTGAAAAAAAAATATCAACTAATGTTTACCACTACATAAAGATATATAGATAGCTTGTGCAAATTCAGCCATGATAAACACAATGAAGATTAAAAAGCCAGACACTTTTGAAATTGCTAAATTCTAAGAAACAGAATTGATGTTGTTGTTAAATGCTTAAATTAAGTATATATTAGTATTTAAATGTGGTGTAATTTAATTCACCATTCCCCTTCCATAACACATATCAAACCACTTCAGTTAAAGGAAAGGCTATGTCTCTCCCTTGTGGACATAAATAGAACAGCAACATGTACTTATATCATATTTTAGGACAACTTTCACCAAAAATAATAAAAAATAAATAAAATAAATGTATTAAATGGTGAGCGGTGTTCTCTTGAATCACTAAACATTGTATAATTTTTCACTACCTACCTATGTCTTTGGGTTGGTGCGAGTCTTCGCCAATGGGAATGACGGCAAAGGATGTAGAAAAATACTAGGGAGTGTGTTCCTGATCACTCTCAAAGAGGGGAGAAAAGGTAACAGTGAAAATATTATCAGAAAACTAATTCTGGACTTAGAGTAGTGACAGGCAGCCACTCAGACTTAAACAGGGCTGGGACGGAAAAGGTAACATTAACTTATTTGTTATATATTTAGTCATCTAACATTGTTTAAGTAAGTTTATTTCTTATTAAAGTGTATTATTTGGATGACAGGTGTCATATATTACATACTATATTTTCAATGTACACAACTATTGTTATGTTAAAGAAAAGTATCTTGTAGGCATACAAAACAGCTATAGAGGTGTATTTAACCCTATAATATTTATATTTTACTATTAGTGGGATTTACATTAACATTTTCTGTTCCTTTGTATATATGGTACCAGTCAAGAGCAGATGATCATGCCTTTAAAGGACCACTAAACAGTTTTTTAACTGTTGTGTGTCCAGCCAATGAGAGCGGGGGCTTGCCCTGCTCTGTCTATGGGGCGATTATTGATGGTATAATTGATATTTGTAGAGCTGGCACAGAAGGAAATGGCTCGTCAGGTCTCTATCCTGTAATTAAATGTCAAGCACAGACTGATTATGTTGGGCTGATTTCAGAGATTTAGTACGTTATTAATGAAAGAAAGAAATGCAGGGAATTGAGAAGTATCAAACTTAAGGCCAAAGTAGCCGAGTCGGTAAAAATTCTCTCATTCAGCTGAATAGGAGAGTTTTTCCAACTCGGCTACTTTTTCCTTAAGGTTGAAATTTCCTCCTCAATTCCCTTCAGTTCCCTGCAATTCACTCTTTCATGGATAAAGCCTTTATGTAAAAGTCACAATGTCATGCGATAGACTATAGCAGCAGTGGCGAACCTATGGCACGCGTGCCACTACTGGCACGCCGAGCCCTCAGCTGTGGCACGCGGCCAGGTTCAGCTCTCACCGCTTATCTGCTCCGTTGCCCTGGACGTGCAGACATCAGTGTAATAGACGGGCGCCGCCGGTCATCTGCTTCTTCTCCAGATGATTGGCGCATGCACGTTCTGTGAAGAAGCCTTCAAGTCGGAAAGAAATTAACTGTTTGCTTTCCGACTTGAACGCTTCTTCACATAACGCACATGCGCCAATCATCTGGAGAAGAAGCAGGTGACCGGCAGCGCCCGTCTATTACACTGATGTCTGCACCTCCAGGACAACGGAGCAGATTACCGGTGAGAGCTGAACCTGTATGTGTGTGTGCGTTTGTGAGTATAAGTGTGTGTGTGTGAGTATAAGTGTGTGTGTGAGTATAAGTGTGTGTATGAGTATAAGTGTGTGCGAGTATGAGTATAAGTGTGTGTGTGTGTGTGTGTGTGTACAAGTATAAGTGTGTGTGTGTGTGTATAAGTGTGTGTGTGTATGAGTGTCTGTATGAGTATGAGTATATGTGTGTGTGAGTATGAGTATGAGTGTGTGTGTGTTTGGGTATATGTGTGTGTGTGAGTGTGTGTGAGTATAAGTATGAGTGTGTGTGTGAGTATAAATGTGTGCGCATGAGTATAAGTGTGTGTGTGTGTGTGTGTGTGTGTGTATGAGTATAAGTGTGTGTGAGTATGCGGTGTTGGCACTTTGTGGTCTGCAAATTTGTGTTGGTCAAAAATTGGGCACTCGGGACCAAAAATGTTCGCCATCACTATACTATAGTGTGCAGCATGATTGTGTAAAATATATGCAATACATGACACTTTGCTTACTGTGGTTTGGAGTCACGTGGAGAATCCTGTAATCCCTTTTTATTATCACGTCAGAATGCTTTTGACTCGGTAAAAGTAGAATTCCCCAAAGCTCATCCAAAATAGACCAATAAAAGCAGCATTACAAGATTCGGCAGCATGCTGCTATTTTATACTCAAAAGAATCTCTCACCAGACAAACTGGTTTACACAACAGGAAACCCCCCACCATGTCTTCAGGTACAGAGTGCAGACTGAGTTGGGCATTAGACTAAAATCTATTTACTTTCTATAACATTTACTTTTTTAACTTTTTGAAAGCATATGTTTCTAGCATACCATGTAATTAAATAATGTTTACATACAGTTAAAGGAGAACTAAACGTTATATTTCACTTGTGCTTCTATTATAGAAGCACAAGTGAAAGGTTAGTTGTCCCTAGTGTGAGGATGAACTGGCGCGTACTTTTGACAGTACACGCCAGTTTATCCTCTGACCGACAGCTGCCATGTTTCCATAGAAAACATCTGGTCAGCGGATGTCTCTCTCTGCTAGAGCAGAGAAAGTCCCTCGTTTTTTCATGGGATCAGAAGGCGGGACCTTAACTTTGTCCCCCCTGCTGATTCCATGCAAAAACATGGGGCTCTCTCTGTGATAGCAGAGACAGACACCCGCATTCGGCAATCAGAGAATGGCGAACCCCCTCTCTGATTGGCTGTGCGCGCATCCACCAGGAAATGCTGTGTCTCAGATGTGAGGCACAGCAAAAAGTAAACACGTGTGTATCTATTCAGATACACTTTGGGTTTACTCCGGACGAGCAGGACATGTTTTTTAACCCTTGCTTCCTCTTTAAATAAGAGGTGGGGTGTCTGATATGGAGTAGATGCAAAGAGAACAGGAGAGGTGGGATGTTTGGGAAGAGGGGCAGGAGTGAAGGAAGAACAAGGGATACCTAGAGTAGTCGATTGAGGGAGAAGGAGGGTGATAACTATGAGGTCATAAAGAGCTGCAAAAGAACTGTTAAAAACAAACTGTGTGAAAATAATAATAAAGAGGACAATCACTAGCAGCAACATCACCAAGAACACCATCACCAGCAATGTCTATTAAAAACCTTCTCCCTCTGGAATACCTGAATATTTCACATGCAGTGACACCACATTTCTCAACAGCGCATCAGATGAATCTTATTCCGAGAACTCCTTGTGATACTGAAAGCAACACTACCAAACGTGAATATAGTAAAATAATGAATCAAAAAAATACTCCTCTTATAGTACAGCAGCTCCTCAGGCACTCCAAATATCAAAACACACCAAAGTAGAGTGGCATGTACAGGAGAAAAGAGAACATATATATAGTGTAATACAGTACAAGCAAAGTGTCAACTGGTATTGTTTAGTTGTCACACAAACTTAGGAAGATATCAGGCTCATCAAATTTATATAAAGTCTTCTGGTTTATTTCTGCAATTAAAAAATATATAAAAGTCCAATTGCGCAGTATTTCAAAGTAAAAGGGCAATTTAAAAAACCGAATACACGTAGAACAGACAAAAGCAACTTGCGTATTAATAAAGTCCCGATAGATAGTCCAACTCCGTTCCGGCTGTCACCAGGATAGGGTAATCAGGTACTGGAACTCCGAAAAAGCCGAAATCTCAACGCGTTTTGCCAACTCTGATGTCGGTTTCCTCAGGAAAAATAATCTTTGCTTGAAAGTGCACTCCTTGGACAGAGAGTATGTTAGAATTACTACCAGGATTAAAATCAAGAATATAGAAGGAAATTTCACCTTCAGATGCCCATTAGAGAGAGAGTGAATGGGAATGTATCACCTAAAAATTGTTTTAATGTGAATTTAGAGAATACATTTTTTTATACCATCTGTACATTGTGTTTACAAAACTGGAAACAAATGCCTAAATTAGGAGTAAAATGTGTTTTAAATGTGTCTGCAGAGTCTCCTGCTTATGACATCACCTGTGGCGTGATGTGCAAACAAGCTACTTTTCCATGGGAACTGTATAATTTGCATATTACGCCAAAAGGTGTTGTCATAAGCAGGAGACTTTACAGCCACATTTAAAATACATTTTCTCCTAATTTAGGCGTTTGCCTGCAATTCTGCTAACACAATGCACATATTATTATCAACATTTTTTCTGAGAGAGAGAGAGAGAATTCTCCCTGGGAGCTTCAGTATTTGGCTGGAGCCTGACAGAGAAAAGGGAACATTTTTCTTTAGTTTCTTTAATGTCCTATAACTATCCTATAGTGTATCCTATAGTGTCCTTGATAACTATACAAGAAATGAGCGCATACATATACACCGCAGCCTGTACAAAGCATGCATCTGCATGTTATTTCCATCAGTGTACAGCTATTGTGGACAGACCAGTCAGGTCTTTTTTTTTTTTTTTCATTCTTACATGCGCAGAATTTAGAATGCAGTTGTGTCAAGGAGGAACCATTTAATTAATGAAGCAGTGGATCCCATAAGAACTACCCTGATTAAGTAATTAATTCCCCACTGAACAGATAGTCTGCAGGGCTGCATGTAAAAGTTAAGTGCCCCTGAAACCAAAGGTTGATCACATGGCTATTTGTTTGGATGTAAACAGCAGGCGAAGTTAAAGGTAAGTGTGATTGAGAGGGATGGCTTAGTGTACAAGTAATAAAACAGTGGTACAAATATGGATTGGTGTAGTCCTGTAATAACTGAACTGTTTTTACAGATGTGTTGGGAAATTTGTCCACATTGTCAACTGGTACATTTATTTTGGCTTCTTTAGAGTCAGTATTTAAGTGGGATCTTAGAACCAAATTGTCTGCTGGCTATTAATTTAAAATGTGGCTTTAATTGTAAAATACTTTTAGTCATACATTGTGACTTTAAATTCAAAATACTTTGAGTCATACATCCGGTCATTTATGGTGAGCTATTCTCAGATGTGTTACAGAAATTGCATTTTACCAACTTAAATATACATTTTAAATGGACAAACTTGTTCCTCTTAAGTTAGGTCTTTTCCTATTGTTAATATTTAATCACAATTAACCAGTATATTTCAAGTTTTGCATTTTATTTGCAAGTCTTTATAATCACAACTGAAGATCAACATTTTGCATTTTGATCAAGTATTTTTTCAAAAGAAACAATGGAGGTTAAAGCTCATGTTTCAGATTTTTATAAACATCTTGTATTTAATCAAAATGCCGAAGGCAGGCTTATTAATTGAGAAATGGTTTTACAATCATGATGTAGTAATAGTGCCCCATAAATTAAAATGTGTTTTTAATATGTTACCACTAGATGGCAGGGTTGTCTAGAATTAAAAAAAAGGCCACTTTTAAATAGTATAGCCAGTATTTAAACGACTTATTTATTACACGTATAACTTTATTTAATGAAATGTATTTTTACTCCATTTAAATACTTTTTTTGAACATTATTTTCCATTTATCTATTCTATTCTGATCTGCTCACATCTGAAAAATGAAAATAAAAAGTATAGAGCATACAGTGTATGAAAAATGTGCCCTTTTATTTTGAAACTTATATGGTTTATTCTCTGGAAACAACTCACTACTAAATCACAAAAAAAATCAATATTTCACTCTCTCTTTATTGACATCATCGAAAGACTTAGATAATTATAACCTAATTAGTAAGAAACTGATGTGGCAATAATTTGTGTATTTATTTGTGTTAAATTGTTAAAATGAAAGTTGTGCAATTGTTCATGTAGTTTAAAATGTTTAACTTGCAGCAAAAAAACATGTTCAGTTTGCCAGAATGTGTATATATATAGATAATTTGTAATAATTTGTTATTGATTTTTTTTAAGGGATACAGAATATACGAATAAGGATAAAAATAAGAGAGAATGATACAATAATGTTGAAGTAAACTGATCATTTGCCTTACTAACATACTTATAAAGAAGTAGCTGTCCTTTTGTCACTTTTATAATTTATTATTAAGACAAAGCAAAACAGTCTTATATGGAATGGGTATTTATGTATACATTTACACAATATATAAAGTATACATATAAACATATATAAAAGGTCTGTTACAAATTAGTCTAGCAAACTTAAACCATTTGAGGAAAAGCTTAGAACAATTTCAAAATGAAATACATATTATAGGAAAAAGCAAATGGGGTTCCCCAGGAGATCACTAAACCCTGGGGGATCCAGTACACTGTCCCTCAACACTGTGTGTGGAGAGTTTGGGTTTAAAGCATGGCCCGAGCAGGGACACCAGCACCCCTGTTCAACTTGAATGGCGTGGTGAGTATGGGGATATAACTCCTCAACGGGTCAATACTCATTCTGTGACAAGTTTTGGCTTTATAATCATCAGTAAATATTTGGACAATATTTGGACAGTCTGTAAAAAAACGACAAAAATTGTAGTTTGTCCGTAAGGTATGTAAATGTATTGGCATTTCAGAGGCATTACTGTAATGCTTCTCCAAATGTTCTCTGTAGCATTGGGTAGTTAGGACGCTTTCTTTAGTTTGAAAAAATAGCAACAGCATCCAGCCCAAGACTGCAGAGATTAAAGTGAGGTACCAGCAGCATCCCCACAAACATGTGTCCATTCAACACAAGGGATCAGCTAAGTGGACTGTAGGACTATGTCCTGGGAGAGCACTCACATGTTTATGGGAATCAGAGGCTTAACACAGACTGACATCAGTAACACAAGGTCTCTAAGTATTAGATTAACTATTTTATTCTCACACAAGCACCTCGTGTCAAGTAGTCACTCATGGGTATCTTCTATTATGCTCTAAAAGAGTCCTTTAACCTCGTCCCAGAAAATAAAGTACCTAGATTTTAAAGCATGTGGCTTTAATGTGGAACCAGTTACCTGCCTAATAAGACACAGTCAGAAGCAGAGATCCAGTACACCTAACATGCTGCCCCTCCAAAAAATAGAGTCTATAATCTTAGTATCCAATATTGTAATGCCAGCGAGCCCAATGCAGAAAAAAACTAAGGAAGAAAGATAAGAAACATGAGCCAAACACATAGCTAACTCCCTGACTGTTTTACAGCAAAGGAGAAGAGGATGCTAATTAAAAAAGTTATGTTTGTGCTATTCAGTGCAGAAAAACTATATACCTAACAGCACTTTCAAATAGCTTGCAGTTTCTCTGCTTCTAAATCAGGTATACCAATTATACTTCTTTACTTAATATGTGTTTTAAGCATTCCATATGCTGTACCTCTAACTTTCTAATACGTGTTATACTGTTATAATGGTGTAAGGATTATGTTATATTGCCATAATGCGAAAACAGTTTAAATCATGCTTATTAGTTTTTTAATTTTTTAATTTTGTTTTAAGCAAAGTTTCAAACTTTTCTTTAAAAAAATGACTGGCCCTGCTACTAACTTCATAGACTTAACAGTTAACCTAAGTAAATTTTTTTACTGGCCTGTGGCAAGGTGGTTTTATGTGAGGAAAAAGACCAATGATAACAATAAGCCAACTGTAAAGAAATTAAAAGTAAGATTATAATCATATTGACCCATGTGGCTCCATGGAAAATTCAAAGAAATGATAGCAGTGAATGCCAGAAAAAAGCTAAATATTTGTGACGTAATGTGTTTAGCATAGCCTTTGGAGGTGTACGATATTCTGCTAGTGTTAAACATCAGTCAATAGTGTTCACAAGAATTTCCTCACTTGGGATAGTGTATATGCTGAAAATCAAAAAATATATTGAAAATAAAAATTTGGACAAAATCTCTAATACTATGACAGACTGGTTTCCCAATTCAAAGATTTCTCATTTAAGTGAGATGAAACCTCAATGATAATCAAATCAATTATAGTGGAAAAGGCAAACAGAATAATTACACTCTAACTTTTCCAATTCAGCAATTTTGGCCTTATGTTTAAGATTCCCTGCAATTCACTCTCATACATAAATACATAAGTTAACATCTAGTCATTTTACCTTGTTCCTTAATGAGTCAACTAGACATGTGCACAACTAAAATTTTCGTTTAGTTTTCGTCCATTTGGAAGAAAATTTTATTTATTTCGTCTAAAATGAATTTCGTTCATTACTACATTCGTTTCGGTCGAAATTCGTTCATTATTTTCGTTTCGTTTTATTGGTTTCGTTTTATAGAATACGTGTAATACTATTGGCTTTCTATAAACCGAACGAGAGCCCCATTCATAAGAAATTCTTATGAATGTGGCTCTCGTTCGGTTCATAGAAAGGCAATAGTACTACATGTTTTCTATAAGCCGAAAGTCTATAAACCGAAGGTCGTTCGGTTTATAGATTTTCAGTTTATAGAATACATAGAATTACATGTAATTCTATGTATTCTATAAACCGAAAGCCTATAAACCAAACGACCTTCGGTTTATAGACTTTTGGCTTATAGTAAACTTACAGTAGTAGTGTCTTTCTATGAACCCATTCATAAGAATTATGAATGGGTTCATAGAAAGGCACTACTACTGTTCGTTTTCTATAAGCCGAAAGTCTATAAACCGAACGTTCGGTTTATAGACTTTCGGCTTATGGAATACATGTAATCCTATTGGTATTCTATAAACTGAACGTTCGGTTTATAGAATAGCAATAGGATTACATGTTTTCCATAAGCCGAAAGTCTATAAACCGAACATTCGGTTTATAGACTTTCGGCATTTGTAATGAATGTAATAGTAGTACTATTGGCTTTCACTACACGGAGACAGAGTCTCCATTCATAAATTTATGAATGGAGACTCTGTCTCCGTGTAGTAAAAGCCAATAGTACTACTATTACATGCATTACAAATGCCGAAAGTCTATAAACCGAAAGTTCGGTTTATAGGCTGCTCGCTTATGTAATACATGTAATCCTATTGCTATTCTATAAATCGAACGTTCGCTTTATAGAATAGCAATAGGATTACATGTATCACATAAGCCGACAGCCTATAAACTGAACGTTCGGTTTATAGACTTTTGGCATTTGTAATGAATGTAATAGTAGTACTATTGGCTTTCACTACACGGAGACAGAGTCTCCATGCATAAATTTATGAATGGAGACTCTGTCTCCGTGTAGTGAAAGCCAATAGTACTATTACATGCATTACAAATGCCGAAAGTCTATAAACCGAACATTTATACTATAATGCCAATAGTACTACGAATGGACGAATGAACAAATTATTTTCGTTTATTAACCATTCGTTCATTCGGCTTTCGTTAGCATAGCATTTTCGTTATTCGTTTTTCGGACGAAAACGAATGCACATGTCCAGAGTCAACTGATAAAGCAACACTTTTAAAAAAAAATGGCTTTTGTGACTATTTGATTTTGAAAGTAAAATACAGAACACGTTTTATCGTTTAATTGCTAGGAGTGAAGGAACAAAGGAAACTATTTTCTTGGATATCAAGAAAGGTTTTGCTGAAGATTAAATACCAGTTGTCATGATGTCGTGGCAAATGGAGCCTGTGTGATGATTGGTAGTAAAAATCCAGTTCAGTCATGTATCAAGTCAGAAAAGGTTTTATTCCATATTCACTGTGCTTGTTTGTTGCTGCATTGTATTATGCGGACACATGCAAAGCAAATCCTTGTTTCATTGAAAATTTAGTTACAAGTTGGAAAGTAATATCTGCATATGTTGAACTATGAAGAATTATCTACACACTGTGTTCGGAGAATGATGAGGAAAAAAAACATAGATTATTAGAAAATGTGTACCATGTGTATGACATCACCATGCGGCACTATAGGTATCTGTACTGCTACACCGTAGAGGGATGTCATAAACAGGAGACACAAATTGAACCAATTTAAAACACATTAGCCTGGGTACTATGGTAAATTAACAGACATTGGTGATTCCATGCACGCTGATAACAGCATTAGGGAAATTTGGCACCTCAGCTTTTTCATTTTCCCTCCCATTACCTTCCATGGGGATGATTCTAAATGTGTCTTGTTTTTCTTCTAAGTCAAATTCTACCTCCAAATTCAGCATCTGAGTTTGACTTAGAGAAAGATATACGAGGTGGAAAGTAATTGTTCCCTCACAGGAAATAATGGGATTTGCGAGTCAAACTGAACCTCCCAACTCGACCTTCTGAGATTTTTAGTGAGTACCAATGTTGTATGCTTTTTATTAAACTCAATACCTCAAGGAGGTTGAATTTGACTTAAATAGATATAATCCACTGTTCTGTGCAGGAATTGCTGCACAAACAGTGAGTCAATTACAGCCAGTAAAAATGAAAAACTTTCATTTTGCTTTTTAATTTAACTCCAAAAGCATGATTTAATGCAGCCAAAATATATGCATATTTTAACCTTACAGCACTGAAATGGGTTACCTGAAAAAAGAAAATGATGGGGTGGCCCCCATGGGTTAGCCATCCCCCCACAATAAAATGAAATTGCTGCCTCTCCCCCCATTGGACCTATTAAATAAAACATCTGTGGCCCTAAGTTACCTTGGGCTGGTGCTGTTCTTTATCAAACCAGCCTGCTGTTGGCTGATTTGAAAATCTCACCAATAGCAGGGCTGGTACAGGGAAGCTTCTTATTTTGTTCTGTGTCTGCTCCCCACTGAGGGGAGACATGTAAGAGATAGTCTGTGCCATTTTTTTTTATTGGCCAGGGGAGGATTCTTTTCTTATGGATGGCCCCATTCCCTGGGCCATGATCTGAGCATCCAGGACATTGTGGATTGTTACTGGAACCTGGATACAAGTATATTTATTCACTATAAATCATCCTTTGTGTGATTTTCACTGCCCACACTCATGGTATTAAAAGGGTGTGATTTTTACAAGCAGGAAGGGTAGTCATGAATTACATTTAATTTATTTATTGTGCCAAAGGCATTTGTCCAGGGATAAAGGAAGGGTACATTTATTTAATTGGGACTTGGGACAAATCACTGGCCCCAAACCTTGTGTGGTCTATAGTTTTATTTTAATTCAGGATGGGGGAAGCCAGTATTTGGGGCCACCAGCATTGCACCCATTGGGCCACTACTTTATTTGAGGGGCACCGGTGATTGTTATTCATTGACTGCGGGCTTGGTGTCACTAGATGCCATTTTTTTTATTTAATATGGTCAGCCAGAGGTCACCACCAGTCCTCTATAATAATATTACCGGGGGGAAAACACCGTTATTCTCTTTAAACCTTTATTCCCTAATGCACTGGATGTTTGCGGTCCCAGTTTCAGTTGAATCTTTAACATTTGCCAGGCCTTAAAGGCCAGCATTTAATCTAAACCATTTTATCTTTAGCTGAACATTCATATTAATGATATGTTTTATTTATATATAATTCTATTATATTAATACAATGTATAAATGCCCACCTCTGACGATGATGTTGATGCTATAGTAATGGATATAATATACATCTAAGAACATCTTCTGAGGAACATCTCTGAATATAGCACAGTGCAAGGATGAGGATTTATATCAGGAATTTGATAGGATGAAATATCTTCTGCACCATCAAATGGAGAACACAGAATGATAACATTATAATGCTCAAATGAGTGGCAATATCTTACTACTACAGAGCATTTAATTGAAACCATTACAGAAGTAGATGCTACAGTGTACTTTAGGATTTCTTATGAAACTATCCCTTTTGGTTCAGTTGGTGACAGTGGCAATTCAGCAGTACCTTCCAAAAAACAGAACTCAGTGATCACAATCGTCATCAGATTTGGTATTCCATCAGTGTTTCATGCTCATATGCTCACCACCCTTGTTATGTAATCATATGTTCTGATAGGTGAACTGTAGCATGACGGGCTGTACACATTATCAGTACTTGCCCTGTCAAGTCTCTCCAGTGCCCCACTTCATGCAAAAACCTCATAGAATTATTTATTCTGACAAAAAAACAAAGATGTGGGATCCCTCTAAGCGAGAACAGGCAGAAGCTGAAATAGCCGGCCCTATAGGATGTTCCTGGGAGAGGAATCACCGTTTTTTGCTTGCTTGCACCATTACAGAGGAAACCTCTCCATAAGCATATGAGACTGGTCCCACCCATAAGGGAAGTCCAGATTATATAACCTGGCAGGTCTCCTCTGCACGAAGAATACAGCAACCACAGACGTACGTTTCAGCCTTGAGAGGGATCCCACATCTTTGTTTTTGTCTCAATGAGTTATTGGGGTATGCCCAGACGTGGGTCCCTAACTCGCTGCACCTAGAGGGATACCAGCCGTGCCACACTGACGAGGCCAATGAAGGCTGAAACATACATCTGTGGTTGCTGTATTCTTCGTGCAGAGGAGACCTGTCAGTCTATTTGGATCTGAACTGCCCTTATGGGTGTTAGCAGTCTCATATGCTAATGGAGAGGTTTCCTCTGTAATGGTGCAAGCGAGCAAAAAACAGTGATTCCTCTCCCGAGTACCTTACATCCTATAGGCCCACCTATTTCAGATTTTGCCTGTTCTTGCTGAGAGGGATCCCACATCTTTGTTTTTTTTTTATTTTTTATTGTGATTTAACTATTTTTTAATATTGTATATTCCTTAAAATAGTCATTGTTACTATGGTCCTAACCATACCATCCTACTTTAAATTGAATTGGATGTCAGTATAGAGGATCATCAACATTTTGTAAGGAACTTGAGGGTCTGGAACTTGATTATTTGCACTGTCCTACAATTTTTTGACACTCCCCCTGGTTATCACCTTCCACTCGGCCAATACGTTGGCTGTCCTGAGGAAACATTTGTCAAGTTTGCTATATTCCTTTCTAAATTCCTTAAAGATGTTACCCCGAAAGTGATTCTCCACGCTAGTTTCCTTACCGGACTGCATCTCATCTTGAAATGTGAAAAAAAAATCTTTTCAATAACAGCTCTAGTGAGACTGAGACCAGGAGAGTGGGAAGCATGGGAGTAGATCGTGTCAGCTCGAACACTGGCTAAGGATGTTGGTGAAAGTGGTACCAACACTGTTGCTCCTAAGTTGATATTATATTTCTCTGCTTGGGGTTGAGAATTTTTTGGTGATGGTGCATGCCTGTTTGCCTTGGTTTTATTTTTATACAGCACAAATATATTTAATTCCTTTTGACTAAAATCTATGTGGAACCTTTAAAGTATTTTGATATGGTGAGATTAATATCAGGTTAATAAAGATAATGACAATTGGTTTTTTTTGAAGTTTTGAAATTTTTATGATTGAAAAGACAATCAGAAAAACAGAAAATGTAATAGCAATGTATCATTTCCGCATATGGATTTTATATTCACAGTTCATTTATTGTAGAAAATTCTATCTAAAATTTGCAGTTAAAAGAATTATACTTTTATTAAAGAACTGTGGAACTGATGATAACAGAACATTTCTGAATATTATTAGATTCTTTTAATCTTTTCTGTCTGGTAGTACATTTTTCCTTTATTATTTTTCTTTGATTCTATGAAGAGTAATATACTTAAATATTAGAACTCTTAATCATCACTTTAGTTTTAATACATTATATTAACATCTAAGGACAGGGATTTTGTCGTATTCATTCTTGGTATAGCACTTCATTTAAGATGATAACAAAAACACATGAGATTTTATACAAACCTTAAAAGGGACTGTCTGTTGCCCCAAATTCATCTTCCAAATGTTAATGCATATTAAAGTACATTTAAAGCACTTTACAATGTATATTTTTCAGTTTGCATTGCTTAAAATATGAAAATCTTACACTTAGAGGAATTTATGAAATTACAGCAGTTTGCAAGAAACCAGGACTGCCCACACTAACTGAGTAAAAGTCAATTTCCTCAATGATTTTTTTTTTGCTGCAGGAACCATTGAGTATAATGCCATTCAAATGAATGGAATATTCTGTTTCGCTAGTGATGTCCTCAGACAATGTGTTGCACTGTTAAGAAATCCTACATGTACAAGAGCAACGTTTATTAGATTCCACATGCAGATGCCAACGACCCCTTCGCGTTAGATGGTGCTGAACGACCAAAGCACCAAACTGGTGTCTTTGTGTTCCTGGCCCCGATCACAGGAACATGCAAGCAGGGACCCTGTCGGTGCCTGCTGACATCACACGATACTCTGTGACGTCATGCATGATGTCGTCGAGATGTGCCTGAACCTGAAAGTTCGGGCAATCAGGGATGCGGGAAACGTAGCGGAAGCTCGGTTTGAGTCAAAAGTGGCCTCATCTGACAATGGGGATCCCACTGCAGTGGGATCTAAAGCACAGCTCATTGCGGGGAGTTGTGATGAGCTGTTCCTGTAAGGACGGTCTATGCCGTCCTGCAGGTTTTTTCAGTGAAATGTAGCCGATGCTATATTCAGGCAGTAGTCTTCCACTTGCATGTAAGTGAGTTCCTTTAACACTGAATGAATACTCCTTGGGGAGGTTTGGCTCCCCAGTGAAATATTTAGGGTTTTTGCTACTAAAAGAAAAAAGGAAAGGAAAATGTTTCTCACCTTGATCTCAATATTGTTTGTTTTAATGGTAGTAGCTAAAGTAGTAGATTATGTGATCTTGTTCACTTAAAAAGGAAATATGGTGAAATGACAAAAAAAATCAGGTATTCTAAGTTGGAAGAAACATGGTTATGTTTCTAAACCAGCTATTTATGCCTAATGTCTGTAGTTCAATTCTGTACAGCTGGAGGGAATGGCCATTCATTCATTAAATGAGTCAATTTCCTAATCTATTTTTTGAGAATGTTTTTTTAATATGTTATTTCTTTTTCTAGTTCATACCCCAAATGTTTTGAATTTCTCCCAAAAATTGATGTTTTGTTTCTCTTACAAATCATATCGTCTTTCTATTATATATTGTAATACTAATTGTATTCCCTTTATTCCACATTGATCTTTGAAGTGTATTTGATGGATGTATCAGAAAGGGAAATCTGAAACAAGTTTGGAATATTGTGAACTGTAACTCATCCAGTACTGTGAATAGAAGAGTAGCATAACCACTAGAGGCAATAGTTTAACAAGACATCATGTGGCGGGGGCATGTTGAGTTACTAGGAGGCCATTGACTCTGCATTCTCTGTATTCCAGGGAACAATGAGCTGTATGCCACTGATAACAAAGCTCTTTAGCTCTATCTCTTTTTCTGTCCATTACCTAAACATAAAGCTAGGTAAAAAAGTTGTATTCAACACTTAATCATTGCTATCACAAGCCATTCTAAAGAGCATATATCTTTACTCTTGGCCTGTGTAATCACATTGCACACAGGACTGATCAGATGTACTGACTGGATCAGGTCTTTGCTTGGAAGATGCAAAGACCGACATCTCCCTCAATACCACTGATAACCAGGAAAGAGCCCGAACGGACCACCAGATAAGAAATAAGCCTCCCAACCAGTTGCCGCCCTAAGGAGCAAGGTTTTCTTATGTTATTTATGTACAGCTAATCCCTGTTACAGCCCTATCTGCTATAACATGATTTTGTCTCTGACATGGTGCTTTGATTGCACCTGATCTCACTAAAACCTAACCAATGAAGTGGAAGTAACGTGAGATCTCACTATAAACTTCCACAGTAATGCATAAGTATAGTGAGATAACAAGGTGTTAACCCATGGATCCCAAGCCCCGCGTTATAGACAGGCTTTCCTGTACCTGTTTTCATTTTATGCAAAATAGACATGAAATTATATGAAATAGAGCTCAATTTCTGTCGTTACCTGGGAAAATGTAGGCTGACCATTGATTTGACTTTTTTATGCAACTTATTGGTTCTGTACCATGGTTTTCATAAATGTGTTTATATAAGGTGTTAATTATTATTATTAATAAGGTTCACAAACATACTTGTTTGCAAGAATCAATATTTCAGTCTAAAATATCATTACATCAACAATTATAAAAACATGGGTTCACTTCTCATTGCTCATTCAATGCAGAAAAGGTGCTCCTTTGTTTCAAAACTCCCCATTTTTGTTAATGGTAGCAGTTTTAAAACCCATATTGTGTGGCACAGGTGTTTTAGTTATCAATTTCAACTTGCTCAACTCTAAATGACATATTGTGACATTGTCACCACTCACTTGTGGATGTATGGTCACTGTGAAGTTGAGAAGTTCTAGAAAACTAATTTTGAATGACAGCAGAGTGATAATACCGTCTGTAACATTACAATGAGTGTTCAGACTGATGTATACAGTAAAGCTGAACTTAAATAACTCTTCAAATATTACTTCAGTATGATATTTCAAAAATGAACTAATATTCTGTGTGGAATATTTTGGAAATCATCGAAACCTTTCTATTTATTTTTTTTTATACCTGACTGGCTACTAATGTTACATTGCTGACATTCTCTCCTGAATGGCTTGATTTGTAAATTTGTAATGTTGTGATGAATTAGCAAATTGCTGCCATAATATTTCAACAGTCCCGCAGAGCCATTAGTACTACCGACTTTCAACCTCCTTGAATGTTGGGTGAGATCAGTCTAAATGGATAGATTGAAACATTTTACAATGTACATTAGTCAAACTGAGAAAATTTACAGTTGAGGTCTGGCCAGTGAGCTGCATGCTTTTTAGCTGTTGAATCTACAGTGTAGAAAATGAAACATGAAACAGATATACTGAAATTCCGTAGAGACAAACAGTGAGAAAGCTTTCAGATAAGTGTATGAATACATAAGTAGGCTACTGTGTGTTGTTTGGAATGTCAGTAGAGTTCTAGCTGTAAGGTGCTTACACACTACAAACAGAATGGCATTTGTGGTCTATTTTTCATTTCATATTTTGTATATATTTTCCATGGGTTCCAGGGCTACACAAATGGAGATGGCTTTTGAACAAGGAATGTTGTCATCTGGTCCATTACCATTTTATTACCTGCTTTATTCGGAGCCATTTATATTGAAGGGTGGTTTGCGTATATCCACGTAGATCTTAACAAGCATCTGGCAGTTGTCAATGCATTAGTTATACATTTTCTCTTTGTCTAAAGAGAGTTTGGTTTATTCAGTCAGAGGACAGAAAAATCCAATGGGGCCTCTAGTGCCAGTAACACGATTTAAAATAAAGCTAAGCTGTCTCATGAGAAAGCAAAATGATGTTGCATTTTTATTATTTTTTTGTTGCTATCAATACCACTTTCCTTGCCTGTGAGTATACTACATGCTACACATTGGCATCATCTCCTTTATAAATTCCTTCAAAAGTCTTCCAAATAAAGCACTTATCGTTGAAACTATATATTTGATAGACTACTTTGCATAGTTCTCTGATCAGAAAGGATGGGTTTGTTGTAATCACTTCAGTGCCAGAGGAACGAGTAACATTAAACTGCTGGTCCTATGGTGACCAATTCATCGCCTATATTTGAAACTGTTGAAGTGCTATTTTGAATTAGATAGAGAAAAAACATTGGTACACTCCAGGTTGCCAAGCAACATCAAGTAAACTTGTCTCAAAAATAGAAGACGATTCAAAGAAGAGTGGCAGTAGCAAACCTTTGCACTCTAGGCAGCTAGTAAAATATATTTCATCAAACAAATGTTTAATATGTCTTTCATATCACTTTCATATACATTATCTGTTTCTTATTTCTGTTTTGCTTCAATTATTTGAAACAATGAAAAAGGAGCAAAAACATCTATTTTTTTCCCCTTTTCAATTGCATCAAAATGTTCCTGTGGGAGTCAATCTATTAACACCATTCAGCCAATTAAAGTATCATCTTCCCAAATTCAGGCCTGGATTTTCCCTGGATAAATATTTTAAACCTCTTAACACAAAAGCAGGATTTAATCCCTATCAATGGTTAAAAAGAACTCAGTTGTTTGCTTCATGCAAAAGCGAAATGAACGGGACTAAAATCACTGTAAAATAATTCTGGGAACATAAACTAAAAGTACCCATTCATCTATTAACCCTATAGCTGCCAGCCTTTACAATGAAGCATTCTAGAACAATATGGTGCTGGTCACTGTGTCAGACAAGAGGTTAATCTCCACATCAATATTCTCATTACACCATCTGCTCCGAACACTTACACAAGATCTGTTTTCATACTAAGGTGGGTCTCGGGGGAAGCATTTTATGACAAATCCCTAGGCACTTAATGAGAGAAAGGACTCCACTGCTATGTTTATTTCTGAAGTAACACACTACACTCTTTGTATTTTTAATAAATCATAGGTATGAACTTTGTGTTAAACCCAGTCACTTACATACTATATGGGCATCACATGACCTTGAAATTGCTGCTAGAAGCTTAGTAAATGCTTCCTTAAAAAGATGTGTGTATCATTTCCTTCCTAGTGGAAAACTGCAATGTTTTACAGCTTTTAAACTAGTATTTTATATAGAAAAGAAAATACATATATAGTATGTTTTTTTTGGTAGTGAATTTAGTCTTTTCTACTCTATGAGACCTTTCCTCTTTTATAGCCTCTATTTCTAGAAATATACAATATACATGCACAACAATTTATATACTTGCCAATTTTCTGTAATTGGCTCCCAGGACAAAAGTGGGTGGGGTCTAAAAGGGGTGAAGTCATGTGATGCTGCATGATGTCATGCAACTTTCTGTGACCCTGGGAGATTGAGCTCCAACTTCCTGGAGCTCAATCTTCCTATCTCTTAAACATACCCGTTTAAGCACAATGCACACTTTGCTTAGTGTTAAGCATTGTGCATAGGCAGTATTAATGCTAGGACAGACCCACATTTGATGGGACAGGACCCCAAAGAAGGGGACTGTCCAATTGTGATGTTTATAAAATAACCAGGAAATGCATTTTGAAATATTCTCTCATGTTTAAATATATCCTGGGGATGTTACTATTGCCCAGCACATACAAGTATGCTACTACAGGTTGAGTATCCCTTATCCGATATGCTTGGGACCGGCAGCTTTTTGGATAACAAATACTTACGGTTAATGGCTCGTTTCAGCACCACCAGTCCTATAGATTATCTGCATTAAATTCAGTGTCAATCCCTCCCGCTGCAGCGCTCCTGGAACTACATTTCCCATGAGCACTGGCTTCAATTGTATGGCGCCCTGGAGGGTGAAGCAAATGAGCTGACTCACATCCAGAATCGGATTTTGTGTCATTTTGGATTCTGGATCTTCAGATAAGGGATACTCAATCTGTATTACCAATTTAATTAAACTCATACTACTGACCTATACACACACTATACAGTACAACAGACTACATTAAAAGATAAATAATAATGTTGTGAAGCACATGATATTTCAGTTATTGTGAAGAGTTTAAGGGAATTTCTTTTCATTACAGATTAGATGGGTCTCATTTTTTTTTTACCTCCTTCTGCATCAACAAAAAAAAAAACCAGTTCCCTGTCCCGTATCTTATAGCTAGGATAGCCTTGTGCCTATCCCACGCATGCTTAACATCCTTGACTGTGTTTACCTCTACCACTTCTGCTGGGAGGCTATTCCATACATCCACTACCCTCTCAGTAAAGTAATACTTCCTGATATTACTTTTAAATCGTTGCCCCTCTAATTTAAGACTATGTCCTCTAGTTGTGGTAGTTTTTCTTCTTTTAAATATACTCTCTTCCTTTACTATGTTGATTACCTTTATGTATTTAAATGTTTCTATCATATCCCCCCTGTTATGTCTTTCCTCCAAGCTATACATGTTTACAATTCCCATCTAAATACCCTACAATTCCGTTCATGAATAAAGCCAAGTTTAACTATGTAAAACATAGTAATAAATAAAACGTTTCTCTGCTTAAAAAATGAAAAAGTTTTTCTAAGACTACAAAACAAATGTTAATGTACTGATTTTAAACTTGGTATTTTCATGTATTTAAGAGTTTGCATTCAGCAATCCTGTGACTGTTAATGAACTAATTTAACATGACTGTGTAATTCATACTGTGCACACAGCATATATGTTCATAATTACAACTCGTTAGAAAGGTTTTTTAAATGCCTTTATTTGTTTACCTATAACTGAATCATTTCAGCTCATGTACACATGTACACATCTAAAACATTTCCCAAATAACACAAATTGTGATGCAAATAAATAAAGGATATTACATGAATTGCTTCTGGTAGGAGCACATAGTTGTACAGTTGATCCAAGATGGAGGGCGTACATTCCTATATCATGACTATGTCAGGTACCGACACGTTCCACAGCACCATGCAAACTTTAAAATAGTGAATAGTGGCATGTGACATAAGTACCATAGTATTGCAGCCTTTACTAGTTTGATACCAGTTCCAACTTAGAGGTGAGAAATTACGATTGAATATTTTTCAGCTTGTAAATAAACATATAATTTTCAAGTAAAAAGATACTGTTTGTAGATTAAAGGGTCTGCTCAATATACATTAATCCTTCATGAATTGGATTTAGATCGGGCATAATAGCCAAATTGTACAAATCCTTTAAATGCATTGACTCACTAACCATGCCCCAGCTGAGGAAAACTAACAAACGTGTCCTGTGGGGTGTATAGTGGTTGAAGTGCAATATAGTTTTATATGTAAGATTGTTCAAACCTGGCCAGGTGAACAAGCCCAATGGCTAAGGATTTTATATACATTTATATCATGTGTATATATATATATATATATATATATATATATATTTCTATGTATTTTCTTATTTATTTTTCTATTGTTCAAGGGAGATTTTTATATTACCTATATGTATTGTCCATGTGACCAGCAACTATACTGGTGTTCTAGTGGTACTGGATAATTCTCTTTGTTTGTGTGCAAATTACACTACACTATTTTCTTGTTGCTGTATTTAGTACATGTATATTTTATATATTATGCACATCTGTTTGTAGAGTTTTATTTAGCACTGTTTCTTCTTAAATAATTCCTCGACATAGGCATTATAATTATAAGGACTAGATATATTTAGGAGGCTATTCACTTAGGAGGCTAGTCTTAAATTAGAGGGGCCAATATTTAAAAGTAATATCAGGGAGTATTACTTTATCAATAGGGTAGTGGATGCATGGAATAGCCTTCCAGCGGATGTGGTAGAAGTAAACACTGTGAAGGAGTTTAAGCATGCGTGGGATAGGCACAAGGCTATCCTAGGTATAAGATAAGCCCATAGCTGAGTATTTAGAAAATTGGGCAGACTAGATGGGCCAAATGGTTCTCATCTGCCAACACATTCTATGGTTCTACTAAAAGTGAACTGGCAAGTGAAGTGCTTAATTCAGGCATTAATCATTTTTGCAGTTCCCTTTGTTACATCCTTGTGTCAATATTTGCACCATTGTACATGCCCTATTATTTATTTTCTCATTTCTCCCCTTGCTTTATTTCGGTAAAAACTGTTTTTTGTTTTGACAGTTTTCCACATCCGTGAACAGATTCATTTTGCCTTGTATGCATACAATGGAAATCCTAAAACTTCCAGACTTAAATGACTATATAATGATCTTCATGTCTTATCTGTTTTCCAGAGCAAGACATTAGCTTTTACCCTCATGCATCGACTATAGTCTAAGAGGTTCAGAGTTGGTGGGTAGTGTACAACAGAAGCATAATCAATTGCAATCCAACCAGAAATCAATGCCGCGTGGCTTGAGCAATGTGACTCAATGGCTCTCTGACTCACTCCTGTGCTCTCCTCCTGTAGCACTGAATCTCTGCATTGCAGGTCATTCTATGAAGATAATCCTTTACTCCATAATGAACTATTTTGTATTCACGTTTTTTTATATTAGCAAAATATTCTTTGAAACTAAAAAAAAAATCTAAAAGTGCAAATAATAGTGAGAAAAAGAAAGAATCGACAGGGATTAGAAAAGATATAGCTAGATAATTATTTTTTTTGCATGTCCCATTGCCAAAAGAGATGGTTTCAGTTTCTTTGCTGAGAGAAGCAGATAAAGTATCATTTTATCACTGTCTGTGAAGAATAGGTCAAGGATATTTGCCTGACTAAGACATGGCATGACCCTGAAAACAAATATAAAAACATATGCAAGATTACTTATTTATAAAGCTTTCAACATGTCTCGCACAGAAATATAATATTAAGAATGCAACCTTCAAGTTTAAGGTTATCTCTAAGACTCTGCAATTCCCCAGCATTTTAATGACTCTGCCACACAATAAAATGAGCTCCTATTTGTTTAATATTAGTAGAAAATCATCTCTTTAACCCTCAAAAGGATTGTGATGAACTACTTTTATTAAGTGGAATTGTTCTCTATTTTTTGCTGTAGACTACTGATAACTAATATCTGCTACAGAATAAATAGTATTTATTGTTTCTTACAAATAGTGGTGAATTTAGACACACCATCCACTCCAAAGGCCATAATTTGTCCTGATACTGTCCATGTACATGTAAGTAATATTATATGTGAGGTCCAAGCAGGTATCTTGGGTACAGAAAATTACTGTCAGATGGATGGTGGCTATAGGTCGTATTGTTGCTGGAGGAGTCCATTGGAAGGAGAGTGCTCACACTTGCGGAGGTCCCTCTTTCCTGAAGTGGAACAGAGCGCCATGTAAAGAGTTACAGCATAGAGGCTGAACAGGAGATGAATGTTAGTTTCCAAGTAGCAGAAGAAAACAGACAATATAGTAGGATCCAGAAAAATGCACTGGATCCTTGGCATTGTAGTGGAGGAACAGAAGGAATTTACACCACTGCACTCCTGGAATAGTGCAGGACACTGGACCCCTAGATACAGAACCTCAGGATACTAGACCACTGGATACAGAATAGCAGGATACTGGACCACTCGATACAGAAGCAGAGAATACTGGACAACTAGATAGAGAAGAGAATTTTACTGGACCAGTCAAAGTAGTGCATGATTCCTACAAGGTTCCATACAGTTTTGGAGCCTTTCATGGTGTGGAACTGTAATCCACCCCTTTCACAACAAAGATGTCCTGGGGGGAAAAGGACCAATCATGGCCGAATACCAACTTGTGGTGCATGTTTGAGGCCTGCAAGCACCCATACACCCACCAAAACTGTTGTTTGTCCATACTTGGTTATGATTAATAACATAGAGTTTGTGTCAAATAATAAATAAAGTGGGCATTTGGAAATACTGACCATAAATAGTTACTGTAACATTGTGTCATTTGAAATAAATATTTTTTTAAATCTGTAGAGCTCATTAACTGGATAAACTCATAAATGGAATATCTTCAAAATAATGTTTAAAAAACAAATGCTACATATACTATATGGAAACAACCATGAAAAGAGTGAATTAAAACTCATTTGGCTGAATAGAAGATTAGTCAGGAAAAAAAAAAAATGGCATGTAAAATACACAGATCAAATAGCTCATCAGTAACAGTAATCTTAATCATATTTGTCAACAAATTATGTAAAATGGTTATTTGCTTAGCTAACTTAACAAACTAAAATTCTAATAATAGCCAAAGAGACAAAACAAAAAATGTAAAATGCCTAAATGCCAATAACCTAGATCAGGGGTAGGCAAACTGCGGCTCTCCAGCTGTTCCAAGACTACATCTCCCATACACGTCCGCCAGCCTCTTAGCTGAAAGAGCATTATGAGAGATGTAGTCTTGGAACAGCTGGAGAGCCGCAGTTTTCCTACCCCTGACCTAGATGAATGAGTATGCTGATACATTGAAAAAATATTTGGGAATGTTGGTCAATAATGAACCAGGATAATGCAAAAACTTTAATGGTTTTACTCAATAAAGTAAGAGTTGCAGAAAATTGAGACTGGAGTTTCAAAATTAAAAACCAAACCAGCTAAGTTGGAAAAATTATCACATTCAGCCGCATTGGAGAATGATTCCAAGTTTACAGCTACATTGGCTTAACGTTTGAAATTCTTATCTCAATTCCCTGCAATTCTATGTTTATTGAGTGAACTGTTAAATTCTGTTACATTGTTTTCTGTAAATACCAAAGAAGAACCAATGTATTCAGGCTTTTTCCACAAATCCTACTGCAAATATGTAGATTAAAAAATTGAAAAGAATTAAGATGGATAAAACCCCAGGACCCAATAACATACACCCCTTGGGTACTTAGAGAGGGTTGTTCAGTAATAGCCAGTTTTTTTTCCAGACTCTTTGTTTTCTGTCAAGATATAGGGGCAATATTAAAAAAATGGATTAAGGTCTCACAATTAAAGACTTTAGCTTGACATGTGTGATGGGGAAATTGTGTGAATTTTGTTCTTTTATTTATATTTTAATTGTGCCAAAAGAATGTCATGTACAGTATATATTTCAATCACATATTAATCCGAGATATACATAACATAAACAGTGGTGTAACATTGTTAAGGCTTTAAAATATTATTATTAATTGTTTCTACCTGAACAATTGCCACTGTAAACTGATAATAGTGTCTCAAATATACCTGAACCATTATTTAAGCAAATTTGCAATACTAGGAGATATCAAAAAACATAGTTCATATCAAAAACAGTACTAAATCTGCTCTGTTAAACAGGTGGGTAAGGTTTCAACATATACATTTGAAAAAGGTAGTTTGCACCGTGGAGTAATTCTAACTAGAGGGAATAGGAGTTGAGTATTTACATATGGTATCTTCTCATGATCATATAAAAATCTGCATCTCTTTTTAGTCATTGAATAAATTATCCCTACAAGGAACAAAATATAGAAAACTACAGATGGCATCACCTAAAAAAAGGGAAGAACCCCACGTGCCATAATAGGCACACAAGCTCTGCCACCTAAACCAGGTACTTAACATATGATATGCATACAACATACAATATACAGAAAAGTCCAAATAAAGAACGATAAGGGGAACCCAGCGGTTAATCTTATATTGAAAGCAGAAGGAAGGTGAATGGGAAAACAGTGAGGGAGGTGGAAAGCCCTGTGGAAAGGGGGAGTTGTTCGGTCTCAAAAACAATGTTGCATAACATAACTGTACCTATGAATGGTTATCAATGAGGAGAAGGAGTAAAATGCATGGAATACAATCCTAAAAACTGAATGCACCTGTGTCTCTCATAGTAGTCCGATATGGACTGGTATAAGTATTAAGGATAGACAGTAGAAACTGGTGTAAAAATAACAGTGCTTTAATATACCGTATTTGCTCGATTATAAGACGACCCTGATTATAAGACGACCCCCCAAACTTTGGATATTCCTTTAGGAAAAAAACTAAAAGCCTGAATATAAGACTACCCTATAGGAAAAAAGTTAAACTTGTATATATTCACATGTAAATTGCTTTTTTAATAAAATATTATATAAAAAAAATGCATTTCTTGTGTTTATTTCTTTTTATGTGCCAATGCTGCCTCTCTCTTTCCCTTGCCCCCAGCTTTGTCTCACTCCCCACTCCCCCCTCACCTGTCTCTTCCCCCCCACATGTTTCCCTCTGCCCCCTTCCTCTGTCTCTCCCCCCCTTCCTGCTCTGTCCCCCCTGTCTCTCTGCCCCCCTCCCTCCCCCTGTCTCTCTGCCCCCCTCCCTCACTCCCTCCCCCTGTCTCTCTGCCCCCCACCCTCCCTCCCCCTGTCTCTCTGCCCCCCTCCCTCCCTCCCCCTGTCTCTCTGTCCCCCTCCCTCCCTCCCCCTGTCTCTCTGTTCCCCCCCCCTTATCTGTACCTCAATCCCTGGTGGCTAGTGAGGGCAGCCGGGGGATGTCTGCACGATACGTGCAGACATCCTCCATGCTGCCTGACACGGCAGTCTATTATGACGGACAGCTGTGCAGACATCCCCCAGCTGCCCGATTTACCCTGGTGGCTAGTGGGGCAGCAGAGGATGTCTGCGCGATGAGCGCAGACTCCCCTGCTGCCGCCCGGCACGCTCGCCGGGACTTCTGTGACGAAAGCGGAAGTACCCGGCTTCATCATAGAAGCCCCGGCGGTCGTGCCGGGAGGCAGCAGGGGAGTCTGCGCTCATCGCGCAGACATCCCCTGCTGTTAGAGAGGGGGATCCAGGTCCCCTGCAGCTCTGCTGGAGTTGGGTTGCTGGAGTTGGGTTGGCGGGTCTGTTTAAGGCTTGCAGGGCTTGTTTAGTATGCTATTCTGTATCAGAGGACTCTTCAGGGTCTTTTGGCACTTGTACCTGTGCTGTTACCACCAAAATATGTGTAAGTTCAGGAGAAGTGATCCAATGTTCATTGCTTTTAGTGTGTGGGGCGGCTCAGATTTCCAATTTTCGTTTGTCCAATAATATGTACGCTTCTTGGTATATACGTTTGGTGAGGTTCACACCAGATAAAAACATCAAATTCTGCATTTCTAGCTCCTTACAAATAGAACTCCCATGAGACATGTCTGTTCTCGTTCAGGGTCAGGCATGCCCCCCGAAATAATTTTATTTTCAGAAAAACTTTTGTGCAACATGATTTTTATTTTGCATGATTTTGTTAAGAATACATGATGTCTAACTTAACTGTGTCCTATGAGAAACATATACACCAATTTGTTGGTGTGCATGTGTTCTATTTAGATTTTGCTAAAACATTTCATACAGTGCAACAGAGAAGGTAATTTTGGAAACAGATAGACTTACGGGAAACTTTTTATACTTATATAGAAAAATGGCTTTTGAACAGAATGCAAAGCAATTTTGCTAAAGCAAAAGATTCAAATTAGACAAAGCTGGTAGGAGGGGTATCTCAAGGCTTCGTCCTGGACAACAAAACTTTTTTTGTACTTGTAGCACAAGGGAAAAATGTAGTTCCCTGTAGTATGAAGACGAGGATAAATCCTCTGACCGATAGCTGCTATGCTTCCCTGGGAAGAAGGCAACACAGTCTGGTTGGCGACTCTCTTTCTGCTAGTGCAGAGAGAGACCCTTGTTTTATATGGGATCAGCAGAGGAGACTTTAACTAGTTCCCCTCTGCTGATCCCATGTAAAAATTAAGGTCACTCTGTACTGCATAGAGAGACCAACTGTTCTGTGCAGACCCAATCAGATGAGTTCCCACTCAGATTGGCTGTGCACACACTGACACTCTCACCCGCCTCCTTACCAGCTCTTCCTCAGCTCTCAGGTAGAGCTGAGAGTAAACCTGCATGTATCTATAAAGATACATTACTTAGGAGAAACTTTTTAACCCATGCTCTAAGGAAGAAAGGGTTAAAAAAAAGTTTATAGTCCTTTAATTTGCTTATAAATGACCTCACATGATGCATTGTAAGACTAACAATTCTGATACAATTCAAGCTATTCTTAGCCAATCTCCCACCCTCCAAATTAAGTATTGGAAGGGACTTCCACTATCTGCCCAAGAAGAGGTCATTCAAACAAACCAGATTCTTCCCCATCCCATCCCTCAGACACAATGTTATTAAAATTCCTCCAAATTTCTAGATATCTTTTCTTCGCAAATCCCCCCATAAGCTATTCCTGCATTTTGTCCTGGTGTACAAAGACTGCCTTTCTTTAATTGGCTCTTCCAAAATACATGCCATAACCTGGTAGGATCATGCAGACCACAGTACTCCAGGCATTGGTCCTGGAAATGTAATGACTCCTTACTGCATAACTAAGCCATAGTTGACCTTCTCAAGCGCTCTATTCAAGAATGTGTTAGTCTAAATGCAGGCTCAATGACCAGGCTCAGAGGGTATGTCTGATGGGATCACCTTGACTTTGAACAGACTAAGTATCATGAGTGTGATACCTACCTTGTACACTATCGGAACAAAGTTATTTTTAACAAAGTTGCACTATGTTGGTCTTTATGTTTATTTTACCTGTTTTAGCCTTTGGAAACAATATCTTGAAAGCCCACCTTGTTGAGTGTTTATGAAATATAACATAACTGCAAGAGTGTACAAGACAACAAATTCTAAACATGTGTCAATTAAGGATGACTTTTTATATATATCTTTATTAGTTTTATACATAAAAAGTACAAAACGTTACATGCCTAGACTCAGGAAGGTACACGTTAAGTAACATATTTGTGACCATTAAAGGCATGGATGACTTTCATTGCCAAATAAAAATATATTCATGACAAAAACATTTTGAGTAGGTTCTTACCTTTTGATAATGAAAATGAAAATGAGCAATATATGTGGATGATAGAGTTCTTTACTAGGTGAAAGAGTTAATTGATGATAGCAATATATTGAATGGAGAGATAATGGACAGAATAAGAAAGCTGGTTGCACATAATTCTTCACTTTTACTGCACAATAAAAAAAAAAGTATACATTGCAATAGAGTTAGAAAATACCAACCAACTTCTTAAAACTGACACTTTACAGTGTATTGTTGAAGTGGAATGAATTATCGTTAATGATCAAGATATCAGTGGTGGGAAATGCTCTAGCACATCCATAACACTATCTCAAAATTCTCACACTGATTTTTTTACCCTCACCAGGTAAACTTTATAACTATGCAACATTATCAACTTTACCAATTATCATATAATTTATACTAACTCATGAGTGAACTAGGAGCAATTCTATTTTAGTTACTTGACAGAAACATTGAGTATTTCCAACTTTCCCAAGCTGATCGACTTTTTATTTCAGTTAAAGATAAACGTACTCAGCATTCCTTAAAGGACAACTGTTAGCAAAACAATAATAATTCTTTATTATTATTAATAATAATTAATTGAAATATTGCAAGTTTATACATTTTTAATAGGAATGCTTTAATGAAATAAAATAGATAAAGCACCTTACTGAGCCATCTCTGCTTGTATAGATCAATCAGGTGGCAGACCTGCTGTTTAAAATGATGGGTCAGATGGGTCAGATGAAGGAATCTCTGACCCATCTTACCCAAGATGTCGGTCCGCTAATAGTAATTTACAAGCAGAGAGGGTTCAATAAGTTGTTTAATTTCAAGTCTTTCCTTATAGCTTTTCTGTTTAATATGGCTACATATGATGAACTCTTTCAATTAAACAGGATCTATTTTTTTCCAACAATTGTCCGTCAAGTGATCTGTTTATTCCACAAAGCTTGTTCTATCCTGGTTCCACTAGTGAACCCATGGTACCATATGCATCCTATCAAGAAAAGTGTGCTATGTCTATGTTTTAACTAGTTTATTCAGCACCCCAATCACGTTTATGCACCTGTATTAACCAAAGTTGATCTTGTGTACGTTCAGGGGCGGGCTGGGCCGGGGGGCAGGGTGGCAATTGCCCCCCAGGCCGCCCTAAGCTATTTAAAACACGGCCGCTAGGCCAGTGTTTAAAAAAAAAAAAAAAAAAAAAAAAAAAAACGCGCTTGCAGGCAGAGACTGAGAAGGGATCGGAAGATCCCCTCTCACCTCCGCTCTGCCTGCAAGGCTGCACGGGGAGCCGAACAGGCAGCACAGAGAAACCTCCGTGCTGCCTGTTCGGCTCCCTGTGCAGTCTGACACGGAAGTGCCGACAGTCACGTGATCGGCGCTCTGACGTCAGACGCGCGCCGATCACGTGACCTGTCGGCACAACCGCCGGGAGGCCGAACAGGCAGCATGGAGGGACCATGCTGCCTGCCACCAGGGAAGTCCTCCTGCCACTAGCCACCAGGGAAGTCCTGCCACTAGCCACCAGGGAAAAAGGTAAGGGGGGGGGGGGCTTTTAAACACTGGCATATTATTGGACAAATTGGCTGGCAAATAAGACTGGCATATTATTGGGCAAATTGGCTGGGGAATATTAAATGGCAGAATAACACTGGCATATTATTGGGCAAATTGGCTGGGGAATATTAAATGGCAAATAAGACTGGCATATTATTGGGCAAATTGGCTGGGGCATATTACATGGCAAATAAGACTGGCATATTATTGGGCAAATTGTCTGGGGAATATTACATGGCAAATAAGACTGGCATATTATTGGGCAAATTGGCTGGGGAATATTACATGGCAAATAACACTGGCATAATATTGTGCAAATTGGCTGGGGCATATTACATGGCAAATAAGACTGGCATATTATTGGGCAAATTGGCTGGGGAATATTACATGGCAAATAACACTGGCATAATATTGTGCAAATTGGCTGGGGAATATTACATGGCAAATAAGACTGGCATATTATTGGGCAAATTGGCTGGGGAATATTACATGGCAAATAAGACTGGCATATTATTGGGCAAATTGGCTGGGGAATATTACATGGCAAATAACACTGGCATAATATTGTGCAAATTGGCTGGGGAATATTACATGGCAAATAAGACTGGCATATTATTGGGCAAATTGGCTGGGGAATATTACATGGCAAATAACACTGGCATAATATTGTGCAAATTGGCTGGGGCATATTACATGGCAAATAAGACTGGCATATTATTGGGCAAATTGGCTGGGGAATATTACATGGCAAATAACACTGGCATAATATTGTGCAAATTGGCTGGGGAATATTACATGGCAAATAAGACTGGCATATTATTGGGCAAATTGGCTGGGGAATATTACATGGCAAATAAGACTGGCATATTATTGGGCAAATTGGCTGGGGAATATTACATGGCAAATAACACTGGCATAATATTGTGCAAATTGGCTGGGGAATATTACATGGCAAATAAGACTGGCATATTATTGGGCAAATTGGCTGGGGAATATTACATGGCAAATAACACTGGCATAATATTGTGCAAATTGGCTGGGGAATATTACATGGCAAATAAGACTGGCATATTATTGGGCAAATTGGCTGGGGAATATTACATGGCAAATAACACTGGCATATTATTGGGCAAATTGGCTGGGGCATATTACATGGCAAATAAGACTGGCATATTATTGGGCAAATTGGCTGGGGCATATTACATGGCAAATAAGACTGGCATATTATTGGGCAAATTGGCTGGGGAATATTAAATGGCAGAATAACACTGGCATATTATTGGGCAAATTGGCTGGGGAATATTACATGGCAAATAAGACTGGCATATTATTGGGCAAATTGGCTGGGGAATATTACATGGCAAATAAGACTGGCATATTATTGGGCAAATTGGCTGGGGCATATTACATGGCAAATAACACTGGCATATTATTGGGCAAATTGGCTGGGGAATATTACATGGCAATTAACACTGGCATATTGGGCAAATTAGCAGGGGCATATTAAATTGCAGATAACCTTGGAATATTATTGGGCAAATTTACTTAGTCATATTAAATTGCATAATAACATTTTCATATTATGGGACAAATTGGCTGGGGAATATTAATGGCAAATAATATTGGAAATGTGTATGTAATGGGGTGATGGAGGCATGTAAATGTGGTGATGGGGCATGTCCTGGTGTGCAACGTGGGTTATGGGTCATGTCGTAGGTGTGCAACGTGGGTAGGGGGGGGGTGCCCAAATTTTGGGATATTGGGTGTCTAAATCCTGGCATATTGAGGGGCATAATCCTGGCATATTGAGGGGGCATCATCTTGGCATATTGAGGGGAAAATCCTGGCATATTGGGTGTCTAAATCCTGGCATATTGAGGGGCATAATCCTGGCATATTGAGGGGCATAATCCTGGCATATTGAGGGGCATAATCCTGGCATATTTAGGGGAAAATCCTGGCATATTGAGGGGGCATCATCTTGGCATATTGAGGAGAAAATCCTGGCATATTGAGGGGCATAATCCTGGCATATTGAGGGGCATAATCCTGGCATATTGAGGGGCATAATCCTGGCATACTGAGGGGCATAATCCTGGCATTTTGTAAGGGAAAATTCTAGCATATTAAATGGCAAATCCTGGTATATTGTGGGGGAAAATCCTGGCAATATTCGTTATAAAACAAGGAAAAGATGGCCGTGGATGGGGAGGCGATTCGATGATGCAATGGGCCACTTGACTGGATTTGCCCCCCAGGCCTAAGGCTGCCAGCCCTCCCCTGTGTACGTTTCCTATAAACCTTGGGTAATAATTCTTCAAAATCAGATCTACTTGACCTACATCATGGTATGAACTTAATTGTGTAGTGTTTGTTTTATAGCTCCAATGGCAAAGAGAATGTATGATGATTTCTAGAGCATGTGACATAAATGTCTGTTTGGGCTAAATTATTTATTTTTAATTAACGCTTTAAAGATTACAGTGCAGTTTATCTTCCACATGGTTATAATAAACTTAAAAGTATAATGACAAGTCCTATTTTGTTGGGTATACAATACAAAATGTGTTTAACTTTCCATAAAAATTCCCATATCTGAGGTTTTTATAGCTAGGTTCAAAATCTACATTTCCAAACCCAATGTGTCTCGCACCATAAAAATAACCATAAAAATATGCTTTTTCAAACATAAATAAAACAATTCAAAGCTACCTAAGAATTCAAAGCTGGCTCAACAAAATATACAGCTGTATATTTCTTTGTGCTTTATTTCCCCAAAGTGACATTTGTTTTATAAGTTATTATGTAGGTATAGATTTTTTTTTTTTGAAATAACACACTTTGCAAAAGTCAAAAATCAGTAGTAGTTGTTGCTAGGGTGTGTTGAGTGATATAAACCTATGTTGTGAAGCGATATAAAAAAAATTATGAAACAGACCCCATTACCATCATGCTATGATTGTTTTATAATGCACTAAACAAATACTTCAGGAACTCCGAGTTTCAAAGATAAAAGTCAAAGGCAGTCCTGATTCTTATTCATCCCAAGTGCTTTATCAAAAGTTGTTAATCTCATAAAGTCAATTTGTGTATGGCACTGATCATGGATAATTAACTTTTTTGGAATGCTTTTCACTTAAGGGTCTACCCAATATAGACCAGTGCGACCCGGCTACTCAATATCCTTTAATTCGGTACTGAATCAGCTGTTAGCGCCGTTCGGTAACCAGTGGATGGGAAGCATGTGGATTTTCCTAATTTCAGAAAACATCATCAATTCACATATATCAATTCTAGTTGGAGAAATGATTAGCAAAGTGTATAAGAAGTGTAGAAAGAGTAGTAGATTGTAGAAGAATAAAGTCAACATATTTTAAACACAAAAATATTCATATACAATTAAAATATAATTTTTTTTATATATATTATAATAGTATATTTACATTAATATAAGCATTTTTAAATTGTAATAAAAATCATTTTATATTATTTTATGTTCATTTACTTTATTTTTATGTTGTATACAAAAATTTGTACTAATGGGCGCTAAACAAATTATATATTACATTTGTCACAATTTCACACTGTGTGGCTTTTGCTCTTTTCTCTTTGAACTACACCATACATACCTGTGGAAAGCCATTTTAAGTTGGAACTGTTTTGTTCATACATCCATTATATTTTCATCATGGATATTTTGCTGTGTTCTGCTTTAAAGTCATATTCTGATGTCACTGAGCAGTATCCTGTTCCAGCAAACCTGAGTTTACCACTTATAAGTAAGCCATAACACCTGCAAAAGGGTTTCTGAGACATTAAATGGTCTCTCAGTCTGGTTCAGTAGGAATCACAATCATGGGGAAGACTGCTGACCTGACAGTTGTGCAGAGAACCATCATTGAAACCCTCCATAAGAGGGAAAGCCTCAAAAGGTAATTGCGAAGAAAGTTGGATGTTCCCAAAGTGCTGAATCAAAGCACATTAATAGAAAGTTATGTGGAAAGGAAAAGTGTGGAAGAAAAAGGTGCACAAGCAACAGGGATGACTGCAGCCTGTAGAGGATTGTCAGGAAAAGGCCATTCCAATGTGTTGGGGACTTTCACAAGGAGTGGACTGAGGCTGGAGTCAGTGCCTCAAGACACCACACACAGACGGATCCTGGACATGGGATTCAGATGTCGTATTCCTCTTGTCAAGCCACTCCTGAACAACAAATAACGTCAGAAGCATCTTACCTGGGCTAAAGAAAAACAGACCTGGTCTGTTGCTCAGTGGTCCAAAGTCCTATTTTCTGATGAGAGCAACTTTTGCATCTCATTTGGAAACCAAGGACCCAGAGTCTGGAGGAAGAATGGAGAGGCACACACTGCAAGATGCTTGAAGTCCAATGTGAAGTTTCCAAAGTCTATGTTGAATTGGGGAGCCATGTCATCTGCTGGTGTTGGTCCACTGTGCTTCATTAAGTCCAGGGTCAATTCAGCCGTCTACCAGGAGATTTTGGAGCATTTCATGCTTCCTTCCGCAGACGAGATTATGGGGATGCTGACTTCATTTTCCAGCAGGACTTGGCACCTGCCCACACTGCTAAAAGAACCAAAGCCTGGTTCAATGACTGTGGGATTACTGTGCTTGATTGGCCAGCAAACTCGCCTGACCTGAACCCCATAGAGAATCTATGGAGCATTACCAAGAGAAAGATGAGAGACATGAGACCGAACAATGCAGAAGAGCTGAAGGCCGCTATTAAAGCATCCTGGTCTTCCATAAGACCTCAGCAGTGCCACAGGCTGATAGGTTTCATGCCACACAGCATTGAGACAGTAATTGCTGCAAAAGTGGCCCAAACCAAGTACTGAGTCCATTTGCATGCTTATACTTTTCAGAGGTCTGATATTGTTCTATGTACACTCCTTGTTTTATTGATTGCATGTAATATTCTAATTTACTGAGATTGTGGACTTGGGATTTTCATGAGCTGTAAGCCATAATCATTGCACTTATGACAAATCACGGCTTGAACTATCTTGCTTTGAATGTAATGCGTCTATCTCATATATCAGTTTCCCATTTTACGTTGCATTACTGAAATAAATGAACTTTTGCACGATATTCTAATTTTTCGAGTATCACCTGTATATTACATGGGATATTTTTGTACAAGTTATGCAAAATAAATATATTTTGCATGTTGTTTGTAAATAGTACATGTTATGTAAAAAATTGGTCAAAATTTAGGTCAAAATTTAGGGCAAAATCATTTTTGAATACATTTCACTAAAGTGTATATTAAATGTAGCAATCATGTACAAATACTGTATTTGTTATTTATTCATTTACATGTAACTAAAATGGTGAATATTAATATATAATGTGTCATTAATCTTGGTTCTGTTTATCCTAATGTTACCAAATCATTTTTTAATTAGCAGTTGGTCTGAATTCATGTTTTACCCAACTGTTTTCAGTATCAAAAATCCATATTAGGTATCTCTAGATAGTATAAACAATTTTAAGAAGAATAAAAATGTTACTCGGAATATAAATGTACATTTTGTTCATAAAACTGATTAAACGAGTTCAGTTACAGATACAATTAAAACATAGTTCTTAAGACTAATCAAGATTATTACATAATATTTGTTTACTATGAATCCAAATCAAAGTTTTCTAGATTGTATACTTCTAAAGTACATCTAAAATACTGGATAACTAAAGTGGAACATATCTGTGTGTGATGGTACACTTGTAACAGAACTGTAACCATTTTAAACACAATGAAAAATATGCATGAGGCAGACCTAAGTGGAAAAAAATAGTAATCTGAGAATAATAATGCACATTAATTTTAATGGATATTATGAGCTTACAACATATGTGGCAAACTGGAGAATAAAAATTAAGCTCTGCAATTTGTGATGATCTATCAGTCCAGCTACATGTGCGTGTAGATAGATAGGTAGATAATTTTTAATAATGACAGATTCATAAGGACATCTTAGATGTACTGTTCCTCTCTCAAAAGATCTGAAACATAGTCTGCTAAGCCCTTATAATTATCTACCCTATTTGTGACAAGCATGGTCTAATCAGTCTCTTAGGGAGTTATCCTGCAGATCATGGATAACTGTGTGTGTGTGTGTAGTATACTTCAATTCTTTTTATCAAGCATTTTTAGAGGCAGCATAACACAGCAAATGTCAACATGTTATTATACTCATGGAGATAGCATAGACTACAAATAAGAAAAGAAACACGTGGTATGTTAAAATTATTAAAAACATCTAATGAGCATGCTTTAAAACATAAAAACCATAAAAAAGTAATGTAAAAAAAAACCATAAGATATAGTTTACTGTAATCCCATATTAAAAGATTAGAAACAACATCTAAAGAAATCAGAGAGTGTCTAATTGAGGTTCTCTGCTTTAATCCTTTGAGTAGACTCCCTCTTGGATACAAAGATCTGTCAGTGCAGAGTCTTGGGATTTCCTTAAAAAGAGTAAACTGCAAGGGATGGACACACAGTATATTTTATGACCTTAAAAAGGAAGAAATGATCTTATTTGTTGAGAATATGTATTTCAAAGAGAACCAACAAGAGGAAGTACTTGTATTTGAAGCGTGAAAAAAAAAAAAAAGTTTAACATTTAATAATTTGATTTCCCAAATTTCTGTATTTCAAAAGAGATGAGATTTTAGATGATTATGTTCACAATTTCTTACTGCTCACTTGAGTATAAATTAATTTTATATATTCCTGGGTATTTAGCACTTGTAACAGTAAAATAGCCATTATTAAATGCATCACATAATCAGGTAATTGTCTAGAATGTATAAAATTACCCCATTGTGGGTGCTAAGGAATGTTACCACAGAAATATGTCCTAAAGGAGTCACTGAAAGGAAAGGCGAACATACAGTCATCAGTGTACCATCATTGGTAAATATTATCAAAAACCAAACAATATTAAGACGCACGCTATAGTCTCGATTTATTTAGTAATAAATGGGAAGATTTAAATAATGTACACCAAAAATAAAAGGCTTACATATTTTAGAAAGTGATGTACAACACACAGTATGTCTTCTACATGTCTGCCAGACACAATGTTTGATGTAATTCAGAGAAATGTGTGCTAGGGTCTCGAGAAGGCCAGTAAGCTCTGCTCAGAAATGAATTGCAATTGAAAAGTTCCTGTGTAAATGTAAAATAGAGCAGAAGATATCTTACCCCATGAACCTGGAACCTAGGAGAACAGTCCAGTCTCAATGCCCTCTTCCTAGTGTATCAACCACCAGGTATCTACATCAGCCTCAATGACAGAAACAGTAAAGGGGCATCTTCCCTGCATCAAAATCAGGCACTGTGTTGTATGCCCCCTTTGTAATAATAATAATAATACCATAATGTATTTGGTCTTCACTAAGTTCATTGTCTATAGGGGTCATCCGTGATTTAGCTCTCCCTTATATCCAATCCCTTCCCTATACCTTTTCATTGGTTGTACCTAAACAACATTGTCCACCTACCCATCCCTCACTAAAGAGTCTGCTATCTCCTGATTCAGCTAATGTCCTTGTGACTTGGCTCTTTCTTCTAAGATTCATCAATAATTTTATCGTTCTTCTACTATCCATCTAAGCTAGCAGAGTTATCTCTCTCACTCACACGCTGCCTCTGCTTCCCCACTTTTGGGGTGCATTTCACAGAACTGTGACACTCTATAAGAATCACTGATCTCGTCTATTTAGCTGACACAGTCACCATCACTGTCTTTTTTATGCATTCTTTATGGCCCTTTATAACAGTCAATGAATCTTCCAATCTCCAGCCCCACTGTGAGTAGGGCTCTATTGAGCTAATGTACTTGCATCTTTCTGTATATCTAATGACATTTTGTAAAACCCTTTAACTTCTGCATCATGCCATTCATACATTATTGCCACCATGTAAATACATGTGAAAATAAGATTATTGTAATGTATAATTGGTGACCTTAGAACAACTGCTATGTGAAGGGATATAGAAAAGAACAAGTTACATACATATGTACATGTACATGTGTCAGTGCATATGTGTGTGTGTGTGTCACTATATATATTTGTATGATATCTCTATATATATGTATATATATATATACACGTGTGTGTGTGTATATATATATATATATATATATATATATATATATATATATATAAATATATATATGTGTGTGTGTGTGTGTGTATATGCATGTGCATGTGTATATATATATATGTAAATACCTTAGTGACTGATCTAGGACTTTTGTTTGACAAGTGCTCAGGTTTCTCCAAGACATCTAATTATCACCTTCTCTAAAATGTCTAAGCTGTTATCAGGAAGATAAATATATCAAGAAGACCCCTTTGCATGTTTCAGTCCCTTCTGTTGATAATTACACACAATAGATCATGTTGTTAAACAACAGGTGTGACATTCTAATGGGATTGTGAAAGGTAAACACATAACTAACAAAAGTCTTACAAAAAAACATGTGTGACCATTATCAAAGATACACAATGAAACCTGTCTGCTCATCTCATCCATATGGGGTGTCTCTTATGTACAGGGATCCAGTCCTGTTTTACTTGTATTCATACAATACATGTATTCGTTTGTGATTGATTTCTCTCCAAGAACGTCTACGTTGTGTGTATTTCTTTTTATTTATAAACTATGTGGTTCTGCTGTGACAGATGCTTATGATCTTCCTGTAGTTGGTGTTCTGAGCGGTTCTTTTGATTACATTT
Source organism: Pelodytes ibericus (assembly GCA_036172795.1). Classification (NCBI taxonomy): domain Eukaryota; kingdom Metazoa; phylum Chordata; class Amphibia; order Anura; family Pelodytidae; genus Pelodytes; species Pelodytes ibericus. The sequence continues at coordinate 216,347,884 of CM069857.1, read as the reverse complement.
TCAGACCCATTAAGTTACTAACTTGACAGTTATGTTTCATTGAGTAAAGCTAAGCAATTACTTTCTTAAAAAATCAGATAGGTATACAAATCTAGAGATACTTCTTAAAGCTCACCTAGGGAATGACAGATAGCATTGTATCTAACAGTGCAATCATTTCCCTGTAATTGTAGGAGGGAAGATATTTAAATTCTGGTACTCTTGCCTCACAGATATCCCCAAGCAGTGTAGATGGCTGTGTTTAGATGTAAAATGTAATTTGTGATCTCTGTTGATGTGAGATTACTGAATAACAAATCATGATATCTTAAAAAATCACGAAGATGTGGCATTACAGTCTGCTATTTCAATAAGTGGACCATTTTAAATGCAATATCCTAATTACAATTGATGTGTATTTTTAATTGTTAATTTAACACGTTCTTAAAACTCAGTGTAGTATGCTGTATTTACTATGAGAATGCTGTATTATATTACAATAAAACTACTGGCACTGAAAGAAAAGTAACTTATTGGGCTGCAAAGCAGTTTCCAGTAGTTCAAAGGGACTTGTGTCAGTATGTTAATAAAATTGCCTTACTCCATTTTTGTATTGCCATTGTAAAGTTATGACCAGTCTCACACCCTCAAGTCAGGGTCATATGTCAGGGATGGGACGGTCCGTACAACCCTTCATTAAGTAAAACCAAAACTAATTGGTTACCTTCCTCTTAGGCCAATGGGATTGGAGTATCTGTTCACTCACTCAGATTAAAAATAACCTATAAATTTGATTAAGGTAGAAAACAGCCTGTTCTCGGTGCCCTCAGTGTTACTAAAGAGGGTCCCAATTACGCTACTCATGTCCCTCTGTATTTACATGTAAACTAAACATTAAAAATAAATACATTCATGATCCTCCACCTTCCACCTCCAAATAAGGTCAGAGTGGGATTCTTCCTAATCCTGTGTCCTCTTAAAAAATGATTAAATGATTAACATTTGTCATGGACTGCCGTCACTTTGGGACATTATATTTTATTTGGTGACACTTTCTCCCCAAAAGAGCTATTTTCACTTCCACGCCGGGCACCACTACAACCCAACTAGCTGCTGATACTCAGCCGGAGGCTTAGTCCTGGGTCACACACAGTCCCATTGGTCTGTTCAAAATTCGCGCCAACCCCCAAGCCGTCACTCGTGTGATGATTGGTCACTCGTTTAAAGGGACTGTAGTGCTACCCTGCTGATTGGTCACCTTCATCAGAGGCAAAGACACAGCAGACAGACTGGCCAGCCTCCCACCACGACCGGCGGAAGAAGACAGAATCATCGTGGCAAGATACGAGACACCCTATCTTTATTAAGTTGGCACACCCAACCGCTCCACAGCTTTATATATTACAAATGGATGCCCTAGTGGCAGAATATAGATACTGCAACACAGACAGTATGTTACAAACATTACATCTCTCTATTTAAGGGAAACAATGGTTCAAAGTAAAACATTACAAACAGTTGAAAAATTTCCGATCACTAACTCTAGAAGTCAACAACCAAGAGACAGTTGTTGTAGTTTCATGTAAACAGGTCAGAAGCAGCTCTTTGTCATGCCCTTTCTGGTACTTCCCTGTTTACCATAGCTTTTTTCTGGTTTGCTTTTTGATTTTCTTGGCAGTAGTGTGGAGCGGACACCTGGATGTTCGGGTTCGGCAGGTTCGGCCGAACTTTGGAAAAAAGTCCGGGTTCGGGGTCAAGTTCGACCCCGAACTTGACCCCATACCTGAACCCCATTGAAGTCAAAGGGGACCCGACTTTCGGCTTATGGAATACATGTAATACTATTGGCTTTCTATAAACCGAACTAGAGTCCCCTTTCATAAGAATTTCTTATGAATGGGACTCTAGTTCGGTTTATAGAAAGCCAGTAGTATTACATGTATTCTACAAGCCGAAAGTCTATAAACCGAATGACGTTCGGTTTATAGACTTTCGGTTTATAGAATACATGTAATTCTATTGGCTTTCTATAAACTGAAAGTCTATAAACATTTAGCATTAGCATTTAGCATTAGGATTAGGTTAGGGTTTGAGTTATGATTAGGTTTAGGGTTAAATTTAGGTCTAAATTTGGGATTAAAATGTACCTATAGGAGAAAATGGTTAGGAAGACGTAATACACCACTTTCGGTTATTGCACTATTACAAAAAACAACAATAGAATAACATGTAAACATTGGATATTTCGAAACTCAAGAACAAATATTAGAATCTATTTAGCAAGTTTTTTTTAGCATTTGTTGCTGTGTAAAAGATTTTTCAAGAACAGTTAGAAAAATATTTTATAATTTTTTTTTTATAAAGTAAGTTATGTGATGAATTTATAACTGTAATTTTTGATTATCAGTTAAGGTAAAGCCAACCACTTTTTTTGTGGATTAGATAGAAAGAACAGTAATTAAATGACAAATCAGGTGTTCAACTGCACAAAACAAAGCTGATTGGCTCTGGCTTATAAATGGTTTGTTTTTTATTTTACTTTAAAATTTGTGTTTAAATCTCAGCTTATAAGTAAGAGCTATCTGGGGAGTGATCGCATTTTGCTCTGAATGCCTCAATATTGAGGCATTGCAGCAATACTGGCTAAGCAATTGTTTCAGCTCATTTCACCTGTCATTATCTACATGTTTTTGCCTGACGCGCCTGACACCTCAGTTGCACGAAGGAGTTAACCTTTGGAACACAACAAAATTAGAATCTGGCAACTGCTACACAGAGCAACCTCCATGCAAAATATTCATATACTTACAGCTCACCATGTTTTACTGTCTTACTAATTATTATAATATTGTGCATCAGTCAATGGAAGGGTATATTGTTGGACTGTGTTTAGCTGGCATTAATCCGGCCTTGCTGACTAAACATATAGAATCATAGAAATATAGAAACATAGAATGTGTCCATCTAGTCTACCCAATTTTTCTAAATAAATGTAGTTTACACTTATCATGTTTGTACATTACGTTAAAGAATTAGGTAATGCAAAAATGAATATGTGTTGTTTTAGTCTCAAGAATTTCATCTGAAGTTGTAATAATACAATATAGGTAGTACCGCAATTTGAAATCGTTGTTTGACTTAACAAGTGCAACATATGGTTAAATATTTAAACGTGCTAAATGTATAGATACACACGTGTGTAAAATATAAAAACGTAGCACTGCAAGGTTATTTTGGTTGAATATTACTAACATACATTAAATATATATAGCAGCTATTCCAAATAGAGTACAATGTTTCTTTACAATGAAGATGGCAGTATGGGATGAAACTCATTGAGTATTGCAGTGGGATTTCACAACACAATGCCCATTAACAATAATTGTGAGCATAACTCCCCATGCTTTGCTTTAAAAAGTGCCCTTATGTGTCATTAGTGCTCATTTACCATTTAGTATGTACATTTTAGCAGATGTGCATCCCAGTTTATGAGCTAACTTCATTCTTACTACTGAGAGTCTTTTCTGAAAGAAGCATATACAAAAAGTGATTTCTCATTTTAATTTCCTGCACATAAAACATTGACAGACAAATCTGCTGTTCTGTGCTGCCAAATGCTCGTATAATAAATACATTTAATATAGATTGCATTTTACCATTATACCACGATACCAGCCGTGGATATATATTAACAACGAAAAAAGTTGGCTTTTCTAAAAGTGATGTGCATGGAGTCGATGGAGGCAATTTGATAATTATTTGGTGCCAAAAGAAAACAAACAGAAGAGTCCCCTTTTAGTCAGATTTCGTTTTTCAATTTATATGTTATGCTACTGCAGCTGCTAGTGTAAACCGTTACATCCTGACCACAGTGCGTGACGACATCTATTCTTACTAGTGTCTCAGGGGACATAAGGGAAATAGATTGGACACCACTGGGACTAATGTTTGGCACAAATGAATAATTCCTGGGCTCTAGGAGTAGCTAGTTTATTGCAAGTTCACAGAGGACCTTATCAAAGACAACTGGTGCATACCTGGAGTTTCAGGGCTTCTAAGCAACTAAGTTGTCACCTATGTAATAACATTGGGCATAACATTGCTGATTCTATCGCCCATGGAATATTGGCTGACTCTAACGTGTTAGATCCCTTTCTAGTGTGGTATTTGTTGGTCAATTTTTCATTGATTACACTACATAACAGTAGTATAGTAATTTAAGTTGAAAAAACACCTAAGTCCATCAAGTTCAACCTTTCTATCTATAATTCCTGCTTTTGATCCAAAAGAAGACAAACAAATCCAATAGCTATTTTGAATTTTGCCGCTTAGGTGGAAAAAAATCCTTCTTGACTCCAAAAAGCAAAAATATTTCTACTTAGATCAAGATGCTCTAAAATATGTTTATTAAATTATTGATAGCTCTATATGTCCTACTTTAAAAAAAATAAAATATCCAGAACCTTTGTGAAGGCATCTATTGCATTAAGTGTATTTGTATTTCGCTATTAACAGTGTGTTTTAATGAGAGAGCTAACAGAAAGTAAGACATTTGTGCTGTTTTTGAAAATCTTTTTTATTTATGTGAGCCTGTATATAGGTGCGTTATACTCAGAACATAGAACATAGTGGATCTATATTTTCTATTATTCTGTGTGCTTCACTGATGTAATTAATTGTCGATTTTAAGCTTTATTTTACATATATTAAAACACTTGGAAATCAATTTTTTTGAGAAATAATTCTCACTAGTAAAAAATAGAGGATGCAGTTTACAAAAATATTTATAACAAAAAATAGGTTACAATGTGTGGATTTTAAGCTAAATAATTAGTTTCTGAAGATGGGTGATTTAGATTGACTTGAATTAATTAGAAAGCTCTAAAATAATGTATTTATTAGTTAAATGTGCTTGTTCATGATTTTAAAAGTTTTTTTTTTAATAAAAAGTTTAGAAATATGATATTATCTGAGATAGATGAATTCTGATTGACAATTACATTTCTTTGAGCAATCAGAAAATATATTAGGAGGATCAGGGGAACCTCTCAGATGGTGTCTGTGGCATCTATTGATATCATGAAATGCCTCTGGCCAATCAGTGGGAGGTGACAGAACTGATGTTTCATGCCAGTAGATTAGGTTTGTATATTTGTCACCTCTTTTGATAAATAGTCCTTTTATGGGGATGTGACACTTGTCATTTCATAAAGAAAGCATTGTGTTGGGTTATTTATATACCCTAAACTATTGTTGTAATTATATTAAAAGATTAGGTAACCTATCAAATCATTAGCATAGGTATCTTCCAAGCATGCTACATTTTTGCAAAACAAAAACTGCCATATATTTTCCTTTTTCAAAACCTTTATGAAAAAAAAAGAATAATCCAAATACAACAGGAACTCTTTACACATTGGTAACAAACTCAAAACTTGGTGTACATCACCAGTCAAAAGTTTGAATACATTTGCAACTTGTCTCTAAACGCTCATTAATTCAGTAGATAATAAATGTAGTTATATAAACTAAGAATTTGCACTAAAAAACTGAATTTTGAGATAAAAATATAATGGTCTGTAATGACAGATTTTGGTATAAATTCCGAGTCAGATAAAATTTCAAAAATATGTGATGACATGTGTGACTTCCTACTGACAAATATTTACAAAATGTGCTTATTAAAGGGCCACTCCACGCTAAAAACAGTTATCACTGATTAATGCTTGTTAACACTGATTTAAAAAAATATTTATATATAAGTCAACTTTTTTTTCTGTATTACGATTGCATATTTGATGCATCTCTAGATTTCCCCTGTAATTTTTGATATGCGGAGCATGCGGCTGTACTCTCGGAGTTCTCAAATGCTGGTAGGAGGAGTTAGTGTAAATGTTACTATTATTTTTTTCTTTTTTCATGTTCATAAACATAAAATTCGATTTTTCACTATAACATATCTTAACATGGAAAAATTTGTATGAATAATTATATGTAACTCTTTCCCACTAATGCATGTGACAAGACATGTTTTGAGTAGTAAACGGTGCCCAATTTGATCTAAGAGACAAAGTTCAATGTTCTTGAGAATTACTAGTACTCCATATATTTTGGTTTTCACTTTAAAAATGTGTTCTAATTTGCCAGCATACTAAGTATAGTAAAAAAAAGTATGATTTACATATACTCAAATTTGCAGCTACATGAAATATATATATATATATATATATATATATATATATATATATTTCTATATATATTTATATATATATATATTTATTTGTGTTTGTAAGTTTAATATAAAAATATTGCACACCATTATTTATTTAGTGAGAATAAATAAATGATATTTTTCTACAGCACATAGTATGGTGGGTGTAAAATATATGCACAACTTTCAACCAAGGAAAAACAGTAGTACAATTTGCTAAACACAGATGCTTATTGAGGATGCAGCACTGAGTGGTACGCATTGGCTTTGCTCTCTGCCTTTAGTATCTGTAGAAAAAGCTACAGTATGAATCATTCATAGTTTCCCAGCTGAGATGGGCTTCAAAGGGGGTGGTTCTGATTGGGTGTCCTATGTGTATTGCCACGCTGCCGAATCCCTACACCCTGAGCACTGGAGGGTTGAGAAAGTACTTTCATGTGTGCCTCCAAAGTGTTTCAGGTCATAGTTCACCAGGAGATAACGATGTCGATGTACATTCAGAATTAGCTGCAGAGATACCTGTGTAGTGCAGTGTTGAAAACTGAGCCAGCTATATCCCTTGTGGATGCTAAGAATCAATTACTGTATTCTGAATACAAGGTTGGCTGCAGGGGATAAACAGATGTCAGAAAATGTTTCCCTAATAAGACCCCAGCAAAAGAAGAGGCCTGTCACTTTCATTTTACATTAAGAAGATAATTTCCTCTTTATAGGGCTGGTTTCATTACACATTCACACTTATTATATGCAATTCTTTAAAAAAAAAAAAAAAAGCCCAATTTGAGTCTTGCAGGGAAAGAATAAAAGGAATCCAAGCACCATTATAAAATGTCTTATATTGTAAGTTTGTTTAAAATAAAGCATCGTTATCCAATATTAATAATCTGTTTAATAAACACAAAATTTAGTTTCCACGAATTAAGTACATATATGCAAAAGCATATTCCAAAAACATATTTTTAATATACCTGTATCAGTATATTCAGAAACATACTACACTGGAAGGCAAATGGTTAAACAAGAATATGTATTATGAAATATTTCTTATGGGTCACACAGAATTCTTAATTATGTTCTTTAACAACAATATACTTGGTATTTTGTTTAAAACAACACACAAGTGAAAACGTGCGCTGTGACCCAACACTTCAAAACACACAACTCAGGAAAAATAAATAATAAATTGTTACCCTTAAAGTAAATCAGCCTTAAAGTAAATCAGCTCAATATTCAATCCGAAGGGAAAAAAATAAAACAAAACAGAACAGAAATAATATAGTGTAGTATATCACATAAAAGTGCTGATAACAAATAATAAGTGAGAACACACTCACATCTTCCTGAGCAGAGATCTGCTCAGTCTATACAGCATCCAGGGAGCCCACCAAGGGGTTAAAGATCCAACAGGTTCACAGAGGAATCCTAGGCAGCTTATTCAGGGTAGCAGACCCAGAAGGTACTCCCAGCAGTAGTATAAGAGAGGGTAAGGAGGAGACTATTTAGCTTCAACGATTTTAATACCAATAAAAACATATAAAGAATCTTACATTCAAAGATCCACTTGAACAGTACATATATAGAGTCCCAGTAGCAGTCTCCTCTTGTCCACAACGCGTTTCACCCCCAAAGTAGGGCTTTTTCAAGCCCTTTGTCTCCTCCTTACCCTCTCTTATACTACTGCTGGGAGTACCTTCTGGGTCTGCTACCCTGAATAAGCTGCCTAGGATTCCTCTGTGAACCTGTTGGATCTTTAACCCCTTGGTGGGCTCCCTGGATGCTGTATAGACTGAGCAGATCTCTGCTCAGGAAGATGTGAGTGTGTTCTCACTTATTATTTGTTATCAGCACTTTTATGTGATATACTACACTATATTATTTCTGTTCTGTTTTGTTTTATTTTTTTCCCTTCGGATTGAATATTGAGCTGATTTACTTTAAGGCTGATTTACTTTAAGGGTAACAATTTATTATTTATTTTTCCTGAGTTGTGTGTTTTGAAGTGTTGGGTCACAGCGCACGTTTTCACTTGTGTGTTGTTTTGATTTGTTTATTGCCAGGAGTGAGACACTGGTAGAATTTGCTGCAGCTGTTTCCACCACAATTGGGCGCAGTGTGTTTCTCTCTTGTTTCTTGGTATTTTGTTTGTTGTATTGCTTTTTTAAGCCCTTAGTGACAGGACTGGAACTTTGGAAATGTTTGGCCCCTTCATGACAATGGGTCTTTTAACATTTCTGCGGTGTTTTTGTTTGCTTGTAATTTTCCACTTTCTCATGTGATGCACCCACACATATTATATACTGTTTTTATTGCCATAAACATGTTTTTTGTTTGGTACCATTTTTCTATCATATTGTATGATTTACTATTAAAAAATCCTAAAAAATGATGAAATAATCAAAAAAACAAAAACAAACTTTTTCTAACTTTGACCTGAAAAATCGTACACAATTACAAATGGTAAAAAAGACTCCGTCAGCATACGTGGGTTTCACTGCAGGATGTACAGGTATTTCCTCTGTCACTAAGTGACAGGTTTTATGTGATGTACCTTTCAGGGATCTGATCAATACAGTATTAACTGGGGAGTATTTCATTGTGGGATAAATTGGTAATTTGTTACTCCCTATGTCTGGGGGATGTCCACTATGACTCGAGGAAGACACAAGTGATGACTAGACTTTTGTGCTAGCAATCATCTGTCCAACACCAACCTGTAGATTAAGACTAGTACAAGATTTATACACATGAATGTCAACTGGTTATTTTTGTATGTAAATATACATTATGTCTTAATACACTGCAAAGGCCCTAATAGTTCTTAATCCTCCCAGTGAGTATTATAAGTGTTGTATAATGTCCTTTTTGTATACAAAGTTATTGCTATAATCAGAAATCAAACAAACAAAACACTTAACATGGTAGATGTTCATAAGTAAGTACTAACTAATGAAAAGGGAAATTAAAGAACTTGACTCATTATCAGTGAGAAACAAGAGACTTTTATAGGAGAATCTGGATATTTTTACAATAGATTAAGAATGAGTCCTGAAGGACTTAACTGGAAGATTTCAACTCATAGGAGTAAAGGTGAAAAAAAGTTGGTTCCCATTTATTGCACATAGAATGATTTATTCATGTAACTTGTAACTATTCAAAGACTTGCAAGTTGAGGCCCAACTCAGAACTTAATCCAGAATCTGAACTTTGGGAAACTTTTAATAAAGAGTTGACTTCAAGTTAACCCCTAATCCACTACACGAAAGCTGCTTCTAAAGCCTTTTGCTTTCAACATGGAAAAATCCAAGGTACCAATGTTACACCCACAAAATACTAGTGAATACCCACAAAATGCTACTGAATATCCAAACTGAATGCTTAGGTTTTAATCAAAAATTGCAGGTATTGGACCTTAACGACCCAAACTAAGTGCTATAAAAATATCAAATTGCCATAGTGTAGACTTCATTGTCAGTGGTGGGGTTAGAACATACTCATGTTTAAAGGGTTACTCCCACCAAAAAATGAAAAGGTTTTATTTTTTGTATTCTGTATTGTTGATTTCAGATATATATTTTGTGGTTATTTGACTGTATTTAATAAAATATGTAACTTAACAAGTGTGACTTGCACCGCCATTTTGTGAAATTTCTCACTTTGGGGCTGGGGACACAGAATGTGATCTATAAGTTAGAATTCTGATTATAGACTTGCTTTGAATGGGAGGGTAATGCAGGGGCGTACCTAGAGCATTTGGCACCCGGGGCGGACACCGAGTGTGGCCCCCCCCCCCCCCACAATAAAAATGCAAGAAAACACCTACAATTTTTTCAATGTTTGAAAATTGTACAATTATAGTTACCAGGAATAGTGTGCCAGTCAGATACCAGTAATATTGTGCCAGTCAGATACCAGTAATATTGTGTAAGTCAGAGCCCAGTAATAGTGTGCCACTCAGAGCCCAGTAAGTGTGCCAGTCAGAGCCCAGTAATAGTGTGCCACTCAGAGCCCAGTAATATAGTGCCACTCAGAACTCAGTAATATAGTGCCACTCAGAACCCAGTAATATAGTGCCAGTCAGAGCCCAGTAATAGTGTGCCACTCAGAGCCCAGTAATAGTGTGCCAGTCAGAGCCCAGTTATATAGTGCCACTCAGAACCCAGTAATGTGCCAGTCAGAGCCCAGTAATAGTGTGCCACTCAGAACCCAGTAATATTGTGCCAGTCAGATACCAGGAATATTGTGCCAGTCAGAGCCAATATTATTGTTTGTGCTAGTCAGAGCCCAGTAATAGTGTGCCAGTCAGTGCCCAGTAATAGTGTGCCACTCAGAGCCCAGGAATAGTGTGCCAGTCAAATGCCCAGTAATATTGTGCCAGTCAGTGCCCATGAATATTATGCCAGTCAGATGCCAAGTAATTTTGTGCCAGTCAGTTCCCAGGAATATTGTGCCAGTCAGTGCCCAGTAATAGTGTGCCAGTCAGAGCCCAGTAATAGTGTGCCAGTCAGATACCAGGAGTATTGTAACAGTCAGAGCCCAGTAATATAGTGCCAGCCAGAGCCCAGTAATATAGTGCCAGTCAGAGCCCAGTAATATAGTGCCAGCCAGACCCCAGTAATATAGTGCCAGCCAGAGCCCAGTAATATAGTGCCAGCCAGAACCCAGTAATATAGTGCCAGCCAGAGCCCAGTAATATAGTGCCAGTCAGAGCCAGTAATATAGTGCCAGCCAGAACCCAGTAATATAGTGCCAGTCAGAGCCCAGTAATATAGTGCCAGCCAGAGCCCAGTAATATAGTGCCAGCCAGAGCCCAGTAATATAGTGCCAGCCAGAACCCAGTAATATAGTGCCAGCCAGAACCCATTAATATAGTGCCAGTCAGAGCCCAGTAATATAGTGCCAGCCAGAGCCCAGTAATATAGTGCTAGTCAGAGCCCAGTAATATAGTGCCAGCCAGAACCCAGTAATATAGTGCCATTCAGAGCCCAGTAATATAGTGCCAGTCAGAACCCAGTAATATAGTGCCAGCCAGAGCCCAGTAATATAGTGCCAGCCAGAACCCAGTAATAAAGTGCCAGTCAGAGCCCAGTAATATTGTGCCAGTCAGAGCCCAGTAATATAGTGCCAGCCAGAGCCCAGTAATATTGTGCCAGTCAGAACCCAGTAATATAGTGCCAGTCAGAACCCAGTAATATAGTGCCAGCCAGAACCCAGTAATATAGTGCCAGTCAGAACCCAGTAATATAGTGCCAGCCAGAGCCCAGTAATATAGTGCCAGCCAGAACCCAGTAATATAGTGCCAGTCAGAGCCCAGTAATATTGTGCCAGTCAGAGCCCAGTAATATAGTGCCAGCCAGAGCCCAGTAATATTGTGCCAGTCAGAACCCAGTAATATAGTGCCAGTCAGAACCCAGTAATATAGTGCCAGCCAGAACCCAGTAATATAGTGCCAGTCAGAACCCAGTAATATAGTGCCAGCCAGAACCCAGTAATATAGTGCCAGCCAGAACCCAGTAATATAGTGCCAGTCAGAACCCAGTAATATAGTGCCAGCCAGAGCCCAGTAATATAGTGCCAGCCAGAACCCAGCAATCTAGTGCCAGCCAGAGCCCAGTAATAGTGTGCCAGTCAGATACCAGTAATATTGTGCCAGTCAGAGCCCAGTAATATTGTGCCAGTCAGAACCCAGTAATATAGTGCCAGCCAGAGCCCAGTAATATAGTGCCAGCCAGAACCCAGTAATCTAGTGCCAGCCAGAGCCCAGTAATATTGTGCCAGTCAGAACCCAGTAATATAGTGCCAGTCAGAGCCCAGTAATATAGTGCCAGCCAGAACCCAGTAATATAGTGCCAGTCAGAGCCCAGTAATATAGTGCCAGCCAGAACCCAGTAATATAGTGCCAGCCAGAGCCCAGTAATATAGTGCCAGCCAGAACCCAGTAATCTATTGCCAGCCAGAGCCCAGTAATATTGTGCCAGTCAGAGCCCAGTAATATTGTGCCAGCCAGAGCCCAGTAATATTGTGCCAGTCAGAACCCAGTAATCTAGTGCCAGCTAGAGCCCAGTAATATTGTGCCAGTCAGAACCCAGTAATATAGTGCCAGTCAGAGCCCAGTAATATAGTGCCAGTCAGAGCCCAGTAATATAGTGCCAGCCAGAACCAAGTAATATAGTGCCAGTCAGAGCCCAGTAATATAGTGCCAGCCAGAGCCCAGTAATATAGTGCCAGCCAGAACCCAGTAATCTAGTGCCAGCCAGGGCCCAGTAATATTGTGCCAGTCAGAGCCCAGTAATATTGTGCCAGCCAGAGCCCAGTAATATTGTGCCAGTCAGAACCCAGTAATCTAGTGCCAGCCAGAGCCCAGTAATATTGTGCCAGTCAGAACCCAGTAATATAGTGCCAGTCAGAGCCCAGTAATATAGTGCCAGCCAGAGCCCAGTAATATAGTGCCAGCCAGAACCCAGTAATATAGTGCCAGCCAGAGCCCAGTAATATAGTTCCAGCCAGAGCCCAGTAATATTGTGCCAGTCAGAACCCAGTAATATAGTGCCAGCCCCCCCCCCCCCCCCATCACTTACCAAATCGCTGCTTCTCCCGGACGGACGACTCCTCCGTGCAGTCTTCCCTCCTGCACGGAGGAGGGAAACACAGTCGCCGGATGTGACGTATAGTCACATCCGGTCGCTGTGATTTATTTTTTTATTTTTTTTTCACCCGGCGGCCGCATCCAGAGGATTCGGCCGCCTGAAAAAAAAAAAAAAAAAAGGTAAGCAGCGCGGGGGGTGCCGGCAGCACCCCCCTAGTCAGTGGCACCCGGGGCGGGCCGCCCCCCCCCGCCCCCCCCTCGGGACGCCACTGTGGTAATGTAACTATTACATCATAAGGGAGCAGAGTTATGATCCCGTTTGATTAGGTCAAAAAAAGATGTACACAGCCAACTAGTCCTGCCCACTAGGATACACAGGAGCCAATGAGGGGAGTACATAATGACATCATCATGCAGGCTTTGACCACAGTTGTAAAGTGAGACTAGTTAGAAGATTCTTGGACGATGTTGCATTATGGGAAATATTCACAAAATGGAGACAGGTTATAAACACGTCATTTTATTTTTCATTTTATGTGCAATTAATTCACTCATATAAAAAAACAAAAAACAGTGGGATATCATTTATATTTTTGTGGTTTTAAATGACCAGGTTATCTAGCTATATCTTATGAAAGTAGTAGTGTCCCTTTAATATATATCTCAGTGGGAAATTATTACATAGCACTAATGAAATATTCAAGATAGTGGACATGTCATTTTTCTTATGCATTAAATTTAGACTTGATTTGAACAAAATATTAAATCGGAAAAATAAGTAATGGGAAATATATAACTACAATACGTAGGACACATGTTAAAGTTTCATTGGATAAATATACTTGAAAGGTTCCTTGCCCCATGATATCGAACTTGTTTATTTATTGCTGTGGAAAGAAATACAAAAATGTGAACATTTTACAATAACTGTTATGTTGGATTGTATTAAATAAGTTGTTAATTATTACAGAGTTTTGCAGTTTTGAGTAGGAACAATAATTGGTGTTATTATCCTTTGTTATTTTAGTCACCTAATCAAAATTACATTGATTCTCATGTGTAAGATTACAAATGGTCTCTACACAGTAGCATAAGAGCTCTCACTAGAGAGTTCACTCTCCACTGATATGATTCCAAACCATGTTCCTCCACTAAAGAACATATAGTAAACTATTGTTATAAGAAATGGAAAGACCACTTTACAATTAATGTGTATCAAAGTACAATGATAAAACTAAGAAAGATAATTTCAACCTCTGTGTACAGCTATTTAAAATGTATGTTACACTTTGAATATCTGAATTTGGGTCTAGGACACTTCGGCGCCGCATCTTCATCACTGACTCACCCTAATACTAAAATTAGTGTCCCATCCCCCTGAATTTGTGCATTGTCCATCATCCATCATCCAAGTCATCTGGCATAACATTTTTTTAAGACAGTAAATGCAAACTATGATCAAAAAGGGTGTTCATTTTAGAGGAAATATTGGTGACGGGACTGAAGGTTGGTGCCCTTTTTACAAGCATGAAAAGCAGGGAAGACATTTTAAAAAATATATTGCTCTTGGATTGCTTACATAGATAAATGAAATTAACTCCATTTTTCCTCCATTCCATAATACCTTTCTTCTGTGCATTGAATAATTCATTATTTTTCCAGCATAGGTATATTTGCTTCCACTATCAGTATGTAAATATTCTTACTTTCTCCTTATTAAAATTTCAATGATCTGTAAGTCTTAAACAAGCAAGGAAATTACAATAATTTAATAAATTATAATAGTATCAGTTTGTCATTACATTAACTTTTGGTTTATTATTAAAATATAAAAAAAATAAACTTACGTTATATTTTCTGTGAAATGTATAATATTACATTCTACGTTGTTTTTTTGCAATTTTATTATTAAATCATGCTATGAATATAAATAAAACTTTTGATACAACTAATTGGCTTTTCAAAAAATTGAACTTATATTGTGAGGATATGAAATAGGTGTGAGTAAATGGTAAGAAATGGCATAGAGAAGCGTGACGTTTGTTTATTCTTATCTATGCATTTATTATGGTCATGGAACATGATTCAGTTCTAGCTATATTCAAATTGTAGTCATTTTGTTTTTCAGCTGTGTCTTTCTACACCTCTCATATTTCATGTCATATAGATACCTGGCATTTGTCTATTTTTCTCTTCAAATAATTTTTTATTGAGTTTTTAAAGGCATAACAAGTTACAGAAATGAGAAAAAAATGTTGAATCTAGATTACAATATGGGGGAAATAACAATAACAAGATATACATCCATAATACTTAGGAGAAAAGATAATAAATATATATATATACATATGTATTTACATAAAATATAAAAACGAATATGGTATAAGTATATGTATAGAAGATGATAAAAATATATAAGAATGCAATATTTTTTATAATTTTTTGTCTTCACATCTTTTATTTTCGATTATTTTTCTCTGTGCATTTGTTCTGGTCACTGGACGATCTGTTATCATAAGGGTTGCCGCCACCTCAATGTTAGCTGTTGTACACCCTGCCTTCTCTTTCATGTTCCTGACTGCTGCAGCTCTTGTGGACATGTCTAGATGCAATCTGTCAGTTTCTAATATGCATTCCCGGGGCAGGAGATTGCTAGACGCACATTAGCCCGAGTCTCAGAGTTCCTGCACCATGGTGTGGTCCTGGTTTGGGTTGGAATTTCAGTATGTATCCATCCTCCTGCTTAGAGAAAGGTCAGAGTCTGGGGGCTTTTTTCAGGTGCAATTTTTTTTTTTCAACAGGTGTATTGATTTTCTCTTTTAGTGGCCTCTTTGAGGAGCAAGGGCATCGCTGATCATTGGGGGACATTTAATTTAGGTATGTATTTATTAGAGGCGGGGGACTTTATTAAAGGCATGCTGCCAGCCTCAATAATTGCAGTCGGGACAAAGCCAGTTGGCCTGGACCCCAATATTATTAATGTGGTGCATAATTTAGAATGTGGGTCAACTTCTGGCTCTGTTTTTATTATAGAAAAGGCCAATGCTCCCAATCCCAGTTTATACAGGTGGTAGGGGTATTTTTGTATTTTTATGCAAATCGCCTTGTCTAGAGAAACTCCATTTCTTTTTTATGAATAGCAATTTTTATTGCTTTTCGCTTATTGGATTTTGAGATGGGAGAACAAGATGGACTTTTGCGAGGTATTGGGAGAGGGAGGTCAACTTCATTTTATCCAATAGCGTGAGGAAGTCGAATTGGGAGGCTAACTTTTAAAGTTTTTCATATATACTTATAAGTCAATCCTACATTACATTAAAGGATAACATAAAAAATAGATATTATAGAGAAGAAATTAGCTTAGCATGCCACTATTACTAGTTTGTTGTCATGCTTATGCGCTGTTTTCATTTATTCATATCATGATTAATACATCATTTATAGTATGTGTTCACTTCTTCAGATATTTACATAAGGGAAAAAGTGGTCCCCACAGTTTTGCCCTGAAGATAAAACAAAAGTCCCTCACCACCCATTATTGATCAAAGTTTGGTGACCCACAACAGAAAAATATATATAAATAAATGGACTAAAGATCATAAGAACAGAGAAATACCCAGAAGCTATGCAAGTCACTGCTGGTGTTCTGTATTTAATATCCTATTTATTGTAGTTTTGTCTTTTGAAAGGCTTTTAACATCCTGTTATTTGGTCGGAAACCCTGTGTTTCAAAGCAGAACTATAAAATATGCAGGGGTGATGTAAACAATTTACTTATATGGAACAATAATCATAGTCATTACCATTTGTGATAAAAAAAAAACCGAATATATTGCTTAAAAACATATTTTCTGAATTACTAATGCTTATTTATAGTGCTTGAAATTTTAATGCAGGTTTACTAAGTACCAAAGGTGATTTGTCTACTAAGTGTATTGTAGATAGGAATGTTTAATATATGCTGTATATTTCAATTACATGTATTTATTTATAAGTTGTTTTACTAGGAATTGTGTTTCATGTGGTATAAATGATGATACTGCAAGTCATTAGATGCCATGCTGGAAAATACATAAATTGGCAATCACAAAACTGGAAACACATCA
Organism: Pelodytes ibericus; assembly: GCA_036172795.1. Lineage (NCBI taxonomy): Eukaryota > Metazoa > Chordata > Amphibia > Anura > Pelodytidae > Pelodytes > Pelodytes ibericus. The sequence continues at coordinate 216,331,005 of CM069857.1, read as the reverse complement.
TGAGTCCATCACAACCTCCTACCCTTCCTGATGTCTTTCTGGGCTGCTGTCCTTGGTCTGATTGCTGGTACTCAACATGATGTGGCAAACTTGAGCCACCAACTGGCCATAATGGTGAGGAGCCAAGAACAGTTCCATGCCTAGATGATGGAGTGGCAGGATCAGATCATTAGTCATTTAGATTTGGGAGTTGCACATCTGGTGTCAGGCTAGAATTAAACACTGCAACTGCATTTTTAGGTACCAGCAAGCTAAACTGACTCTGAGGATTAGAGATGTTGCATCTTAGTAGTATTCATGGAATCCTTGGTTACCTATCATTCCTATTACCCAGTTGTACTGCTCTGCTGAAAAACTCTCTGCCAATTACCTGCCCTGGGTTTGATAATTAAAACCAATAAAAAATGGAGCTAGTGAAAGTTGCTGGAGAATTAGAATATGCTGGCATTGCCACAGATGGATAAATATCCATGAATAAATATTTTTCTCGACAAACCCCAGGCGCCAGGTCGCCATAGCGACCAGGAAATGAGACCTGGCGCCTAGGTGAAGTTACCCTCCCTGTCCCCTTGCCGCTGCCATCCGATTTTTTTTTTTATTATTATTTCGGAGCGCGAGGGGGTGAAGTCTGTGCAGATGGCACAGACTGCAAGCTCCGCCCCCTCGCGCAACGCGTGTCTGAGTGCCGGGTGTCGTCACGTGACATCCTGGCACTCAGCAGGCCGAAGAATGAAGACATGTTGCAGTGTTAAGAAGAAACCAAGAAAAGTCTGTGTGAGGTGGGTGTGTGTTTGTATATATGTAAGTATGTAAAGTAGGTGTGTGTGAGGTGTTGTGTTTGTATATATGTAAGTATGTAAAGTAGGTGTGTGTGAGGTGTTTGTATATATGGGTATATGTAAAGTAGGTGTGTGTGAGGTGTTTGTATATATGGGTATATATAAAGTAGGTGTGTGTGAGGTGTTTGTATATATGGGTATATGTAAAGTAGGTGTGCCCTACAAAGATATGAATGTTTAATTCTTCATAGGTTCAATCACAGGACTAGCGAGCAATGAGTGCAGCTTAGGCTGTTATGTAATCAATAACTAAATTAGTGAATAGCTATAATAACTGCAAAGACAATGTTTGATAAAAACTTTATTAATCCCTATTGGAAATGTAAATCTTGAGTGTAGATTGATAGTTCAGAATTCAGATACCTCTGCATGTTACCTGTAGAAGAATGTCATGCCATCAGTCTGTATTGCAATGTCCTAAAACCCCTTCTTTTTCCAGAAGTAACATATTTTCATGTGTATAAGGATAGCATCATCCTTATGGTGGTGGGATCCAGAATTGAAGATCTGCCAAGGAGGAGAACATCCTACCCTTCCTCCCATGATGACATTCAATGCTGCTGTCCATGGCCGGATTGCTGGCAAGGATGATCTAGCAACTGACCATGATGGTCAGCAACCAAGAGATGAGCACTGCAGCCGCATTGTTCCTTACAAGCATGCTAAATTTGCCCTGAAGAGTGCTAGATTACAGCTTCTTCAAAGGCAAGGCCGACACCTAATATCCATCAGAACAGGTGTTTGAAAGTCAGGCTGGTGAGGAGGAAGATGATACAGACATGACTATACATTTGACTAGTACATTTCCCTTCTTCTCATTAGATTATGATGAGTAAATCACAGTTTTGCCTCTTGGTGGTAGTCATGGAATCATTGGTTATCTGCCAGTCCTATCATCCCAGTTGTACCTCTGCTTAAAAAAACTCCCTCACCCTTTCACTGCCCCCTCCCTGCCATGGGCGTATCATCATAAGAAGGGCTTTCATTAGATACCATTATGTTCATCATATCTTATAATTTACTACAAAAAAATCATAAAATATGATGACATTTTTTTTTTAATTTTCTAACTTTGACCTAAAATATAATGTACACTTATACAATCATTAAAAAATACTCCGTCTAAATAGTTTCTAAATGTTGTGCCAAGTTCAGAAATATCCTGTTTCCATATTTTTCAGTATTTTTTTGCAAGTTATGTTTTTTTCTATATTGACCTTTTGACCCCAACCCAAAACCTAAATTTAACCCTAACATTACATTTAACCCCAACTCTAGCCCTTTTGCTATCCCTTAATATATTTTAATTTTAATTTTAACCCTATCCCTTATGCTAAAAATTATTTATTTTTAACCCTTTAGGCTAATCTAACCATAATACTAGTTTTAAGCTATTAAATATATATATATATTTTTAAACATTGCAATGTTGCTTGCAGCCTTTAGGGGCAGTCAAGCAACATATTCAGAGTGATGGAAGTGAATTTTCTTTCACTTCCGAAGCTCTGACCACAAGAGGGCATAGCCATATTGACGGAGCAAGCTGCTCCCTCAATATAGCTCCCACGATCGTTCCGTGGGGCGATTGTGGGTGCCCCATAGAGGAAATTTTGGTGCTGGCTATTGCCTCGACATCGAGGCAGTACACCAGCACCGTTAAAGCGGTTTTCGCGATCGTTGATCATGAAAACCGTTTGGTTCACTGCAGGACGTGCCAGGCACGCCCATTATCAACAACGGAGTTCCCGGCAGGACGTGCCTGACACGTCCATTGTCGCGAAGGGGTTAATAGGTAGCTAGATTATGTATACATAAGATGGTTAGTTATGAGACTGTCCACTGAGGTGCATGGCTATAAGCAATGTCCTGATCGCTTGATTCCTCTGATCAACATTCACATCAGGAAACATATAATATTTCTATATAATTATTGTTTTTCCACACTGTCATTATGTATAATGGTGACTATTGATATATACATCTTTCTAAATGGTTAATCCTTCCCTTTCATTGGGACTAATTTGTGTATTATCATTACATTACATTAACAATTATTCATATAGCACGGACAATTTACATAGTGCTAAATTCAGAGCATAGAAGGGAATGCTCTGTTGGTGTTTCTGTATAATTTAATTTGTAGTTCCAGTCTTTATTTTAGTGTTAGGGACTTGTCTGATTGTGAGGTACCTTGACGCTGGTTGGCAAGCTTTTTCATCATTTGACCACTTGGTGTAACCAAACCCTAACCATTCCATTTCAAAATATTAGGTTAGTTCCAGTATTTATGTCTGTATTTTTCTTTGTTCTGTTATCCTCTTTCCCTGAAGCCTCTGAGTATTGTAGCTAATTTTTCTTGTCCCCATATCCAATTCTGTGTCTCCTAAGCTCTGTGGATTCTGGCTCCTCACTCCGTCCCTTGTGGTCGTGTTCCTTAGCCCTGTCCTCTGTTTGTTTTATGTTATGTCTGTACCTATATATGTCTCCTTAAGTTCTGTAGTATTGTCTTATGGCTTATCCTATAATGTATGTATTAGTTCTACCTTTGCTCTTTAGTCTGTCCTGTAGTCCTGGAATCCTGCCACCTGGACTTTGTTAGTGTTGCATAACACTCTGATTTTGGGGGCTTTTTTCATGGCGAAGTTTTCCTGATCCTCATAATTCCAATGTTTCTGGGAGAGAATTGTTAAAGCAGCTGAAAGTTGCAATTTCCAGAATTTCGTTTTTCTAATCTGGCTCCATGTTGAACCCGATAGTCCAATATAGTGCTATTAGATCTTGTAGGACCAACTTTGCATGTGACAACTTCAAAAATGATTTACACTTGGTTTCATTGGCATGAGGAGTATCAGGCTTCCATGAACAAATCAATAAATTGCACATTGAAGAATATAACACAACATTCTAGATATTTCTATGAGGGCTGAATAATAAAACATTTCTAAGTGGATAGATTGCCATGTAAGCCTGCTAACGTGGGAATAGGAGTTGTTTACATACAGAGAGAATATTAAATGGAATAAATGCAATTATGTTGCAATTTACTTTAAACAGATGGAAAATGAAATCAATTTTTTAGCGTGTTGAAATTTCAACTCCTTAAAATAATTAATACCCGCACTTAATAACAGTGGAATAAAATACTGCTACCAATTAAAGAAGACTCACCCTTTATTACTCTGCAGCGATACAATTACGAGACTACATCACTATCCCTTGCACTCCGGCCCAAATATTCATACACAACCATTCAAAACTTTGGGGTCACTTAGCAATGTCATTGTTTTTGAAATAAAAGCTCATTTTGACCATTAACATAACATCAAAGGGATCCTAAATACAGTGTAGCCAGTGTTTATGTTGTAGATGTCTATTGTAGCTGGAAATGAGTGATTCTTAACGGAATATTTAGACCTATAGAGGACCATTATTGTGTGTTAGCTAATCCATAGAAACATAGAATGTGTCGGCAGATAAGAACCATTCGGTCCATCTAGTCTGCCCAATTTTTTTTTTTTGAGTACTTTTATTAGTCCCCCGTTCCCGGTCTTATAGCTAGGATAGCCTTGTGTCTATCCCACGCATGCTTAAAATCCTTGACTGTGTTTACCTCTACCACTTCTGCTGGCAGGCTATTCCATACATCCACTACCCTCTCAGTAAAGTAATACTTCCTGATATTACTTTTAAATCGTTGCCCCTCTAATTTAAGAAAATGTCCTCTAGTTGTGGTAGTTTTTCTTCTTTTAAATATACTCTCTTCCTTTACTGTGTTGATTCCCTTTATGTATTTAAATGTTTCTATCATATCCCCCCTGTTACGTCTTTCCTCCAAGCTATACATGTTAAGATGCTTTAACCTTTCCTGGTAAGTTTTATCCTTCAACCCATGAACCAGTTTAGTAGCCCTTCTCTGAACTCTCTCCAAAGTATCAATATCCTTCTGGAGATACGGTCTCCAGTACTGCGTACAATACTCCAAGTGAGGTCTCACCAGTGCTCTGTACAATGGCATGAGCACTTCCCTCTTCCTACTGCTAATACCTCTCCCTATGCAACCAAGCATTCTGATAGCATTTCCTGCTGCTCTATTGCATTGCCTACCTACCTTCAAGTCCTCTGAAATTATTACTCCAAAATCCCTTTCCTCAGATGTTGCGGTTAGGACTGTACCAAATAGTCAATATTCTGCTTTTGGGTTTTTACGCCCAAGGTGCATAATCTTGCACTTGTCCACATTAAATGCCAGTTGCCACTGCTCTGACCGTTTTTCTAGTTTAGCTAAATCATTTGCCATTTGGCTTATCCCTCCATGAATATCAACCCTGCTGCAAATCTTTGTATCATCAGCAAAAAGACATACTTTGCCAACAAGACCTTCTGCAATATCGCTAATAAAAATATTAAAGAGAATGGGTCCAAGAACAGATCCCTGAGGTACCCCACTAGTAACAAGACCTTGCATCGAATATACCCCATTGACTACAACCCTCTGTTGCCTGTCACTCAGCCATTGTCTAATCCATTCAACAATATTGAAATCCAAACTCAAAGATTTCAGTTTATTAATAAGCCTTCTATGTGCGACAGTGTCAAAAGCCTTACTGAAATCTAGGTAAGCAATGTCTACTGCACCACCCTGATCTATTATTTTAGTTTCAAAAATATCAATAAGATTAGTGTGGCATGATCTCCCTGAAGTAAACCCATGCTGTCTCTGATCTTGAAATCCAAGCGACTTTAGATGTTCAACAATCCTATTCTTTAACAAGGTTTCCATTATTTTCCCCACTACTGAAGTAAGACTTACTGGTCTATAGTTGCCCGCCTTCTCCCTACTACCTTTCTTGTGAATGGGCACAACATTAGCTAATTTCCAATCTTCTGGAACTACTCCCGTTAACAATGATTGGTTAAATAAATCTGTTAACGGTTTTGCTAGTACACCACTAAGTTCTTTCAATAACTTTGGATGTATCCCATCAGGTCCCATCGACTTATTTGTCTTTACTTTAGACAGCTGAAGTAAAACCTCTTCCTCTGTAAACTTACATGCATCAAAAGACTCATTAGTCTTTTTCCCTAAATGAGGTCCCTTACCCTCATTTTCATTTGTAAAAACTGAACAAAAATATTCATTAAGGCAGTCTGCTAAGCCTTTAACCTCTTCTACATAGCATCCTTCTTTTGTTTTTAATCTAACTAATCCTTGTTTATCAATCCAAGCTTATCATTTTAAAAGTCAACATCTTGACTCTATTTCCAACTTATTTGATGTATATGCTCTGCCTCGTGTTCTGTAGCCCACTCCAAAGAACAGCTAAACTATTTTTTTACTTGTGCTTCTATTGGCAGAGAGATCCAGTTATCATCATCATCAAATACCAATAGACATGAGCTTTGACCCCTTACTGTGATTGGCTCATGCTGTCAGTGTCTTAGTATCTCAGTATAAATACAATGTGTATCTCTAAAGCTATACATTGGGTTTACATAGGAGAAACTGCACTGAGTTTTTAACTTTTGCTTTACATTAAAATGCAAAAGTTTAAAGAATACTTTAGTGGTACTTCACAACTACATTACATATTTGCATACATTACAATAATGGTTAATTGAAACAAAACTAATTAATTATGGAACAAACATAATTTTTCAAGAAATAAAGGATTCCAATATAGCACGGGCAGTCTGATTTCAAATTGTATAGTGTGCCCATCGCAAGACGATATAGCCGACCAACTAGCCCGTCTGATGTGTTTTCCCATAATTCAGAATAATGAATTATACCCTATTATGCCTTAGAGTAACTTTATTTTAATTTACATATGTTAAGATTATTCATCGTTCTGTCTTTCTAAACTTTATTTTTCAATTGTGATTCAAAAGTAGAAAATATACATCAGGTTAACTTGGGATGAGCAGGACATTTTTTTTTTAACCCTTGCTTCCTTCAAGTAAATGTCTTATAATTGTCCTTTAAACTTTGTCATCCCCCTAGTGAACGCTGGTTAAATTCCTTTCCTACTTGTGGAAAGGTTGCATGAAAACTCATCCACTTTCTGACTATTACAAAAAGTGGTAACTAAAAGCATCATGCTAAATGGACCTCATCTGTATTGTCTCATCC